>RXPK01000192.1:1629689-2312939 GCA_004143645.1 Protaetia brevitarsis | reverse complement strand
AAATATTACAAAACACAATTTTTTGTTTTGTTTTATGTTAAACGCTAATTATTTTCGTGTGTGAATCTGTGTAGAGTCAGTATTTTTGGTTGCCTAACCATGCGTAAATATCCGTCTCATTTTAACATAGGATTTATCGATATGATCATCACCGTAGCAGGCGAAGAGCAAGTCACACCAAGTGCTGACTCATTCTGAAAATCTGAATTATATAGGAATATGCGACATAATTCGGTTTTGTTCTTCTTGCTAAGTTCATTTCTTCCGGGCGTTCATATTGTACATGTGACAGTTTTTAACCGCCAAGTGTGAAAAATGAAGACAATTTATTAATCTAAACTTCTATGAATGGTGTACGCACCTAGACGTTTTTTTTTGCGTTTACCGTATGGCACTAGGCATATGTTTCAATATCCTGGTAATAAAATTTCTACCGAACTTAAGGTTTATTTTTCCAGGCAACCCAATATGGAAACAAAGCATGCCCCATCTATAAAAAATGATGTCTTTCGATTCTCATCATAAGAAATTCTTTTTGTATTCATAAAAAGCCATTATTTCTTAATTTCTTTTAATTTTGTTATACTGTTCCTAATTAATATAGAGAAAAAAGTCGTTACCGACTGTAGGAATTTGTAAAGTGATATTCCGGCCTTAACTATTGTTACATAACCTTTTGATGCTGTAATAGACATTTATAGCTATCTAACTATTTATTATATATAAACACCAACATTTAATTATTCATACACACACATAGAATTAATTAGTTGCAGAATTCTTAGTAGAATAGTTTAGTAATTAGGAGTTCATAATTTAGTAGCTTTAATTTAGATTTTGATCAGAGTATAATCCAAGAAATTTACACCCTCATTCATAGGAAGTTGTGTACTATTTATTTTTAACAGAGATATCGCCGAACAGAAAAGAACGTTGTTACTCTTTGGCAAACAAGATTATATATGACTTGGCGGAATTGATTTGCAGACAAAATTGGCACGAGAATTCGTAGAGCCTCTGTAAGTCATCATTAAATATTTTACACGCCAGCTCTACCACAGACACACTTATACTTGAGTGTCATCAGCATAAACAAATGAATTCCAGTGCAGAAACTGCGTATTCAATTCGGAAGTATATAACGGGCATAAAAGTGGTATCAAGGTAAGACCTTGGGGGACACCACAGTCCACATATTTAAAAGAACGCATTTTATCTCGCATCCCATGGGTCTGAGATCATACTACTAGGTAATTATATACAATGCAACAGCTTTTGCTGTGAAACACGCAAAATGTAGTATTAACACCGTAATATCATGATTAATATTAGTGAAGATATTAAGAATAGTTAATAGAATTAACAGGAGAGCTGCAACTCATTTATTGTCTAGCGTGTGGAAACTGTCATCCCTCACGTTAGTCAATGCTGTGGCGCAGTCAAGTCGAATAGCTATTTAGATAATCCATTCTTAATTTGATATTTAACGAATGTAATTTGATAATATCACTTTAATTATCTATTATATCGCTTTATTATTGTAAAACTGGTTATTAGAAGTAAATACAAGTTTTTTTGACTAATTCTGTTTAAAAAAAAAGTTAAACACCAATGAGATTGTAAGCAGACAGATACGGAATTATTTATTGTTGGATTAGATATCATTGTAACATTTTTACATGTAATTACAACTTAATTAGTACACACGCAAACGTAATAAGCACCTGTCCATTAATATTAATGATGTTTCGATTTCTATTCCATTCAATTGAAACATATTCAATAATAATGGAGAAGTAACTGAGTTTAATCAAATTAATAAAAAAAGGCGCCAGCTATTCAATTGCACTATCTACGAAAATAACACCAGCAAGAATATATATGTACTTTGTCCTTGAAATATATCGCCTGGATAAGGATATCGCTAATAGGTTGACATTATCAAGTGCAAATAGCATAATAATAGTATGGAATGCGGGAGGAAATGATTGCGAAGGAAGTTAATGATATGAGTGAGGTATCATCAAGTTTCCTACAATTATATCAATTAGTGTTGATTAAAAATGCTTGCAGAATTGTTATTATGATAATATTGTAGTTTTTGTTAGATTTTTTGTAGTAAGTATTTGGGGCTTGACCCAGATTTCTTTCACAAATGCTTATTTACCGCTTAATATATTAATTTGGGAGTATAATTAATCTCAAGAGTCGGATTATATTAGGGGCTACTAAAGCAGAAAGCTTTATAAATCATTTCTTTCTCTCGTATTTAATTTTACGACTAAAGTGTATGTAACCTTTCTTGAATTAGGACATTTTTTAAACAATTGTTAATATTTTAAATTACCGTTTCAATTTAGTTTTTTCCTCTCAAAAAATCCAATCATGGGAATTTCAAAAAACAAAGACTTGGTATTGGAACCTTAAATTCATGATTAAGTTAAAATATTTTTACCGTATCTACTTTTGTCAAAAGTAAAAGAGATTTTGCTAAGTGATTTTAAAATGCTAATTTATATCAAACAGCAACTAATAAAACGGAAACTATTTGGTATATAATAAAAAATAATACAAATAGCAACTTAAAACATATCTACAGAGATATTATCTCCTTGCGAACATGTATTTCTCGATAGTAATAACAATATTCAAAGAATCAAAATTTGACAATTCAGCCTTTTTATTTGTTTTTTTTTTCTTCTTTATATAGGTAATTTGACTTAATTTTTAATAACCCGGAATGTAAAAATACTTCGACCAAATAGGAATAAATAGGGGCGACTTGAAATGTTTCCGGAATCGGCAAGAGATGGCGCACGAAGGTTGCAGTGGATTCATTGGTCGGTAAGGGCAACCGTTTTTACAGCAACTGTCAAAATTTCAGACGTCTACTATCAATAGTTAGTGTTTAAGAGTGTGTTTTTTGTAGCAAGTCAGGCGGATAAAATCGAATTTCATGCAGTGCTAAAACACTTCTGAATGGCTGGGAAAACGGCCACGGATATTCGAAATATTTCATGAGGAGGAGATTCAGAGGTTCATGGCGGATCTACTCCATTATTTTCGACCATCAGCTTCTGGGTGGGCGAGTTCAAACGTGGCCGCACAAGCACAAGTAGCGAACCTCTATAGACAAGAAGAATACTATTAGAAAGAGTTTAGACCTTTGCGCATTCGCAAACATTTTGATGTATGCCGTGTTGTCGCAGTATTTTGTTTTGAGAGGCTTATAAATCGTGCTGTTTTTAAGGTTATTCTTGCGTTTTTGTGACATTTTATATTCATGGTGTTATTTAGACTAAATTTTTTTTATTAAGTGATACTTTATTAATGTGAAGCTACCTAAATTATTGAATAACAAATTGTTTTTAAGAAAATATTTCATTGGACTGCTTTTTAATGTCCGTTAAGAGAGCTCAACTCTGAAGAAAACATTTAGTGAGGTTTGTGGTGTTATTATATGATATGAAGTAGTGTTTATGTTGTAGAATGTCTTGTTGTGTACCTTGAAGTAAACGCATTCGTAAATTATTCCTCTGTAGTGACATCAGTTTCCATCAGTAAGAGCCAACGATAATCTACTTGTTATAGATATGTGGCATAACTTTATCGCATTCTCCTTTATGAAGAGTGCTTGTTGCAGTTAACGTCTGCTGCAAAGAATCTGAGAGAAAATAAATATACACTGTCAGCAACGAAAGAATAAAGGTATTTCTGTACTATTGACATTAGAATATGTATTGGTAATTTTAGCACATCGAGACAGTTCCTTGAAGAACATCCGATCTTATGAATAAAAGTGATCATCGAGTGTTATTGTAAAATACGGCTTCATAATTTGGTGAAAAGAAAAAAATAAAACGAACTTATATTGTTTAGCCATTAATAAAGAAATGCCATATGATATAATGTGTGTTTACTACACCCCAAAAATATTAAATAACCTAAAAACTTCAAATTTCAAGTATAAGTGTATTAGCCTATCTATTTAAATTAAATATCGATGTAAGGTCTTTTCAGCAGTAAAAAATACAATTTCCTTATGTATATAGTACAATACTAGTATCAAAGGGAAGTATGAGCATTTTACCTATTTTTTTATTTTAAAATATTACCATTACGTCCTTGTTTTATGTTTAAATTGTTTTCTTACGACCCTATTATACATCAAAATGGCTGCCCTCATGTGATCCGAACGTTGCGCATCCCTAAGCTGTATCTATATATTTATCTTTGTCTATGCGAACCTCGCAATGGACGCCCAAAAGCCGGTACGCACGATGGTCGATAAAATTCATGATGATTTTCTTCCAAGAAAATCTCAATGGAGCGAGATATTTAGAATTCTTGCAGGAAGAACTAGTTCCGAAATTGGCTACCTATTCCCTGATCCGCTTGAAGCTGATGTCCAAAATAGAAACATCTGGTTCCAACAAGACGGCGCACCTCCTCGTTCTGCAAGACCTGTCCGTGAGTATCTAGATGATGTGTTTCCAGCCAGATGGATTGGTAGAAGAGGAATGGCCATTTTGAATGGCCACCCAGGTCTCCGGATTTAACACCAATGGACTATTTCTTATGGGGTTACTTTAAAGGTAAAGTGTTTAAAACCAAACCGGAAAAATATTGAGGTGTTGAAAGAACGAATAAGACAGGAGTGTAGGCTAATTTCCGCTGAAGTAACTAGAAATGTTCAAAATGAGTTTTGGTTCCAAACAGAACCGTCTAGGGTATTGTCAGGAAGTACATGGACAACATTTTGAACATTTGTTATAGAAGAGATATGATTGAGGTGAATCAGATTTCTCGAATTAGTTGTTGTTAAATACCTTTTTAATGACAAGGAATAAAAATTTGGTACGCATATGTAATTTGATATACCCTTTAAGAATAGTTATAAAAAATTAGAGCTGCCATTTAGAAAAATGTCGATGACGTCATATCGCTGTATAAAATTTTCTTAGATGAAAAAGTGGACAATTTAAAATACTAATCGACGTGTGTGAGCATACTTCGGGGAAAAATACTGTCTTTGTTTTACTGAATTTATTCCAGATTACAAACTCACACTGTATTCAAATTGCTTTTGACGACATTTGGTATCTGAATTATTTAGTAACGTAGTAATCTCTTTTATTAACAAACTACTTGGTTAAGCAGCTATTCTGGATAAGTTAACAAATTATAATCAATATGCAATGGTTAATATAACGCAAATCTCACATAATATAAAGATAGTTTCCAATTTTCAATATCAATTTCCACAGCTAGAAAGCTGAAGCTGTATTTATTCCCATGTAAATAATCTCCAAATCATTCCTATCCATAATCGAACTGGTAAGGAAGTAGGGCGTGCAACGCAGATTTAAATTGATGTAGTTAGTTATCCGTTCGACGAGAAAGATATAAAAGATTTTGAGACGCCGGAGCAGGATTACCATAATACAAAGTACCGATGCATGGATGAGACCCATCCCGGCAGGATATAAAACGCGGGGTGGAGGTAATAACATGTGAATTTACATATTACGTAAATACGCGTATGTCTGCCCCATAATAAAATTCACCAATATTCTCAACTTCTATACAATTTCCTCCAAACTATATTGGAGGGGGGAGGTAAAAATCCCAACGCGCCTAAATCAATTATGCTAATTAATTGACGTTCTCTCGCTTCGTTTTAATTAACGTAACCTAATATTTCCTAATTATATCTACTACAGTGAGGGGAGAAAGTTTCGCGCCGACAGAGGGCGCTCGCAGCGACCGATGGTCTCAAAGAGTATAGAGGAAGGTAAAAATTTGTTACTTCAAAATTAATTACTGGCAGTTTACTTTCCGACAATAATTAATGTCCGGTAAAATCGGGAAAGTCCGGCAGGGCCTTGGAAAGTACTTTGCAGCTTTCCAAGCCTTCGTTAAGAATCCCATTAATATCGAGTGCGTCGAGAGGAAGCAGCTAGTACCTTTCGGGCGAATAATTGGATTAATTAGAGACTTAGAGTTAGGGTGGGCGCGCGTGAAGAGAAGAAGGACTGATCAGATTTGTTTGTGTTAATTATTAGCCGGCGTTTAAACTATAGTAGTAGCGAATATTATTAAACAGTTCGTGCTCTTTCAGACTTATCTAAATTTTGGAAAAAAACAACTTTAGAATGATAGGGAAAAAGAAATCAAAGATCTAGTTCTTTACGAAATTTTTTAATGACACCACGACGGTTTCGCTCTATCCGAGCATTATCAGCCCAGCTAAAGAAGTATCATATAATAAGAGTGTGCAACAATTATTGGCAAAATAGTATTGTATAAAATGAAAAAAAATAAACAAATTAGGGTGTAAAGTAAATGGTAAAACAATTTAAGAAAGATACTCACAATTTAAAAGCAGTTAAGAATGTCAAAGTTTAAAATTGAAATAAAATTAAAGAGTACAAAGCAGGTAGTTGAACTCCTGTAAAAATTATAAAAAACAGATATTAAATACAGACTAAAACACCTAAGCTAAACGAACAACACTTTAAAATTATTTAAAGTAATTGTAAGCACTTCGAACTCATGTTATAAAATGATTCTGAAAAATCGAGGCTAAAATTTAAATGAAGTAGAAAATTCCAGAAAAATACAATAAACCTGCGACATCTATTATGGAAAAGCCTAAACTAAAGTAATGTTGTGCTTAAGGCGTAGTAGAATACTTGAAAACCATATATGCAGAAGATCATCTATCGAGTAAAATTTGAAAAGGGGTGGATTCGAAAATTAATTGTGAATTTAATGAACTGTCTCTACTAGTGAGCTGTTGCCTCGATATTTTCACTGCCTCTAAGTTGTTGAGATAGTAGATACCTTTTTCGGTCGTATGTAATATTTGGAAATTGTGATTGATGTCAATAGTTGTGTTTGACGAACAAGCAATATACAGTAGATTGGGTTTTACGCTAGGTAAATGCTCTTTTATCCTAAATTTCTAAAGCTCCTTCCAACGTACTGCTGTGGTCTGGCACCCCGGATTTCGAAAATTCAAATTTGTATTTTTATTCATTCCAAATTATCTTTATCAATGCTACGCAAGAGTTTCCACAATCACTATTTTATTTTATAAATAAGATGTTAATTGATTTGATTGTTGAATTTATTTTAATTGTTCAGTTGTTGATTATTTATTTATTGAATTGTACATATCAGTATGGTATATTTTGTAGTTTACATTCTAGAATTTTCTTAGACGAATTCTGCGTTGCGAACGCACGCAATTGTAAATTTTATATATATGCGACCGTGTTTAACCCAGAGGCTCAGTTACTTGAACGATGTCGTGTAAGTACAGTTAAATTTTATGTTCTTTGCTACCTTTTTGTAAATTCATTTGATTTTAAAAATGTTGTTCGTTTAATTTGAAATTGATCATCCTTCAAGGAACTCTTTAAATAATAATGGTTATTGTAATTTTTGTGTACGCAAGTTAGTTATAAGATCTGTTATTATAATTGTTCTAGAAGGTATTGTTTTTTTAGTTTAAAGAGTTTATCTTTCCGTTTCTTAGTTTTCAAATTAGTTTTTTTAGTTAATCACCTCGGTTTAGATGAAAAGAGGCATTGTGCTTATATTAAATTTCACTTTTATTAATATACTTGTTTTGTCCACGTTTAAATTAATTTTGTGTGTTGTAATTTTGAGACCACGTGGATTTTTGTGAAATAGGATTTTCTTCTAGAACAAATTTGTCTTTTGTTTGTTTGAGGGACTTGCATTGTCCTTTAGTAAATTAGATTCATGCAGGTTTTGTTTTTGGCCAGGACTCTCAGTCCAAGGTTTGATTTTTCCTGTGTTAATTGTAATTAAATGTTTTTTTTTCTTTTTTTTTATAACAATAAATTTAATGATTGTTAACGTTATTCAAAATTTCTGTTCTTTTATTTTTGAATCAACCATTTCAAGTGTTGGAGTAATTTTAGAAAGTCAAATTTTTAAACGCCCACATTTTACTTTTCATGATAGGTTTAATTGTGAGGGTAACCCTGAAGTTAAGTGCTCTTTGCGCCCTTTATTTTTATCCACTGAGCTAGTTAATTTAATTTTTTTTTTTTCAAATTCATTTTGCAAAGGCAATCATTTTATGTCACTTTAGAATGAGTTTTTTATTCACTATTTGTATGAGGATCTCCAAAACCATAAGAGCATTGGATTAAATGGAGAAATATTTGCATCTTTATAAACCTAATCCAGATACGCTGTTGTTCGCTTAAGGAAATGCATGACTTACTAGATATTTGCATGTAGAGTCTTGTGGCTGGAGTTTTCATTCTTTTAATTGAATGAGAAGATTGCTGTATCGTTTCAAATTATATATTGGAATCTGGATAAAACCATCAACACTTAACAATTAGTTTACGATTAACAAGTTAATTGATTCGAATTGATCGAAAAAACACTGTCAATTATCGTGCCAGTAATAACGAATACTGTTTACTGAAGATCTTTGTAAAGCGAAACATATGTATGCTAATATCAACCAAATGTTACACACATTTTTAATGTGACGTAATTATTAATTAGCGTTAGTTAATTAACGTATGCTTATTAGTGGCTTAAAGTCGTCATACAATTATTGTAGTTTCAGATCGACAATTTAGCATATATCTTCACGTTAATAATGAAAGTTCCATCTTAAACTCTCATTCAATTATTCTTCCACTAATTAAAATTATATGTCAAAAAAGGCATGAAATCAATTGACGTTACATTCCAGGGAAGATTCTAAAGCAATTAGAATTAATGTAAATTACATCACAGTAAAGGCCTGAAAGCAATGAACAATGCACTTCAGAAAAGGCTCGAAAACAATTTATTTACATTTTAGGAAAGGCATTGCATAATAATTCATTACATCATAAGTGGCTAGTTACCTAAAAAAAAGAAACAAGATTTGTTGATTATGTTGAAGAATTTTATTAACAAAAAAAATTACTTTTAATTTAATATATTTATTATTATCGATGGGTAAGATAGGAAAAGCGAGTCGTGCGTTACAAACCCAAGAGCAAGATCATTACAGGAGCATAGCATGCCAACATTTTAACTCGTTAAATAGAAGGTAAATCGGGCACTGTGAGATATACTGATAACTAACACGAAATACCAATAAACTTCTGTCTCACAAATTCTTCAAAACACAATGTACATTTCATTAGCTATGCTAATATCTTCAGGTGTACATACAAGTGTATTGTCAGAATACCAAATGTGTAAATATAATAAGTATATCCTAGGTTACATCCCTATTATATATCTATAACACTGGTCAACAGTGAAATTGCTTCTTAGGTGAAAGTACCCAATCCCGAATGAATTCAACGTGCTGAACACGAATATCACATTGAAAAAAGTTGATTGGCTCACGTTCCAGAGATATTGACGTTTTGTTCATTGTATAGATGCTATTGCATAATGTAATGCAATTTAGTGAGAAATTACGAAATTTTGCGTCATATTGCATCACCCCTTCATGCAAAGAAGTTAATGCAGCATTTGCTGTAAGTTTCCATTGAGAGTGTTGCGAAATTGATTGCGCAATATCAAGCAATAGCTAATTATAGTTTATTTATAAATGGCCGACGTGACAATTAACTGTGCAATGTCCGTTCATTCGCGCATATTTTTCGAAGCTCTTAGCATACACAAGTGATTGCTATAGTGTAAAGTAACTAAACAGTAGCAATGCCTCGTAACTGTGTTAATAGTGCAAATAACTTCTGTTATATTTGCGGAGAAGTGACATTTGCTGCACAGAAAAAGAACATCAGTGCAACAGTTAAGAAAGCGTATCATTTGTACTTTGGTTGCAAGATAGGCGACCAGGACAAAGACTGGGCCCCACACGTATGCTGCCGCACTTGTGCCGTAAATCTTTCACAGTGGCTTAATGACAAAAGAAAGGCAATGCCATTTGCTGTGCCCATGATTTGGAGGGAGCCCACCAATCACGTTGACGACTGTTATTTCTGTATGGTACCACCAGCTTCTGGAGGCATCACCAAGAAGAAGAAATGGACAGTTGAATACCTAACATACCATCTGCTCTGCGACCTGTCTCTCATGGCGAAGGACTCCCAATTCCAGAACCTCCTACAGATTTTTCTATCAGTTCAGATGATGAGGATGGCCATGCGTCGGCGAGTTCTCCTCAACGTGGCAGTAAGGATGATAACTTTTCGTGCTTTGACGAAACATCTGCACCACATAAAATTACCCAGGATGAAATGAACGATCTTGTTCGCGATTTGGATCTGTCGAAAAGCAAAGCGGAGATACTGGCCTCAAGACTTCGACAGTGGAATCTTCTGGAACAGAATGTCCGAGTGACTTCATTTTGCACTCCCATCAGCTCTTCGAATCTTTCTTTAAGAAAGAAGAAAGCCTTGTGTTCTGCTGCGATATTGATGGTCTACTACAAGCTCTCGGTATTGCACATGATCCCCACGAATGGCGGCTGTTTATAGACGCTTCAAAACTGAGCCTAAAGGCGGTTTTGTTGAATAATGGGAACCAGCTTCCATCCATACCTATTGCACATGCGTCTACATGAAGGAGACTTACGGCAATCTAAAGCAGCTACTGGAGACGATTAACTACAGCAAGTATGGCTGGCAGATATGTTCTGACCTGAGGTAGTATCTCTGTTGATGGGTTTGCAGCAGGGATATACAAAGTACTGCTGTTTTCTTTGTCTGTGGACAGCAGAGCAATCGATTTGCACTACATCAAGAAAGACTAGCCTCCGAGAGCATTTTTTAAGCCTGGAGAAACGAATGTACAGCACCCACCATTGGCACAACCACACAAAATCATCATTCCTCTTTACACATCAAGCTCGGTCTTGTCAAAAACTTGGTAACAGCCATGGATAAGAATGGACCAGCATTCAAGTACCTGCATGAAAAATTCCCTCGACTCAGTGAAGCAAAATTAAAGAGGGCATCTTTGAGGGGCCTCAAATTAGACAGCTCTTCCGAGACCCCAAGTTTGAGGAACTTCTTCAAGGTAAAGAAAAACAGGTTTGGGATGCATTCTATCAAGTGGCAGCAAACTTCCTGGGGAATGACAAGGCAGAAAATTACAAGTGTCTGGTTGAGGATATGCTGGCTTTGTTTCATGAATTCGGCTGCAATATGTCCTTAAAGATCCACTTTCTTGATTCCCACTTAAATTTCTTTCCTGATAACTGCGGGCAGGTCAGCGATGAGCACGGCGAACGCTTTCATCAGGACATTGCCACCATGGAGCAACGGTACCAAGGCAAATGGTCTACGTCAATGCTAGCTGACTATTGTTGGACAATCAGTAGAGATGCTCCACAAGTCCACTACAAACGGCAGGCCAAAAGAAGTCGAAAGCCAGAAGCAGACTAATGTTTTCTTACCATGTATTATAATATTGACATAAGTACACTTTTTCTGAAATATGCGTACATTTTACAGAAAACCCGTAGCCAATTCAGCTTTTTCTTAGTCATTTTCGTGTTCAGCACATTGAATTCATTAAGAAATGACTATTTTCAGCTTGGAAGCATGAACTTTTCGAAAATTTGTTGCCCAGTGTAATTAAGGAGTGTTAAATCAGTATTAAGTAAGCTATTAATATGTTTTTTCATATAAATAGCTTCCCACATATTAAGATTCTTACAATTTGAAGACTTAATTAACTCTAAATCATTAATTGAAAAAGTGTGTCCGGTATTAACAAAATGATACGCCAAAGCGGATTTAGCAGCATTATGATTCTTAATATGATATAAATGCTCTTTAAATCTAATTTTCGCATTCCTCTTTGTTTGACCTATATATACTTTATTACAAACACCGCATTTGATCTTATAAATCCCAGAACATCTTTTTAAGATCAATAATTTCAATATTAAATTTTAATTTATTTTTTAAAGTATTAGAATTTTAAAAAACCGGACTAAGATTGTATTTTGTACCCAGGTTTAATATCTGGTTAACCCATAAATTTAATAATATTTTACGCCAAGTTATTGCTGCCTACATCTGATTTGAACTAATAGAACATTTTAAGTTAAGGCATGCACGGCTTGCTTATTTCCTCATCACTTGGAAATTATTATATTTATGACTGTATTTAAGTTTTTCCTAAGAGATATTACCAAGAAAAATATTAATAAATCTTAGGAAAAACTTAAAATTTCTTACAATTGGAAAATTTTTAGGTACATAAAATTGCCCCAAAATCGTACAGAAATTTTATCAATTCTTTTTTTCGTGTGTACACCATTATTACCTTCCCACTAGTAAAACGTGATCCCAAATCACCCTTCACTACCCTTGCGAGGAACATGTCTTTAAAACTTTTATGAGCTATCCTTTCGGCGGACCCCAACAGTGCCCCTACTCATTAGTTACAAGACTGGTCAGGATTGCGGAATCCTTATACCGTTTCCCGATGCCGGAGGACTCTTCGACAGGTCTTCACGTATTATCATCACGTGCCCGTCGGGGAATTACCGCCACAGCTAATCTCGCATTGCGACGCCCACATACAGCGTTCTAAATCAAATCTAACAACTATGGCACGGTTTCTGAAAATTTATGGCCTCGCGATTTTATACCGGAGATTCGCTTGCCTGCGGGAACGTAATTGAATTTGCACATAACGCTAAACAATACAGGAAAGCGGGCCTCTAATTAAAGCAATAAGCGCTGTCTGTGATGATGTTTTGTTCGTATAGATTTAGTAGACTTCTAGATCAATTCTGGATGAATGATTCCGTAAATAAAGTGCACATGGCATGCTAGAATGTTCAGTTACCTTTTATGTGTTTCATTACTGTTATTGCAGAATATTTCTACAAAGAAAAACAAACAAAGAAAAAATGTGTAGCCTCGATATTATTGTAGTGCAAACACTTTTTATTATCTGAGATTCTGAGGATAACATTAGAATTGAGCACGCTTAATCCACGAAAGCAGGAAGAAAATCCATCTTTAAGAGTTTCTAAGTAATAGGCAACACTTTTAGATAGATATATTTTTAACGTTCCAAATAAATGCTAACAAATTCAAATTATTTATCACTTAATAACTATCTTATTTCTAAATTCTTTACGCGTTATAAGGAGCATTTGGCTCATCTTAAATTTAGAAGGTTTGATAAGTCTGAACTGTAGCCCTACAACGCTGAAAAAACCCATAAACGGACAATGTAAGTTACAAACGTAAAGCAACTATGATGCAATTAAATTGTTATGAGGGGTATATATAAAACAACATACTTTAATGAATTCAGATTTAGAACCCTTAAATTCTTGTCTTTATAGTTTATTAAGTAGAAGTAGTAGATCAGACGGAGTTAGGATTAGTGACTAGTTAAGCATGACGGCAGTCAGCATTACCGTGATAATTGTACCATAACATCTTTTAGACATAAATTAGGGTAGTTTTATTGTAGTTATTCAGTTTTTTTTTTGATATCGAAACATACTGCTGTGGTTAGACAACCCGTGTTACCGCTGAGTGTATTCTGATTTGCTTACTTTATTCCGAGTTGTTGTTCAATCTACCGAGAATTTTTCACAGTTTTATTTTGGTTCGTATAAATTTAGCTAAAGAGTTTATTGTATGATTTAATTAATTAAGCGTTAAATTTTTTAAAATTAATTCCATTTATTCATGTGTCTATCGTTTGCCTATGTAGATTTAATGCGGATTCTATTGAATGTTGGCGTATTGTTTATACGACTGCGTTGTACGATTTTGCGAGAGGGATTTTTGTAAAAAAGACAGTTGTAGAGTTTTGTCAAGAACTTCCTTGTTCGACTATTGACGTGAGTAGACGTATTTCGTTTATCTTTGTTGCCATTTTGTAATTCATTTAAAATTCATTTGAAATTTAATTTCTGTTAAAATGTAGTCCATCAAGGAATTCATTTTGTGATAATTGTTAATGTATTGACGTGTACACGTAGTAGATATAAGCTCAATTATTATTTTTGTTTGGGGAAGATACATATTTAGTGTTTTTCTCATTATAGTTTAAAGAGTTAATTTTGCGTTATTCAAGTTTGCTGTTCCATTTTTATTTATCAATCACCTCGGTTGGGTGAGTAGAAGCATTGTTTTTGCATTGAGTTTTTCATTCTTGTAAATTTCGAGTAATTATCCACGCTTAGTTTATTTTAATTTGAAACCACGTGGATAGAAATTCATAGGTTGTGTATTTTGGTTAATCTTCCTGAACAAACTTATCTTTTGCTTTGCATAGGAAATAGCATAGTCCTATTTTAATTTAGAGTCAAGTGTAGTTTTTATTTTAGGCCAGAACCTTCAGTTCACGTTTTTTTTTCTTCTGCACAATCTGTAATTTAACCCGTGTGCAATTTGCGTGTTTGGGTTAAAAAGTCTGTTCTTTTATTTTATATTAAACCTTTTCAATTTCTCGGGTATTTAAGTGAGTCAGATTGCTTTCACTCACATTTTTACTTTTTCGTGGTTAGATTCAAGTTTTAATTCGCGAGGATAACTCTGAGGTTAATTGTTCTTTTGTTCAATTTAAATCTTATCCGTTGAGCTAGCAAATTTCATTTTTCTTTGTCATTTTCAAAAATTCAGTTTTGCATTTCTCATTTAATTCAATCAGTATTCAGCAGTACGTCCAGTTTAGTGCAGTTTGTGGTGAGGGGTCTAGGAGAAGTTTGCCAGTACCACAGTTTGGAGTGTTTTTGTCTTATTTCTAAGATATTGTATGTAAGTAAATAGAAGGGTGGTGTTACACTGCGACCTAAAAGATCTATTGTGTCCCCTATTCTTGCTGTTTTACAGCTGGCCTTCCAATCCTATTCCTTTTAGAAAGTGTAGGATGTCAGAGGACCCCAGTCTAGGTAAGTCTCCTTCTTCGATTTCACATGCTCCCAGGTGCAATGCCCTCGAGTTGCACAGTGCTACGCAGTTTGAGAGGAGGTGGATGGGTGTTTTATTCTGTTCCCCACAAAATTTGCATTCAGGATCTTTTTCCAATCCAAGCTTACTCAGGTGTCCTTTCAGTCTACCATGGCCTGAAAGTATTCCTGTTAATATGCGAACATTGTTCTTACTCAGGTTGATGCATTCTGTAAACCTCTTCTGGTTATAAGTTCCCAGAAGAATTTTACTTTGCCTCATTCCCTGGAGATTTTCCCAGTAACTGGATTTTCTCTGCTCCATTTCTATTTTTAGTTTCTTCAGTATTGTACTGATACTTAACCCGCAAAAGAGTTCAGGCCCTACAAAAGGCATTTCAGCCCCTTTTTTTGCGAGGTTATCCGTTATTTCTTTTCCTTCCACTCCTGTGTGACCCGGAACCCACAGGAGGGTTACTTTATTTCTTTTGCCTAGCTCATTTAGTTTTCCTAGGCATTCCCAGACCATCTTGGAGCTGATTTCATATGAGCTCAGCGACTTGATGGCTGCTTGACTATCAGGCATGATGATAATCTCCTACTTCCGATAGTTCCTATCCATATTGAACTGAACACATCTTCCAATAGCGTGTCTAAGATATTGATTGAAGACCCAATCTTCAGTGGTACATATTTTGGACTTACGTAGCTATATCCCTTAATTTCACAATTTTAGACTTGAATATATTAGCAGATTAACAATCTATTCGAATGTTCTTCATTTGCCTTGAACAACAAGACGAGGACATGTTCTTTTCTGCACAACAACCACTGTAATGATTCAATCCTGCACCGCATATTTCGTGGAAACCTGCCAGTATTTCGTGCCGAAAATTACTTCTAATTCGGCACGACATCCTTCCGACACGAAAAGGTGACGAGGTCTGAGCGCGTCGCGACATTCTATCAAAATTTTCGAAAATTAACTTCGCTCCTCGAGTGCTCCAATTTCCATATACATACATTCTTAATAAGACTCCGAAACGCCAACAGGGTAAATTGAATTAAATCTTCAGCGATACGAGACCGATGCACAGCCCTCTCTTGCTCCACTGTTCCGCATCTTTTCCGAAGATAAAGGAATTCCACTATTCGCCTCGTCGGGCGAGAATGAAACAATTTCGCTATAGGAGAGGCCGACCGGTACAACACGAAGGTCAATATCGAATGAATGGGAATTAATTGAATTACATCATTCCCGTGTATTTTATTAATTACTTAGGGAGATGCGCTGCGCTTCGGTTTAATTGGGAGTTTAAGTGTCTCGGCTGCGGCGAGCGACACCGACGCCCTCTCGAATTCAACCGGTGCGATCGGGAGACAAAAGAGGAACGACAATCGCCGCGGCACTCTAGATGCGTGGGAAATTTGGAGTCTGGGGGTGGGTGTAATGATGCCGAATGGGGATTGATCGTGGTTGGATTCGTTTTGATTTTATTTTTATTTTTTTGTTTGCTCCCGTTTATGTCGCAGCGTGGCGAATTTGAAATTTAAATTTCGCAGAAGTGGCGATGAGAGACGGCAAATTAGTGTCAAGCTCGTCGAGGAAGTAAAATCGTGGACTCACTTTATAAATGCTAACCCGATTCTATCTTTTAGTGAATGTCAATTCTATTCGATGAGGGATGTTACGTGAAAGCTTCTAGTTTGATTTGATGTTAAATTCAAATACGAAATAAAACAGCGTCTGACTAAATACTTTTTCAATATGTATAATGTGTCGCCCCACGATTTTACCATACTTAACACACATAATAGTTGACTTTGCGCATCAGTGAAGCAGTGTTCCCGGAATCTTTGCAGCTCATTACGCAGTTGAAGTACTTGCGATCTATTAGCCTCTTACCTGTAATGTCAAAAATTTTTGAGAAAATCATTGCATATCAACTTAAAGGCTTCCTTAATAGTATTAATGTTTTACCCTTTACTCAGTCTAGATTTTCTAAATATCTGCTACGGACCAGGGTCTTGTGTCGTGTCTTATATTATTGGATTACACGAAAGCATTTGATACAATTAACCATAGTATCCTGTTATCTGTGCTAACCCCAGTGACCAACTAGATTTATTTCATATTTTATAAATATTTAAAAAATATTAAATCTTTCTTGAATATTAGTTATATTAATATAATATGCATAAAATATATTATAGAAAATATATTAGGAAAACATTTAAAAAATATATATGTTATGTAGCATTAATAATATTTTATTGCAAATGTTTTTCCAATATATTTTTCATAACTCTGCAAGAATATTTTGGTTTGTATTTCTGTAAATATTTATTTCATATAAAAAAAAAGATTGAATTTTTGCTTTTGTACATTTGGTGCGTAGGACGAATAATATAAAATGAGTAAAATATGCAACCATATTAAGTAAGTATGTACCTATTTAAAATGATAGTTTAAAGATTAAATTAGATAATATATATCTAATATGATTTAATTAGTATCTAAGTTGAGCGCTGTAACTTTTCTATTAATATATCTGGGTTTTGTATTATATTATTTGTAATATTTGTAAGTTGCGAACGTCAACACAACACCTCTATTCATTACGGTGCCGGTGTTATATGATTTAGTATTGTTTATGCGTCTATGGATTAGGTACATAGAATGCATACGCGCACGTGCGTATCATCAACGTTTTCATTCGTTTGTCCGTTAACATGTTATAGTTTATAATAGTATACGATTAGTGCAGATTGGGTTAACTGTGTAATTAATTGCTGCGGGGTGTGTTTTAGTTTTGTGTGACTACGAGTAAGCAAAAACTCTGAACATGTCATGGCATTTATAAGATAATTGGAATGCTCAATATCGCTATGTACAGAAATCGTTTAATAATATAATTGTAGGAATTTTATGCATCGTATATGTACTGCATTTATCAGATAAATTGCTAGTTGATTTGCTTAAGAGATTCATCTCGGTAGATAAGCGTCATAACCTCAAATAGAGGTTAGAATACGTTGTGTTGTTTTATTGTTTGTATGTAGAATGTTTTCAAATATTATGAAATAAAGTAAAAATAAGTATTGTAAGTATTAGAATGTAGCTACCACTCCAATTATTGTAAATGCTTCAAATGTATTAGTAGGTGTTGATAATGTTGTACGATGTTTTATTCATGGTATGATCTAATACAATTGGCATTTGTTTTAGAGGCCACAAAGAAACGCCATGAGAGCGTCACTACCGAAGATATGAAAAAGGCCATAGGGTTGTACCTGGCACCAGCCAAGGCTAGACTTAAAAATGAGTATTTTTCATTTTTTTTATTGGCTCATTCAAATAAAATGATAATAAATACGTTTGTTTTTTATTTAGAACACTTCAATTAAAAAAATAGTGATTAATTTGATAAACCTTCAGTATGCCTTAAAAGATGCCAGAATTATTGATTATTAACTTGTATGGTGAGTGTGAAAAAACAAGTTCTTGCCTTATAGACAACTCTATGTATGTTTCAACTTTTCGTTATCGACGTTATACATTCTAAATAACCAAGAACAATTTTAGAAAATAGATTGCATAAAAAATCTCAATTTTCATATAAATATTTTACAAATATTTTAGAAAAAATATAGCGCTTACATTAATTTTAAAATATGGAATAAATATTTTAATTGAATCTTTTATCTATATTTAGAAAAATATATGAAAAATATATTCAAAAACCTCTCACGAAAAATATTTATAAAATATATTTTTAAAAATATCTATGTAATATTTCTGGCTGTTAGGGAAAGCATATTGGCTTGTCTGGTGGTGCGGTGTCACTTCTTGATATAGTTACCTTAATAATCGCAGACAAGTGGTGAGGCTTAACGGTCTTACTTCTAGTTGCCTCACACTCTCGCAGGGAGTTCCTCAGTGATCAATTTTGGGACCCATTTTATTTACAATCTATACTCATAAATTGTTGTGCTGTGCATAGAAATGTCAATACCATGTCTGTGCGGACCACACACAGTTATATTGTTCTTTTTTACCATCGAATTGGAGAACTGCTGTGAATAATATCAATGATGACCTCGCTCGTTTATACACTGCTTCTGTTGAACACTGTCTTCAGATAAATCCTATTAAATCTCAAGTAACGTTGTTTGGATAAAAAAAAAAAAAAAAAATGTCCTAATTTAAGCAATGTATTACATATATTAGGGTTCACAATTTTCATCTACCTATTGATAAAGTTAAAAATTTAGGGGTTTATCTGGATAATTCCTTTCGATATAGAGATCAAATATGTAAGTATATACAGATTGCATGTATGAATTTGAAGAGATTATATCCTCTAAAATTTGTCTTGAATTTCACCATAAAGAGGAATCTATGTAATGTTTTTGTTTTGTCACGTTTTCACTACTGTTCTTCAGTTTTCCATAGTGCGTTGGATAGCTTTACTGTGGGTAGAATCCATAAAGTGCAAAATGCATGTCTGAGATTTGTTTTCAGTCTGCGTAAGTTTGGTAATAGCTACATGTTCTACAAGCAAGAAATAAGGAAGAGGATCTAAATATCAGTCCTTCTAAAACGACCATAGTTACAATCACTAGAAGGACCTTAGGCGGTTTTGGATCTTTAAAACTCCGGAGTGAAGAAATGAAGTGTCACAGATGAAGTAAAATATCTTGGTATCATCCTAGATTCCTCCTCTTCATTTGGTGATAAAGGCGAAGGCAAAAAATGGTCAATGTTAGATTGTAAGAACTCCCAAGAATTGGGATACAATAATATTGCCCATCATGTGGAAGACAACTTTGTGGGAATGAGGACAGATGACCTGATTTTGGCATATTCTTTTAACAGAAATTTCGAAGTTGAAGTCACGCATTGAGCAAGTTGGAATCAATCCAATTACAGCGACAGGCTAGGAGAACTGATCTGTTTTAGTAAATAGATCAAAAACCGAAAACGGAATTGGATTTGGAATCTACAGTGGGATAAGAAGTACATATAATGGTCACCCTTCGACTAAGAAATTATGCCACGCTTTTTCAAATAGAGGCATTCGTAAGTGGATCTATATTGCAACAGATACTGAGAGCACTAGTAAACCCTAAGATACAATCAAGACTCTTTTGAGAATGTGTTCGAGAAATGAATCCCTTGACACACCTCATTAAAGTTACTTTACTTTGAGTGGCCCGGTCATTCGGCAATCGAAGAAAAATGGACACGTTAGCAAAAAAGAAATCATCGACTTCATATATAGGCCCAGGACTTGTTCTAGAAGTGGCTAAGGTATAATATCACAGCAAGTAAGAAGTTGGGTTAAAGAAAAACCAGGTAATTTTATGGAAACACCTTTATTGAAGAAGACCAAAGAACTACTGAGGGAGGAATCATTTTCGCTTCGTACGCGATTTCCTAACAGGGCACTGTAGACTGACAGGACACCCACAGAAAATTGGGACCAACACTGGAGATATCTACTGCGGACTTCTGTATTGGAATGACAGAGAACACTTACCACATTCTATGTGAATGCGAGGCTCTGGACGCAAAAAGACAGGTAGTTTGTGGCAAGCCAAATGAACTCAGAAGATTACCTCCATCCACCAGATCCGTGCAGATTAATACAGGGACCTACGGCCGGTATAATTTAATAGGAACAAGATGTGAGAGAATAGATACGAAAAGCCAAAAAGCTGTAATATTCCCGGAGATTCCATGCCAGGTGGCTCTTACAACAGACAAAAGAACGCCAATAGAACATCATTCTTTTTTTTTTTCATTATTTTTTCCGAAACGAAAATTTGATACAAGTCAAAATAGAGAAAATTCATGCATAACAGATATCATTAATGAAAGAACTCGTTTCCGAAACCTATGTGAGGTTGTAGGGCTTTTCGAGTCTAATCAGACTATCATTGGTTGTTGCCTGGCAACGAGACACGGTTTGTTATTTGTTGATTACACACATGTCAGTATATATTCGTTACTAATGTTTATTTCCCCGGTCTAGGCAACTTTAATTACGAGTATGCGATAATTAGAACACCACATTTTTTTGCAGGTTAACTTGAACTATAGGTAGTAGTGCGTGTCCTGAACCTATTTGCATAATTTTAAATTTAGATTCAGCACAGTGAACGATCGCTGTATATCATAATAACGCATGCAACGGTTCATATAACAAAATGCTCTATTTTATAATTAGAACCGAGTTTCAATGTCGTTCATCGTAAAACGTGTTGGCCTAATTTTTAACGTAGTGGATTTTCTGTTACCAGCAAATGTTATTATTACAACCAGAATGGTGAGACCGAAAACTGTAAAGTGCGAATGGAATTGAAGCCATTAATGAAGGACGCAAAATTGCCCTAATGCGCTGGGAAAGGTCGCAAGCGATTACTTTATGTTTTCCCTATTTTTATAGAAGCGTTTTACGGATTTGCTAAATTGGAATATTATGTGGCGAGCATGCGACGCATGGTAATGATTAGATCGGACGAAGTGAGCTGTTTAATTATGCTATTTGAATGTATGTAGGTAAAAACGTTTTTCTTTTTAACTTTAGTGATATTGCTGTTACATAAATTTACGCGCATTCATTATGTAGAGAGCTGGGTTGAATACTGAAATAATTAACTAACTGTGAACGTGTTGTTATGTTTCGTCGGCTAGATAGAAAATACATGTGTGGTAAACGCTTTTATATTTTTAGTATATAGCAAAAAATCGATTTTTGCCAGTTTAACCCCACTCATTGCTTGTTTTTATGTTTCTGTTCATGTGCTGTTTTCCTCTCTTTTGTAAGTCTTCGCTCAATTCTATAAAAGTTCATCCAAAACATTCGTTTTCATGTCATGTCATCATTCAACAACACATTTTCAGTAAAAATATTATTTCATTCTTTCATATTAGTATGTACGAGATATGTCATTACTGCAATTGCGCCCCATGCAACAGCTTGTTTCTAAAACAAGCTGATGTTGTACAGCTGCTTTCTATGTTGGTACCCACTGTCGCAGGCATTTCATGTATTACAATATTCACCAATTTGTTATTGCATCAACTTTTGTTGTATTTTTTGAGAATTAGATAATCTAATAAGTTGTTTGTATTTTAATAAACAGAAAACTGGCAGTTCTCATATTCATTAGCGTAAACGGCTTTGTCATACTTTTGCCGTTCTATAACCCTATTACTTTTGAAAAAGAATTGATAGAATTAATATTTGAAAAATAAAAATTATAAATTACTAAGAAACCACAACAGATGAGTATAGGAAACATTAATATAATCTTAAAGACCCTTAAAATTAGAATCTAAATAAGCTGATAAATACAGGGTGTTCCATTTAAAATAAGAAAATTACTTGCCTTTAAAGATAGCGAAAATTAAAAGTATGTTTTTGTTCACCCTGTATAATTTTTTGCATGACCTTTATCTTATTATCAAGTGTAATGCTTTAGTTAAAAAATAAATATAGTTTAAAATATCTAGCTTAAATATGCATGACGAGCCTCTTAAATGTTCGTCTACATTTTGAAGAATATAGTTAATTATCTCGTAAAAGAGTCGAGTTAGATATAAGAAACCTAACACCAACTTGTCTTTATTTAGTCTGTACTATCAAAATATATCATAATATACAGGGTGTTCCATTTAATTTTTCACAATTTTTCTTTGAATCACCCTGTATACTTCAAAATAATTTTGAAATGTGGTCCTTCTGAACCTGTATAATCCTTAACAAACAAAAAAAAAAAAATATGTTACCACTTTTTTTTTTTATATAAACCAACGCGAATATAGTGGCCCATCCTGTATAGCATAGCAAATACGTCAAATAGTTACATGTATTACAGAATTTTTCCGATAGATGGCGTTTCTCCTATTTCACTCCAGTAACAGAACATATTTAGCACAACTAGTGATAAGCACGTTTAAATATTAACATATTAATCTAATGTATTATTTTGCATTTACAGTTAATTAAAAAAAAAACAATTAATGCAGCTGAAGAAGGCAGAAAAGTCGAAACCGGTAGTACAGAAGAGTTTTTGTTATCAAATAATAATAATAATGATGATAGTAGTAGTTTATTTACCACCACAAAGTTCACAATCAATATATGACAATAAAGTTAACAAATGTAACAAAATCAAGCTTCATAATGGAATAATATTACAAATTCACATTGTAAACAATTACCAATTAAGACAAAATTATTTATGTGGTAAAAGGACTTGAGTTCAGTGAATTGCGCTGCTTTACAACTCAAACCCCTCTTAATTAAATAACTTAATTCAGTAATATAAATAACAATATAAAAAAGAAATTGTGATTACAGAATAAATTAAAATTTATTATACAGTCAAACCGACCCAAGAACGAGAATAGCATTTTTAATTCGTCTTATAGCTGAAGTTACTAGATTACGCAAGCTTTTGTAATATCCAACGTGCTCCAACTTTTGTGTAAGCTCTGCTTTATTGAAGGCTTCGTTACGCAAACGTATCATTAATCTGATGTTAACAGTAAATCAAGGTGCCCTAAGTTTAGTAAATTTACTTGTTTTCTAAGGAACATGAACATCAAAAAGCAATAAAAAGTTATAATTAAGGAAGTTAGTTATTTAATCAATATCAAGAAAATTCAAAATAAAATACCACATCCTGATTTCATTTTCACTTTGATGAAATAGGCAATTTAGTACAATATCTGCTATAGTTCGACGGGGTACAAATGCCCCTCTTCCCCTCACTTATATCATTAATACCCCTGACACGTTGCTCTATAAGAACTCCCATATATCACCTCGGCTGAAATTAGAACCATCTAACTAATTTATCGGCGATTCGCAGGCCGTAAAAGCGAAATGGGACGTCTAGGCTCTAGATATTAATATCCAGAGCTCTCAGACAAAACCGCGAAGAAAAACAAACAGAAAATACACCGACAGTTCTTCGCTTCGATATATTTCGACACCCACGTGTCAGATTGCCGACAGATTAACGAGTTTGCGGCGCGAATGACGTTATAAATTGAAGCTTCACTACCTCGCTGTAGTTCCAGTAGTCACCGTCACATAAATCCTCGGCCTGACACCGAAACGGAATAGACCGGAAACCGGTATTAAGGAGCCGCAACCCTCTTACGATTGAGGGACCGATATCTCTCTCGGCTAGGGTTGCGGGAACACCGCTGCTAATCCGACCAACATCTGTTTATTGCATGCGATTAAATTCGCCCAACTGATTTGGCATTCGACAAATTGTCTGTCATCTCTAGCCAGCGAAATTTCGCTGGAAGTTGCCGAACAAACTTTCGACAATTGTATAATAAAAACGACGTACATTGTTTTGAGTTTAAATACGAACACAATGTAGATTTTCCTGTCGTAAATTGATGAGAAAATGTTTGTCTGTATAACTGACGTATGATTTTTTTTTACTCATAAACTGAAATATAAATGAGATATAAATTTATTTTTACAAAATCTGAGCAATGGAAAGGAAATTGGGATATGAAAATAAATTTAAATGTGCTATAAACCCTTTTAATACACGATACCTTAACATAATGCATATTTTCAGTTTTAAAGTCACTAAATTGATTTTTTCTCTCTGTGTAGGCTTTCACGGCCGGTGTAACTATAACTAACAGCTTCTTTCGCTCGACGTTTCGCTGTTCAACTGAACTGATTCGCCATGGTCCGACGTTCTTCTTATATACGCCCCTGGTGCATCCAACCGTGTAGTTTCCGCTCCATTGACCGTGACGGTTCGTAGTAGGCTCTTCCACGTGTTGCTAAGGTGGTACCCTTCTTCTCTGTTAACGGTTTTATTCTTCTCTATTTCTATGGCTTCCCTGATGAGTCTTTTCCCGTGGTTCTTGGTGGTAGTTATTACTTTTACATGCTTGAAATCCATTTTGTGTCCGGTGTCTTGCATGTGTTCTGCCACCGCTGATTGCTCGGTCCTTCTTAATCTTGCGTCCCTCTCGTGTTCTTTTATTCTTATAGCACTGTCCGCATTGGCATGTTATCTTGTAGATACCTTCTGTGCGCCCCTTGGGTATCTTATCCGTTGCGGTCGGTAGATACTGCTGGATCGACGTTGCAGTCCCGAAGCGTACTTGTACGTTACGTTTCTTCAAAATTCGGCCTACTTTTTCGGTGACTCCTGCTATGTAAGGTAAACACGCCATCCCTCTTCGTGGTTCTGTAGTTGTCTCCAGTGTCGTTCCAAATCGTCCAAATGTATCTTTTCACTGGTAAGATGTTGTTCGTCACTGATGGTTTCGGCTCTGGATAGCAATGTTTGTATCATCATCATCCGATGCAGAAGAAGACATTAATACAAACATTGCTATCCAAAGCCGAAACCATCAGTGACGAACAACATCTTACCAGTGAAAAGATACATTTGGAGAAAGCACTAAAGAAGAATGGTTACACTGACATCGACATAAGGAGAGCCACTAAGAAGAAGACGACACTGGAGACAACTACAGAACCACGAAGAGGGATGGCGTGTTTACCTTACATAGGTAATAAGATCCAGTGCGACACATATAACAAATACTGGAGGTGATATTTTAACTATAAAACGATTAGGTGGCTGGAAAAGCACGGCTATTGCTGAAGGTTACGTTGCCTCTTCTATGAAAAATAAAATTGATGTTGGAAATATGTTTGCACAGGAAAATAATGTGAATCTACCTGGAACTTCTGGAAATGGTTCACAGTTTGAGTACTCCAACAGAAGCAATATCACTATAGCAGAGAACGATAATTTTCAACAAAATGTTTCTACTGCACTCGGTATCACTATCACTTCGAAAGATAATTCAAACGTTAATATAAATGTTTATAGTAGTTGTACTATTTCAAAGATTAATTAAAAATATCAAATCTTACAATGAATTTTAATATAATAACCTCAAACTTGCTTACAAAATGTCATATTGACATCTCCATTTCTGTTGCAATGTGACCAACTTAAAATAAATCTGCTTAAATGTTCCATTTCTATTACGCAACTAGTGCTGTAATAGACCCTATTACGGCACTAGTGGAATAAATGGTATGGTTACGGCACTAATTGCAAAAATAACGTTTTTTATGTTTTTAATAATAATAACAAAAATTCATGCCTTGGCATCCCCAACAGCTTTCGCCAACTACAGGGGTATTGGCCCAGCCATGAGTTATTATTACGACTGTGCCCATAGAGCGACTTAAAATGTTTGCCTGTCAGCATTCGCTAAGGAGTGAGGAAAACCACGAAAACCTCACTCTGAGAGCAGTCCATCGGGCTCGAATCGAGGACCCCGCCAAGTGTGCAAGCCACCAGACCATCAGCCGGGCTAATATTTTTACTATAAAATAAACTTGCTTCTAGCCACGTACCCCATCGCGTAATGACTGGCTTAGACGATAAGGGAAGGCGTGGACATGGTTCTTTATAGAGGGTTGTTCTGTGTGGCGCTTTTAAAAATATCTTTTTATAAGCAAGTAACCAACAGACAGCAGATGCGTTATATCGAATACCGAGAGGATCTGATAAAATCTCTCTTAGATATTGTTCCGGATTTGAAATGCTGTAGGTTTACAATTAAGTTTTCGCCAATCCATAGTGGTGTTTAACGTTCGAATGTAAAAGTCGAAGCTCCTAAAGAAATTCAACATTTTCAAGAGCGCATATCGATTCCAGAAAACTACAAAAGAAATATGTATTTTCTAAGGTGCAAAGAGTGTGCCAAAACAAAGAAGAGAAAGGAAACCAGTCTAGAATTTTGGAAAACCTCTATTATGTCCTGGTGAATGCTTCCAAAAGTGGCACACCGCAAAAATTTGTATTTCTTCTAATCATAGTTGTCAAACGTATCATACAAATAAACGTTTAATGCAAAGTGTTTTATTTAAAGATGTGACGGCTGCAACCGCACCGTCCCACCAGAACCAAAAGCTTGGTCCACTGGGGCAAGATGGCCACAGCCGCATACATGCTCAAACATGTAACATGCAGAAAATAACGTAAGAATATAATAAATTTGGTTCACCAATCTTACTAAGGAATTTGTTTAAAAAAACAGCCCATACTCTAATCAGGAAAGTATTTAAAAGCATGGATAACAAACTACAGATACATCATTTCCAATAAATGTACGTTAGTTTCTATGCCAGTATATCTCCTTTGATATCGACTGGCATATACAATCAGTATGGGTACCACATAATACACAATGTGTCTATATTGAAACTTAATTGGAAGCCTATCGGTCTGGGATTGCCCGGAAGCTATACCCACACATATTGCTGAAAGCACAGTTTAATTAAATGGACGAATTTTGGAACGCCAAGGTGTTAATTGCTCATGTATTCTACGCCCTTCTCGGAATTTCCACTAATTTTATCGCTTTGTTTCGCTAGCGCACTTTGATTATCATTAAACGAATACATCTGTTGGTTTCCGTAATTGTATTTCGCATGTATGTTCTTGCCTTGACGGAGTTGAGAAATGTTCTAAAGTCGACATTCAAACTGTCGGGTATAGTTGACACTGTTGTATGTTCTGAAAGTACATAATTAATTTTGCTCTGCTTTTCTTTCCTTTGACGTTAATAGCTAGGCGAACTCACCCTCAACTGCGCTTTGCATCTCGCTAAAATAACATAAAAAGTGTTGCAGGATAAAAGGAAGTTATTTATTTAACAAACTTTAAAGACATACTATAACCTTCAACCTTATATAATATATATATAAATATTAACCCAAGAAGTTTTAGCACCAATTATTCTCTGATCACACGATACTTCAGGCTAGTAATAAAGACTTAGTGAGTGTTATCATCTAGAAGAAAACCTAGAGAAACCAATTGGAAATGTAAACACAATATAAGTTGCAACTTATCGCAAACAGAAGATCTCGAAGAACGAAATAAGGCCAATACAAATCAGATTGCCTTATCCAGTATGAAAAAACAATGTGAGGTAGTGCTTTGTCGCAGTAGTCATATGACAAAGTTAGGATCCGATACAGTGATGTCATTCAATAGGGCCAAATGTGATTGAGATAGGTAGAACTACACCGAAAAGTTTACCTTTTATAATAAATTCATCAGAGAATCAAAAAAAAAAACAGTTTTAAAAAATTCAGTGAGAACATTGACTCAATACCTATCCCATGAAGACAATACAATATAATGGCGATCATTGTTGTGTTACGGCAATGGCACAAAAGACCCAAATGCGAGCTAGCTTTCCTTCTATAAGAACTTACTTCTCTGAAACAAAACCTACACAGAGTTAGGAGCTACACAGAATCGCAATATGAATTGAACTGTTAAGTTACTACTAAGTGAATTCATTTATACCTGAGTTATCTTTTTTTTATTATTCGTGATGAACCGTATATACGATTCATTCTTTAAATAGGATACATAAATGAAAGCTTTTTAGATGTGAAAACTTCCAGTTACAAACAATTTGCTAAATTCTTCTCAGTACGCCTATCGAATGGGAGATTTCACTGACACTACATTAGTTGAGCTGACAGATCGGTTCTAAGATGTGTTGATAAACAAAGGAATCAGGAAGGATTACAAATCACCGATTTCCTAGTCCGTTGCCATGCTTAGCAGTTTATCGACGAATTTTAAACGAACTCTATATAATAATGTATTAGGAAGACGTTGTCCATCTACATTGTATGCATTTTCCATAATTACGTGATTAATTTAAGGTTGTAACTCCTAGTTCACCCAAAATCACGTTTCCAAGTAATGCAGTGAACGTTGAATAAAGATTAAATTATGGTTTGCCTCACGAACAATAACAATAAACACTTGAATACCCTAAATAACCGTTTATAATATAAGGACATCACTTGTAACGTTTGTAATGAGTTTATTGCCCCTCCTATGGCGACAGTTACTTATTTACCCTTTGTTTAAAGGGTATGGTTTACCTGCCAGCATATCAATCCACAGCCCATGTTGACTATGAATTACGATCCTATAAGATAATAGTAAAACACGATTTTAATTTTAAATATATAACAATTTATATGGCAACATACTTAAACATAGTAAGAACAACACAATAAAGTGGTAAGTCATGTTCATATAAAAAGAGAGGCAGCATTATGCCTACACCGTGTTTCATAAATCATCGTCTGTGATTGGGCCATCTCGCAAATCGATGTCTGTGAATCGTGTTGCAAATTTAGAATTGAAGAAGCTACTACATTGTACCTCTGCATATACTCGTTCCCTTTCGCTATTGCGTATTTGACGGGATTTTTCCAATTTTAAGCAGTTATGTGTTTAATAGTATTATTTGTGTATCTTATAGTACTTTCACTTACTTTTCGGAGTCTGATTTGTACGCCTTAGAATTATTTTTCAATTGGGTTCGTATCAATTTCATATCCATCATTTTTTCTTCGGTGCTTCTTTGTCACTTCTTTGCTTTTGAGGTCCTGCACTAGCCACATCATAATCACTAACACTGTCAGTAAAAGGTCGCTATATGCTCATGAGGAAAGTGAGAAAAATTAAATATATCTACAGCAGTAAAAGTTAATAATAATAGATAATAAGCAGACCAACTATCATTTTGACAGGCCTCCTATTTTTATTCAGTAGATCCTTAATTAATTTTTTACTACTCCTCTCTGAACCGATTCATTCATTCATAATTAGATCACACAAAATGTTGTTAAATAAATAAATATAGATAAATAAGTAAATATTCGTAATAGTAGTTGTAAAGATGTACATGTTAAGTAATTTACCTACTTTTGGAATATCCTCCAGAGCCGGATTTAGGAATTTTCTCAGTGGGTACAAATCAGTTCCATGCCCCCTCTGTACTTTTTTCACTCTTTTACAATTTTCCAATCCCCATGAATGTGCCGCCCGGGGCGGTTGCCCCCTTTCGCCCCCCTCCTTAAATCCGCTGCTAATCCTCTTTAGTTGAAGATATTTTAACCTTATTTTGTTATTTTTCTTTGTAAACGAGGCTTTTTCTTAAACGAGAACAACAAGCAGAGATACCGGAGTTATATTTTTATTTACCTCATACCTGAATCAACAATATATCCAAATCAACAGTTGGGAACGACACACAACGGCAAAATATACGTTCTGATACGAACTGCATGTATACATTTCCGTCATAAATTATACATTTTGTCAAAATCGCCGGAAGGTTCTCGATTTGTGCTTCCAATGAAAATATCTCCGCTCTGTTCGGTAGCAGATTTCATTTTGCGTTGCTGCACTGGGGTGAAAGGGCAGATACTTTGGCTTTGTACCGTGGATATCGCGAAAAAATGATAAAAAAATCCGGTGTCGACGTTTAATTGCATATGGATCTCGCCCGCTAGCTGCAGGCAGTCAAAGGTTATCTACATAGAAAAAAATTGGCGACACAATCATTTCAAACACGTTTTGGATAAGCTGAATTTTCTATTTTTAGCATTTATATGTCGGGTTTAAATATTCATAGACTTGTTTCACTTGTTTATTTAAAAAACTAATTTATAATTTATTTATTGAAAGCTTGCGTTCCATAAATAAATTTAACGGAATATACAGTATTTTCCTTTTGGTGTTCCTCTTTTATCAAATGTGTTTCGCCATTTCACAAAATAATTTAACATCTTAATTAAAGGGGGTGCTGTGTTTGTTAAATTATTTCCTGTTCTGTCAAAACTAAGTATATCACATTGTTATGACAGGTATGTAAGAATGAATGCTGAAAGAAGACAAAACAACGAAATCTCTGTAAGAAAAAAAAAATTACAAGACAAAATAACGAACTAGACGGAAAGAGGAGTGATGGGTATCGTCACAAAAATTTACTCAAGAGGAGCAAGAAAGAATCTGCAATTTCATTGATGAGGATTGCACTTTAACACTAAAACATATAAAAACCACATTGTTAGAGCAAAATCCACAAGTAGAGGTGAACTTATCGATCATTAAAGACATAGACAAAGACATAACAGGAAGGCATATCGCACCAGATTTTATTATCGAAAGTAGGTTTGATAATGCTGTTCTGTATAGCGGAATAATGGTCCATAGAGAAAGAATATATTATATTGAAGAATTTTAATTCTAAAGATCTTATGGAAAATCGCAGAAAAAAGAGTCAAAAAAATTAAAACCCAATTGAGAGGCCATAATTATTCGATTGCTGTTGCAATGTGCATTAATTCGTTATATTTATCCACTATTCAAGACGGGCCTTACAATGTAGAACACTATGAAGAATTCTTGACATCTTTGATTGACCACTTAGCCGAATATAATGTACATTATTATATTATTTATATATTTTGTCATGCACGAAGTCCGATTTCAAAGAACAGATTAAATTTAACAAATGAGCAGAACTCCTGGACATGTATCAGTATTTCTGTCTATACAGTCCTTGTTTAAACCCATTTGAAGAGCTATTTAACGAATGGAAAACTATCATAAAAGGAAGACAGGCTACGGATGAAGAATATCTATCTGTTCAAATTCATAGTGATTCTGAAGCTGGAACATGTCAAAACTATGCTCGAGGTATGGGAACATATTTAGGAGATTGTTTTAACAAAAATGAAATTTTAAGCTAGACTAGTACATATGTAAACATTGCTCGGTTAGTTCTTTTTTTTTTTGGATGGTAACGCGTAAGCTATATTTTTAGCTTGTCAGGCCCCCGCAGAGTCAAATCTCCCTCCTAATCAACATTACGACCCCTGAAAAAAAAACCGATTATCGTAATTGACCAGAGCGAGATTTGAACCCCGGACTCCGCACTGATATCCAGGCAATATTTTATATAATAACAACAGGCCAGCTTCGATAACGACAACCGATGACCCAAAAACGATGGTAATCCATACAAAGTAAGTATCTTGACGATGATACAAAACGCCAGAAATATCCAAAAAATCGTCAAAAAGAATCTTCTTCTCCAAACAATCGCACCCTTAATTATACTATGTCAGCGGCAAATGGTGTGGAGGAAGCGTTGTTGAAGAAAATCAATCGTACATCGAACTGATGCGAATCGGGGCACGAGTCTCAATGATTTCTTCGAAGAGGTATACGATCGCTTATATAGTTTCGGCCAAACAGCGCAATTCCACTTAGATGAACTCCACGGCCAATGGGATGCGAGCAGTGCACGTGTGAACACACGTGTTGAATGCAGTTGCGAGTGCACGTGTTCGATGCATGTGTTCGATGCAGGGGTCCGATGCACGTGTTCAATGCATGTGTTCGACGCACGTGTTCGAGATGCAGGTATTCGATGCGCGTGTTCGACGCCGGTGCGCGAGTGTACGAGTGCGATAGATAATCAGTTACAATTTTAGACCGAAATTGTTTTTAAAATGAATGAAATTAAAATAATTAATTGGGAATGGATGAGTGGATGAATTTTAACGAAATTTAACAGGGTGATGCGGCAGACCGGATATAAGAATTAGACGGTTTAAAAAACTTGAAAAAAATACGTTTGAAACGAGCGATTTTAACGTGTAACAATATAAATTAAAAAAAAACCATTTGCAATAAGGTGAAATAATTTTGGCAAATAAAGAATTTCATACCAGATATTAGTATTAAAATCACGTAGGATGGAAATAATTTTGAGTAACAGTGAAATACATTTGAAAAAAATAGGAAAAACAAAAAAAAAACATTATAAGTGCTAGAATGTTAAAATGGGAAAAAAATTCTAACATTGAAAGTTGAGCAATTTATATTTTTTCCACAGCAGTTTTCAGTTTTTACAAGCCAATAAATGAATACTGCACAGATCCATTCCCCCAAACAAAGCAACTACACGCCCCACTGACCCCATTGGGAAATGCACATTGTTGCATGCATTACCGCTAGTTTATTTTCATTGCGAAAACCCTTTGTTTCCGCCCATAAATATTCACTAAAACACGAAATATTTTTGCATATTCGCGGCTTAGTTCAAAGCATTCCGCCTGCATACGTATTGCAACTCCGCACTTAATTCTCTAGCGTGTAGAACAATGCTGAATATTAAAACATTCCACAAGATAAGCCATCCCCGTTCCGCATCAAGGGAGAAGCTTTTTTGACGTTGCTGTTTATTTGTCAGAATTCAACTCGATCCGATGGCGATGGCGCATTGCCGTGCCTGTCCGATGGGCCATAATATATTAAGGGAACGCTCGGATTGGTGTAAAACAGGAAAAAATAAAGTAATTCCCGTCATTTTCTTCTCGTCTTGTCCGACGGGCCCTCGAGGGATGTTTTTCTGTGGGAAAGACCGAGTCACGGACGACCTACGAGGAAGTGTACTATCAAGTTTTGTCGAGGCACTTCATCATATCGCTTTAATGGAAGATTGTATCGCACGGCACATGCCAAAACACCAGAAAGCATTTACACGGGGATGCGTTGCGGCTTGCCACAGATACAGTAGGAAGTTTTCGAGTTCCCATGATCAATCACTCGCTCCGAAGTGAAATTAGAACTCACAACGTGCCCTTAAAGTTTGATAAGTCTCATATTTTATGCAATCTAATACTGTTTTATCTTGTTTCACTTTAAGGTTACCGTAATTTAAAGGTTTCGTGTCGTCAAGAGGAAAAGAGAGAACCATTTTTTTCAAGGATCTAATTTGTTTTTTTTTTTAATTTGTCTCTTGACTACTGCTTGATGTAGAATTTGTTGCAAAATTAATGTCCTAACCTAACAAAGTTGATATTGAGACTTACGAAAAAAACTCTTACGATTATTAAGAATCGTTAACAATTTTAAATGTTTTGCCGTAATATTTATCGTTTTGGCATCAATAAATCTTTAAAAAAGTGAAAACGTTCCTTTAGCAACTGCTCTATCTAACTACGGCAGTACCGTTCATCAGGAAGAAGAGGTTAGAACATTTGACACCACCCACTGTTCAAGTTGTAAAGTTTACACTTGCAGATAATTTAAAATATCTAGGCGCCCTATTTGGTAAGAATCCTGGAATCCACATTTGAAAAAGATCACTCACAAGGCGAAGGTTAATCCTTATGGGCATGCCGAAGAATATGTGGGCGACCTGGAGGCTATCTCCAAAGCTATTCCATCGATCAATCATGATTTAATAGCAACTCTTTAGCCTGCCATCTATGAAAAATAGAAGAAAGTTTTGCGAGACGGTTTTTTCAATAAACTTGGTTTGTAACATAGATAACTCGCTGGCTTTTTAAGTATTGCATTACAGTTTTCTGCGTTAGAAAATAATTTCCTGTAGAAGAATAACGAGTAGCATTTCATAAAAGCGTAAACAAACTACTACTGGGGAATCCCACTAGGACTAAGTGAATTTTCGGCCAAGAATAACGTGAAAAGAATCAATTGTTGTTCATTCGCTACCGTATATTTCTTTGACTTTATGAAAGGGGCAATATCGATCAGTTTGAAAAGTAAGTACATAGTTAGACATGCTCTTATTTTTATGTTGGTTTTATAGAAAATTATGGTGAGAAACTATAAAAAAAAAGTAGGGTCTAGTGGGAGACAGCAATATAATCCCAAATACATGCTATTAAAGCAGTAAAGAGGGCACTTCATCCATTAGGAAAGCATCAGAAAACTATGGGATGTCGTATTCAATACTTCAAAATGCTTTAAAAAACCGGTATCAGGCTTACGAAAGAGGGTGACCAATGGCTCTTGCGGCTGATGAGGGAAAGTTGATAAAAGAGCTACTTATCTGTGCTAAGTGGGACTTTCCTTTACGATCCACAGATATTAGACGCGCTGTGGAAGTCAAGTTCTTGCGACAACTGTCCCGGAATAGAGTGGGTCAGAAGTTTCTTGAAAAGGCACGAAGTTTTGGCAGTTAGATTATGCGAAAATATAAAAAGATCCACAGCAAATATCACGCAAGAATCAGTCAAGGATTATTTTGAAGATTTAAAGGAGGAAAAAAAAAGGTAATTGTACGACGATGCGTTAAATACGCAGTACGAATAAAAGACACCTCAAAGACCAGCATTAGTGTAATAATGGCTGCCGCCCGGAGATGGCGCTTTGCTGCCGTCCAGTTTATAAGGCGAAACATATTTATTCAACTTGATTAGGGGATGGAATACCGACATCAGGATATAATAGAAATACAAGTGCCTGGTTTGATACGATAATGTTCAAAGACTGATTTCTTAACATCATGCTGCCATATTTTCGGAAATGAAAAAATTCTAGCACTAAAATTCGGTTTCTACAGTAAATATTTGTATATGGTGAATGATTGAAGTTACGTTGATTTAATTGCTATGTTAATAACATATTTTTGGATAACACACTTACAGTCTCTAATACTGCGATCTTTCTTTAAATATTTTATTGCAATATTATTTTGTTTTATATAGATATATGGGGTTCTGGAATTCATTATTTTTCCTTTTGCTGAGATATCAACCTTACCACGGCTGATTCCAATGAATTTCTGGACATTTGTAATACCCGTTGTGTGTTGTAAATCATCGCTTTCTGTTTGTGCCAAAGCTCACATCAAATATGCTCATAAAATTGATTTACGTTCGATCTTTTTTCTCCGCAAGTGGGTGGGAATTCGCGTCCATTTCATCTGCGGTGATTTTGCAAACGTACAAAAGGTCAATTCGTTTTATATACTCACTTTTTTCCATAATAACGCAACGGTGTAAATCGAAGAAAAAGAAAATTTTAAGTATAGATTTTGACCCCAAATAAGTACATAGTATTATCTTGAGGCGTGATTGACATACGGAATAATGGAAAATTTGAATATTGTTTTTCAATTAAAATTGAAATTTAATAATCCAAAGTATTCTGGATAGCATTTCACTGTTAAATTTTATTATTGAAAATAAGTATACTCGCCTTGAATAAGAGTCCTTGCGCTCTTTAATGTTGTGATCTATTATTAAATAATAAATTGTGTCTGTTTTTGATATATACTGATATACAATAATATGTAAAAACAATTATAATTAAACTATAAATTCAATATTTAATGAAATACAAGTTCTCTATTAAATAAATTCATAGTTTAAGGAGAACCTCGTGCAGCAGCCCTCATGGCAACCTAATCTCTGCTGATAGAAATATATAAATATATATATATATACAATATTATGGAATATATAATGAATTTGACTAATAATAAATTTAATTACTATTACTTATTTTCTGTACAAATCTGTTAGTAAATCCAGTGTAATTGAGTTATAATTAATTTTCATCATAGCCGTGGTAATTAGGAATATTAACGTTCATCGTACAGTAACTGTATGATTTTAATGTAGTTTGACTTGACATCGATATTAATTTACAGGTCAAGACTCAAGGTTGCTCGTTAAAAAAAAAAATAGTGGGGGTCCATGGAGACGAAGTGGTTGTTGATAAAAATCTTCTTGAAAAATTTGTTTTACTTTTTCGTGAGTTTGGATAAGTTAAATCATATTTCATCATATTTCCGGAATCCTTTCAAAATTGAAAGAAATTTTTCTATTTACCATTGAGCTGAAAGTACATGGAAGAAACCTGCAAATTTTTCATCAGAAGAAACTCGTTGAATTAGCATACTTTGGTACCTTTTGTGGAGTTGTTTTTGCTGTTTTGAGTATCACGATATACCTTGGATGCTTGGAAGGCCCTTACAATACCCTGATATCGGCGTCGTACCTATTCTTGATGTGCATCCGTTTCCTCTAACATATTTGGTTTGTCACTGCCAGGAAATTACATTCTGAAATACTTTGGGTGTGTACTACCGGAGATATTTCTTATGGATTCTTATTTAAATTTCTGTAATAAGCATAAGTATTTGCATTTCGTCAACTTTAAATGGTTATTCATACAGATGTAAAAATAGTTAAATTGAAAATTTAATATATATATATAAGTTGCTAAGCATGGTTAGTGAGATTTACTATTTGAGATAGCGGGAGATTCGAATGTTGTTTTGATTTTAAATTGGAATTTGATAATCCAAAACATACTGGATAGTAATTGATGGTGGATTTAAATATTGAAAATAAGTGTACTCACCTTGAGTAAGAGTCCTTATGCTCCTTAAATGTTTCTGGTATATTATTGTATAATAAATTGTGCATGTTATCGGTATTTACATTATCTTTATTAATAAAAGCTGGCAATGCACTCAATGATAAAATAAACTATACATAAATATAACTACCAAACTAGCATGTAATACTTGTGTACTGCCCGACACTTACGCTCTTTTCGAGAAGTCTCCAAGTAAGTTTTGGCCAGATTTACAATAGCTTGCCTCTGCATCTGAGAAACAATTAATAGCTTGAATTATTTTAAACGTAATTGTAAAAAATTTTTAATTGATAAGTGCTGCTACTCTTATGAGGAATTTTTATCATTGTAATGTATTTTTGTCTGTATATTTGTGTTCTGACTATTGCCTATATCACCCATGTGATCGGACAGCAAATAAATATTATTATAAATATTATAAAACGAAGTAAGGTAAAGTCAGGTAAGTGTGTAACCGGGGCAAGTGTGTAGTTTGTTTATATTTATTTTTAAAATTGAAATACGGACGTCCTTGTTGTTATAATACTAATGTACTAAACTTCATACTAGTTTTAACAAAACAAAAGTTTGCATCTCCTAACGTGTAATAACTTGAATATCTTTTGAATATATCATACCTTATTAAACAGGCATCAGTTTAGTATTACACTCTTGGCCGAACTGAAGGATAATGCTATTAATATATAAAATGCGGAACGATTACACACTTGCCCCATTTTGCTGGGTAAGTGTGTAGTATTGACAGTGTTTAAAATTTCTTTTTTTTTCTGGTAAACCCTTGATAATTATAAAAGGTGTTCTATTGAAGGCTTTCAACTGAGCATATATTAGGTACTTCTATGTGTAAAATTTATCAAAATGTCTTATTATGTGAACAGTGTTACATTTTCTTCCACTATGCAATTTTTACTACACACCTGACTTTACCTTAAAATTCTTATGCTACACAAGTTATTGATGTAGGAGACACATCACATGCAACCTCCTCGGCTACCTAGTTACTACTGGTAAAATAATGTAAATATTACTCATTATTTAATAGGAGGGGAGATTACTTACTAATGCGCATGACCTGCTGTAGTGAATTCGAGGCATATGTATATGTTCTTAGCCGTCTACATTTGATTATTATCTAACACAAAAAGATAGGTATTTGTAAAAAAAGAGCAGATTAAAGAATTATAATTTACATTTATTATTTAAATAATAAATTTATTGTAAAGACAACTCGTTAGCGTGCAACATAATATATAACATCAATCCAAAGAAATTTTTTTCTCTAACCCACCAAGCTAACTTTCTTTTTCTAAGGATCCCTCTCGAGTACATCTGAATGGAAAAATGAGTCCTACCTCGGCTTACTCTTACCTTCCCTAATGTATATAATCAACTTCAGTGGAAACAAAGACGCTGCTACTACTAAAAGGTTTATTTCTTTTGTTTAGTTTCATCAATTAAGGGTGTCCTCGCAGTTAGGGCAAGAAATTCGAAGAATCTCCCCAATTCCCTGTTTTATTTCTTCCTTTTATTTCAAATACGTCGACCTTTTCGTTCTAATCGAACCTGCAGAATATCAATATTTACACGAAGCTACCCGCTTCGTTAACTATTCCGTATGCAATCAACGTTACAGGTGGTCCAACTTTCGCGAAATCGAGGGAGAGAGCTTTTCAAGTATTCCTCTATCCAAAGTTAATTATGACACTCTCGCCGGTATTCGATTTTCCGCGAACTCTAGGCTTATACAAAATTACCCCGTAGCTCTAACTTTTAAGGGGCATTGGCTGAGGGGTGTCGCCTACAAGAAAAAAAAAGAGAGTGGCCGAAGGAAACCAAGCGTCAACCTCAGTATTAATTATTCATGAAAGGAATTCTAATCAAGTCGATCGATTGGATCCGAACTGTAGAGCTTTCGTGAAGTTTTATTCTTTTTAAGAGTGAATTTTACGGGCTCTAGGGGATAATTGCGGAGATTCGATCATATTTGTACGGTCTGGGATTAGGGAGTTATCCATCAATTAAAATGCGAATGGATAGTGGGCTTTCCAAAAGAGCTTCGGGACTGAGGTTCCGAAATTAATGTTACATGGAAGGAAAAGTGTTGCTAATTAATTAGGTGTGAGAAGTATGATGTCAACGTTACCGAAAAGGGAATAATATCCTGAAATTATTTTTAAACAGCTCTTTTTTCATAAAATAGAACCATTGATGACTATACTGATAAAACAATCAAACACAGAATTTCACTAGGGGAGACTAAGAACAGTTGACACCACCTTCGATTTCGAATCTGTCCTGCATAACTAAATTTATTTTGAAGCTTGCTAGAGCAAACTCCCATCGACATAAAAGTGAGTCAGATTACAGACCTATTTCCGTGCTCTCAACATCATTAAAAGTATTAGAGAAAGCTGTTGCATATGCGGTCTGTTATCTCTTATACCATATATTCAAAAATATTAATAATAAACAAATGACTGCCACCATATTCCGCGACTTATCTAAAGCTTTGATTGTGTTTCTCACTCTATTCTTCTTCGCAAACTTGAAAGGTACGGCTTTAGGGGTAACGTTAATGATTGGTTTCTCTCATACTTAGCTGATCGCCGTCAATAATTAAAGTAATTCCTGAAAGGAATAATAGGATAAAAGTTAGCAGAGTCGTGTGTGGTGTGCCGCAAGGCTCGGTACTGGGCCAACGTTATTTTTAATATTTAATAATGACCTGGCATATGCTGCTCGCCAATCACAAACGATTCTTTTCCCTGATGGTACTTCCCTTACGTGACATGCCTCTAATCATGAGGATTTCGAAAATTTAGTAAATACTGACTTCTTTAAAGTCTGCGAGTGTTTTGGTGCAAATAAAATCATCCCTTGCATTAATAAAACTAAATTAATAGTTTATAAATAGAGACCGGATTATATACAAAGAAAAACTGGAATATGCATCGATAGCATATATGCAAAAAAATTGCGACATTATTGAAAATTTTTACATAAAATAAATAAGAGCAGAAATTTAAACATTAACTTTATTGCACAAATTTTTTCATAGCATATTTCTAAAACAATTTATAATTAAATGTTTTTCAAAATTGTGTAAAAGAAGGTTTTATCTTCTATCAGAATATAGATGTTTCGAAATAGAAAAGCTTCTTTCAACATCCACAGATGTAATTGGTGCATTTTTTAACTTTGCAATACATTCTAAACTAAAATTAAAGTCGAAATCGTTTACTGTTTCACTTTCCAACATCTTCTTAACTTTCTTCAATTTCAAATACCCCGCATTTTTATTTATCACATTTTTAAATTTATCGTATATAGAATTACCTATTGTACCCTTAACCTTCTTACATAGCATATCAAATTCGTCTACTATTTCGACTGATTCCGAGAGCGACATCTCTATCTCGTAATAATCGGCTCAGGAGGCAACTTAACACCGGGAAGTCGCTCCTTATAAAATTGGATTCGTAAAGGGGCTTTTAAAAATACTCTTTTGACATTGCTAATTAAATCATTAATCAAAAGGAATTGATTCCTAATGTCTCCAGCTACACAATTGAACCCGTGAGCTAAACAAGTGGTATGAATAATGCTACTATAATTTTTTTTAAATCTTGCGTGGCTTTTATCATGCATGGTGCAGCGTCGGACAACTTTAGTAAAATTTTTTCACAAGGTATACTTCCAGGTAAAAAGAAATTTGATGAACTTTCTTGAACGAATTGGGCAATTGTTACATTATTTGTTTTTTGAAGTTCTTTACAATAAATTAAACATGATTTACCTACAATATCTTCATGAAGAATTCCTATTAACAAATGGGCAATATAACGGCCACACTTATCCGTACTTTCATCTATCATGATATAAATAAAATTATTGCCTGCCAATTGTGGAATTTCTGCTATTGTTTGCTGGTAACAAGATGTGACATAATTTTTTCGTAAGGGACTTTCGTCAGGTATACTATGTTTGCAATATTTTTGCAGAAATGATTTCAAATTAACATTGTTAATCTTGCTAATGGTATATTAGACGAAATTAATGCGTTACACAGATCCGTATTATATTCTTCTTGTTCTGAGTTTCGTGGAGTTGATGCTACACATTGACGTATAGATTGATGCACACATGCGGATCGCTTTAGTTTTTCACATTTTCCAATATGTGATAGAGTTTTAGCGTGTTGATCAATCAGGTATTTTCTCTCAAAAAACTACACTACTCTACAACAACAATTGTCATTTTATTTCAAGAGGTAAAGAATTTAAAAACAATTGTAAAACTTTTAGTAAAATTAAACTTACCAGTTTACTGCAGGCTCGACAAAATATTTTGTCGCCATCCTTTACCAGTTCAGGATATGGCTTAATCCATAAAGAAATTTTGTTAGCTATACTCATTGTATGTACGCACGGTATTTAAAAACGTAACACCATTACATGCTGTTTTGCTCAAAGATATTCAATGAATGAATAGTTTAATTGGGAATTAATAATAATAAAACGTATTTACCACATTCCTTCTGCTAGGCGAAATTAAACACGTGCAGTTCTTGGAAAAAAAGTATTAGAGAAACCAATGCAAAAGATTTATCGTTCTGAGAATTCTCGGTTATCGATCTACATTAGGAATTACTAGGAATTTTTACTAATAGAAAGGATAAGAAAAAGCTTCAATATGCAATATATGCAACTTTTGTAAAAATATGCATAGAAATGCATAAATATGCAATATATGCAATCACTAATTAGCGCTAATTAACTTCAATTAGTGTAATACGTCTACATATAGACTATAGTTAAAGATATGCAAAAAATAAAATATATGCACTTTGCATATAATCCGGTCTCTATTCATAAATATCAAGTTAACATCAACATATTTGCGTTGTTGTTTGGGCTAATTCTATCGTTTGTAGGATTTTGATGATCCGGCGTTTCGGCGTTTACTCAGTAGAATATGATATCCCCGGTACAGCAAGGATTTATAAGTAAAAGATCTACACTGACCGATACAGTTTTGCATCAGAGATTGCGCAAAGCAGGCCATTTATATTGTATGTTGTCATCAGAGGGGGTATGACTATTCTATTAGACTATGAAACCTGGCAAGAAACAGCCCTATTTGGGGCTACCCTGATGACGGCAGTAAAAGGGCTGTTGTCATATTACAGACGCCTGAGTAGAGATATCCGTAAATAACAGTTTCAAACACCTTCGCAAGGTTATAAAGAACATATAAAATTAAGATTAAAACTTCCACATCCTAATCCGTTACCTATTAATATAGGACACATACATACATATTATACCTAAACTCATAAACAAATAATACATTCAGACCCCAACATTAATTATATTACAGGTCGTGCCAAGATATACTAATATTGCACATATCACGGGCACGGGGCTCCCCTTCCACCCTACTAATAGCTATCGGAATTAATTACATTGCTTTCGGCACAAACCCTAGCGTTAATTAGAACTATATGTGCCAGCGCCCCTTTAAATGCGTAATTGATGAGTACACAGACACGCGTAACTTTCCTGACGTATTGTGCCCGCGAGCGCCCCCTATGGTGGTCCCGCGCAGCGAACTGGGAGATCGAAATTAATTCGCGTCCCTTAATAGGCGCCCCTTTTCCATTCCGCCAGATCAGTTTCGCGACTGTGATTTCATCACGTCCTAGCTAATAAATTGAGATCGTGCGCGAGTGATTTAAAGTTGAATTTCTTTTTGAAAATTCCGTTTGAAAGAAATATTTGATTAGAGAGATATTCGGAGAGATTTCGGTACATCAGTAATATTGGCATTCTTTCGCCGGTTATCGGAGATTAATTTTAATTGAGAAGCGATGGAGTTATTAAATTGAGCATTACGAACGCTGCCGACGCGAATTCCTAGATCGATTATAGATGATTAAAGACTGTAAAAAATAATAAAAGTTAATCTAAAAGTGCATTCTTCGAATATAAATCGATACACCCGAGAATAAATATTGAAACGTGGGATATACACTTTATTTATGAAAAGTTAAACTTAAAATAAATCGTCCTAAACCTAGTGCTCCACCTACACGTAGAGCCAGCGAAAATAGTTTCCGCTTAGCTTGGTAGTAAGAAAAATATGACGTGAATGAATAATTCATAACTGTCGCACTATCCTCTTTTGACACCACCTCTTTCGTTAATTGACCTGCCCTCTCATTACCAATTGTACCTACGTGAACCCTAGTCCAAAAAGTTTTACACTCCCCTCACGTAACGTATCCCAAGCATCTAATAACAAATTAATTGGAGTTTTAAAATTTCCTAACGCCTCTAATCAGCGTTGCCAGCTGACACATAATTATCAGATTGTAATATACTTTTTTCTATTTTAATTAGAAAAAAAAAGTTTCCGCTTAGCTTGGTAGTAAAGATAAATATGACGTGAATGAATAATTCATAACTGTCGCACTATCCTCTCTAGACAACACCTTTTTCACTAATTGACCTGCCTTCTCATTACCAATTGTACCTACGTGAGCCCTAGTCCAAAAAGTTTTACACCCGCTCACGTAACATATCCCAAGCATCTAATAACAAATTAATTGTATTTTTAAAATTTCCTAACGCCTGTAATCAGCGTTGCCAGCTGACACATAATTATCAGATTTTAATATACTTGTTTCTATTTTTATTTGAGAAAAAAGTTTCCGCTTAGCTTGGTAGTAAAGAAAAATATGTCGTGAACGCAATTTTTACGGGATATATTGTAACATCCGGCTCTACTCAATAAAATAACTGAAAAGAATTTAGATATTAAATGCAGACGTAATATTTGCTGATAATTCCTGTTTTATTACGCCGTCCTATTTGCCTACTTACATTTGAATTTATTCATCACGATTAGAACCGTTTTATCTCATATTAAATCGAGTAAATACTTTTAATATGTCCCGTAAAGATTACTATTATTATAATTCATAACTGTCGCACTATCCTCTCTAGACACCACCTCTTTCGCTAATTGACCTGCCTTCTCATTACCAATTGTACCTACGTGAGCCTTAGTCCAAAAAGTTTTACATCCCCCTCACGTAACACATCCCAAGCATCTAATAACAAATTAATTGGATTTTTAAGATTCCCTAACGCGTCTAATCAGCGTTACCAGCTGACCATAATTATCAGATTCTAATATACTTTTTTCTATTTCTAATAGAAAGTAAAATATTAACATAACCTGATATTTTTAACATAAATTTTTGTAGGTTACGCATGGGCAAATGAATATATGTATATAACTTTATATTTTTATGTTTTCTTTGCGCCATCTAGTATGAGAGTGTAATCGGTACTATTATTAAAATTAAATTTAAGTAATAATGGCAAGTACAAGTGACCTATACTTATATTTTTTGAATCATTATTTTTCACTCATTATTTTATGTAAGATATTTTATGTGTTAATTGTTTTTAAATACGTATTTACTTTTTATATAACTATTGTTGTTATTACAAATAGGTATATTTTGTCATTTAGTTTTGCGGAGAGAAATTTTAACATAATTTTTGAGAAAATCTGATAATTTTGGTAGCGCCGCGCCATAATGTCTTTATAGATACCTAGCAACCCTGCCTCTAATACAAATAAGCTATCAGTTATAATGCGCACGTTTTTTTTTTTTTTTATTTTTTTCATTATTATTTATTCCAACTAATTTTGCTTGAAAATTATTGAAATGGATTTTAATAATTTAAACCAACCTCACCCTTCGACTAATCCGTAAAAAATCCTAAACCCTACAATAATTGCAAGTTTCTTACAGTATAAAATCATTGAAGCATAATGTCATTCATTAAACAATTGAAATAAAATAAAAAGTTCGTTTTCCAAATCTTGATTTGCTTCTAAGAAAGACGCAATAACATAAAATAATAATAAACATGAATGTTCCAGTGACTTTAATTATTATATATCATTTATTGATATGTTTCAATTCGATTAGGGGCCTACACTCCTCGCTAACTCAAATGGGTAGAGCGTTCGTCCGGTAAACCAGAGTGTGTAGGTTCTAATTCTACGTGAGGGAAAAATTTTGCATGGTAAAAATTCCTCTTAAAATTTATGACAATAATTAGCAGAAATACATTAATTCGTTAATTTCTAAGCCCTCTCTAAAAGCGCTTATAAATATATTATAAATAATACTTTTTAAATTTCGCGGGATGAAGTCGGTCTGCTATATCTAAATACCCAGGTTTTAATATAATTCCTGTTGCCGTAATTAAACCCTCAAACCCTATTTTACTAGCGTCCTTACGAGATTTAAGTAATATACTCGAAATAACGCACGCCGCGTCTATCGAAATAGAAGAATACGCGTTCGCGTACGTAAAACCGTTAACAATCGTTGCGCCCCGATTATTCCACGCAGTTCCTTCCACGAGAGAGATTACCAAGAGATCAGTAAAAGAAGGGATTGTTAACACAGAAAGCCACGGTTATATATCATACAATGAAAGCAAAAACAGCGTTGATAGTTGAAACAGGTATGTTCAGAAAATATGATGTAAATAAACATGTCCCAAAACTCGATACAAGTGATTAATTACAGAATGTGCCCGTGATTAAAATAAATAGATAAAAATTACATTGAAATTATTAATTATTTCTAAATGTGATTTAAGAAACTAAGCAATTTATTTTATATTAACGTCAAACGTTACAGTTCGTCATTAAAGTTGTGCGTGTTGACGTATGCTACTGAAGATCAACCACATACCAGTCCTGGAATCTTCAACGATTTAATAATATTAAAAGAAAACAGCAAAAAAGCGTTTCACAAGCTAATAATTTTAAACATGACCTCTTACTTCTTTATGCTATTTCTTCTTATTTACCTTTCTCGGTACTAACAAAAAGTCTAAAACGATTACCGCAACCGTATATAGAAAATGTCTTCTTGACGGTTCGTAATCCCCGGCGCAAACCTTAATTTCCGTTATTACCGATCGATGCCGCCCAAGTAACCTGCGCCTTTTCCGAAGCAAAATAATTAATAATCTCAAATGGTTTTAATCCCAACACCATAGATTTAATCTAGATAACGAGTCGGATGTGTCTGCGACACGCCTCGTCAACTGAGCGGTTCCGGACAACAGATTTCCAGTCAGAAATAGATTGTATAGTAGAATCCGTGCCGGCTATTGATGCTAATAATTCGAAGTTTCCACCGCTAAAACTTGGTTTCGGTGTGTTACATACAAGTTACAGACACTAGACATGACGTGGCAATCGTTGGAATCTGTGTGAAGTAGGAATGTTTCGGCTGCAGTGCGTCAGGAATGCGACAGCAATAAACTCGTACGAATAGTTCACAGCCGATGGGCACCAATAGTGTGGAGTAGTTTGGAATGTTTATGATATTAGAACATGTTTCTGTCAGCAGGTGAAATGAAGTTGGGTAGTGGTTGTACTGATTTAAAGGTACTCGTTAAAGTTTTAAGATGATGAATGTATTTTTTTACCTGTTTGATTGAAGGTGTTTTCGCGTCTTTTGAAGAATATTAATATTTCATAGAGATCAATTGACCACAAAGGCAGTATTTTGAAATTTTAAATAATGGACGACAGGACTAGCGCGATGAAGCACCGGCCATACATCTTGATGCCGCCATAGATACCTAAAAGATGATGCCATACCGCAAACGAGGCTCAACATAACCAAAATAAGACTTTCTAAGTTGACACTAACACACTTACGCAGATTGCGTATGCCATATAGGGCCGCACACTGAAATTATTTTCTGGTAAAGTGACATACTTTGCCGCACTAGTGCCTAAAAACACAGTATAGATAGTATCATTTGCCGCCATTACCATTTTTTAGTCGCACGTCCGCCCACCGATGACAGATGAAGAGAGTGTGTTCGGCCGTGTCACGTTCTCTACAATACGGGCATTTGTAGGTGTCTGCCCGCTGGTTCCTCCAAAGGTAATCCCGAAAGCAACTGTGTCCAGATAGAGCCTGCGTCACGTAGTAGTCGATCTCAACGTCCTTCTGCAGCCAGGGATCTATACTCGGAACCAGTTCATAGGTCCACCTTGCTTTGGTGGTCATGTCCCATTGGTCTTGTCAGGCCTGCATCAGCCGTGCCCTTGCCTCCTTGCCCTGGACACCCTGATGTATGTATGTCTAATCTCTCCTTAACCAGTAACTCAATGGGGGGAACCCCCGCCACGATACAACCTCCCTCCGCCGATATTGATGTGTACGCGCTGTATACACGAATGCAGCATCCTCTTTGGGTTGGACGTAACCTTTGCAAGGTTAGCGATAGCAGCGTTCCACAGTGGCGCAGCGTATAGCATCTGACTCTGGACAACGAATGCCAGAACTCTCCGTTTGGACGCTCTAGGCCCAGCAATATTGGGCATTATGTCAGATAAGGCCCTAGTGGGTTTTACCGCCTTGAGGACTGTCTCATTCACGTACTTAGCAAAAGTAAGCTTCTTGTCCAGCCATACCCCGAAATATTTTATGGCCTCCTTTGGTGTAATCGTCTCCTTGCGAACAACAAAGCGCAAAGGAGACATCCTTCGTCTAGTGGACAGGATGACCGCTTCAGTTTTTTCAGGCGCCAGTTCCAGGCCTTTTAACTTTAGCCAGCGTTCCACTTTCAATAGGGCAGCATCAGCTCTGGCCATCAATATCTCTTTATTCATTCCAGTGGTCCCCCAAAGCAATGTCGTCGGCAAAATCGACCAGATGTGTGCCATGCGACAACACCATTTTCAAGAGGTCGTCATACATCACGTTCCAAGGTATTCGTTGCTCTGTCAAGAATTCTAAAAACTGTTATTATGAGTTCGCTAATTTATATTTCTTTAGATATCCAAATGTTGCAAATAGGTAAGAAGTTTGCTCACATATAAACCTCTATAGCTTGCAAACTTTGCATATTCACCGTCCTACCGGCCTTTCAAGATCTAGAATCTATAAGCCTCCCCTCTGGCTTAATTGGTAGAGCGTTCTTTCGGTAAACGACAGTGTTTAGGTTCAAATCCTGCATGAGGAGAACATTTTTCTTGGAAACATTCCTCTTAGTTATTACAGTTATTAGCAGAAACACATTAATTTGTTAATTTCTACTGTAAAAAGCTCGCAAATCTAGAGCTAGGTTTAGCTGCTAACCGCACTCACTGACATAAATCAGCAGAATCTACAACATAAGCATGTTTACAAATGGCTTGCGAGATCGCCTTTTACCATCTGCAATACCTGCAATCATTCAGGAGAATAAATATTCTTCCAAAATAGCTTTAAATATGATTATTACTTTATAATTAACACATTGAATTGTGTCTAATATATATACACATATACAGAATGACCAACCACTCGGCTGGGAAACTAGTGTTCCTAATATCTAAAAGTTTTGTCAGAAAAATCGCAGTTGAGAACGAGTTTTAAGGGCAAGTCCAAAAGGCCTTTAGAAACTAATTCCTTGTTATTTTTTTTTTAATTTGCACATTGATCGTCCCTTTTTGAATTAAGATATCCGGTAAAATCGCTTATAGATCTAGTAACGCACAAGCGTCTCTATAACCCAAAAACACATTCCGTCGAGTGTGTTTATAGTTTTATGGTAACATCAAATTAGAAAATGCCGCTACGTGATTTATTTCGCGCTGAATTGTTTACAAGGAGATATATCTTCTCTTAGGTTGAATATAATCGCACATATATCAGTTTTTTTATTGCTCAAAAGACGAAGAAGTCTATGGTGAAAGATCTGGAGAACACGAAGCCATAAACCAGAACCATTTCTGCGAATCCGCGTGAGTTTGGAGATAATGCATCTATCTAAATATCTTTTGACCTGCCTGAAAGGTGGAGTGTCGTGTTGAAACCACTGTAAGCTCGTACGGTCTCTGTAAAATTAATTCATCTAGGATATTGTCGAAATTTTCCCTAAGAAATTACAAATATCGACTGGCAGTTAAAAATAAATGGCCCAGCAAGCTGCGAACCAATAATACCACACCATAAATTGAAGCCGAACTTAATTTGGGGTGATCTTCCTTCTAAACGGTGAGGATTTATTTGGGTCTACAGGTGTTCATTATGGCGATTGAACATGCCGCAGTTTGTAAAACGCTTTTCGTCGGTCCATAAAATTTGCCTCGGGAAGTTGTTACTGTCATGGCACATATTTATCAACCAAGCACAAAAATTGAATCGTTTTTCATCGTCTACAGGGTGCAGAGTTTGACCAATTATTTTTTTATAAGAATAGTCTTTATATCTAAACCATGTTTTTCCTTAAATGGACAAAAGCGTATCTAGATTAGGCTTATAAAGATCCCAATCTTTCTCCATTTAACCCAATGCTTATCCCTTATGGCTTTCGAGACTCCATACAAATAATGATGAAAAAAAAATCGCCTGTATTTATAATTGTTCGCTTTTCAAAACAAATTTCGGTTAAAGTATATTGTTATTATTGTTATTGCCTATGATTTTGCTTGATATTAACAGTCATTAATCTAGAGAATTGCTTGGATCAAACTGCCTTGATACATTCATAAAAGCCCTTGTAACCATTTTATTAAGCTCGCATTTTACCAAAACTAACTATCAGACTTTCTTTATTTCAAGTCATTTTCCAATTTAACGGTTCCGAAAATATATTCTTACGCAGCGTATATATTTACTAAGATTCTATCGTATTCTCAGTTAGTTTCCTGTCAGTTTATTTATGGAATCGGTAAAGAGGAAGTTTCAAGTTTAAAAACAACCTTGAATAATGGCATTGTAAAAAATCACTAGTGTTTATAAAATTCCCTAAATAAGACCTGAACAAGAGCAAACATTGTAACATAACACAAATTGCTTTATATATATGAAGTATCCTCTATATTATTTCCTTTTTGATTTAAGTATTCGGGATGCGATAAATTTTTCTTAGTGAATTTAGGAGAATAGGAAACAAGGGTCAGTAACTCTTCAAGACGCTCTGGTAAATTTAATAAATAAACGTTGGAACACTAACATCTCCGAAGCGTGTCCAATATAATAAATTTTGCTTTATATAATGCTTATCGTAAGGTGTGCGTCATACTACAGCTTCTAACGTTGTTTTCTTATTCAGTCCGTTATCCCTCTTGTGCTAAGGGTGTAAGATTAAGGGTGACAAGCTTATTCTTGTGTTTCTTATCGTGTTCTTATCTATTACCGGAATTATGTTTGGCATCTATACTTTTACAGATCTTCTTTAGGACAGTGCTATACTTTAATGATACCTTTCTCTGTTGTAGTGTTGGGAACGAAACTTTAATTAACACGGCAGATCGTTCTCTTCATAATATGACTTCAAGCAGTATATTTCATTCATTACATGAGTGAAGCGTTTGTGCACGAAGTAGATCTTTCACATTGCCTTCACGAGAATAAACGTGTAACAACGTATTTGTATGTAAACGACTTACCATGTATGGAAAGAACTGATTATCAATAATTTATTTGTTTAAAAATTAAAATGTAAGCTATTATGAAAGGCATGCCGTGTAGGCAGAAGCAAGCAATACCGTGCTTGCTACTGCCATTCACGAAACCTTGGCCATTCGTTTCATTCGTTCGCTGGCTTCGTACTGTAATATTTACTCATAACTTATTATAGCCGAATGAAACTACGTTCATCCCAACACTACTCTGTTGGCATGTATTGAAAAAAAGTTAGGTTCGATGGAGTAGTGATATAGATCTATCTACCGATATTCAAATGCATAAGACCCAAGAATCCTGGGACGAGAAAAGTTGGTAATCTGTAGGTACCGAATTTTTTAAGGTAGAGGTACCGACTTCGATATAAACAGTCACTTTCTTATGACAGCGATGAGGCTGTCGTTAGGTGTTTGTTATTTTAGTAATCGTTGAAAGAGAGATCAAGAGCTTGTGTGGAGTACTATTCTTTTGAATTTACTCGTGTTGTGTGATTTACTTGATTAAGAAAATTATTGGCAACCTTTTAAAGTTATTTGTGATTCAAAATGAATGGGATGAAGTACATAAAAATAAATTATGTTGATATTTTTATTAAGAAAATCGTTTTAATATAATAAATCAACAATTTTGGATTATTTTTTACTACAAAAAAAAAATCGGTTTGCCGATTTTTTTTTGTTTTCTTAACTGTTTTACAAATCATACGTTTATTATGTTGATATTTAAGCAGTGTTATTAAATTTTACTATATACGATGGTATATTAGGATATGATATTATAAATTCCATTATATCAAGTGTATTTGTAGGACATTAATAAATATCTACTTATTAAAAGGAGGTATCTGTTTTTTTTTCTCTTCATTTGTGATCCTAAACTGGTTTTCTTAATTTTTTATTTACTTTAATAATTTACTAACATTTAATAATAAAATGAATTATATTTTTCATGCAATATACACTTTTGTTTTAAAAATATTGATTTGTCTACACCTTTGGGACAGTTTATGTATCTCTTTACCCAACAGAATATGTAATATTTCAGATACCTACTTATTTATATAATAATATTTTAAAAGAAAAAGAAACAAACGGTCAATATTTAATTTATTATTCAATACACCAAAAACAGAAATAAAAAAAAGAGTAAATTAAATTCAATGGAATTTAACAATTAATGTAATAATTGTAATTGCCGACAAAAGGTGTATTAAAAGTACTGTTCTACTAATTTACTGGTGTTTTGCGGATTATTTCATTAAAGAAAATAATTATTTATTTATAAGTGGTCTCCATTAGATTGGATAAAAAAAGGAAGAAAGAAAAAGTCCTTTGCAATCAGGGGTTTATTTAAAGGATCATCTTAACCTGTTTCGGCCTGGGGCCATCGTCAGACTCATGAAAGATACATCGTTATAAAATATATGAGAAACTGGTCCGAAATTTGTCAAGAATGTCTGAATAATTTGTATATAGATAAAATAATAATAAAAAGATATGAAATATTAAAATAATGAAAATTGGGAGATTGGAATTTCATTGCCTACTATAAATATCATTTTTCCCCATGGCTCTATATTAGGTTCGTTCCGCTATATTCGTAATCAACTAGACGTTATAATTTAAAATTTATGAGAAGACAATTTTGCCTGAAACTTGGTTTTAATGTATATACACAACTTCGGTATAAATACTTTGCATCAAACTGCATATATCGTATGAAAAGTAATATGCCTGTCTATGAGAAAGTACTGCTAAATACAACCGAGAGTCTATAAATATTTCTAGCAAAATAAATAAGTCTGTACGCTACTATATTAGATAACCAATAAAGTTTGTGCGCTTATTTATGAAGATCGAGGATCAACTTGTCTAAACATGTTGAAACGTTGTCAGCGTGCGTATTTATGCGAGTTAAGATCAGCATAGAAAATGTACTAGTACTATCAAAAATATTATAATATATTCTAGAATAATAGATGATATAGTAGAGAACTGCAAGTTGGTTAATTTTAATGTATAAAAAGACACCAAAAGAAAACTAGGACTCCATTTGAACGGTCAGAAAACGCGGGAATTTTGGAATTCAATTTAAACGTATTTACATACGAAACTATGAATTTGAATTGCAAAAAGTGGAATCACTAATGAAACTTTAGTGTTATTAATTAAACGGACTCACGTACTTACCTGAGATAATTATCCAAAGATATATGTCTGATTTTAAACAAATTCACATTTAGAATTTTTTTTTATTGAATAAAATCACTTTTATCCACACTTAAATGTTTTAATTTTACATAAGAGATTGAATCTATTAGGCACGACATTATCATGCTTATGATATCATTTAAACCGGTCATTGGCAGTGAATTTGAAGGAGAGGACAATTGACAACATCCTTGCTCAGAATCTCTACTCTTACTAAAGATATAACAGAGTTAACGAGATATTCATTATTTTTTTTATGTCACCGCCCCTCGATCGGAAATTTCTTGCCCTGCATGCCATCTGGCTGGTGAGAGAGCATATCTCTGAATCAAAATTATTAAAGATAGAGGACACTGGGATGTATAAAATTTGATTTTTTTTCTAATTTAATTAATGTATTTCTTTTAAATTTTTTTTTTTAATCCGGGCTGTATGCTACTGTGTAGCGTAACAATACATAGTGTTGTACCAGCATGAAATTCCTTTATAACTCATTAACAGTGACAGAGAGGAAAAAGTTTTTTTATAAATTGTTGTAAGATTATAATTTTTCTGTAACGTCAAATTATCTAGATTTATACAGGGTGTTTCGTAACCTCGGTACGGCCTTCAAATTTCATTTTTTAAATAAAATACCCCCAATATTAATGCATTATTAAAAGCGCCAGTAAATTAAAAAAAAATAAAATAATATAAGATGCTTTAGCGCTAAACCTCTTAATTTCCAAGATATCTTTGATTTTCTAAGAATTATGTCGCTTGCACTGTTAGAGAAAAGCGATTGTAATTTAATTACCACTTAGAATAATTGAATTAAATTTTGAAATATCTTAGTGCAGACCTACTTATGCCTGCAGATGTGCTTATAGTTGTAGTTGTATTTTAATACACTGGGTGTTTGTTACTAAAATGCAAACTCCGTCAACTTCAATTGGGTATAGCTTATTTTTTTTTAAATAGAACAGCCTGTATATGTTTAAATCATTGAATTTCCCTTAACAAGTCCTTTGGTTTTTGTTAAGCATACTCTATGCTATACTTCCTGCTGGTGAGATACTCCGTATACAAAATTTACGATTGCGAGGTACAAGAATTATGTCATCGGCATAAAGGATTATCGTATTATCTTTAATGTTGCGTGGGAGATTATTTATAAAACACGAAAATAGGATCGGACCCAAAATAGATCCTGTGGTATTCCCACGTTAACAAATGCTTTATTTAACTGATAATCAAATATTTACATTTGCGTAACTTTTCGATTAAATCGATTCAATTTAACGATGTTACATCAATTTCCGGGAATTCTTATTTTTATAATAAAAAAAAAGTTAGAAGGGTAGGGGAAGCTTTTTTTTAATTTTGCAAAATAAGGAACACCACCAAGAGAATTGAAATGTTGTTAACCTTAGTCACATCCCACAGATAAATCAATATTCCTTTCTGCAATTCCAATGAGACGTCTATTCGCCCGATTAATGTCTGCGGTCTTGTGCTTCTGGTAGTAGCACGTACTACCATTATGGTATCCCAACCTTCCTAAAAAAAACCTCTTGAGACCTGGATTGATGTGCGCCGGACGTTGGATAGGTGTTGGGACTCCGTTAATTCTCACCAATTTCGTGCTTAATGGACTTTTACGAAAGATTAAATAGGATATTCTGTCGACGGATTCCTGAAAATAGAAAAAAAGCTCATTTAAAATAACAATCGAAAATGATCATTAAAAAAAAAACCAACATAAAATCAACAATCACAAATAATTAAATCATTATTGTATATAAAGTGTTGTTCATCACTTTAAAAATAATATGGATTAAAAAAAAATATATAAGAAATAAAATATGTACGTACTGCTGTGTACTGAATGTACCAAAGAAAATGCAAAAATTAAATCAAATTAGCTAGCTCAACCGATAAAAAATTAAAAGGGCGCAAAAGAACAATAAAACTCAGGGTTACCCTCGCAAATTAAAACTAATCACGAAAAGTAAAAAGTGGGTGAAAGAAAACTGACTTTCTTAAATTACCCCAAAAATTGAAAAGGTTTAATCAAAAATAAAAGAACAGAATTTAGAATGACGTTAAATAACAATCAATAATTTATTATATAAAAAAAAAAGAAAAAAAATTGTTAATTACAATTATGCAGAAAACAAAAAACCTGGACAGAGAGTCCTGACTTAAATCAAAAAACTGCTCGAGATTCTAAATTACAAAAGGACAATGCTAAATTCTCTAACAAAGCAAAAAGAACAAATTAGTTCAAGAAAATAGTCCTTTTATATCAATCAATCCACGTGGTTTCAAAATTAAAACAAACTAATTTAAACGTGGACAAAGCAAGTAAATTTACAAAAGAAAAACTTACATACAAGCACAAAGCTTCTATTCACCCAACCCGAGGTGATTAATAAATAATTACAAATCAGCAAAATTCAAAAACGAAAAATTAACTCTTTTAACTAAAATATCTTCCAGAACCAAAAATAATAAATGATCTTATATCTAAATTGTGTACACAACAATACAATAACAATTATTTTAACGCGAGTTCCTTGATGGACGAAATAAAATTCAATTTAAACGAAACAAATCTCTATATCAAATGAAATCACAAAATGGCAGCAAACAAATAAGAATCTACGTCTACTCACGCTTGTGTCAATCTCGGACCTGAGTCTTACAAACTCTACCGCTGCGTACAGCGAAGTCGCACGGAGATCAGCCCGCCAACGGACGAAATCTCAAAACATAATAACATAAACAAAACCAGTGAATGCAAAACATATTAAAGAGTGAAATTAATTTAAATAACTGAACATTTAAATAAATAAATCATACAAACAAATCATAAACTAACTCTTATTTAAAATAAAATATCTGTGAAATTTTTTTCGCAACATTGACAAAGGTTTAATGGAGTAAACATGAAAACATTTGCGCAACTTAAAAAAAACTCTCGCGAATACAAGATGTCCACAGCAATACGAATTTTCATATGTTAAACGTCTTGAATGATTGGGATTATGATATTTCATCTGCGGGAAATTTAAAAAAAAAAGATTAATATGTAAGTGCCGAACTATAAGCTACTACTTTATGTAGTTCCCATAAATATTATTTTAGGAGAAAAAAATAAATCAAACAAGGTCTAGATCCTCATAAAATTCTTTAATATCACACAATCGGTTTCCCTCTATTCGAGCATCCTCAGGCCAGCTAAAGAAGTATCAAATAATGAGAGTGTGCAATAATTATTAACAAAATAGTATTGTATAAAATAATTTTTTGTATATAAATGAGGGAATAAAGCAAAATGATAAAAAAATATTTAAAAGATTAATAGTTATAATATAATAAATATAATAAAATCAGTTAAGAATAGTCAAGGTTCAAAAATAAAGTAAAAATAGAAAGTGCAATGTAAATAATCGAACTTATGTAAAACTTGTAAAAAAAACAGACATTAAATGAAGAATAAAACACATAAGTTTAAACAAAAAACGCTTTAAAATTATTTAAAATAAATGTAACCACTTCGAACTCGACCACGAAGTATATAAAATGATTCTGGAAAAGTCTAGACTCAAATTTAAATAAAGGTAGAAAATTTCCAGAAAATTGCAATAAACTTGTGTCATCTATTATTGAAAAATTACACTAAAGTAATGTTGTGCTAAATACGTAGTAGAATACTTAAAAATCATATATGCAGAATGTCATCTATCGAGTAAAACTTGGAAAAGGGGGGTGGAATCGAAAATTAATTGTGAGTTTAATGTAAGGTCTCTACTGGTGAGATGTTGTTTCAATATTTCCAATGCCTTTAAGTTGTTGAGATAGGTATTGTGGTATACTGCGAACCCAAAAGAAGGTTAGCGATTTTTTTTTGTTTTTCCTAACAGCTGTTTACTCAGAAACTTTAAAAATTACAAAATTAAAAATTTCTGAGATTCAATACTAAATATAAAGCTACTTTAGAAAAAGAATATTAGCTGGATCAATGCAAGGCTCAATTTCAGTTTATTCGACTATAGCCTTTTGGTATAATTTATTGTACAATACATATACAAATCCATTCACTACGAAAAGTTATTTGCTGGAATTTCTATATATTCTGACTGTTATTGAAGTATCAACTAGAATGCTTATTGTGAATCCTTATCTGTTTCTGGGTGTACAATGGAGCAATCGGTCTAATATAGCATGAACAATACACAGAAGCGTAGGAGACATTTGCCGCCCGTTAATTGCTACGTATCCATCATAAAAAACGGTATGCAATCACTGTTTTCTCAGATATAGTTACTGTATCAAGATGAGAATCATTACAGCGATTCTGGTTGTATTAAATATCACATTAGCGTTAACAGACGAAGAAGCTGGGTAAGTATTCACATATAATATCACAATTGCTTCTACATTTTTCGAAGTAAATTTTGTACAGACGCGTTTCTCGAGAATTTATACAGTTTTCTTGCACTTCCGGTTAATTGGAAGTAGCCATGAGCTTTGTTATTTTAAATAGAATATCCTATACCTACAAGAACATAAGTGAAAAAATACATACATATAATATTAATACAGACTGATTCAAATTAAGTGCGCACCATTGCTATCTCTATTATTATTGATTTTAGAAAGTAGGTTAAATTAGCGAAGTATTAGGATTTTTAATGCAAATTAATATGCAATATACGAAAAACAAATATAACGAAAACTGTTCAAGCTGCTAATGATAATAATGCAATAATAACAATTAGAAGTAAAGAACACAACACAAAAATGAAATAACCAAGTTTTTTTAATAATTAAATGTGTAAAAAATTAACCTCAGTGCGTTTTTGACAGTTTGCAAACAACATACTATTTGCTTTGACTTAAAGTGAAAGAAGCCTACTATAAATTTTACACATTTTGGCATCAACTAAAAACCACCATAACCTCTTTATTATTCGTTTTAACGACAATATTGTATTAAAACTTTTGCATCATAAATTAAAATATCTTCCATTTTTTTAAACAATATACAGGGCGTTCAATTTAAAAAAAAAAAATTAAAAATTTCTGGGAAACGCGTCATGCAATTGTTTTTTGGCGTATCGCATATTAATCAGCGTTAAAAACACTAATACTTTAACTTCCTTTCTAGAATCAATAATAACAGAGATAGCAATGCTGCACACTTAATTTGAAAAATAACAATAAAAATAGAAACTACAGGGTATCTACATGAATTAAAATACTCGTCAACAGAATGTATGCATCTTTCTAATAGGAATGGTGTAACACTGTATTTAAATGGATTGCAATTTATAATCTCTTTAAATCTTTGAGGCAATGTAGTGAATATCTTTAAACCCAAAATATTAGAACATTTTTCAAATTTGATGAAAATTTAGAAATATGAAAATTTTGTTTAAACCTAGTTTCATACATGTGGACGTCATTATTGCCTGTTTATTTTTGTGGGAAGTAAGGTTTACATGATTCTCTAAACTTAACTTCAGCCATGCAACGAATAATGCGCTTTTTGGCCGAAAACACATCTCGTGTGGCGGGTGACACATCCCAAACAGTAACACCGTATGATAGTTTACTACGGATATAGCATAATAAAACGATGATAAAGATTTCACATCAATAAAATACATAAAAATGTTTTCTGTCAATAATCGACGACTACCTTACCGAACAAAGCGAGTAGGTAAAATACTTACTCGTAAGTAATCATTTATGTAGGGTAAAATAATTGCCTGCGGAACTACTTGTTGATTATCACTTAGTGGCATGATTTTCCTATAACGTAATTTATATTCCTCTGTTATCGTATTTATTTCCATTGTCTAAAAAGTCTTTTCAAATTCATTTATGCCTAAATTATTTACTTTGGCAATGAATCAATCAATTAAACAGTTATTTACGGAATTCCATATAATATTTATAATAGATATATTCCATAAATTTCAAAAATATTCTTCAACACAGTCATAAAATTGGCAAAAAAAATAACTGCAAGAAATAAGGTATAGTTACGCATTCTTAATTTCTTAATTTAAGTAAAAAATTAGACAGGTATCGTGGAAACAGTTTAAGGACTTTACTAATGTTTTTTTTTTTGTGCATACAACGCGAAAGTAAAATCGATCCATTCTCTCTTTTTAAACGATCTGTACATTAATAGACAAACTATATATTTCCACACGTCGAAATATAAGGCAGTGAATGTTATCTACGCGTAAGTAAAAAAAAAAATAAGGTAAAGCAAAAAAGAAGTTTAGTACATACATAAGTTTTTATAACTGTTCCTGACGATGCCAGCTGCTAATCATGTGATACTACAGTAACTATGATACTACTTACAACACTTGTGCGCAATTATACGTACGGGTAATACACAAACACGTATGTATGTTACGAACTTATAACTTGCACGGTGCAAAATGCACAGCACTAAAACAAACTTTTAAGCTTCTTGACGAGATCGCCCCGCTACTCTCGTCAAAGGTTTATTGTCAATTTTTAACACATTGCATGGGCTCTCTATATATACATACTCCTAGGTAAAACTCATCTCTCGACGATTTTCAGGCACGATGCTTAACGACGACGCTAAGGTATTTCCCATAAAGAAAAAGGGCGCCGACAATGAAAAACACGCGGAAGAAGTGAAGAAGCGGCATTCACCCCACCATCACCATTCCTCTCATAACCACAAGCATCACTCGAAACATTGCGGGAGGTCTCCGCCGGATGATTTTAACTTCAACAGCAATTTAGATTACGGAGAATATGAGGAGACATACGGTGGCGTAGATGGCGCAAACCCCGGGAGCTACTCGTATTATGCGGTACCTGAGTACCAACCAACATGGTCTCCGTCTACAAAATCTCCTTTGCAATGGTGGACGCCGTATAGTCGTCCTACACAACCGCCGTGGCTGCGATCCACTAAAGTCCCTTGGTATGCGCAGAAACAATCCAGTAGCCGCGGATGGCCGTGGTTTTTGACGACTACACCGACTCCGCCGACGTCGGAAACATCCACTAGTCCTTGGCATTGGTGGCGGGAAACATTACCCACCTCGACCACTACTAACAAGTGGACGCCAATCGGTAGCACTCATCCAATTTGGTGGACACCACCAACAACCGCATCTACTGGTTTACCAAACGGCAGTGCCACAGACTACCTGACTGGTCCGGGAGATGAGTTTTACAAAGACAACGCTGGCGAGGATTCACGTGACAACGAAAATTCCTCGAAAGTACATGATAACGACGTACAAGGCAATGTTGAACGTGCCCAAGAAAGAATATTAAGTGATGATGAACAGAGGGGTGTCGAGTTTGGTTATCCGGTTAGTGGGTACAGTTTCGACTCCTACGGCCGTCCAAAATGGGCAAACAATGATGTCCAAAGAAACCCTTCGATCCGTAAGCATCCGTATCAACTTAGAGGTAATGCCCCATCAATAAGCGTGGCCTCGAGAATCTCGCAAAGTGACAATGAGAACGATGAGTCCAATAATCGCGACCAGATTGACGTCAGTAATTACAACAAGAAACAATTCTACCGTCCTCCGCAGAATGGCCAATCGTTACACCAACCAGATAATAAATATTTGCTAAACTCTCAATTCCCGCCTTTCTACAGCAGTAATATTGGTTCAGGTGGTCCTGGAACTGATGTATCTAACAATAATTATTATCCCAAATATGACTTACCTCCGTACGATACGGGAAACTATAATAATCCGATTGGATTGAACGGCCAGTACCACACACCCGATGGGTTCGAAGGTGGTCCTTCGGGAACACAAGAACCCCCATACTATGACAATGTAAACGGAGTTTTTATAGGAAATCCACCTGATGGGTTAGTGGTATATCCCTTTCGATATCCCCATTACTATCACCCTTTCGTGGTGGACAGAGAAAAGCTGAATAAGCAGGCCTAACTCCTAAGAACGCATCGTTTAATTAAGAGAAATGAGAACATGTATTTATCGAAACCCAAATAAATTTCTTGGAATCCATGCTGACTTTTTACTAAAAATAATGATAATAAAAATTGAAACCACAGAGATTAGTTTAGAATTTAGAATATTTATACAGTGTGAGTCGTTAAGAATGGGAAATCCAGAAAGTGGGTACAGTGACCGACATAAATATTGCAACAAATGGGAAATTTTTTTATTATTAAAATATACTAAAACTTTTTTGGGGGAATAGGTTGTGCATGTTTAGAAACCCCAAAATTTATTTTGACACACGTCACGTGACCACTAGTATGGCGGTAAATTTAAAAAATATGTCATGAATTTCCAAAAAGTGAGGTTAGATGACATGATATCCAACAAAGTTATTTGAAAAAGTTGCTTAGAATTCAATTCTGAGGCCGCATGCAAATTTTTGTAAACATATTTAAAAAAAAATAAAAATCACAATTTTTCCAAACATTATTTCATTGAATTACATATTTTCATTTTTTTCGCTCTTAGCAGCTCAACTGCAGTACTCTTTCCAAATTTGGTTGATACTCAAACAGTTTTCTCAATTTTTGCATAATTAAGATAGCGAAAACAGAAAAGTACGATTTCAGTGCGACAATTGTTGTTGCAAGGGATTGTACATTGTACATTGTGAGGGCTTAGATGTTTAGTGTTATGAGTTTTGAACTACCGATTGCACTTTAATGCAGAAAACAAAAAGAAAATATGATAATCTTCAATAAAAGTAATGTTTGCTAAGTGGTTTAGAGAGAATATGTTTGTAAAATTTTATTTATTACTAGTAGATACAGTCCCTTGCAACAACAATTGTCACACTGAAAACGTACTTTTCAGTTTTCGCTATCTTAATTATGCAAAAATTGACAAAATTGTTTGAGTGTCAATCAAATTTGGAAGTAGTACTGCAGTAGAGCTCCTAAAAGCGAAAAAAATTGAAATATGTAATTCAATGAAACAATATTTGGAAAAATTGTGATTTTTATTTTTTTTAAATATATTTACAAAAATTTGCATACGGCCTCAAAATTGAATTTTCAGCAACTTTTTCAAATAATTTCTTTCGATATCATGTCATCTAACCTCACTTTTTGTAGGTTCACGGCATACTTTTTAAATTTACCGCCATACTAGTGGTCACGTGACGTGTGTCAAAATAAATTTTGGGGTTTCTAGACATGCACAACCTATCCCCCCAAAAAAGTTTTAGTATATTTTAACAATAAAAAAATTTCCCATATATTGCAATATTTATGCCGGTCACTGTATAATAGAGCCCAAAACATGAAGATTGAGCGCAACATGCCTTGCGCAAATATTGCTCGTTTAAGACATACAGGATGTTTAAGTTAATACTTTTATTTCTAAATTTCCCAATAATTGAGCAAGTTTTCATAGAGTCAACGTGAAAATTGGTATTACTACGTTTTTCAGCATGATAAACAAGAATTTATCATCAGTTTTACCGTTGCTCTTAGAGGGCGCTAGTGACACCCTGTTAAATCCTAAGCTAAATTCCCAGCTTCCAGATTTCCCATTCTTAACGACTCACACTATATACACATACAATTATCCCTAGAATAGTTGCAAATATTATTTTGCTATTTGGGGAGGGTGTTCAGAGCACGCTCGAGGTATATATTCTATACAGGGTGATTCTTAACGTGAAAAAAAATAATCTGAAGGGAAGACACAAATTGCGTGTGCAGCCAAAAATAAGTGAATATGAAATTACTTTTTTAACGTCTTAAGATCTCGTTTTTAATATATTTTTTGGCTACATATCGAACTAGCAACACTTCAACAAATCCCCAATAAGTACTTCTACCTGACCTCAAACATTTAAGACTAGCATAGGATACTAAATCAACAATGGAATCTTGCGAACTGTGAACTGCCAATTCTAATAAACTTTGTCAGTTGGACTGTTACTCAAGGACACTCCCTGTTGCTGCGGAACATATTTATCGTTTACACTGGTTTTCAACATATGTATAATATAATAGAGGGTGATTCACGGAGCCCATCCATTAAAAGTTTTTGACTTTGCAATGATATCTCCATTTTGAAACTTTGGGGTTAAGCATTTAGGGTAAACCGTAGTAAGTACAGTATGATCTATTTAGAAGAAATAACTTCATATTATATCGCACTTCTGGTTACATCGAAAGTCATGGCCAGCTTTGATATTATAAATAGAAACCTATATTTTTTAGTGCATTTTTAGGCTGTACTAGGCATTTTAAAACCAATTTTATAAGACATTCATATCGGTTACTGTTTCAGAGTTATGTTGGTTTTTGTGAAAAAAAAACTCAAGAAAATATGATGCTGTAAAGATAGAGAGTTTTTATGTTGACTGCGGAGGGAGTAAACAAAATCATACAGGGTGTCCCATAATCTAGGGTTGACTTGGAGTAACTTCTTAGTACTAAAAGTACTTTTTTTTTCAAATAGAACGCCCTGTATATTTTTACACCATGTGATGTAGTATTGAATCCTCTGTCGAAAAGCTATGGGCGTTCATATACCTGAGGAAATAGTTATATCATACTTTAACTTCCTGCAAGCATTTCATTCTGACGATGAAGCTCGCCGTCTTGCTTTTTGGGAACGAAGTGTCATCAGATGGCACACTGGTGGCTCCAAAACGGCAGAAGGGAACTGGAATAGAGATGTATCGACCTCGATTCAAGCACTTCGAAAGTAAGCGAAAATGCACGCTATTGAAAGATGCGTCCAGTTCAATATTGATAGAAATCATCGAAAGCAGAAGATTATCATCATGTCTGATAGTCAAGCAGCCATCAACGCGCTGAGCTCCCATGAAATCAGTTCCAAGATGGTCTGAGAATGCCTAGGGAAATTAAACAAGTCGGTGAAAAAGAATAATTTTGTTGCAATTTGTTTTTTCTGCAGAGTTTTGTACACCTTTGACTGAGAGCAGCCCGTTTCATGTGGAATTTTGCACGTAGATCCGTGAGGATTTTCTACAGTACAAACAAGAATATTTTCTCCAAACGCACCATTTTTTCTCTTTTGCAGAAACAAACTTGGACACACTACCCATTCAAAAAATACACCGTTGCCATCTACAACGACAGTATACAGGGTGATTCCCAATATATGCGACAAACTTTAAGCGCTGCTTCCTAGGGTTATTTTGAGCATAAAAGTTCATAAGAACATATGTCCAAAATCGCTTAGTTTTAAAGTTGACAATGTTTAATAGTAAGTTAACATAATTAACGTTTTATTATAAATTACAAATAATTAGTAAAACAAAAATTACTTTATACTTACTGTTGAAAATGACGCGCCCCAACTGCAATACAAGCCTCCTCGTCGTATTGATTGGCGAGTCCGTTCTAAAATACCGGGGGTATTTCGAATTGTTTGAAAAGCTGCAATAATACGATTTTTCAGTTCATAGACATTTTCAATGGGTGTCGTATGAACTAATGACTTAAGGTGACCCCAGAGAAAAAAAATCAAAGAATTTAAGTCTGGAGACCGAGGAGGCCACGGTTGTGGACCTCCCCGTCTATTCCACCGATCTGGATACTTATTGTCCAAAAACTCGCGTAGCAACTAAACTAAAATGCGCTGGAGCACCGTCATGCATAAATACATTTGTTAATCGGTAATGCAACGAATTTCTTCCAGCAGTAGTGTAGCTCCTCTTCAAGAAAATTGCGGTATACCTCGCCATTTAACCGGCATCGGGTAAAAAAATGTGGCCCTATCAAGTGATCTCCAACAATTCCGGCCCACACATGACAGAGAATTGATATTGATGACGGCATTCACTAGTTCGTGCGATTATCTTCGGCCATATGTGATTATCATGAAAATTAATAATCGCGTTTCTAGAGAAAATAGCTTGTCGGTGAAGAATATTTGATGCAAATAGTCAGGATTTTGTGCGAATTTGCGTTGCATCCACTGACAAAAAAGCCACTCTTTGCGAAAATCTGCGGCAAAGTGCCTGCACCCGTTGAATGTGATATGTATACAACAGTTGATCTTTCAATATTCTCCAACTGTGGCTCTGACTAATGTTTAAAGCAAACGCATTTTTTGGTGCTTGTAGTAGGATGTTCCTCAATTTCATTTAGTACCATTTCTTCAACTTGTGGAGTTCTCACTGTGGGTGCCCGTTATCAGTCGTCCTGTTTTTTTAAAATTTCGTTTCGTCACTAAGACGTTGGTGAAGACGGGCAAATATTTGAATGATGCGGATTGATACGGTTCGGGTATCGTTCTTCATAAAGACGTCTAGCAGAACGCGAATTTCCATTGGCAAGACCGTAAACGAAATGCATATCAAGCATCTCAGCATTCATGTAATTCATTTTAGAATACAGAAACTGGCAATAAACTGAATGAATACTCTAACAACTATTGACAATATTGAAATGACAAATAAACAATTCCTCTCACACAATAGTTTTTTGAAGAACCCAACTCTGTGATATTATATCTGTGTTAGTCATAGTTTATAATTATTATTAAACATTCAATAACTTTAAAACCAAACCGTTTGGACATATACTCATATGAACTTTTATGATCAAAATAACCTCAGGAATCAGCTCTTAAAGTTTGTCGCATATATTGAGAATCACTCTGTATAGTTCTTCTCCCCGTCATGTAGGATGCCACATTGGAAAATCTTTTATGAGAGATATTAAAGTTAATATCGACCGATATCCCACTACTTACTCACCCTGTATACTTGGTTATTTCTTTGGTTTTAATCGATTCATGTTGAAATTCGATTGTTCAATATTTATTTTTATTGCAGTTGATTGTAAAAATTTAAATATAAAACGCGCGGGTTGACATATTAGCACAACTAAGGAACACATTTCAGATTCTCTAAAATGTTGTAACACACTGATATTTTTGACGTGTTGTTCGACCTTAAATATGATTATCTACGACGAAAAATCGATCATCCGTTTAGCATTTTTTCAGCATTCAACGGAACATGAAAATTGAGGGAGACTTGTTTCGCTCTGTTTGCAATTCAGATTTTCTGTTTTGAGGATTAAAAATTAGATCTTTTGGCTGCGGCCGAATACAATCGGATTAAATTAAACAAAAAAAAATCAGGCGGAATTGAAACGTCGTCATTTAAGTAAACGTTATCTCATTAGTTTAGTTTGAATTCGCCTTTTATAGTCGCAGTTTTTACTGTAAAATTTTACCACCTCTGAAATAATCGAATGTCTGTCGCTTCCATTCATTTATCACAAAGAGGATAACGCCATGACACTTTATTAATTGTTAATCCATCTGAGAGGGTATTTTAACAGAAACTGTTCAGCACAAAAGGCATTGTCTGAACATTCTTGTCTCTAAATGATTAATAGACGTCTCGTATTTGTAAACGTCTACTGAAGTGCAGCTTGAAGCAGATGTATGTAGCAGGATCACTTCGTATATAAAAGAAAGGGGTTTCAAATGCATTTTTTATGGCTTTTCAACGATTTTATATGGATGTAATTAACGATGATAGATTATCTAATTAGTAAATTACCGGTAATTTTTTTTTTCATGTGCGACATTAATGGGGATTCCCCAAGAAAATAGGGTTAAGCCCGTTTGACACGATCAATTTAAATGTACATTTCTTTGTAATTTTTTTTAAGTAATAAAAAATTGAACGTGTCCTACAGAAAAAAATATCATTTTTCGTTTCAATTATTATGTACAATAAAATAATAGGACATATTCTGTTTTTTTGTCATTTTTCTGCGCAGAAATCTAATGCGCATGTGGTAATATGCTGGTGCTCCAAGTATTGCGTTTGTTTCCATTACGTCTTTTTTGTTCTTAATAGAATCACAATGGCTGCTTGCGCCGCAGCAATACTAGGTAATACTAGCTAATAGTAAACATTCCATATACATTTTTTAAAACTTTCATATATGTACCACACAAATCCATACAAATATAACCTTCAAAAACAAAATTCTGCGCTTGCGTGAAAGAAAAATGACGAAAAAATTGAAGGTCTCTGCCATACAGAAAAAATTCTAGCTTCAATGTATCTGCACAAGTCTTTTTTATATTTTTATTACGATGAAAAAATTACATTTAAATTGATCGGTCAGACGGGCTTTTAGAAGTTAGGCTTAGAAAAATACAATATTTTACACAATTTAAGGCATAATGATTAAGATTTTGTAATAAAGTATTTTGTATTTATTATTTTAAACAGGTTGTTTAAGATGGAAACCAAGAATTTAGGTTCAAATTTAATGTTATTTTACAACAAATGTTGCATTAATGTTCTCTTATAATGTGGTGTATTCAAAATTCTATTGATTTTAATACGTGATGTTTCCTTATTATATTATATTTTTAATATTCAAAAAATGAGAGATTTCTTACTCTTTAGAAAAACTTTTTTAAGATTTTAACTTTTTAAAATCTATCAAAAAAAACTCCAGAGCACAAAATTCACATATGCTGACTCAACTTTTTTTGCAAAGATAAGTAATCACACAAAAAAACAAAAAATGAGAATAATTTAATTGCACGTTGTGGCAAAGGCGGTAGAAAAAGTTGGGATGTTTTGCTTTTACCGTCCTAGCAACAAAATGAACAGTAATCTCGCTTTTCTTTGCGTGCTTTTCGTTATCGTGTTTTTTCATCTTATTTTTTTAATTCTACACACCTTTTTCAATTTTTTTGCTTTTTTTTTTGATTTTTTTTTGATTCCTTCTCTTTCTGACTAACTCGGTGGAATGGGGGTTATACGTTTCTAATCAAAAGTTTTTTTCAGTTTCTTTCGTATATTCTATATTCTTAGGGCATTACGCAGTTCCCAATCTCAAAAGTTAAATTAAAATTAAACAAAAAACATCTCCATAAAAAATAATGTCTACTTGTTACTTAAGTTACCTGTTTTTTTTTTGTTATTTTTAGACCTTTATATACATATCTATAATAACACAATATTTCTAGATAAATATTCTGCTATGAATTTTCATTTACCGAATGACCGTAAACTTTGTAATTTACCGGTAAATTACCAACGTTATGTTTGTCATGACCGGTTAACCGGTTTAGTAGTAATTGTCTCCTTCAGACCTCAGCATGATCCCATAATAGTCAACGGATTAAAAAAAATAGCAGTGTATTAAAATTGGATTATAGTCATATGATTCGCTGACCGGACATCGCGGCAAAAGAAATGTCCGGCCGCAACAGTCAACTATTATGGGATGACCTGTATATACCATCGAATATAACTATTTTATTGGATGCACGAGATAATAAAATATTCGCTTCGGAAAATGCAGTTTGTTGCAATTTGTTGAGTAGTTGAGGTAATGGATATGTATGTACGTAAACTATGGGCATCTGCCGGCTTTAATGACCCGAAAAATCGTAATTCAGGCAGTAAATTGAAGTTACGGCCAGGAAGTTTGCTGACAATAAGTTAGACCTCCCCGACGCTCTCTGAATTTAGAACTTCGCTTTAACCGAAAAGGTTCGTTTCGTCTACTCGAAAACTTTGCTTTACCTTTCGATGTAGTACAATAAGAGGGCTTTTAATAAAGGACGCGTCTACTTTCATCGAAATTATTAAATTCTTATGTACTTTGGTGTGTTTACTTTAAGATAAGATCGTTTGGCTTCAAGTATTAACATAGATTTACTGAATATTTAGCTCGATTCATAGTTAGCAATTTAGCGAATGTTTATCCCGCTAGACTTCATCACAAAATCATATTCACACTGTGTGCCTGTCAACTAAGACCTAACTTATCAGCGTAATGTTCATATTTCATAATGTTCCACGATGCTATTGTCTGGTTTCACAATCGCTTCGCTAGTTGAACGACGTTAAATAATGCTAGAAAGGAGCTGTCTATCGCAGGCTGGTATAACCTCTCTCATTACATGAAATAATTGCAAGTCTTCAGTTAAACTTGTTTTAGAAAGGTTAACAGAAATGATGGAGTAAAGTTAATATTATATTAGAAATACTGATGTAATACGTTAGTGATAACTCTACTAGATACTATCTATAATGCTGTGGAAACAGGTGTATTGAAAATAATTTAGAGTCATTTAAAACAGGTTTCAATGCCCAATAAAGGCGTCATTTTAAGTTAACATGCATACTGGGTTGTATACTCTAGAGGTAAATTCTGAATTTGTTAAAAATGACTATAAAGATAGACCATATTAGCTAAAAGTGCTAATTACAGCCTTATATATAATGTGAAATGTATTTATTTGTTAATTTAAGCTTACCTGGTATATATTTTTTTTCTATTTTGTTATATTTTGCTCCGGGAGATTTTTATATTCGATAACATTTGCTATATTCTCCTCCATCTAGGATAAATAACAATATCTTAAAGTCAGTTACTAGTCGTCCATTTGAATTACTTGATAGCAATAACAATCGAAGGCAGATTACTGGTAATTTGAGCTTAAATTCATTTTTCCTGTGGCCACGAAAGACGACGGTTGTTTGTGACTCCACACCACGCACTCAGAAATATCAAAGTTTATTACCTGAATGATCTTCGAATGTTTCCTATGAAATTTCCTAAGAAGAATGCGAAATACCATTTCAAGATTTAAGACCGTTACCACAGACCCTCGAATCGAACGTCCAACTTGACCCAGAGAATTACTTGCCCACACCTGGATTTTGAGCTGTCCATATTTGCATCCCAGGTATTTCATCAAGCACATCCCAGCTAAAAAAGAAAATAATTAATTAGTTTTAAATTCAATTTTATTCCATTTATGTTTACGATACCTTAATTTTGAGGTTAAGTTTGTACGGACCGACATTATTTTTAGTTATATTAAGAATTTTAATATTTAAATTTTGTCATAAAAATCGACACTAAAACGATCTATTTAATATAGGGATTTCACATTTATCGATAAACGGATAGTTGGATATTATAGTTTCCTTGCAAATTTAGTTTAGCCATTTACTGATAGATGACTCTGATTTTCAAATATTTACCGAATATTTTTAACGTCTCCTTAACCTCATTTATTAAAGTGTCAGGCAAGTTTGGATATGCATTTTGGATTAAATATATGCTGTTTTATATAAAATTTGATTCCAACATACGCACCTGTGATCTGAGAGAATCTAAATTGAAAAAACTATAACATCAATTGGTATTTAAATAAAAAGTTACTCCAGTATTGTTTTAAAACGTTCTTTTATTGCACGTTTAGTGTATTTTTACAACGATATATGATCATTACATTTTTCCAATTTTAAGCAATCCGAGAAGGGGCTTTGGAGGCGCGCTGTTTAGGTAAGCCTGCTTATTCGTTAGCAAGCGGCTAGCTTTGACGCTAATTTGGTGCTCCCACAAGTGTCCAGTGCCACCTAGCAGATAAAATGTCACTGATCACAATATTTACTAACAATATATCAGAGACGTTGCTAGGTGAATAAAAACAACTAAATTTTCGAATTTAATATATAATATATAAAATAAGGAAATTATAAATTTCATTGAAATTTTGAATATTAAATCGAATTTTATATGAAAATATTAAGAATATCGTATTTTATCGAAGTTAAAAAATTTATAAGTTGAAAGGTTGACGTCGTATACGCGGACTTTGCAAAAGCGTTCGGTCGGTTGGATCACGGCATTTTACTTCGTAAGTTGTCGGAGTTTGGCGTTAGCGATCCGTTACTGTGTTTGCTGCAGTCCTATCTCAGCGATGGAATTTTTTTTTTGTTACCTACAATGGGTATAACTCCGATGTCACAGCGATTACGTCTGGTATTCCCCAGGGATCAAACCTCGGTCCACTCCTGTTTTTAATCTTTATAAATGACCTGCCTACGAGTCTGACTTGTGAATGCTTGATGTTCGCTGATGATGTGAAATTATTTTTGCCGGTAGAGGCTCAGGATGACTTCCGTAATCCGCAACACAATTTAGATGTGCTTCACAATTGGAGCACTAATAATAAATTATATCTTAATATCTCAAAATGTCATGTGATGTCGTTCACACGGAAAAGATCTCCAATTTTCTATAACTATAACCTTGAAAACCAAAACCTGAGCCGTCTAACTACTGTCACCGACTTGGGGGTTACATTCGACCCATCGCACAGTGTTTCGATTATAACAAGTTAGCTGGACAAAAGTCATTGGCGAATTGTTGAAAAGTGAAGTTTGACAGTGACAAACAACCCTTTCAAAGATAGGATTTAACATTTTTTTGTCTCCTAATTATCGTTTATGAATCAATTAGCCCAGGGTAAAAGGGAAGGACAATTAAATTGCCATTTATGTTATTCGCACCTCTTTTGTGCTAATTACTTCCCACCGTCTGTTTATTAGCAATATTATAATACTTATATATATATATTATATTATATATATATATATATATATATATATATATATATATTTACTCCCGTAACTATTTTGCTTCCTTTCATAACGCGGTCGTAGTGCGTCTTCAGGAAGAGGTAGTTAGAAGCATTTTAGTGACGTATATTGAACCGCGGGGAAAAAATGGATAACGCGATCACTTTTTTATTGCTGTAGCTTTAAAATGAAATTATACGATTTTCATTCTACGCACTTTTTGCTTCCTTACATTTGCCTATCTATTTTGCGTCCACTGCGTATATTTTCAGACAAATTGCTAACTATTTTGCGTCCGATGTATATTTTTTTTGTATAAACTTGTAAGTATAATGCGTCGCCAGTTTGCCACATGTTGGTCGAAATAAACGTATATGGAAGCAATATAGCATATTTAATATAGGCTCAATATAAAACTGTATTTTTGTGTTCCTTCGTGGTGGACGCCAATTAGTCGAAATAAAGTGTATATCGCCAGTCAAGATATGTATGAGGTTTGGTCGAATTGATAACTAATTGAATTGAAAAATTAGGTTAGCACCGTTGTTTTATGCTTTGAGAATTATTTTGTATGTGAAAGCTGATAGAAACATAGTGAGTGTTTAAAAAATAAAGTCTTATTTAGTACTAATTATTATGGTTTTAAAGCACATTTTATGCTTATCTGGGAAATATAAAATATATTGGTCGGAACTAAATACCTCGGAACTGATTTTCCTGCGAACCAAAAAGTTTTGAAACAAAATATACTTACTTTCCTGGAAGTATTTGGCAAATGAAAGAACTGCTAAGAAAATATCACCAATTACAAACTCCTTACAAGCATCATTTCAGTACTCAGAGGGTTTTAAACCAACGAAGGGGTAGTGTGTAAAGAAAACCTAAAGGTTGATCCTGTGAAAATACACTAGTTTCCTTCACGAAAAAAAGAAAAGCTGGGTGACCTAAAGCCACCATTCTTCATAATGAAAAGATGCAATTCAGTCAAGAATCCAAATCCTTAGAGTGGTTCTTGACTCGAAACTAACTCGGAATCAACACTTGACCACATGACAAATAAATGTAATAGCTAATGGCATTAATGATAACCCTTGCTGGTATCACTGGTGTAATTAACAGCAGAGGGACCGCCTCTTGGAGACCATTGTGGGCCTTCCCCGTTGGAGCTTTATGTGAGAGCGGAGGCAATGAATGCGATCCCTAGACTGAAAGCCTACACCTGTGACATCCCAACTTCAGGGTGGGAGGGCACATTTATACTACGGGCACGATGCTCGACGGGCCTTGCTGCAAATGCCCACGGATAGCATGGCACCTGAAATTATCTTCACTGAAAGGTGAAAATCTCCATACCGAACAGAGACCAGGCACGTAGTGAGAGCACTGCTAATGATAATTGGTTCACGGACGGATCCAAATCCAGCCAGGGCACAGGACCCGGTATTTGTGGGCCCAGTCCTAATCAAAGGATATCCATAAGCCTGAGGAAACATACAACAGTCTTCAGGCAGAGGTATTCGCCTTGCAACCTGTGCAGAAATGATTGCCAAAGGGGGCTACATGAGGAGGAAAATTAATATAATGACTGACAGCCAGGCTGTCATTAAGGCATTCTCGACCACATAACTAGGTCAAAACTAGTTCGGGACTGCAAACAATCTCTCAATGCACTGGCACGAGACTACACGGTGTCTCTGATTTGGGGTGTCGGAACATGAGGATGTAAATGGCAATGTAATAGCCGACGAACTAGCCGATTGAGGCTCTAAGAGACACTTCATGGGTTCAGAGCCCGTATGTGGAATTACTAAGAATTCCGCAAAAAGGAGATCTGGACCTGGTTAGATAAAGAAAGTACAAAGAAATGGAGGTCGACTGAAGGTCAACTATATACCAAAGCCCGATAGGGAATGGGGATGTTAGTTTCTCTGATAACTTACTCAGGTGCAGTAAGAAAGAAGTTAAAACCATTACTGGGCGGGTAGCTGGACACTGTCTCCTGCGAAAACATCTATACAACACAGGCCGGGTAAGGCGAACCGTGGTGTAGAAGATTGCGAACTACAGGAGGAAACGAGTTTACATGTAATCTGCACATGTGAGGAACTGAAGGTACTCAGGCAGAAATATTTCGGGAGAGCTATTGGAGCCCTGGAAGGTTCTCAAGTTTCCAGTGGGCAAGATACTGGGCTTTATAGAGAACACCAAGCTTTAGAGAATTAATAGGGATGGTACAATGAGCACCTAGCTCAAGTGCCCCGACAGTAAGTGCCCACCCTAACTTTAATGAATAAATGAAAACCCTTAGAACAATTCGGAAAACATCGAGATTGACATCTTGTAAGCCTTTTGTTAACCTATGGATCCCTGATTTGGTGGACAAAGACCACGCATAGGAAGACGATTATTAAACTCGCAAAGAGACGAAGATTAGCTTGCTTGTGCATCACTGCAGCTGCATAAATCTACTATGGAAACCATGTCAAATCTATCTCTTTATTTACATTAATGGGGTGGCAAGAATGGAACTCCTAGGAATGTCAGAATAACATAACACACCGTATTTTTTAAATAGGCAGTGATACAATTACTCTCAAAATCTCCTTTGACAAACCCTTCAAGATTATCGTGAACGGGATGGTTGGACAGCAAAACCCAAAATTGGTATGCAAAGCTTGATCAGTATCCTATCCGACAATCGAACCGCTCTAAAGCAGTATTCTATTAAGTAACCACAAAATAACTTGGAACTGCTTTGGTAAATCTTGAACTACTGACTAACACAATAAAGTTACTTTGTGTGAATACCAGGGCATAAGGACATACCATGCAACGAACTTGCGAATGCTAACAAGGACTCTTCCATAAAATGCATTGGATCTGACCCAGCTCTCGAGATAACCAATACTGCGATACGTGATGCAGTAACTGAGTGGACGAAAAGAAACACCAGCTTACTGGAAAGTATGAGACAAACACAACAAGGGATAATGAGGCAATCATCCAGGCATTTAGCAACCGAATACAGCTTAGAGAGGCCTAAGATAGTATCCACATAGTATCACATAGAATAAGCGTCTTTAAAGATGGACCTGTATGTAGACTATGCAACAAGGAGAAGAAGGTAGCCCACCACGTTGTTTTGAATGCGTTTCCTTGGAACGGCAGAGACTACCTTGCGGGAAGCAATCAACTTGAAGGCTAATCTGCCGGAAAAAATACCACACAGGCTGCGAAGCCTAGTTAAGGCATTAACACCTCTTTATGTAAAGAAATACACTACTCGTTATCTAAGGAATAATACAATGCAGTGTTAAAGGAATAGGAAGATGATCTATATTCAGTGCTCAAATCAATGCCGATTTTGAAACCAAAACCAGTTTTCAAAACCAAAATCCATTTTTGAAATCAGAAGACAGGTATTTATAACTTAATTAACTTCAAAAAAATACACGGTTTTTTTACCTTAAGTTGTAAAACCGTTTTTTTCTTTTTTTTGAAAATCGATTAACCGGTTTTTTTATATCTGGTTATTTTTGCAACATAATATCTACCGTTCTTAAAATTTATCAGTATACAAAAAAATCTGCTTTAACAAATTGCACATTCATATCAAGATATCATAATATTTTCATTTGAAATGTTTTAGTATATATGTGTGTGTGTTCCAGTACATTAACATTTGGCCATAATAACGATGTTGTATACGCATAGGTTCAGAAAGATATTTATATATATAAATTTTAATGATTAGATAATTAATTAAGGTATTTTTTATTTTATAAAAATATAAAGTCGAATCGTTTGGCAATTATGTAGGACTTTACATGAAACCAGCCACAAAATTCTACCGATCAACTTCTTCAATAATTACAAATGACAACAGAAATAAAAATTAAAATCAATAAAATTTTGTATCCGCTGTATTAGGTATACACTCATATTTAACAGTAGTATATTCCCTATTGTTTGTTTTAAGGTGTTAAATTACATCTTGATATAGAGCCGGAACATATATTTTCAAGAAATCTCATGCATCTCATATTTTCTTATTGTGAAACTGGCATTCGGCACTATATATCACAACAACTTTTAAAAGCAGTGCAAATGGAAACATTATGATTATAGACCCAGCATAACATACAGAGCAGTAGTATGGTGACCAAAATGTAGTAAACGGAGGCGGTCAAAACGCCCAAGTGTCGTACAAAGGCTAGCGTCTTTAAGTGGGACGGGTGCAATGAGATCGATCCCCACCACTGTAATGGAAGTCATTCTAAATCTGCCCCGCTATAATATTTACATACAAGGAAATAGTATATAGCATACTCAAGCAACAATAAGTTAATTGCACAGCGTTTGACTACAAAAAACTATTGAATAAACTTAAGGAGCACTCTTTTGTGGGGATGCCATGCGATGCCATGTTTCAAAATATCAGATTATAATACCAGATAAGAGGGGACCGAAAGCACCCGGTGAGAGGCGGACTCGAAACGGTATACAGACATCTCTGGAACACGGCTACGGCATAGGAGCTGGAATATATGTAAAGAAGCTTAGAGAGGCTGTTACGGTAAGCTTCAGCAGAGATACAACGGTTGTAGTTAGGCTGAGGTTTGCTGCAATTCATCATTGTGTCAGAGAAATCGAACCACCCTACACTTAAGGCGTTCGTTACGTAAGTGCTGAGTCTAAGGTAATTTGGGACTGTGTAAGCGCCCTAAATCAGGTGGGTACCCGATCTGCATCAGCATAGGTCCCAACCACTCGAAATGAGGAAAATAAGAAGAGCGGATGATCTTTCCAGGCAGACTTGTTAAGGTCTTCGTCAAGTTTGGTCCTTCTTTTGGCATTACCAATCGCAAATTTATTTATTTATAACCAGCATGATAAACCTACAGGGGTCTCATATACCCCGTCGGTCTATTTCAAACTTCAAAGAAGTTTATAAGTAATGCATTTCATCGTGCGGCAGTGCCATGTCCTTATCGTTCGATCAAGCATGAAAGATGTTAGTGGGCAGATTGCCTTGGAAGTATGCTCGTAACAGCGATAACATTTGAGAAGATGAGAACTACTTTCTTGATGTGTCAAAGTAATTGTAACGGCAGGGTACAGCACTTGTCAATATGACGTTTATAAGTTATTTGGCAACTGTGCGACACAGAATATACATAAACAGCATATTAACAATTAACAAATTGAGATATGTATAAACAATACAAATGTCGTCTCAACCTAAAACTACAGACTAAAAGCTAGGAACTAGACGCATGATGAGTCCAGAGAATAGTGGCAAAAGTGGCCAGGACAGAGACAGGCAAAAAATTTCTAAAGGACAAAGGCGTGAATTTGCTAGAGACCTACTGAGTAAAGACAGGAATATGTCAAGATATCAAGATGTTCAAAATGGTAGTTAGGTCTGCTGACTGGTCATTCAGAACTAAACAGGCATATGTACAACATTGGCCTGCAGATGATGCTATTTGCAGATTTGTCAGGAGGAGGAAAAAATAGTGATGAGGCGATATTCACGAACTAGTGCATTTCTTCACAGTGATTGGAGAATCACGGATCACGACCGTGAGTGGAAATTCTGAAAGCAGTGATTCGTGATTCGTGATTGCGGTAACGATCAACGGCGAGGCGCGATTGTGCACAGTAAATTAGGGATAGCCGGAGCTATTGGGTTAGTGCACTCGCACTTGTTTTAAATCTTAACTTATTCATATAGGTTGTAATGAATCGTTGACCTTTTTTTTTTTTTTAGATGACTGACTTTTTTTTTTTTTTTTTTTTTTTTAGAAATTACATAGCCTTACTTCATCCGAAGATAGATTTTCAATTCAATAATCGGAATGTCCGAATCAGAAGGCTATGTAATATATATATAAAAAAAAAGGTCGTTTTTTACAACGCTTTACGATACCATACACGAAACACGATTTTATATCGATGAGTCAATACAGTGATCGCAATCACCGTTTATAATCACCGTGATTTGTAAATCACTTTCACGACTCACAACGTGATTTAAGAATCACAGTTTCGCTCATCACTAGGAAAAAACACCAGTTCATGTACTGTGGTAATGCGACGACCTGGCGAGGACAAGGTTTCTAGTCATGGGCGTGGAGAACCCCACAGCTAACAAATACAAAAAGAGGCGCTCTCAAGGATAGTAGACCTAATTAAATTAGAGTGTGTCTCCTAGGAAAAAAGGTGACCACATAGATCTGAAAAGATTGCAGTGAAACCTATCCATCCACCATCTTAACCCTAACCCAACTTAGTCTATGTGTCGGTTGAGGTCGATGAAAGAAAACACTTAATAACTGTTTAATTGATATATCGACAAATGTTTGCTATTTACATTTGTCGATATATCAATTAAACAGGTAAAAAAGTGTGTGCTTTAATGAAGAAGCATCCTCAGACTTTAGTACCATCCTAGGAATCAGATACCTAAGCTGAATGCAAGTTTTTGAATATTTGAACTGAAAATCTATTTTAAATGTTGATTTCCTCACTTATTGGATAAGCAAGACTATGACATGTTTTATTTTGGTGGAGGCGCCAGGTGCCATACTTCAATCTTTGCAGTTCTTCCGTGCTATTACTTATGATATATCATACTGTAATCAATTGAGAAAATTGTAAAGAAAGAATAGTCGATTTCACTTTCCCGTGTGGCAAAGTCTTCTCAGATTAAAGTTGTTTTTTTGATTCTAATTGATTTATTAGGTGGTCTATACATAGTCGACACTTTAGTACAATAGTGAAATCTATCATATGATATCCATTTTCTAGAATTTGTTTACTATAACTGAAAGATAGTTGTTGTGGCCAAACTGGATTTTGTAATTGTTTTGGGAGATATCCTTGGCTTATTGAACTAAAATAAATTAATGGGAGAAACTTAACTGAAAAATTATGTAGAGGTATCAAAAAAAAAAGAAATGCTGGAAGAGAAACGGTAGTATAAATTAAATAATTTTAAATTTCTGGTAAATATTACATTTTGTAAAGAAAACATCTATAAAAAAATCAAAATCACGGGCACCTCTTACTAAACCGATACTTTTCAAATGCTTCACAATGTATTCATTAGTCAAAGGAAAAGAAACACTTCTAACATTTTTTTTAAATTGTGTCATACATATGCCTACTGATTTACAATCACTAACCTCATCGATTCTTCTATATGTGTGCGACGTTGCCAAGTAGAAGGAAGCAAAATAATGCGCGGTATGTAATAAAAATATACGGCATAAGTATATTATTTTCGCTCTATCGGCATTTCTGTGAACTAAATTATACGTGAATTTTACATATGACGCACTATTTTGCTTCCACCTATTTTCCATCTTAGGTACTAAACGGGTTGGAATAAAAATATGAGAAAAAAACCTGGCAATGGTGGTGGCATGACCAACGGGCATGTACGGTCAATTTTTTCTTTCTTAGCAGTTTACTCGATTAATAAGGCCGAAACTATTTTGCGTCCGGTATACGGACGCAAAATAGTCGAGGACGCAAAATGTAATGTAAAATGGCAATGCATGGACGCAAAATAGTGCGTGGGATAAATATATATATATATATATATATATGCTAATAAACAGCACGGTGGAGTATATATATATATATATTTCAGTGTGATGTATTCTCAAGCTAAAGGTAAGTACTTGCTAATTTTGTCTATAAACTGTAAAAGCTCAGCTCAATAATTTTAAAAATCTTCTTCTTCAATTTTGTCGACTTTTCGCCGATTTTTCTTTTTCATCTGTCTCGAAACTATATGCCCCCGTGTGCCCCCAGGCCAAGATTAATTTATATTGTAGCTGCAAGCTTCTACTTCCAAAATATAACAGATTTTAGCTGCACACTTTTGTACAACTATGTTTTTTTTTAAATTCTTTAGACTGCTTATTGAAAAATTGGAGCTGTTTGAAGAATGGCTGAAGCATGGGAAAAAATACCGAAACAACATGCTGTACCAATTTTTGTTGGCAAAATACGATTTTTCGAGGGTTGCGGAGGCATCATTGAGGGAAACAAAAAATGCGATATGCAGGTTTTCCTCGAAATTATCAGACAAGTGGTACAATTGTGGGAAGAGTCGAGAACGCTTTTTCAGTAAATATGCGGGATGGATGGCAGGAGATTTACAGTTTCCTGCTATCCTTAATCATTCGAAGTTACTAACACCAGAATGTTGTCACACATCTGGACGGTCTCGCAAAGAATTTGTGGAATCGAGCGACAGAACCAAAAGAAGACGTGTTGAGGATTTAGTAAATTCGAGAAGTACATCCGAGCTAGTGGTTGCCGCAGAAGTTTCAGCGGGATTGTCTGGTAGTAGAAACTTGGCCTCCGTAATAAAGAGTGCCAGTGAAAGTACAGAGTTTTGTAAGAAAATGAAGGAAAGTGTAAGAAATCGTAACGGTACCACTTTAGTGCAGAAGGAGCTTAAGGAGCAATTAGGTCTCCTTCTGGATAAACTGAAAGCCGGATATGGTTCAAGTATGACAGCAATACTGCCCGAAGATTTTTCGGAAACCCTGAACTAAGCGCAAAGATTACAGGGCTAGATTCTTCTACGAAGATTTGGTACTTTATTAAGAGCATTGTCATCCGGCTATAAAATTAACATTAAAAAATTTCGAACTTTTTCGCAAGATGCAAACTCTGATAACATACGGTGCATAAAATACTTGTGCACAGTGCTGATACAATTGGTTCTTCTGCCAATCGGGCAGCTATCTGAGGAGGCCCAGAAAGCTCGCAATAAAGATTGCAGAAGATTTCGAGAACATAATACTCGGAAGCGATCATGTATTGCAACGAATAGAGATTTGCTAAATATGTTAATTATCACATCTGACCCTGTAATTAATGGGCTTAGGGAAACTCCAAAAAAAAAGTAGAAGTCTCCCTTCCGAGGTTTTAGATTTAATATTGCCTTCGGTAAATACTCCTCTACTTCCGTCCAACCATAATTACTAGTTAGAGGACTATGTTGTAGCTGATTCGACTGAGGAAGAATATAGTGAGAATGAATAATTTCACTATTTATGAATTTACTTTTATATTTTTATTGATTTATTTTTATTATTTTATTATAGTTATAGAAGTAGTAGGAGGAGTATTTATATAACGTAGTTTTGTTTTTGAAATACTTAACCCACACGTGTTAGGTGTATTGTAATACTTTAATGTTTAGCTTTTTATTTATCGCTTTTATTTATTCAATATATACTTTTCGATGAAACAGTATTTTCATTAAATAGAAGAAGCTAGCTAAACCTAGTTACATGATCCCTCTGAACGAAAATCTAAGTCTAAACTGTGCGCAAGCATAGATTATCCCTGCATGTACCCTTATGTTTACTAAACTTTTTAACTTTGTTTTTCGATTAACTCTATTATTGTTTTTTAATATTTTTTTCAACAAATGTGATACCAAATAAAAGCTTGCAAAAAGACGAATGTACCGAAATATATATACATTGTGTTCAATTCAAAATGTTCTAGAAAAAGTTACATTATGCGTTATGAAACATCTTGTATACAAATACATTAAAATAACGCTACAGAGCCCACGGCGATTACAGTAACATTAATTTTTGATCAAATTAGAAAAAAATAAAAATGGTGTATTAAGCCTTAAATTGTTTTCGAGACAACACAGTAAATAACTAAAAAATACCGATTGAAACTATTTAGTATCGTATATCAATTTGCTTCTTTGAGATTGGACTATCCAGATATTCAATAATATACTGACTGTTCTATTTAACCTTTTTGATAAGTAGCTGAAAAATGGAACACCCTGTATAGTACAAAGTATTTTTAAGGCATGCAGTTCGACGATATATAACAATTCATAAAATAATGTTTTGAAAAAACTCAGTTTGTTGACAATCTTTCATTTCTTGATGATTGGGACACCCTGTATACACACAAACTGATGATGATGGTAATTATATACAGAAAAAAAATTATACGCATACAACAATATTTTTCGAGGCAAAAAATGTAACGAAATAATTTTGTCCAGCTAACTTGTGAAAATCGAAACACTGTGCATCGCTGACCTTTTCCACTCATATAACCGATGTGGTTTCCTGCTCTAATAGAATGTTGGGTTTTGTGTTGCGCACACCAAAGCAGTTTCGTAATGTTGCCACTTTCTTTTCATTGTTCAATACCTTGGTGCGATCGAGACTCGAATATGCGGCTGTAGTGTGGAACCCTTACTATGACAGATATAAAAATCTTCTTGAAAATGTTCAACGAAAATTTTTAAAATATATGTATTTTCGAACGTGTGGTGTGTATCCTGAACGTGGCTTCCCCCAAACCTCGCTGTTAGCGATGTTTGAAACACAAGCTCTAGAAACGAGGCGGTCTATACAGGGGCTCAAGTTTTTATTTCGTGTTGTTCATGGCATAATCTCAAGTCCCCTTATACTATATAAATTATCATTTCTTGTGCCAACGCAATCCGCGCGTTGTTCTCGTACTTTCTACGTTGCCACGCGGCACTCTAATCTATTATTTAAAGCTCCTTTAAAATTTATTTGTGAAACATATAATAAGATTACCCCATTGATTGATATCTTCAACTGCACAATGAGGAGTTTGGTAAATGCGTACCTTCAGTATATTAAGTAATCTTTTACCTTATTTTTTCTGTAATGCACACTTTTGTTCGTATTATTTTTTCCTTTAGTTAATCTAATGTATTTTTAAGTACTCATAACTTTGTATTGTTTATTATATGTTTTTTTTGTCCTAATTTGGTGGAAACACTGTTGGGCAATACATTTATTATTATTATTATTATTATTATTATTAAAAACAGCATTAATATACGGTGACTTCTTATAACTCTGAACATATAATGTTTATAAGCATTTCTCTATGTTTAGTTTTAAAAAGGGTCATTGCATTACAGACAATTACACACTAGACAAATTAAAATAAGCATTTAAGTAAACGTTAAAATTTTATTTCAAAAAAATAACCAAATTAACACTTTGTACTTAAGATAATTTAATTTAACTCAGCAAAAGGTTAATACTTAATTAAATTGCTTGAGAATCCATCAGAAAAATATTACTGCTGTTATGAATGATGCATCGGCAAACCTATTCGATTGTGACCTCATCTCAAATGACTGAAAAAATAAAATAAAACTTGCAGTTTAATTTAAAAGAAAAATCATAAACAAATAAGAAAAACAAGGTACATTAAATGGCCTTAACATCTATTAAGTAACAATGCGTGAATCTATCTTAATGTTTCAAAGAAATCCTTTAAAAGCCACTGTTTCACATCGAAATCATTCGTTTCCGGCTAATGGAAATTAATAATAAAGTATTGATTAAAATCCAGAACCAATAGGTTGGTAAATTCAGTTTCTGTAGGAAATTTGACGAAAGAAAGTTTTTGCCTTCATTCCATTATTACATTAATAAACAATTGAAAGCAGGGGTAAATAAAGATGGTAAAAAAAAATTCTCAAAAGAATATTTCATTATAGAAATGAAGGCAAAATTATAATAATCTCTTATGTGATGAAACCAAAATATCAAAAAACCAATTATCTTGGACGAACGAAAATATTATACTCCCTACTAACATATAACCGAAGGCTTGCGTCTTCCATTGTTATGGCAAAAGGTTTAAGAATTAAAGAGGAAATGAAGAACCCTGTATGAGATAGACGTAGGATGTCTTTCGTCCTTCGTAAGCACTATCAATAGAGCATCTAACAATCGACCTCACTTCGAACGTAAAGTCAGCCAGGAATTTAATTAAAACTCGTCAGGGCCAGGCAATAAAAGCCGGACTTAAGAGAATTGCGGCAATCATATTCCATCTGTTATGCTGCTTCCGGCATCAGCAGTTCAACCGCTAGAACGAGCATGAATTTTGCAGACACTGCTGTGCATGTATTGTCAGAATAATTAACACGACAAGTATCAATTCCTTAAAATTATTTATCTGTACTCAACGGCCCTCTAAAAAGTAAAAAAAAAAAAAAATGCTGGGATCACATCAAACGTGTTTTATTATTTAGCACTCGAACGATGGCTCGACGCTGTGATGGTGCTGAATATTAATGTTGATGGTGATTGCATATATCAAAGCTGAAACAGTTTGTAATATAGCGTAAGATGTAGCTGAAGAAAAGATTATTCAATCAAGAGCCGCTGCTTTTCTTGCGCTAAAATCGCTTCACTTTGGAAAATAGATAAGCAAGGAACACTGTGATTGATGATACAAAAAAATCCTCGCTCTATCGCGAGATGTTTTCATCTTTCGCTGTAAATTACACAGGCTCCTTGTTGAATTATCTGCTTCAAATTCTGAAATAGAAAACGACGATTCCTTTTTTTTAAATTCTCCCGGATTGAGACAGTCCAATTAATCACTGAAATAACGATTCGAGTTTTCCATACCTTAGCAGCGGCAACTCAATCGTTCAATTCCGAAATTATGTTGGAAATTGTGAACGTCATGTCGCACGACAGCATAATATCGTGATGTTTTAGATACCCGCTGCGAAATCGCCCGTGCAAATCTTTTACTAGACAAAGGAGTCAAGCTGCGTCTTCTTTTTATTATTTTTGTATTCGTTCGCCGGCTATTGTTAATATTTGAACTCCATGTTTATAGAACGCGTTTATATCCGTCTTGTAGCGTAAGCAATATTTTTTATCCTTTTATACGAGGCGTCTGCTGTTATTGGTATTGATGTACAAATTGACAGTTGTATTATTTTCTTTTATAGACAAATTGATTATATTTTTAGGCCTAAAGGTACGCAATCTTCTTCCGTACGTTCCTATCCTTAAAATATTCTTACGAACTATTCGCAATTCCTTCCTTTAGGTCTTCCGCAACGCTTTCCTTCATTTTTACCACTCAAGTACTCTTTGTCTAACTATTCTATCAACCATTCTTCCTACGTTTTCAATTCTTCGTTAATTTTACCAGCATATCTACCTTATATTAATATATCTAAGAATCCTTCTTAATATTTTCTTCTCTTCATTTAGTTACTTCCTCTTTTTGCTTCTGATTTAACACCCAGATCTTGCAGTTGCACGACAATGTAGATTACAAAATAATTTCGCATACTCTTAATTTCGATGTTCTCAACAACTACTTAGATTGGATCAAGCGAATGGCATTTTACTGTCATGTTAATCACTTTCTCTTCATTGTAGTTGCAGATTAATAGGATTCCTTTTTGTGTGTCCTGGATAGTGTCTCCCAATCCTCACCAATTAATTCTTGTTTTCATTAATATCTAATTCTATTTTCAACGCTGCTTCCACTAAATTCCTGACAACTTTCTTGTGATCTTTCTCTTTTCATACATTTATAGTCATATCATTTGCATAACAAAATAACCTAGTGGCTCTTTATTCAATTGGGGTTCCTACATATATAAATTCTTTCGCACAAAAAAACTCTAGGGTTTCTTTTGTGTGTCCACTTTAATTCTTGCTCTGCATACTTCTTTCAATTTATTCCTGTTTTCATTAATAACTAATTTCATTTTTTAACGCTGCTTCTACTAAATTCCTGGTTTTTCCTTCTAATCTTTCTCTCCTCATACAATCATAGCCATATCATCTACATGACAAATAACTTGGTGACTTTTTATTCAATTGACTGTCTGTCACAACCTTTACCACTGCCAGATTAAGTAATAATGTTGGCAGAAGGACGCCTTGTTTAAGTCCTCTTCCAAATCGAAATCTGTTTATCTTGTTAATCTGCTCCGAACACTGTTGGTAGTTTTAGCTAGCGTCATCTTCACAAGTCTCACCAATTTCTGTCAAAACCTTCATTACAATTACAAAATATCTTAATTAGGTTAATTCTAGAGGCACAATTATATGCCGCCTTAAAGGCCAGGAAAAGTACTTCTCCTGATATTTTCTACCCATAACCAGATGTTATGACTTCCTTTAATCTAAATATCTGATCTTCCTTCCTTTCCTGAATCCTACCTGATATAGCCTTATTAGTTTTTCTTCGGAATACGGCTCTAGTTTTATCTTAATTTCCGTAGCAAGCACCTTACACACCACATCTAACAGGGATATGCCTCTGTAATTATTGTAAGATTTAGTTCCAATTTTTGGTCATGCCTTTCTTCATCCAAACTTCTAGCATTAGTTCATATTCTTTTGATCGATTTGCTCGATTAATTCCCCAATTTTCTGTCAAGTTGATTTTGCCATATTTGAATTCCTGTCTTTCAATTTTTAAGTAGTACTTTCTACCCCAACGCCCTTTAGCCATGTAATGGTTATGAATTCAAACTACTTTGAAAATCACTTGTATGAAAAGTTATAACTCGAAAGTTAATAATGTCCTAATAGATACTCTGTGGTAGTAAGTAATGAGGCGCTTCAAAACCAGGAGCAGTATTATATCTAATGCATTGTATGGAGCGATCCAAATAGCTTATCAAAATAGATGATCGAAGTAACCGTAAGAGATAAGGAAAAAACGAATGGCCAAGACTCAATCTTTTTTTTCCAAGATATGCTGCTTAATATTCCGCCATTGGGGTTTCCTGTAAGAGCAGCGATTAAAACACAAATCATTTTATTTGTTTCATTGTAGCAGTCCAAGATATACATTTTAAATTTTTCAAATTCAATTCCAAAATGCACTTAACATGGACGGCTCTTAGACTTGTCTCAAACATTTACTTCCACTCAAACTGTGGCACTAGTAATTCTGCATTGATCCCCGCCTCCCCTGCTGTTAGATCGTAGTCGTGCTCTGGGCTATACAAGGATAGCTTCCAGCCTCTCTCCGCGTGGTTGGAGACTGTAGTCGTCTTATGGGTGACACAACCCAGCTGCCGATATCCGCTGGCTATTAGATCGTAGTTGCCTTCCGTTGTTCGTTTGGTTAGGGATTGTAGCCGTCCTTAGGGGTGGCATAACCTAACTTTCCTAAGAAAGCAAGGCTATCTTTATGGACTTTCTGAAGGATATGTGGGAAACCTTAGGGGCTATCTCCAAAGCTATTGCATTGGCTCTATGTGATGGTAGTACGTCCAACCATAATCTATAGAGCAACAGCTTGGTGCCAAAGGCGCACCAAGCCAGAACCACAGCAAAACTTATATCCATGCAAACTCACAAATGTGATGTTTACGGGAGCAGTATCCTCTTCCTCGTCATTGGCACTAGACGTTTTCTGAGCCTACCACCATTGCACATTGTTGTGGAAAGAGACCAGATTACCAGCATTTCACCTAAGGCAAAGAGCGAATCAATCGGCTCATACTCAAGTCTGTGTAGCCTAAAGCTGCTGGAATCGATTACTTACGACGGCATGTTGAGGACGGACTTGACGTATACTCGATCAGTGATCAATACATACTTTACCACCTCTTTTCCAAACAGCAATGAAGATGTAACACTGACGCCAGCAAGCACTTTTTGGTTTACGGACGGTTCGAAAACTGAGCAGGGTGTGGATGCAGGGATATTTTGTCGCAGTCCAAGTTAGAAGATATTACAACCTTTCAAGATGAAATCTGTGCCATTGAGATGTGTGTGTGAGAGATTTTGAATAAAAAATACACGCACAAATCAATAAAAATCTTCAGCGACAGTCAGATGGTGCTAAAAGCACTAGAAACGTATAAATGCAAGTTGAAACTGATCTGGAGCTATAAACACACCCTCAACACATTGGGAATTGATAATAATCTATTCCCCGTATATCAAAGAGGTTGAAGGAGGAAAAAGATGCGCAGGTTACACGCATCAGTGGGATGTAAAAGTATAAGAAACTCGTAAAAGAATTCATCAAAACTTACAGTAAAATCCCAAACCAAAAATTGTTCTTTTAACTTTTTGCAAAGTCAGCCCCACATAATCTTCTTTTTAGTACGTATAAAATTGATTTCCTCAGAACGCAAATGCCACCACGGGACGAGTAAGTTCGAACGTTGTTCCTTTGTATAATTCTCGTCAGCACCTTTTTTTTATATTACACGATCCCCATAATCCCAGTTTCCCCACGTTTTAACGAACTGATCAGTATTCGGCGGGCGAATTCTCCAAACAAGAATCATAAAAGGACCGTGGGGGAGAAAATCGAGCGGTAACTTAGTTTGAATTAAATAAAAACAGGAGCTGTTAAATACAAAATTCACCGTTATTCGATGTCGTAAAACGAGCTCCGTTTTTTTTTGGTTTTGTTTTATTTTCCTTAATCCCATCAGAGGACCATCCTCTCCCGTTGTTCTATCAAAAATAAAAGGACAAGAAAACTTTATCCTATATCAACTACGCTAGAGTTAAAGAAGTTTTGCACGAGTAATCACGCTCGTGGTTTAGCGGTCTATGAAATGAGGTAACCCGCAGTTTTAGAGGGCGAAAAGACGGAGGTGTTGGATTTGCATGCCAAAGGGGTGCACGCTCTTGGACCTGGGGACTTACAAAAGGTATTTCGTCCTAGTTACGTGCTTACGAAGTTACGAGTTTCTTCGTCGAAAATATTCAAACCTGGGGGTGGAATTAGTTGTGGTTTCTCAAGGATGGTTAGAAAATTAAAGTTTCCTGTATGGCAGGATTGTATTAGCCAAATCTGCATATATGCTTTAGCTTTCAGTGAAACAGAACCGATTTATGCATATAAGTGCAGTTTTCAAATTGCAATAAAAACTGCAATTTTAATGTTTCTCGCCAAATGACTCGTATTAGGGTTTTGCTCAACGAACGACAACGTATCTTGCAATCTTATTATATTCCCCCTTTTGCTGTATCATTCACGTCATAAATAACGTAAAACGTTAAAAATAATATAACGTAAAGCATGCAAGCGCCATCATAACGGTTGCAACGAATTTCTGTATGTTGTATCACTATACGTTATCACACGTGTTAAAATTAAAACGTTATTAGAGGGAGAAAGTGTAGAGATGGGAAACGTTTAACAGCGGAGATAGCATTATGCGTGATTCTGTTAATTAGAAAGAATAATTGCGGCGCAAGCGTAGCAGTTAGTGTGGTAGTGTCGTTGACAATGACATTTTGAAGAAACTATTTATACAAATTCACTTGAGAAGCGAATATAAAGATTAAAATATTAAAAGAAGGTATAAATGGTATAAATTTTAATCACATTTATTCACATTATAGACAATTCGATATTATATAGTCTACGTCTGAACTCTATCCACTTGTGCACCCCCGGACATTATTGTTGACAAACCAGTGCAGGGTCGGATGTTAGAAATGAAGTAGTCGAATAGAAAGGAACAATCTTTGTATCGCACAGAACGATATAGTCATAACTCTTGTACCCTAATTAAAAGTTATTGTGTATTCGTGTCAGAAATTTGAAAGTCCCTTCCACCGATGCTGTTGCATTTTTATTAATTTATTTGAGAAAGAACCACAACATATTTATTCCTGGAAGAACACTATAAAAATATAAACTAAAAAATAAAGATTTATTTCACAAAAAAGAAAGAATATGAACATAATTATCGTAAAACACTTGCAAATATATGTATCACATTATTTTACTGGAATCGTGTTTTCTATTACTATAAACTGTTCATAAATATTTGCAACAAAATCAAAATAAAAAACGCATAAATTTGTGTATTTTTTTAATCTATTTTTCTGCTTCCTTTAAAATATAAATTATTCTACACGTTTGAAAATTCCCGGCAACAGCTTTACAAAATGGCAGCTAGGCTTGAAGGTTATTCAAAACGGACCACTCAAGAACAATGGATTTTTGCGAACATGTCCTTACTGTAATATACTGTGGTAAAACCCGGTTAAAATTAATAAGTGAAGGGTTTTTCTTTATTATCATCTTCCGAGACAACACAAAGAGAGACAGAGTTCGAAACGAAGTAGTAGGAACAGATTTAAAACCGATCCAAAGCAATATAGAGAAACAACTAACGTGGTTTAGACACTTAATTCGACTGGAGGAGCAGAGGCAAACATAGCCACAGAGGAAGAGAATACAGATCATGTTAAAGTTAAAGTGGAACAATGTGATGGGTTAGTGGTTGGAGGGGAGAGGCTTGGATTGGAACAGCAGAAAAGTGCTACCAAAAGGAACAGGAAACATTGAGCAAATTTGTATATCAGTGAAAGGATCAAACACCTTACATCTTGGGGTATATAAAAGGCTATCATATACGTCACCTCCTTTTTAAATGATGGTATCCCTACATAGTCAAAATTAAATAATAAAAAACTCGTTTTTTTTATGTTTATTAAAAACAAGTTTGTAGAATAATATAAACATATATATACCTATTTATGACAGATATTGCGAATACTTTTACGTGAAGTTCCATATTTTTGTTGTAAGAAGTGCTTTCTTGAATTTTTAGTCTATTTGATCTTGCAAGTGCCTTATTTTTTACTAGACCATTATTTACTTTCCGGAATTATTCGGCTTTACAACAGTTTGTTCTACCGCCACCTAAAATTTTGTCCACCACAACTCTGGTATCACTGTGTGCGTAAAAATAGTAAATCCTTAACAATATACTTTAAAAATATAGTATTTCCATGTTTGAACAGATATTCTACTTTTAAGTGCTATTTTAGTGTTGTCTTTGTTGCTGTATGAATGGTTGTATTTGTTTTTTGAGGACGTATTTCTATCCCTATAAATAATTTTATGAAATGTCAAGAAGTAGTTCAAATGATTTTGCGAGTCAGTTCAGTCTATTTCAATTTCAGATATTCCTACAAAAACACGAATAATCTTTTTAGTAACATACATTTGATTGCTTATTTCACAGTTAGTGTTATCATTAACAGTTAGAATTGGTTAGAAGTTGCTCTAATAAACGAACAGCCAGCAAATTCTTGAAATCATTAAGGATGCTTTACAGTTCGCAATTGTTGGTATTGCGTGCAATAAAATTGCGCGCAATGAAATACTAGCAACGTCTATTCCGTGGCAACCACCAATAAGATTGCACGCAATACGAAGAATTGAACTGTAAACGGCCTTTACTCATTTCAAAAATCACTCGCTCCTTGACCATTTAGTAAACTTTAACCTCACTTTTGTTCATAACGTTGCTTTATTCGTAAAGCCGAGGGATGCATGGCGTTATTTTATTCTATATTAATGTACTGTAAATAACATACATGCTGTTTTATAATATACACGTTATAACGTAAATGATACAACATAAGGGGGAATATTTGTATGAGAAATAATTTTTACATTAAATGTCAAAAGTACAAGCACCCTATGGAATAGATGTTCCCTTTCTAAGGTGCAGGCAATTTTGAATAGTACTGGTAACACGTATATCCTACAGAGCAACAAACTAATGAGCGTACAATAACGTAGGGATGAATATGCTCATGTCCTAACATCCCTTTAATACGCTCTCAATTCAGGCGAAAGCAAAATCCATCAAGCGCTCTTCCGATAAGAGACCCCTTGACAGCAACCGCCAACATCAGGCGTTTAACCATTACTCCCTATCTCCAAAATTATTTTCATCCGCCATTTTGAACAGAGCGACTTGGTACTACGGTGTTCAGGGAGGTAATTTATATATAAATACGTGGCGTTTTCGCCCACGTAAGAGTATATGGGATTCAAGATTCTTAATGCAGACAGACACCAGACAGGTATTTGCGGATATGGAAACGATTGAACGTCAATATCCGAAATGAAATTCACCCAGTAAGATGGGGATCTCTAAATATATACCAGCTTAATACTTAGGATACCTGTTTACCTTTAGGGGGAATTTCTAACGTTGATTATCGTAATGCTCAAGATATAGATGATATGCCTGTCTGCCATCATGTAGTATCGTGTAATATGAAGGAAGCTTTCATATTGCATCTGACGTGCCGTGTAAATTGATAAGATCAGATAACGATGATTATGACAGCAGATGTAATTGGTCTTTGTTAACCAGTTGGGTACCCTAATATGGGTGTAGCATAGTTTACCACGAGTTGTAAAAATAAACAGCAAGTCCGGTGAGTGACAACTAAAACTTCTTTAAAATAACGTATTAAAAAGATATTAATTAATTGACAAGTCTAACTTTAAATTTCCAACGAGTTTTCTTAGTTTATCAGATTCGTGACAAGTAATTAAATACATTTACCTAAATCATAATGTGTTGATTGGTCACAGTGATTGAATCTGTGACAGTCCGGTGACATTACAGTTAAATCGGATAATATAAATGATTAAAATATTAATATCACTACAATATTTTTGCTTGTTGGTTACTATGTTTGATCCATTTAAAGTGGAAGCGAAATTTTTATCAATTGGCTACGTATTTAAACAACAAAACTTGGTTTTTTTGTATCAAGTTTGACTACGATTTATTTTAGACTATTTTTATCCGTTTTCTAAAATGCAAAATTTAAAATACATGAAAGAAAAGAGATAAATTCGTATTAATGTGTACTGATTTAGTAAAATTAAATGCAAAATGAATTTATAAATTGAAAAATGAATTGGCTAGTCTACGGATAAAATTTTAAAGGCGCAAAGTAAATTATCTCAGGTTACCTCGTGATTAAACTTGATTAACCACGACAAGTAAATTTTGGGTGAAAGAATTGACTTTCTTATTACCCAATTGAAGATAATTAAAATCAATTTTATTTTATAATGGGTAAATAACAAAATTTAAAAAAACCGTGACTGAAGGTTCTGTCCAAAAATAAAAAACTGTACTTGATTCTAAATTACATAGGCAATGCTATTATCCTAAACAAAGGCAAAAGTTTGGTTGCTCAGGAAGATAATCCAATATCCTTCAATTCAAACCACGTGGTTTCGAAATAACAACAAACAAATTAAAGCGTGGTACATTCTAGTAATAACAAAGAAAAATTTAAATGCAAAGACAAAGCTTACTCCCAAACGAGGGATTGGTAAAAAAATGAATCAGCAAAATAGAAATAACGAAGAATTAATCTTTAACCTAATGAGAGATTACACTAAATATATCTCCTGAGAAAATATTAAATGATCTTATATCTTCTAATGTGCACTCAAATACATTAACAATTTTACTTATTGAATTCTTGTGGCTAATATTAATTAATTTAAATGCTAATTAAAATTACGCGATATAAAATGAAATCAAAATGGCAAACAATGATTCAAATACGGTGTACTCACGGTTAACAGTCGACCAAGGAACTTGCCTGACCAACTGTTTTTCTGACAAAACGTACAACGCACAATCACCAACAAATCTAGTAGATAAGCTTGATAGACTAGGAGATAGACATCTTAATGAAAAGGAATTTTTTAAAAAACTTACACTTAATTAATAAATATACATTGACTCTTACCTTAATTTAAAATATCTTAAATTGATTGTGAAAATTTCGGTAAATGATTCAGCAACGGATAAGTAACAAATAAAATATATGCACTTACTACGCTCCGAAAAACGGGATGCCTGCCACAGCATATTACATGTCATAATTACTGTAAGACTGAATTTGTAAATTCAGAAAAAAGAAAGCACGGACTTGTACTATAAGCTACTTAAGAAAATATCCTTTCTAAATAGGCTACACATTTCTACTATAAAGGAGTTATTACCAAGTATTCGAAGAAAATACGTATAAATATTTATTTCGAACACAGGAGGACCAATATCGATTATGTTTTCCGTGATTTCCTTATCCTACGATTTTCCTTTTCAACATCGGGATGGTATTATATGTATCAAATAAATGTCGCTTCGTGAATCTGGCTGATGTTTCTTATTTGTATGGTTTTATTAGACCCCGCTCCCAATATCTCGGGATTTTCTTTTGACACATGACAAGATATAGGCATTTTGATACACGAAATGTTATTAAATAGTCGTATATTCATCTTTGAATATGAAACATAGGGGTCATAACATATATATAAATTTGAAACATGTTTTTTTGCTTGATTTACATTAAATTATAAATTCATTATTTTGATCAAATATAAAATTCGATATTATATAAAATTACAACATAATCATTACTAGAAAGAAATATATAAATAATAATATTTATTGGTTTATAAGAGATGGGATTAGTAATGAGCATGACCTATAGTGACGAGTCTAAGATCTCTGAACTTTTAGCTATCTAGTGACTTAATTCATTTGCCTTTTTCATTATTGAAACCGCCACCAATTTCTGCTAATTTTTCATTTTATTCTTATTAATTACTGCTTGATATTTGGGAATATTAATGTCCGGATTATGTGATTACATCATCCGCTTGGTCGCTCACCCGTGTCTTTCAGCGCAAAAATTAATTTAGCAGAAAGGAGATAGAGCAGTTTTGTCGTGAACGTCCGGTAGGAAATTTAATTAAAATTAACAGCCTCTAAAATGTCCGGATAGGAGCAAGTACTGAGGAGTTTGGCAGATCTCGGCCGCGCGAATGTATTGAGTATTTCATTTCGCTCACGGGCGAGGAGGAAATGAGAATACCCAGGATCCGGGGACCTCTTCTTTCTTAAGACGTTAGGATTTTCGCGTTTTTCTTTTTGTATTCAACCCAATTACGAAATACCCCAGCTTATCCTGGTGCGTAACGAATCTAATTTGTAAATAAGATGGTGTGTGCGATAAGGCAGATAAGGATGAGAAACTCATGTAGCAACCATAGCGCGAGATATACTGATTGGTTTAAGACCGGTGTTGCTTTTGTTGTTACTGACTTTGCTTCAGTGCGGATTTAAAACTTCAGTAACTATTATTGGTCTTCATTAAATTGGATAAAATGTATGAAAAGAGGAAAAAACGTTCTTTCCAAACAGGGGTTTTTTAAAGATCATGTTTCGGCTTGGGGTCATCTTCAGGAGCGTGAAAGATACGTCGTGTTCACAAAAATATATGAGGAGCTGCTCCGAAATTTATCAAAATTTCCTCTAAAAAAATTGCCTACTTGACCCTTCGAAACCATGTGAACCATCTCATAAGTGCATCGATTCTCGATAAAAAGTTCACTTTCTTACCATAGGTTGCTTTAAATATAGTTAATCTAAGGCCAAACTATCAAGTTAAACAAATTATTCCATCTGGGTGTAACACTTTTAATCTTGGTGAGTATACGTGAACATGAAACGTTTCAATGCAATACACTGCATTAACCTTTTGACCATTTCAGTCACCCTTAAATCCATCATAAAGCACCACCAATACCCGAATAATTCCCGTAGAATGTTTTCGAAGAAATAAGTACATAAATTAGATAGATAGATAGATTCTTTATTGTCTCAAGCTTAAAAGTAGCTGGACAGTGTCATAATGCATAATAGAAAAATATACACACATTGTACAAATATATAAATAAATAGGTATGTGAAGAGGACAATTTCTCATATGTACTAATGAGACTGCGCAAGATGTGCCACAAATTCATCCACGGAATAAAATGCATTGGATGCAAGTACACAGAGATTCAAAATGATTGTCAAATCCGCTTCTATAGATAGTAACAGGGTGTAGGATAGGTATGCCGCGGTGGTTTGAATGAAGGCTTTGAACTAAGTCAGTGTTGAACATAAGAAAGTAAACGGATCTGTCATAAATAAGAAACGTAACCTATATTTGAATCGCATTATATAAACGACTATGGATTGGTGTGCTCTGTGTAAAAATGAAATGTAATTCATTTAACTTTACTGAATTATGATTTTACAATTCAGTACTAACTGGTGTTTAACTAAATTTTATTTATTACTTTAAATTATACATACAATTGTATAATTATTAAGTGACAAAACTGCATCTCTGATTCTTCTATGGTATCGCATGCGGTTTTCTATAGATCCTATTTTTTAGATAGCCAAACATGAAGTAATATAATGGGGTTAGATTCAGGTGATCTTGGTGGCACTCTTTGTGCTCTAACGACCCTGCTCAGCAAAAAACTGTTGAGAGATATTGCAAGGTTGTCGAGCAGTATGTGCGGGAGCATTATCGTGCTGAAAATAACTGCTTCAAGCTCATTTTCTTGTAACTCGATATATAAAACAATTCCAACATCTGTTGGTTAACGTTGGGCTGTTACAGTTTCCTCGAAGAAAATTGGCCCTATTATTCGTTGCCTAGACATAGCTAACAAACTCAACTTTTACGGGATGCATGCGTTTCTCGAAATTCGTGTGGATTTTCTGCAGACCAGATACAATAGTTTTGTAAATTGTATAGTCTGTTAGATAAAATCAGGCTTCATCCGAGAAAAATGATTTGTTTAGCAGTCATCGTCCCTAAAATTGTTATTAACTCCTGTACCGTAGAAACTTTATAGGGATGAAAATATAACTTTCTTTTGACAGCTCATTGCGCTGAAGTGTATGATAAGCCTATAAAATTATAAAATGTAATAAACTATTTCACTTAATGTTAATATTGATTTTTTACCTGTTTGTTGAGCTATTACCACAGATAAATTCCCTTAATTTCTCTATATATTAACAGAAATTACTATTGTTGGTGATATTAGATGTAAATATAACGATTTGAAAAAAATTATAAGATAGAATAATCGAAAGATACTACAACACGACGCCAATGGCGCTAAATGTCAAGAAAATTCATTTAATGTATGAAATTTGTATGTAGCTAACTTCGCTCATTAAATTGGTAATAAGTATAGATAAATTTTTCCGGAAAACAGTTTTTTTCTTACGACAATCATTTTTAATCACATGGTATATGTCTTATTATCCGCTTGAGTGTGTTTCTATTAGAGTTTTTCATATGTTGGGATAACATATTAAAGAGTTTAATACCTGCAGACGAGGGAGATTGCTTAGCAATATTCAATTTGTTTAAATTTAATCTAAAATCATCTTTACCTCTCGTATCGTATGAATGTAGATCCCCATTTTTAGCAAAAATTTTTTATTATCGAATATATAAAGAAGAAGGTCTAGGATATAAATGCAAAGGACCGGAATTATTTTATATTTAATAAAATAAGGACAGCATGATTCAAAAGTATGTCGATCCAGATATTACATCTAATAATCCACTTCTGCGCTAGAAACACCTCTGTAGAATGTTTAGATAAACCCCACAAAGTTATACCATACCTAATTCTAGAATGGACTTCACTATAATAAAAGGATAAAAGAGTATGAATGGCTACTGATTGCTTGGAGTGGAAAAACATATAGTTAGTTTTAGATAGGTTCATATGCAACTTATTCACAGAGAACCATCCCTCCAGCTGGACCAATAGCGCAGCCGCTCGATCACCAACATGCAATGGATCAGTGCCCGTAACAAGTGCAGTTGTATCGTCAGCATATAAAAATAATGAAAACCTGATAAAATCAATATAATGTCATTAATAAAAATAATAAATAAAATTGGGGCTAAAACAGGTCACGGGAGATTACCAAACAGTTAAACAGGTAAATGTACAAGATGAAAATTGTTTAACATGACTTATTAGACGATGTAAATGAAATTTTAACAAATTAGACGTCTACAGAAAAGATAGGAGACAAACCAACTCACCACAACGCCACGAATACCATAAAACTCGAGTTTTTCAAGTAAAACAACATGGTTCACACAGTCGAAAGCTTGACTCAAATCGCAAAAAAACTCCCGCAGAACACTGGCCACCGTCCAAAGCACGAATAACATCTTCAACAAAAGAGTGCACTGTGGAAATGGTGGAGTAACCTTGACGAAAACTATGCTGTCGATTCGATATGATATTGTTTTTATCCAGATATTCAAGTACTCGCGACACCATTGCATATTCGAAGAATTTTGAAAAGCTAGATCCCACAGAGATTGGTCGATAATTTTTAATATTAGTTTTTGAACTAAATTAAAAAAAAAACTGGAAACCCACTTCTCTTGGGCAATGAATTTTCATGCCTCGTCAAGATTCAATGAGCTAAATAATCGTAAGTACGCAAACGGAAATAGCTTACCCATCCTACAAAAATAATTCTGCTTCCGTTAAGCTCTACGTTCCAAACAAGTTCATTTTGAACCGCATAATATGCCAATAGCAAGGCGATCCCGTTTTTCCTGCGTTCCGCTCTTTTCTATCCTGGTGCAGCATCCACAAGCAAATTTATCTATCCATCCATCTTAAAACTAAGTCGTGTTTTTTCCTTCCTTCCTGCATACACTAAAAGCGTGCTCGCTCATCCGTTACTGATTATCCCCATTTACTTCTCGGGGATTTACAGAGTCGAACAAGAAGGCAAAAAAAAGGCGGACGTGGCGTTGGTTGCATATATATTTTAAGGGAAACTGTCCGTCTCGTTCGATACGGGCCTTCCGAGCTGCGGGCTGGGGGATTAGGGCCGTCCGTTAAAATTGTGAGTTGTTGGTGGGAGATTTTTACGTATGAAAAGTAAATTATTTCTGCCGGGAGGAATGTTTATGTAACTATCAGAGTAAAGGGAGGTTTTTTATGAGTGGATTAAGATAAATGGGGGTAATGTTGTTTAAGCTTTTCGTGTGTTATCGAACGGGGACATGGACAAGGACAAGGATGGGATTGGTTTATTTAATTCGCTTTCAGCGGAGTATACTATTTGATTAAAAAAGCACGCTATCTATGTTCAAAAAGGGAAAGGAAATAGACCAGTAACAGGTCTGCAAGCGAATTGTTCTATTGAACTCCCAAATTAAAATTATAAACAAAAAATTTCAGTAGAAGAAATATCATCAACAGAAATATGCTATACAAACTAGTGTTGGGGTCGAAACTTTTATCATCATTCATGGTAGATCGTCCCCTTCATAGTGCGATTTCAAGCAGCCTGCTGCACTCATTGCCTGAATGAAGGGCTTGTGCATGAACTAAAACTTTCACATTGCTTTCGTAAGAATAAACGTGTAGCAACGTGTTTGTATGTAAAGAATTCACTATTTATTTTATCAATAAGGTGTTTGCCCAAAAACTAAATTGTAACCAATTATAAAAGCCACGCCGTGAACGGAGCTCCTCACTTCTGCCTTTCACGAAATATATTCATTCATAAAAGCAACCTTGAGCCTTCATTTCATTCTTTATGTGGCCTCGCACTGCAATATTTACTCATAGCTATACAGGCGAATGAAACCACGTTCTTCAGAACACTACTACAAACAATAGATAATTAGACGTAATAGATCCATCATAGAATAGAAGAGGACCATTAATTGATTAAAGGTCAGAAACAGCTAAACAAACATTTTATTATTGTGGAAAATTAAATGTTTCGTGTCATTCAATTTTTCGCAATAATAAAATGTTCGTTTAGCCGTTTCTGATCATTAATCATTTAATGGTGTTTTTCTATTCTAAGGTAAATCTTCTCACTTTTTTAGCCAAAAAAAAACTTAATAATTCAATGTTAGACAAATAAAATCGAAGCAATTGACAATTGTTAAAATTAAAACCACCAATGATAGATAATGCAAATATTAAAAAACAATGAAACATGACAGACGAAAAAGCTATAGTTACATTATAGATCGGCAACCACGATCCCGGAGACGGAATAATAATCACTACGCATGCAGACTTGCGCATAGAAGTGCGCACCACGTTCTACGCATATTCCTGTAGCTTAAATATCGGTTTTAAGATAGCAATATCTGTCCCCCCGATTGGCTGAATGATTTTGAAAGCTTCAAAACTCTTTTTTTTCAAATAGAACATTCCGTATAGTTTTATTTTGTTGAGTGTGAAATTAAATTCTACTCCGATTTGTTGTAACAATTTCCTTTAAATTACTCATTTTGTTTAATAGTGCATTAATTTCTACCGCCACAAAATACAATTTACGATTGAAAATTGAATTAATAAATTAAACATTTTTATATATGATTATTTCACATCAAAATGGAAATATACGTACCAACTGATATAAAAAAACCAACAGGAGGGATAGATATTGTATCTTATTGCAAATTTATAATATTGCGACTATATTGTAACATCTCAAATTAAACGCGAACCTAAGTTCTACAAATCTTCGATTGCTTATGCAACCGAAACTACAAGTACTTTATACCTAACAATTCAGAGTTATTCCCCAATCATTCTTAATTAACATTTAAATGTACTCTATTTTCGGTTGCATAAATAATCAAGAATTTATTGGGCTTACATTCGCATGTAATCTGAGAAAGATACTACATGTGCATATATTCGTTTCCTTTAGTTATTGCATGTTCAACAGAATTTTTCCAATTTTCAGCAGTTATTATGTATTCCATATATTTTTATGTGTTCACTAAATTACAGTGTTTGATTTGTTCGCTATATGTATTTTTTCAGCTGGGCTCATGTGGATTAAATAAGATTGAAAATGTAATAATATGGCGGTAAGTTTAAAATTGATTGTCCTGCGTTCTTGGTTTTATTATGCAAGTGATAACGCTTTAAATATGCTTCAAAGGTATAGAATCATTATTTAAAATGCTAATATTATTATTGTTAATGTGTATATTTTTCAATATCCCTTTTTTTACATTAAGCTCTATATATTTTAAATATAGATAAATATTACAAGTAATTTCAAACTTCTTTCAGTGTAGTTATTTAGTTAGTGTTAAGTAGTTTTGAGATGTTTTAAAGTCTATAGTGTTAGCACTGTGCCACAGTTTGACTATTTTTGTTATCTTTTTAACTTTTTCTTTCATATCAAAGAAAGTACCAATTCTAAAAATCAGCATTCTTTTATAATTTACTTGCCAAAATTATCTACAAATCTATTCGATAAATTAAGAAATAGCTCTTCTAGACACTTCTTATTATTCTATATGAAAAGAAAGATTAACAAAAAAAAAACTGACAAATGCTCAAACGAAGGTGAACTTCTAACGCACGATCAGTAACTTATTTTATCAGAAATATTTTGTTCTCAAATAGTTCTACCTGGTGTAAATTAATTTCAGCAGAGCAACTTTTACGTCAAAATACTCCTACGTCGGAAAACTCCGTTCCAATCAAATATTTGCTCTCTCAATTCACCTTTTCGAATAGCATCGCTCTATCGGATCTCCAGGCCATAGTTTCCAGTTTTTCTCGGCGCGTTCTAAAGATCGTTCACTATCTGTTTGTTACCAAGTCACCTAGACGTTTCTAAATTCAGTTAGTACCTCTCACGTCCAGGATGTGGCGCTCGCGTTTATATTCCCAAGACGTCAGCTGGCAGTTAAAATAGTCTTCGAACTAAGCAAATATTATTCAATCCAAATTTCGAACCTTCTTTCGTGATATTAGTGTGATATGCTTGTCTCCGCATATTTTCACACGCTCGTACTATGTCGGTAGCTTTGGAGAAAAGTAACCGTCTGGAAAACACTTCTACTGTATCGCGTTAACTTTACAATGGGAATTATCGTGTGGCTTTTGTTGAAGTCATGTTCATTCTTTTTTAGATTAATGTGCGATTTGGAAACAAAGCTAGAATAATTACTCATGTCGTCCAATGAAATTTCCCGTTAATATTATAAATTCTATTAGTTGTATGTAAATTTCGTCGCAAGCTTACGCAATGTGAAATCAGTTTGCGTACTCCTGTTACACTTACAAACCGAAGCAACCAAAGATAATAGCTAAAACAACAAGATGATTTTGCATTAGTTGTATGCACAACATATCAGAGCAGACTCCAGACCTTTAACTCTAAGCTTCGTTCTACTTACCGATTTAATATTGCGTAATACGCCGCCGTGAAGTATAAACAGAAATTAATCGTTGGTACGTCTTTAGTTTCAAGCCCACGAGTACAAAGGATATTAATTCTAAAGTCTAAGAAAACTGTAGCAGAGTTAACAGCGGGAATGTTTGTGCTTTGGTATATGTCGCAGTTATATACAGTGATATATTGCTGTGTGTATCGCATAATTACATGATTTAGGGTTAGGGATAGGTGCTAGTCATAGTCTTATATATAGTGTAAACTTTATTTTATATGTTAATTCAAGCTTACCTGGTATATTTTTATTTTTTTTATGTTTCATTATATTTTCCGTCTCTTCGGTATGTTTACTTGGTAACTATTTCTGTATTCCCCTCAAACTAGAATAAATAAAGGTATCTTGATGTCACTTACTGGTTATTCATTTGAATTCGATGTTGGTTTACCTAACAGCGATTGTCAGGTAAACCTGATTGTTATCGCAACAATCGAAGACTGTTAATTTTGAGTTGAATCATTTATTCTGCCTGTGGGCACGAAAAACGATGGTTCTATATAGTATATAGTAAACAATTGTTCTATATACTATAACGATATATCACTTGATTAATATAAATCCATACCTTTCACCTGATAATCATCGATATTTTCCTATCAAATTTCGTGAGAAGAATCTCGGCTAGAATACCATTCCATGATTTGACCGTTGTTGGAGGCCCCCAAATCGAACGTCCAACCTGACCTAGAGAATTACCTGCCCACACCAATATGGGCAGCTGAACATATACAACTGTCCATATTCGCATCCAAGGTATTTCAGCAAGTATATCTCACCTAAAAAAAGAAAATAAGTAATTAGTTTCAATTCCATGTTATCCAGTAAATAAAGAAAATATATGTTAATTGAAATTTCGAATTTAATTACAATATGTTATTGTATTGAAAAAAAAAAAATCCCAGGCATTTGTTCTGAAAAAACAGCAATATTATACTGCTGCGGTATATTTTGGTTTTTAATATTAAGTAGGTACACAGGATTCAAATCTGGTTGCAGCAGGTGTTTTATTTAAAGGTCAAATGCGTATGCTCTTGACTGGAAGAAAAAAAAAATTGTAAGATAAAATCCTATAGCTGGAGTCTATGATTTTTCGGCACTCTTTAGGAAATAAGAGAAGTAAGTGAAATAAGTGGCCTATTTGATACAATAAATGTCAGGATTCATTTTGACAATTTGATATATAAATTCTTATCTAATACGTGGTTTTTGCACACATAACCTATGTGTTATGGTCAGGTTATTGCAGCCAATACAACAAGCAGAATTGAATGTTATTTATTGGAAAAAGAAAAAGAAATATATGGCAGAGAAGTTTGCTGCAAAAGTTATATAACTTTTGCAGCAAAAAAAGCATAATTTGAAGTTAATTATGGTAATGTGAGTTCATTTGCAAATTAAAATTTAAAAATGTTATTGAAAAAAAATTATTAAATGAGTTTGTTAATTAAGAGATGTCATATAAAGAATTCTGAATAAAAGATTATAATCTGGAACAGAAATTTTATAATTAGTGGTAATAATATAACAATACCTTATGAGTTTCTTATCTTGAGACAACGCAATATATCTGAAAACCACGCGTCAGATCAAGACAACGACTTTGTGAATAGAATTTGTTCACCTTAAAAGGGCCTACTGAATAATATCAATCTGAACATCCACCCTTACCCTCTGCAGGTGAGGCAGCAACTTTCAAATCTCAGATAGGAGCCCCCAATTTTTTACCAGAAATTTGGGAAGCGCCTTTTGGCGAAATCTTTGGCATGCATGCGTACTTTTTTCTAGCGAGATCTGTAGTAAAAAACTGAGATTGGGTGGTCGAGATTGATGTTAATGGGTAGGCACCACTGTGGTCAGACCTATGATCACTTGTGCTTCTCTGGTGTTGTGGACAAAGACGCAGCTACAAACTGCCATAACTGCACTTAGCAAGATGCAGAGACTTGCGTGTTTAGGGATGAGATGCTCAATGAGTACTACTTCCATAGCAGCAATGGAATGCCTATTAGCCCTCCTCTCCACCTGGTGATAATGGGGAAGGCAAGAATGGACCATCTCAAATTGCAAGAATTATTAATCGATAGATATGCAGGATTGATACATAATAATATTATACATCATGTTGTGGAAGGTAACCTTTTGGGATTGAGATTAGACCATATGATGTCGACACATCTATTTTACAGAAAATTCGAAGAAATGAGCAAATATAAAAAGCCAGGCGGCCGCAGAGTTTCCGGAGACTTCACGTTAGAAGGTTCCTACTAAAAAAAAATGCTGTCTCGACTATATTTCATTCAAAAACTTTTGATTCGGTGCATTAACTTTGTTTCAAGATAAAAAAAGTCACTCGCGATACAGTTGGATCAGTCAAAAGCTATACTTAATGTCAGCTTAAAAGTCTAAGGTTAACAATTTATTCCCCCATTCCAAGAAGATCGTTTAAAATACAACAGCAGTATGCCCCAAAATAACTGCATAATACTCAGTTATGGAATGCGCTTGAACACGCAAATTATTTGGAACCGAGATACGCGAGCTAAACCGATATCAGTGCTTCAGCGAAAACCAGTACATGTACCAGTCGGCGAAATAAATTTTGTCGCTTCTGTCACATTCAAGTCATTACCCGTTTCTCATATATAGAGAAATACATATTTCGACTGATCCTTTAGCTTAAACTACATTCTCTCAATGTCTTTCGGAGCGTCTTTACGAGAATTTTATTCCGGGGCAAAGGTAGCAAGAGAGAGCTTTGGCCTTGCTGTTGAAATTTATGTCCGTAATGGAACCATTTAATGCAAATGCTCTGGCATAATACTTCCGAATATATGCGGCTTGTATTGCACGTCCCACAACTGCACTATATTATACAGCTTGCGATGGTATCTGATGTAATATATTCTGAAGAGCATTATGTTGAGAATGTGTTGCATTAGAAGATGCATTTGCTGTTGTAATGACGTTGTTGCTACTTCTTACGATGTTTTAGAAATTAACAAGTTTTGGTTGGAGTATACAACGGACCATTTACATGAAAAAGTGTATTGGATTTATTATTCGGACTGTTTATATGTTAATTGATGGAAGATTTATATTTAGTGATGTTTTTTTATATATTCTGTGACCGAAAATCTTAATATTCTAATGTTGTACTTTATCTCCTATGTTCCCCGGACTGATTTGAAGAATACGTACATGTGACAACACTGTTGTATGTCACTGAAGTTTGTATTGATTTGCACGGTAATTGCGGGTGGCATTGTTGGCATTGTACCAAACTACAATTATACGCAGCACGAGACACAATACATCATTTGAAATGATTGTCTTATATATACACATACATCCAAACGTCTACGTGACTTTTCGAAGGTTCATGTTTAATTACAGATCTAATAAATCTTGTGATGGATAAGATTATGTATGCGTTTCTATGGAATATTCTGATGTAATTGATCGTGACAACTGTCAATTATATACACAGCGCGTTAATTAAATTAGCAATTCAAAATATAAATCCTGGATATAAGATAGAAGATTTGTCACGGTTAAGAACTTAATAAAGAAGATCGCCACGTCTTTCGTGAATATCCACACACCTTGTATATTATTAAGCGTATATAAAATGTACATATTAAAGCTTTTAGACGACTTTTCGACCTGTAAATGCGCCATGCGATTTCGTAGAAATAAATTAGGTAAATAAATAATCCCAAAAGAGGATTTCAAAGTAAAACAAGCCGGTCCCTAATAATTTTTATTTTCCGCCTCGTTTCCTGCCTGTGAAAAACGAGGCCATTTTCCCGGACTGTTTTCATCTTATTTCCCGAACAAACAAAATCCAACAGGTTATCTGCTCCAACGGTTAAAGCGGATTCGCGAGTACACATTACATTATTAAATTACGGAGCAAGAAATATGATTTTTCAAATTACAATATTTCGCTTTCCGTTGTTTCCGGATGTTAAAGAAACGAAATCAAACTTTGGTAAAAGTTAAATTGTCTGTTATAGCGAGATATGGAAATTCTATCTCATAAATATAGGCATTGCTAACTTCAAATAAAAAGATTAAAACACTCACGTGGAATTTTTTTTTTATACGTTGTTATTAAATAGACAATATAGCGTACATGAAAGCTCAATGGGTCATGACTTAAATTAGTTTATCACTATGCTTCTTGCTCAATTTTCTTCACCATTTTCCTTCATTGAATTTTTATTTGTGTAGTTTCGCGATAATCTTTTTATTTCTATCATTTTTCTTGTTACTCTCTCCTAATATGCGACACGTTCATTCGATATCTTTACTTTATCTATATATCTTGGTATCTCTTGTATATTCTGTTATCTAATAATTCCGTTTCGTTTTCATTTGCCGTGTCTTTTTTGCCTGATTTGTTTCAACTCTTGTCCTTTCTCGTGGTTCAATTTCCTGCCAGTATTATCATAACATTTTCCTGCGGCGTTTTCATTAGTAACTTTTTGCTTTTACTTCCACTGCCTACTTATCCCATTCGCGATGCTTCTTAATTCTTTTTCGATAAATCTTTCTTCTACTGTTAAATTGTCATCAAAGTATTTCTTTGTCCCTTTCAATTTTTTTTTTAAACAATTGTAACTCCAATATTTAAAAAGGGTGATAAACTAAAACCGGAGAACTACAGGCCGATATGTCTATTATCGACTCTAAATAACATCCCTGAAAAAAGTTTGCAAATACAGATGAGCAACTATTTACTAGATAATAATATAATACATCAAAGACAATACGCTTTCCAGAAAAAAATTGAGGAACGACATGGCCGGTAAATGATTGGATCAATTCAATAAAAGCAAAGGTAGCGCAAGGGAATATAGCAACTGCACTCTTTATAGATATGAGAAAGGCATTTGATACAGTGTCAAAGATAAAACTTGTCGAAAAGTTGGAAAAAAATAGGAATGGATCATATAGGGAAACAATTAATGAAAACCTATCTGTCTGAAAGACCACAGGCGATAAAAATAGGAAAAACACAAACGTAAACAATTATGTGCAAAATATGGGATACCTCAAGGTGGAAACTAAGCGTCAGTATTATATATCACTACACAAATGATAATTTCAGATTTAAGCATTACTGGTGAAATATATGCATACGCCGACGATAGGTGTAATATACTCCAACAAATACGAAAATTAAATACAAAAGCAAATCAATAACGATATAGAAAAATTGGAAGCATGGTTTAACGACAACTTATTAACAATAAATTAAGAGAAAACAGAGTACATGGTCTTCACAAGCGAAAATATATATACTTACCTTTACCGTCAAAGTGAATGGACAAGAAATACAAAAAATTGAGCAAACTCAATATCTAGGAATAACAATACAATTCAATTTAAAATGGGATGCACACATAAATAATTTAATTAAGAAGAATGCAACAGCTATTGCAGGACTAAACAAAATACGGAAAATAATTCCAGAACACATGAAAAAACCAATGTATAACAGCTTATGGATATTATTTCTAATATATATTAAATTTTCATAAACTATTAAAGAAAACAGCGTCATAATTTTAAGATTACGAAATATAGGCTTACAGTGATCGTCAAATATCGCCTGAACTATGCTACGTACTGCTGCTTTTTGTATTCTAAATACCCTTTGCAGTTGCGAGTGAGAAGCGTTTTCCATGCTAGTGTATCCCATATGATAGGACAGAATGAAATAACCCAAAATATACTTTATATGCCGCGTTATTGTCAACAAAAGCTGCTGTTTTTCTAATTGCATAAACTATACTATTTAGCCGAGAACAAATGTTATCAATCTGTGGAATCCAAGAAAATTTAGTATCAAGATAGATAGCTAAAAATTTTATATTACTAAAATTAGTTTTCTCTCTAAGCGAAACTGTACATATTTTGGTTTTGTCTGTGTTGATAAAAAGATCGGTAGCATTAAACCAAGATTGAGAGTGGGAAATAATTTGATTGCTGATAGTTTTATCAGTATTATGATTAATGCTAGTACGAAGGGTCAAGTTTGTGTCATCAGCATACATTGTTGTTACTATCATGTTATTTAAAGTACTCATATGTATCGGTAGGTCGTTAACATAAAGTATGAACAAAAAAAGGGCCCAGTATGGATCCCTGTGGAACCCCACGTTTAATTACTAAGGGATTACTTACTCTATTACACAGAGATACAATTTATGTTCTATTAGATAGGTATGATTTTATTAAATTACTATCTACTCCTCTGACTCCATAAGATTCCAGTTTAGATATTAGTTTTTTTTGGATAAGTCTGATAGATAGATAAGTCTGTGAATATACCAATGCAATCTTCACGGCTTTCAAACGCGTCTTGGATATTGACCACTAGAGTCATGATGGCATCAGATGTTCGTCTACCTTTCCTAAATCCATATTGATTCATACTGAGAATACTATGAGTTTCAATGTAGTGATTAAATTGACTTAAAATCGCGTACTCCATTATTTTTGAAAAACTGGGAAGTATGTGTATTTGTCTATAATTTTCGGGCAAATTTTCGTCACCTGCTTTATGAATAGGGCAAACTCTAGCCGCCTTAAAAACGTCCGGAAAACTTCCCTCCACAAAACACGTATTAACAATGTCAGCAAACGGTTTACAAATGTTTATAGCACATCCGTTTATAAGGTTTGTGGATATATCATAAATATCTAGGGTTTTCTTATTTTTTAGTTTTTGTATAATTCGAAGTATATCCCCATCAGTAATTGGTTGAAGAAATATGGTGCATTCATATTTATCAACCTTATTATCTGTACTTCTATTAATTGGAAGTTTACTAACAATTTCTTTCAGCAAAGTTTACAAAAAAATTATTCATTTCGTTGACATTAATTTCAGAGTGACGTTTTGTTCTGGTTTGACCTGTCTCGTTATTAACAATATCCCAGACTGCTTTATTTAAGTTATTAGAGTTAATTATGTGGTGACGATTATATTCACGTTTACTCTCAATTAATAAAGAATTATATTTTAGTTTTTGAGTATTGTAGCTAAGTTTATTAAAATCGGTATTTGATAAACATATGGAGCGATACAACTAAAAGAAACCTAGACAGATTACAGAGACAGCAAAACAGAATATTAAAGCTAATACACTTTATGGATAAAAGAACACCGACAACAGAAATATATGAAATAACAAAAGAACTTAATATAAAGCAAATAATTAAACAACAAAGCTTACTATTCATACATAAAATAGAGAACCAATTAATTAAAACTAACCAGAAACTAAGGAGTAATACAGAAATACACACACATGAGACAAGAAGACTCTCACCTACGAATTGAAAAGACCATCTGCAACAGATGCACAACAATACCAACTACAGAATCCATAACACTATATAATAGTTGCCAAAAGAAATAAAAACATTAAACCACACAAGATACAAAAAAAACCATTAAAACAATAATTCAACAGCAACATACATAAAAAATAAGTAGTAGAATCACCAAGAACGTCTTCGATACCAGTAGCTCGGGACGAGACAGGGGTCTCACCATCTCGTGACGAAGATAGGGGGCGAGGAAATGCAGCACGCCGAGAGCCATATTATGTATATATTTATTATATGTATATATTATTTTTATATAGCGTTCTAAATAAATACTTTGCTTTAAATTTACTTTCCGCCTTCATTATTTCCTGTTTTGCTTCGAATGTTCCGCTCAACTCTTTGTCAGACCCAGCCCGCCTCGACCGCTGGCTGCGTCTAGCCGTGTTTTGTCCTACCGATTCTCTATCCTCAAGCTGTACGTCATAACTCTGAGCTACTTTATTTATTTTACCTTTATGCCTATAGCAAAATACTCGAATATGTATATTTTTACCATTAATTTGGAATTAAAATTGTTATTATTCTACTTCTGTACTTGTTTTTATCTTTGTTCTTCCCTTCAATCTATCGCCCCACTCTCACACTCGTTGTTTCGTTGTACCGTTATATTGAATCATTCGTAAACTCCCAAATATCGACACACGTCTGGACTTCACTATCCACAAAGCAGAAGGCCCTGTAGCATTCTTTTTCTTAGATTCAATAAAATTTGTGCAGAAAGGATTTCTTTTTCTGGAACAAAGAATTGAGGTGTAAGCAAAGATTCAATCTTTTTTGCAGGACACACCTGTGTATTTAGCACTAAACACATCCCACTATCCTTATTTCTTTGCCGCTCTCAAGACTTCATTTCCGATTCTATTACGTCGAGTGTCCATACATCTGTTTAAATGGAAAGGGTCCGCATACCCCATTAGCTTTGACGTAAACCAACTTTTTCTTCTTCCACAGAAGCTTTTGAAGTGGGTTAACGAGGGTTGATTATGTTATAGATGTAGAGAGTATCAAGCAAAAAGGCGCGATGTATCTGATTATCCCTACTTTTTTTCTGCTACATCGTCGACGTTAATCTCTCAGAATATTTAAAATATGCTGTTTGAGATTTACAGATTATTGGGTAATGAAGACTACCCTTTTACTTGCTTCTAATTTTTCACAGAAAATTAGTTCTTTTTATGGCAAATAGGCATTCTAAAAATATAATCCTTTAAATTCATTGAAATACATTAATTGATTGATTAAAGATACCTCCAGAAATATTGTAATGGCTAGAATTTAAAGGCTCTAAATTGGAATTTATTAAGAAGTGTTTTTATAAATTTCCCTGCTTCTAAAACAATTTAATTGTGTATAACAGTTTACATTCTTAATTAATTTTACATTGTCTACTTTATGGTTAGCTTCAATCACTAGATTTACCGAATTCTCTAAATTTAAGATAAGACACAGCTTTTTTTTTAAATAATGTAGAATATTGTGACTGTCACAATATGGCGGTTGTTGTTATTCGTATATTCTACATTATTTTAAATTTAAATTAATCTCAGTGTTTTTGCTGAAATTTTTAATCTTTTAACACATGCATTTTCTTGCAACGAACTTGGATTGTTCTTTTAATCTGCTCAACGTATTGCTGTGAACTGATTGTACAAGCATATATGTTTAAAGAAATGAAAAATGACAAAATTAATTTAGCTAGCTCAGCGTATAAAAATTTAAAAGGGCGCAAAAGAACAGATAACCTCAAGGTTATTTTCAGAATTGATCTAATCATGAAAATAAAATGTGGGCGTAAATAAATTGACTTTCTTTTAAAATTCCCAAAGATTGAAATGGTTGATTCAAAAATAAAAGAACTGTAATTTTAAAATGATATTTATATATATTCATTAAATTTTATAGTATAAAAAGAAAAAAAAAAAAAACATTTAATACAATTAACAGGGTTAAAAAAACCCTGGACTGAGAGTCCTGGACTAAAGCAAACCCTGCGTGAATCTAAAATTTAAGAAGGACAATTCAAATCCTTCAGCAAACAAAATGGAAGATTTGTTCTAGAAGGAAAATCTTAAATCACAAAAAATCCACGTGGTTTCAAAAATTTAAACCAAACTAAAATTAAACTTACATCCAACGTGGAGAAACAAGTATAAAAATAATGAAATTAACATCCAAGCTCTAAGCTTCTTTTCACCTAACCCGAGGTGATTAAATTACAATTAAATTGAAAACAAAAAAAACGGAAAATTTAAACTCTTAACGCGGTATCTTCTAGAACAAAAATTATTAACGGGCCTTACATATAAATTGTGCACAATAATATAACACCAATTAAAAACTGAGTTGTCTGAATCATCATTCAATCATCAAAATAACAATATAATCGAACAAATCTTAATAAAAGAAAGATTGCAAAATGGGTGCAATGAGCTAAATATTTACATGTACTTACGCGACATCAATTCAGTAACTACCTCCCTAAGAGGCACTTCACGCATACATATAACAAAATAACAATTGCGCGCGCTGCAACAGCCGCAAAAGATCATCGAATATGCCTTTTAAGAAGGAAATAATACAAGATAAACAAATGCTAAACAAATTAAAGAATGAAAATAAACTAAAAGACTGAACAGATAAATACTTAAATTCATCAAACAAATCTATTTACAAAAACTAATTTAAAAACAAAATAAAACAAATAAACTTCTGTGAGAATTTGCGCGCGGCATAGCCAAAGCTTGATCTTCGAAAAAAACATCATTGAGTTCATACAACCGGGGTGCCATTCCATAGCACAAACTTTATCACAAACTTTATAACATTCTATAAATCTTTGATTTGGCTAATGTATCTATTTAATCTTAAGGATTTCCCAAAATAGTTTTACTGTTATTTATTTGTTAAGCAAGAGCAATATTCTAATTTGAATTGAGAGAAGATTTTGGAGGCTTTAAAAAAAAATTGCCATTTTATGCATTTACTCAAAATACCTACCTTTTTATTTTCGAGAAATGATACAAAAAAAAAAAATATATAAATAAAGTCTGCACAATCTTAAATATAACTTACAACATATTTTCTTTTTCAAATATGTTTTGGTTAATATGCTCTAATGATATTTAAATAAATACTGTGCCAATCTACTAACAGAAAAATTCAGTAAAATATCATAACGCTTTGCCTTAAGGGTGATATTGCCGATAGCTTCCTCATGAAGACAAGCATCGCAAATTACTCTCAATATCCCGGCATCATACCGCTTAATTATCCCTTAACTTGTTCCCCGGCGTCACGCGTTTCGAATAAAGATGAAGTTCAGGATCCCACTCACATCACTGGCCAACCCACACGAACGTTTGGTATCAATTAACTAAATTAATTGTCCCGTTTCAGCAATAGTGAGCCCCTATAGTTCTAAATATAAATTACAGATGCTGGATTTAATGTTACATGAAGAGTGTTGCGTCATCAGAAAAAAAACAATTTGAAGGTTAAGATGGAACTGTCCCTGGTAAGGGAAACAATGCGCAAATACTCATAGATCGATTATGTAGGGATGTTGATGGCACAACTGATTGGATCGCCTTGAGGTTTCCATATTTGCACACACAGGCGGAATTCAGATCTATTAATTTCGATTCGCTGGCATGAACGGAGACCGCAGAAGCTGGAAATGTGGTTTGGTGGCCGAATGCAAAAATGAATTGATAATGGTACTATGCATGAGGGTGATTGTAGGAACTGAGTTCGATTTATTACTTCATTATCGTTAAATTTTATGTTAGCATGGTCCACACAGAAGTACTCTAGTATTTGTTAAACTTGCAATACAATAAACTGATTTATAATTTCACTATTTTGAATAGCAGGATCAAATCGAATGTAGGACGCAACATTTCTATTCTACATTCTCTTTCAAAGCGGTTTTTATCCACTTGTCATCAGAAAGTAATTAATTTTCGTGGATAATTAAAAAAAAAATTTCCTAGAATAAAGAAAATGTGAATTTTAACCGTTTCTTTGGATATATTTCACCCGTTTGGCTTTGTCTGGTTTATCTGACTAGAGTAAATGAGGCACATATCATTACTGCACTCAGAATAAGTGTTACGAGACCTGTATTGTTAACATACGATGTGCTATGCACATTATCGTTATGAGGTTTGAATAATTGAGTACGACACAACATATAAATAATACCGGACACAGTATTAAAATAAAAAACTTTGAACTGATTAAACATTTAACTCTAGTAAGAGATTAGATAAGTAGGAACCTATAAACATATAAGTAAAGCTTTTGGTAACTTATTGAACCAACTAGTCCTTGCTAATAGATTCATTGAGATAGAATGGATATCCTTCTTTCATCTTTAATTTTTGCTATTTTACCAAACTAACATAAGCATTAGAATAAGAAAACACTCATAAATATCTTTTTTCAGTAAGGATGACGGTTCAAATATTACATCTTTCGATAATTTATTCAATTGAAAATTGAAATCTATGAATTGACGAAACAATTGTTTCGGATAAATAAACTGACGTAGCGTGGGGGTGATCCTATAACTTGCGCAAAATTCGCATATAAATCGTAAAGGATATCTTGATGGAATTGATATTTTAAATTGACAAATGGACACAAGACCAATAATTTTAGGATTTTTAGTTGGTAAAGTTCATCAGAAAATGTTGACATTAAAATAATACATTCCGATAAGCTTTTTTTTGCTGTATGAATGAATGCTACTCTTTAGTCAATTCAAATTAAAATCACCAATCTGAATTTATGAGCCAATGAAGCGCAATATTTGTAGTTATCGTGCATCAAACTGTGAAGCATTGCCAGAAGCTGTAATTGCTTTATTTGAACGTATAGCCCGATTATTATCACTGAGTAAATAATAGAAATTTATGCAAAATTACGCAAATTGTTAAATTAATCCAGGGATTTCTGATGGTTATTTATATATTAGTTCTTAACTTTTAATTATTACCTTACTAAATCTATTTGCGGAATTTAGGAATATGAACTGGATAGGATACATAATAAGATTAAGCTTTTATAGTAACAATATTATTCAGTATTTTTTCGCCAATGGTGCTTTTCGTAATGCTACTTTTGTGCTTTGAAGGTATCTACATCACAAAAACACATCAATCGATACTTTAATACTGAAGATAGCCTAGGCCTAAACTTTTGCTATAAGTAATTAATAATAAAATATTAATCCGAACAGCATCTTGTGTTTTTATTAATTCTTCCAGTGTAGTATCTGTTTATACGTATTGTTTGTCTTCAGCGAGAAAAATAGGGGATGTGATATCAATAATTAACATTCATTGAGTAAATTTTCATCGACAGGACGAAATATGTCATTGTTATAATAAAACCTTATTTACAATCTTTGAATAAGTAATAACAAGATTCATTCGCTTTCTCCATATCTCTCCCCTTACCTTAAGTTCTTTTTTTCGCAAATGGACAGATGGACGGGACACTTAGGGTAAATCGCTTTCTTAATTTTTTTGTTAGTTAATTTCGCTTAGTTAGGTGAAAACCGCTACTTTCACATACAGAATTGATTTCTTCATTCGTTCTGCTGGAGTTCATATATAAATTGATAACAACGCGGTTATTCAGTAAACCAAATAAAGGTGTTATCAAAACCATAGCAGTCTTAAATCACTGTCAATGTTACCATTATCTGTCGTTTATTTATATATAGTAGCAGGTCTCCATGTCAAGATAGCCCAAAACCTAGTTGCACAATTTCTTCTATTTTCCTTGTTCTGTGTTAGCCTATGTCAGTTCTTTATTTTGGAGATATTTGATTATTGGTTTACCCGTTCCTCTTTTTTTCTGCTTAAATCTCCCATCAACTTGCTGTATTGATCGTTGATCATTTTGTCTTGCTAGCGTTCACCCATCTTCTTACATTAGTTGTGCAACATTCTCTCTACAGCTGTTTTCCTGCATCGTTTATCCTTGATCATCCATTAATGATGTATGGGTTTTGTGCTCGGTATATATTCTCATTAACACCTTCTTTTCAAAGATTTTAATGCAATAATAATACATCATAATTCAATTGCATACATCACTACTAGTTTTATTGTAGCTGTATATGTATATAATTATAAACATTATAAAGAACATAGAATTAACGAAGCATTATGAAAGAAAAAAACACACAAAAAGTTGGGAAGCAGAAAACTACCAGAAATATTACCAAAAAATGCTTTATGAAAAATGTAATATTAATATAGAAAGGCAAGAAGTACTAACAGAAGAAGAAGAAAGTGAAGTTCAGTGTCCCACAGAAATAGAGATATGGAAGAAATAAGAAAACTTCGAAATGGTAAAGCTCCGGGAGAGGATAGAATAGAGGCAGAATTACTGAAATATGGAGGACAACAACAAACTAAGCATATCTGTCAATTAATTCAAGAGGTATGGCACCAAAATAAAATTCCAAATGAGTGGAACACAGGTATAATAACACCCATATATAAAAATGGAGACAAAGAGAAATGCGAAAACTATAGAGCTATAACTCTACTAAATATATCATATAAAATATTGGCAAATCTAATAAATAAAAGACTGAAATTATATGCAAAAAATGTGTTGGGAGATTACCAAAATGGTTTCAGACCAGGGCGGTCGACTATTAATGCAATACACGTACTAGATCAAATAATCGAGAAAGCACGGGAATACAACAAGGAAACCCACATAATCTTCATAGATTTTAAAAGCGCGTTTGACACTATAAAACGAGATAAAATAATGGAAGAACTAGAAAGCTTAAAAGTACCAAAGAAGCTAAAAAAGTTAATAGGCATAGTGTTAAAAGCGACTAACATCAAAGTCAAATTCCAAGGAACTATAACAGATAAGACGGACACAAATAAAGGTGTGAAACAAGGGGACCCAATCTCTCCAACGCTATTTAATTTGACGCTTGAAGGATCAATGAGAAAGGCGAAACTACATGACAAAAATATCATAGAGAATCCAGTGCAAGTAGTAGCATACGCCGACGACGTGACAATAATAGCGACCAGTCTAAAAGATCTAGTGCAAGCAGTTGACCGACTAGAAAAAACAACAAGGGACTACGGATTGGTGATTAACGAGGAAAAGACAAAATACATGAAAATAGGAAAGGAAGAGGAAATAAATTACTTAAAAACGCATCAACATACATTTGAAGCAGTTAAAACGTTTAACTATTTAGGGGTAACAATAGGGCAAAAGCGAGAGATAGAATAAGAGAAAGAATTCAGAAGGATATCAAACATATGGAAGGAATAAAGCACTATGAAAAGCAAGGTATAAATAAACAGAACAAAATAAAGATATACAAGACCCTAATAAGACCAGTCATCACATACGCCATGGAAACGACAGTGATAAATAAGAGAGAAGAGGAAGAACTAAAAGTAGCAGAAAGAAAAATAATGAGAGCGATACTGGGGCCAGATAAGACAAGGGAAGGTGAGAAAAGACTAAGGAAAATAAAGAAATAGAACATGAATTGAAGAATGAAATATAGTAAAATACATAAAGGCACAAGACTTAATTGGGCAGGACACATTATGAGGAGAAGACCGACTGAAATAATTAGAAGAATAACACAATGGATCCCATTATGGCCAAGAAGAAGAGGCAGGCCGAGAAGGACCTGGAGAGATGAGATAGGTGAGGATGCACGTGCCCTGGCAATAATGAACTGGAGGACGGAATGCCGGGACAGAACGAAATGGAGAGAAATAATCAAGAGAGCAAAAACCAGCAAGAAGCTATAAAAAAATCGAAAGAAAAGAAAGGAGAAACGAGGAATAATCCACCTCATTAAGCGGATTTTAAAAAACGCTCTCAGCGTTAGCCATAATCCTAAGGATTGAACGGCCTGATGATGATGATATAATTGATCTTCCTCTCAAAATTTAATTTTTGTTATCCTTTCGCAAATTTCATTTTCTTTTCTCATACTCCTCGTTGATAGCAACCATATTTTCCTTCGAAATCAGCAGTAAAATCAGTTCTATCATCCAAATAAAACGGGAAACCAGAAGCACATGTGGCTAACCTTAACAATACAATGTGTAACTCTACAGACATACACTCATGTCAAAACTATTCAGCCCTTTGAAATGCGAATCCCTTAATTACAAAGGACCGAATCATCAAACCAGTGACGGTCATTGTGTAAATGAGAAGGTACGCCTACATACGTAATTATAAGAAAATGCTAAGCTGAGAGTTAGTTGAAGATTAATACCTACTAGTGTATTTGTCTAATAAGGAGGACATCCAGACTGTTACACATCGACTTCCAGCATGTATACTTGCTCTATTTGTACGATTTTGAGTGTTGTAGATTACCGCTTTTTGTTGCAGTGGATCTATATATTTATTGGGCTAAACCTCTAAACTAATGACTGTTTCTTAAAAATCATAACGCAACACTTTTTGAAAGGCTCTATTTTTTTAGGAATCACTTAAGCTATTCCTGAGAAAAAAAAATACTGGCTTTCACCACCCATATGCTAATATCTCGAATGGGGTGGCATCGATTGAGCTAATTTTTGGTATTTAGTCTATGTGTGACAGTAGTACTCATTTGCTTTAATTTCAGCCCGATAGCTTTAGGGGCACTTTTCAATGGCTTATCGGAGTAGAGCCTTTGTAAACTACATTTTTCTTAAAATTGAAGTAAATTTTGACTTAAAACTATTCTACTGCTTCAAATATGTCAAGCAAAGTTGTCATCTGTCTTCCCACCTCCCTGCTACAACTACTTCGGGATGACGTATTTTTCCCTTTTCCATTTCATTCCGTCCATCATCATTGCACAAAACTCGACTGTACACGTCAAGTTCCTTTCAATACCTAGCGGGAAAAGATCAGAATCACCACCTCGAGCCTCTTATCGCGCGTATTCCTTCTTTCCGTGACAGTTTTACTGCAACGGGGAATCCGGTTTTACAGTCGCATCATCATCCGAAGTGTTTTCCTTTCGGTTCCGTCCTGGTAACGCACCGTCGCCCGCTCGAAACAGGGGGCGCCACAATCTACGAACAAACATATGGCCCCTACGTCACATGACGATAATGGAAATGCCCGTGAGGCTTCTCACATCCTACGGATCCGTACGAAAACAAAAGAATTCAACGTAGCGGAAGAGATATACTGGCGGATAGTGGCGCACGAAGCATATATGTGGAACGCCTGGGGGCATTCCGGCTTTGCGAGCTTTCGGCAGTTGCTGTATTCTTGCATTTTCTTTTCCTTTAAGCTTTCTCCGAAACGAATTTCGAATTGATAAAGTTGACAGTGACGATTGGGCTTTAAATTTTATCGTTCTTTGGGATTCTATCGACAATGTGTTCTAAATTCCGTGGTTATCAAGATAATTATGATTGAAAAGTTAAAGACTAAAAGAGTCTACTCCAATAAGTCATTGAAAAGTGCCCCTAAAGTTATCGGGCTGAAATTAAATCAAATAAGTACTACTATCGCACATACTGTAAATACCAAAAATTAGCTCACCATCAGCAGTTCCACTTTTCCCAACGTTTGGAAGAGGGCTAAAGTCCTGCCTATCCATAAAAAAGGTGACCTATCAGCTATTAAAAATTACAGGCCCATATCTCTTCTATCTAATTTTGCCAAAGTGTTTGAGAACATCATCTATTCATGTATTTTTAAAGATATTAAACCCTTTTTATGTGTGCATCAACATGGCTTTATATCAGGTAGATCAACGGTTACTAATTTAGCAATTATTTCCCAGTATTTAAGTCAACATCTGGATAATGGAGAACAGGTAGATGTAGTATATACAGACTTTTCTAGTGCTTTTTGCACAATAGATCATGGCATTTTTCTGACAAAGCTGAGTGCCTTTGGGTTAAATCCATCTTTTATTAGATTACTAAAATCTTACCTCTCCGATAGATCTAGTTACGTCTTTTACAATGGGTTTTCGTCAAATTTGTTTCTTTCAACCTCAGGTGTTCCACAGGGGTCAAATTTAGGTCCTTTATTATTTATACTAAAGACACTCTCCTGTCTTGTACTAGCATACGCTGATGATTTAAAGATTTATTCAACCGTTACTAGTCCTTTTCATTTAGCCCAGCTTCAACTTAATATTGACACAATTGTTCAATGGTGCTTGAACAATAATTTAAATTTAAATGTCAGTAAATGTCATGTTGTTAACTACTGCAGAAAAACTAAGCCTTTTCTAACCACCTATTATATACAAAATCAAGCCGTATCCAAATCTGAAACCATCAAGGATCTTGGTGTTCTTTTTGATAGTCGTTTCACTTTCAACCTGCATATTAATCATCTCATATCCACAACTTCTAAGAAACTAGGTTTTATTATGCGCGTATCCAAATATTTCACTAATGTTGATACCATAAAATCTTTGTATTACGCCTTTATTATTAGTTCCCTTGAATATTCTTCTGTAGTGTGGTCGCCTTATTATATTTGTCATCAATTATCCTTGTTTTTACTTCGGCAATCACTACTCTATACGATGTGTAGAAACGGAGATAATTTTTATTTTGACATTTTTTTCCAGCCCATTTAATAATTTGTTTAATGTTTACTTTATAATTAGTTGTATTGAATTTTATTTTTACTTTGTTATTTTTGTATAAGTATATTCATTTTTTTTGTATACATGCAATTTATGTATATGCATGCATGAAATTACTTTATAATTTTGTCCTGTAATTGGTCTGTACTGTTGGACAATAAAAAACCTATTATTATTATTACTATTATTATTATTATTATTATTATTATTATTATTAACTCAATCGATGCCACCCCATTCGAGATATTAGCATAAGGGAGGAAAAATTCAATATTTTTTTTCTCAGGAATTACTTAAGCTATCACGTTCAAAAAAATTATGTAAGTAAACGCGACCGCCACTCATCAGTGAGTGGCAATCAAATAAAACATGTCCCGCTGTATCTATTTTCCCTTAAACGTAAATCTACTGGTAATATACTCGAAATAACGCACGCCGCGTCTGGCGAAATAGATGAATACGCTTTTGCAGCCCTAACCTTTAATAATCTTTATGTCCCGATTAATTTTTTTGTTGCTTTAATTTTACACGCGCCCGCTCATACCACCCCGCCGAAAGGATACCTACAGAGAATTGATAATCAACACTAAAGATAAAAAATAAAAAAAAAAAGCTGTGTTTTTTACATCGTCTACAGATACAGGATTTGTGAAATCTTTAATTTTGTACCTTTCTAATTAACTCAGCAAGATTTATTGCATTTCTCTTTTCATAAAATCAATCTTTAAAATATTTAAATTAATTCTATCTTCATCATCACACTACCGTAAGTACTTAGCACCACATATTCTCTTTTTTTATAACAGTTGAGTACACACTGCAGCGAAAAGGAATATTCACAGCGTATTTCATATCAATACCTACCATTGCACATCAAAGGAGGAAATTAATCGCTTATGTGATTGTGCTTCTCGGCATTCGAATAGCAACAAAGACACTTTTAATAACCCTATCCGGTGGCACATTTAATTTCGTTTGAGCTGGCGGATATCAAACGATCATGCCGGTGGACGTAAGCGCCACCTAGCTAGGGATTGGGGGAGCAATTGTGAAGGGATTTATTAGAAATCGACTTTTATTAAGTCATAAAAGTTAGAGCAAACATTGTCGTCGGTGCTTTCAAAGTCAGCACGACAGGAGAACGCTATTTTTCTTCTGGAACGTGTGCGTGATCATTTCCTTGGCTTCCAGTAGGATTAACAATTTCCGCTGTGGTCTTTCTAGAAATAGTTCTAGCTATTTACGTTGAAAAGGATCTTAAATCTAATATATATTGTGTTGCATTGTGGTAATGTAATAAAGAAACATTTAAAGTGATAATTGTTTGTTATAATACGCGTAATTTGCGGTATATTGAATCCGTAACTAAACAGCTACACGTTTAATAATTAACTAATTTTAATGATAAAATTATATAAAATAAAGGAAACATTTATTATTTTGAAATGATGAATGATGAAATGTCAGTGGATTTATAAGTTTTTTTTTTTTATGTGAAGTGAATATTATATATATATTAGCTAGGCCCATAGCTTTATTACTTCTTTCCAGATTTTACTGCCCTTTGCCTTTTCCCTCCAGTCCAGTATTTTGTTTCCCCTTCAGGTCCTCAATTATTGCCTCTCTCCTATCCTTCCTGTGTATTCCCCGCTGGCTCTTTCCATGCTACCATTTTTACCCCTTTCTCCTAGCCCATTCTCTCTAGATGTCCTGCCCACTTCAATCTGTTTGCCTTAAATACCTCACTAATTATTGGTTCGTCAAACAATCGGTATATTTCCTCGTTTGTACGCCTCTCCCATCCCAATTTGCTTCGCTTTCCTCCGTAGATTCTCTGTAGTATCGTCCCTTCCCTATTAAGTCCACTCTGTCTTTATCACCACCTCCATTATCACATTAAATAATAGGGTGGATAGGGGATCACCTTGTCTCAGTCCATTTATTACTTGAAACTCTTCCGGATGTCCTTTCATTTACTTTCACCACGTTTATTGACTGTTGTAGGGTTAATCTAATAAGGCGTAATATCTTTTACGGGACTTGTAGCTCCCCCAAGGTTTTCTACAACTCCCGTCTTCTCACTGAATCGTAGGTTCTCTTAAAATCGATAAAAATCATGTCCACAGGTACTTCATACTCATAGCAAGATATTATTTGCTTCAACATAAATATTAGGTTTATTGTTGATCGGTTCTCTAGCCTAAGTCTTAAGGCTAAGTCCTAAAGCCACATCGATACTCTCCCGCCCATTTTTCCGCCTGTTCTTCTAATCTGGTCTTCAACCAAGTATCCAGCTCTTTATGCGTGGTGAAAGTGAGTATTAATTATAGGTAATAGTATTGATGACTTTCATTTTAGCTTCTCACAACATATTGTAAAAAAAAACATGTTAAAATTTGCATACGAAATGTTTTTTAAATTGAGTAAATTGCTTTTCAATTGAGCCATAAATCCACTAAAATTTTGTAGCAGAATAAACTTCAACAACAACTGAAAGCCAACAACCTGTGGCATCCCAACTTCAGGGTGGAAGGACACACTTATACTACGGGCACGCTGCTGGACGGGCCACTGCTACAAATGCCCACGGACAGCATGCCACCCGAAATTATCTTCACTGAAAAGGTGAAAATCTCCATACCGAACAGAGGCCAGGCACGTAGTGAGATCATTGCTAACGAAAACTGGTACACGGATGGATCCAAATCCAGCCAGGGGACAGGAGCGGTATTTGTGGCCCAGTCCTAATCAAAGGATATTCATAAGCCTGGGGAAACATACAACGGTCTTCCAGGCAGAGGTATTCGCCCTTGCAGCCTGTGCAGAAATGATTGCAAAAGGGGCTACATGAGGAGGAAAATTAATATAATGACTGACAGCCAGGCTGTCATTAAGGCAGTCTCAAACCCTGTAACTAGGTCAAAACTAGTTAGGGACTGCAAACGATCCCTCAATGCACTGGCACGAGACAACACGGTGTCTCTGATTTGGGTACCGGGACATGAGGATATAACGGGCAACGTAATCGCCGATGAACTAGCCAAGGAGGGCTCTAAGAGACACTTCATGGGTCCAGAGCCCGTATGTGGGATTACCAAGGATTCCGCAAGAAGGGAGATCTGAACCTGGTTAGATAAAGAAGGTACAAAGAAATGGAGGTCGACTGAAGGCCAACTCCATACCAAAACGCTGATAGGGGATGGGGATGGTAGTTTCTCTGATAACCTACTCAAGCGCAGTAAGAAAGAAGTTAAAACCATTACTGGGTTGGTAACTGGACACTGCCTTCTGAAAAAGCATTTATACAACACAGGCCGTGTAAGCGAACCGTGGTGTAGAAGATGCGAACTACAGGAGGAAACGAGCTTACATGTAATCTGCACATGTGAGGAACTGAAGGTACTCAGGCAGAAATATTTCGGGAGAGATCTACTGGAGCCCTCGAAGGTCCTCAAGTTTCCACTGGGCAAGATACTGGGCTTTATAGAGAACACCAAGCTGCTTGAGTGGAAATAAGAGAATCAATATGGATGGTACAATGAGCACCAAGCTCAAGTGCCCGGACATCAAGTGCCCACCCTAACTTGAGTGAATGAATGAATGAAATGAATGAAACTTCAACAAATTATTTTGAAATGGGTTTATATATGATATGGTTCAAGAAGACGATAATTAACATTTTTATCTGGGGAACACTACACTATCTAACACTAAAATAAGTTTAGATTTAGGTCTGATAATGTTTATAAAAAACATTATCAGATAACGCAGCAGTTCGCATTATCCTATATTTGGTTTTAAAGATACAAACTATTATTTTTTATAAACTTCTAATACATATTAACATCGATATTCTTTGTTTAAACAGAGAAAATAAAATCTGAAATAAAGTAAAAAATACGTTCAATTCCATTTTATTTAAAAAAATAATAAAACACTGAACATTTCCAGTTGGGATAACAGCCGAACAGAACAGATAATTCGGGTTAAAAGTTAGATCAGAACTTTCTGCGCCCTATACGGAACTCTTCGACGTGCAAATCGACGCACTGTTCTTGATTTTGACATGGAATTTTATTCGTTGTACGTGAAGGGTTGCCCACAATATGCGCAAAGTTTGCAAACAGTGGAGGAATTGTTTTCGAAACTGAAAATTAGCAACTGATTTCCACCGGGCGATTGTGTTCGAAAATATGTGAAATTAACGAGAGAGGAATGTTTGATGATTAATTGAATCACCTAAAGGAATGTTGGCAATTTAAATTTGTAAATATTAAAGATACTGAGATATACAATGTGTTAAAAAAACCATTTGAGAATAATGATCAGCTAATTTTATTTTTAATTCAATATTAATTCAAACAGTTTTAAAATATACAATAAAATTATTAGAATTATGTCTATAAAACCTCGCCCGAACTGTCGTGCCATGGCTAAGGGCTTGCACAGGGTTCTGCAACGATGTCAGTTGTTGCTTTCGTCTACCGAAAGCCCAACTGTTAAACCAGGTCCCTAAAGAGATGGGGGATTTTGGCTTAATTGCACAGACCGAGAGGAGACAACCTCAACAAAAATCTAAATCCTAAGGTGGCGGACTAGGCTGATGGGATGCGTGGCTGGATAGAAGACCAGTCTACTAGTCCAACCTTGGGACACCTGAGCACCCCATTGTATTTAGCCTTACCTCTGCATGCGGGGCTTTGTGGAGGTGGACCTTTTCTTCCCTAGCTACTCGTGGGATCAACCATTGAGGAAGGAAATATATTTAACCTACTTAAGCGAGACGACACCGGTAGTAAACATAAACTGGTGCAGGACCTCCACTTCCAAAGTGAGAATACCTCACTAGGAAGGAACAAAACGATCAGAGTGGGGAATAGGATGAAACACTCATCCATCTCCTCTCAAATTACGTAACAGTGTGCAACTCAAGGGCGTTGCACCTGGGTGCATGTGAAATCCAAGAGGGAGACTTACCTAACATGGGGCCTTCTGATATCCTAACTTTCTGAGAGGAATAGGATTGGAAGGTCAGCTGTAAAACAATAAGAATAGGAGATACAATAGATCTTTTAGGTCGCAGTGTCACCCTCAATACATACATACATACATGTCTATAAAATCGTGTATTCCTTGTTGCATAATCTATACGTAGTACATAAAATATTATTTATAACTATTATAGTAAATCATACTAAAGCAAAATGCTTTAATAATAAAACCTCAAGAAAATAGAACAGGTATAAACATGTACCTACATAAAGAATCTTGCGAACGTAGATTCTGATAAAACTTATTGTTAGTCAGTTTGTAGATTCCATCGAAAGAATACTCTTTGTTGCGACGGATCTTCAACTTTATGGTGTGCAATCTAATTTTGAAACCTGACCCAAATTTCATTTATCCGAAATAACTTTTAAGGGATGAAAGACAAAAAAATAAATTAATGACGAACTTGCACTGTTTAGGCAGGCCTTGCCTATATCCAAATGAGAAAACCATAATATGAAAACATTCAGTTCACAAAACTTAAACCTTTCTAATAATATCGATGCTCCCCCCTACTGGCTAACTTTTGTGTTATATAACATGTTTTGTTAACTCATAACATAACATTTACACTTAACATACTTCGTATACATATTTGTTGTGAGTGATATCGGCTAAATAGCATGTGAAATTGTTACATGCGAATTTATTTTATCAAAACCTGACTGCAATGAATTCAGAAAGCTATAGAAAAAGATAATCTTTTTCAGAAGTCCAAAGGATAAACAGAAATAGAGGAACGCATTGCATCATATGACATTTTTCCGTTTTTTGTGTCAAGCATTTATTGTCATAATCTGACATAAGAATACAGGAGAAAGTTAAGAGGCAGCAAAAAACAACAAGTATATACAGTACGAGGAATTAATGAATTTTATTAAAGTATATTTTTCTATTATATTGAGCGAAACGGCCGGTATCACCTATGAAGCACTGAACAAATACACGCTTGTCTTACAAGAAGCCAATGAGTTAAAGACGTGCGGGCGGAGATAGAACTTCTTATAGCAAAAACGGAATTAACACGTGCTGAACTAGAAATGAAACAATTTCAAATGAAATGTTATAATTTTTTTTCAGATTCCGATTGATGTTGCAATATACAATAAGAAATTGTTTCAGTTCCATGACAGCACATTTTAATTTCGTTTTTACTTTAAAAACTTTTACCTGCCGCACACAATAATTTTTAACAAATTCTCAGATACGTATTTTCTCATTTTTCAGTGTTGTTTAGATAATCAAAGAAAAGTCGAATTTTTTTCATATATTGTCACAATTATTGAAATTCAAAAAAATAGTATTGTAAAGTGCAAATCTTCTAGCTTTGAATTACTGGAAAAAGTTTAGTTTTGTGTTTTTTTTTATTATTTAGAATAAAATAAAGTAAAAAAAAATCTATTTGAAACTATTGCATATTTTTTTGTTGTATTCCGATAGATTATAATAAAAAACAGATTCAATTTTTTTATACGGTTTTTTTTTATTTATTGTGATAATCATTCTTTAAAAAAAATTGCACGACATAATTTCTTTGGGCTCGACCAGCATTTAAAATGTTATCTAAGATTGGGTTTTCATTATTATCTTCCTCTTCTCTTATCAACAAGTACCACATCATTGAATTCTATTGACATATTGTGTAAAACACAGCATGAGCAAATTATATTTGTAGCTTTTACAGAATCATAATGTAGGGTTATGTGTTTTGCTAAGCAACGAAAACGTTGCTTTAGTACACCAAAACACCTTTCAATGCAATTTCATTAATAAAGAAAACAACTAATTTACTTATAAATAAAGACAATTTCATTTACTTTTCAATCTGTCCTCTGATATGCCTTTCAAGAGTCTCTTCTATGTCTACTTCCATATTTCTGCTATGTTTTTGTGTTTAAATCACACACTAACATAAACTGTTATATATAACGACAGCCCTGCACCTACCGCTTTTATTTTACATGTTACGAATCGAATTACAGATTAGCGTAACAGACTAGAAACTTGTTAAATTTTAGACGGTGCGATAACGTGACATATATCATATTTTGTTATACAACGGATGATATTCATATTATGTTACTTAGCCGGTAGGGGGAACTAATTGCATATATTTATCCTCAAACGTTTGTCAGATTAACTAGCGACGAACAATACTGATGAATAGCGATAACTGGCCGCATTTCACTAGAGGAATCCCTTTTTGAAAGTCACTGTCGGAACAGATATCGGCTTCCGAGAAAAACAGTGGACCTAAGACAAAACTAAACGCTGATGCATTCTGACGTTGAATAGAAGTATCCCATTAGGAGCTGATTTCGCTCAGCGCGTCGAAGTGGAAACCACGGATTGTTCCGGTAATTCGATCGCCCGGATAAGGGACGCACGGCAATCCGGTTCGATTTTATAACGCGTATAAGTTCTAATTGAACGGTAGACAAGATTGCTTTTAAAGCATACGTGCGCGCAGATATATGATATTTTAACGTGTGTTTCGAAAAATCCAATTATTTCTGCCAATGTTAATTCATCAGTTTGAATGACAGCTGTCATATATTGAAGTCTGTGGCTACAAGCGTTATTTTTTGCGTGAATGATTTATCAGTCATATATATATCACTCAAATCATGGCAGCATTCACTAAGCATGGTTAAATTGAAAGCACAAATTTAAAGGACGAACCCTGTAAAAAGTAATTTTTACAAAACTACATTATTTTGAGAACTTTAAATTATCTTTTCATCAATGGCGAATCAAAAGTCCTTAAAGTATGTGCCATCACAGCCGCGTCGATTTATATACGAAAAGTGGTGACATATTTTCCAAACATTTGTGTTAGAGGTCATACAGGATCATAAGGAGCAGATTTAAACATTATTTTATTGTTTCTATACATTAAAAAATTGTACAGGAAGAAATAATCTTCGTTTTTACTATTTTGACATATTTTTATTCTATCTTTGCTTATACTTGTTATGAAGAAACGATGCCAACTCAGCTTGCAAACGTAGCTGAATTAGTTAAAATGAAAAGACTCGTGCAACGAGTTTTCTGCCACATTTAACTCTTGATTATCATTTAATTCGGAACGGTATCACTCCATACAACTTCATCAGCGTACGTAACGGCCTCCAACAGCAATTTACATGCAATTACGTACAAGTACTGGCCGTACAGACCCATCGCGTAGATCTCCAGAAAGCCTGTGCGATGTATTCTGAATCTTGAACGCTTTCAGTATTGTTCGCTTCGTCTGCTGCTATAAAATTTCCTACGCGATTACGCGAAGAATCTTCTGTCCTTTAATGCCGGAAAGCTAAAAGCCGTGGCAGAACCAGTACGTTAATGGCAACACGTAATTGTGCATTAGATGGAGTCATGAATGCATCCCAAGTATAAACGCGATAGAACAAAATGGACGATATTACAAAAAGGTTGTTTATAAATAGGAAGGAGTTGATTTCAGGATGGTAACTTTTTTTTTTTATGCAAAATTAAATAAAAAAGTCATTTGCCCGAGAATGTGAGACAACAATTAAGTTAAGATTAACTCTTTGCATCAAAAAGACAGATTCCACCTAGGCATTGAAAGTGGTTTACACTGTTGAAAATTCTAACATTTTTTAACTAATTTAATAGTCAGGAGAGGTCCACACTCTTTTCGTGTTATTTTGTCGAGAACTATAGAAGTTTAAATTTGACGAGCAAAGATAGTCAAGTATTGTCTATTGCTAAGGGGTTATTTTGTCCAACTGACACGTGGAATTATAAAATACTTCTAGTCACATTTTATTTGATCTAGACTAGACAAATTTACTAGCTGTTTAACTAAATGAATACGATCTATTGGGTGTTTTAACACCGTTTTCTAAACACAACGTCTTTTTAATATGCAACTCCTATTTCTTAGTGCTATAATATTCTCTCTTTAAGACGTTTTCTCAATTATGAATATGCAGAACCACTCATTCACAAGTTTTGGTTTCAATTAAACGTACCAATTTTAAAATGATTTCTTGAGAACCATTATAAAATTAAGTGAATGTTTATGCTATTTGATTCAAATCTAAACTATGCGTAAATAGATGTTCCCAATACATCTTTAAGATGTTGAAATTTTTTATGCCCACTGGAATTAACGTTTAACAACACAAGGTTACACTTTGCAAGTCAGTCACATTTGGTGGTTTGTTTGGATATGTTAATACGGAGAAACAAACCCGAAAATAGATACACGTGCAATGCAGGTGGTGCGTATAATGTAATACCGTATTAGAATAGGTAGGGTTTCTATATTTCTATTCGAGGGAAAAATTCTGATTGGTTGACGCTTCTGAATGTCTAGAAAAATAGTCAATCCTCATATCTGAACAAAGAATTCACACGAAATTCTAGTAATTTCTGTTCTATTAAATACGCGTAGTCAACTCGTCTGGCAAAGTTTAGAAAAATCAACACTAAAATAGTTGACTAGCGCAAAATTAACGCCAACACCGATAATATTTTCAACAGTGTAATAAAGCTTAAATATTTATGTATTTATCAACATAGCTCCAGAAAAGATCTTGTTACCACAATTTACCGGAACCAGGTTCAAACCCGCGAAATCTGTATTGTTCAAGACCCTAAGTAATGTCTCAAAGCGCTGGTCGATCAGAGATTCTTAGTACGAATGAAATTATAATCAAAATTGTTACAGCAATTTTACTATAAATCAAATATATTTTTTTAGAAGAATTATTGAATTAATAGCAGACAACGAATTTGTCAATATTTGTGATTATTCAAAAAAAAAAATTGTTCGAAAAAAGGGATTAAGCATTGTCTTCAATTATCTAGTGTTACACATTGAAGACTTAAAGCTTTTAAAAGAGATTTAATGAAACTTTTCAATTCCAATAGAAGTAAAAGGAATGGTTGAACTCTTCCATATTTCTGTCTGTGCCTAAGAGTTTGAACCTTTGATTTGTTAATTCGAGCATTAATGTCCAGGTATTAGGACTATCAGAAATCAAGTATTTTGAAACAAATTCTGCAAAATTGGCGTTAGAAAAGAAAGGGTTGAAATTTTCAAAAATTATTTGGCACGTAATTCGTTATGAAAATCCCTATCTTTGGGTAAATTCTCTTTATTCCTTGCGTTAAAGTTAATCTTCCACCCTTTTCTATATTTACATTTTCACATCCAACATTCAATTTACACCTTTCTCTTCCACAACGTTCGCCTACATCTTTTTTGATCTTATTGGTCCTAATTGAGTCCACAATAATTTGGATTATTTCAGTTGGTTTTTCCTCATCAAATGCCTTGGTCATTGTAACATGACATTCTCTATGCAATATCTATAATAATCAGTAAAGAATGAGGGGCGAAAACGTTAAGATACTCTAAGCAAGCAAAGGTTTCCAATCATTCAAATCCTCTAGTTTGAATGTTTCCAATCGTGTTATAGTGGGCACAAATATCCTATTCGGGTCACTGGTCGTGTGTACCAGGAGAATGGAGAGAAATAAAAACAATTTTTATGTCAAAGCTAGCTACACCTTGGCCAAATCATTCCGACTCACAAGTCTGAGCAACTATCTTTCAAAACCACAGAAACTGCTGACCGAATACTATGCATGTAGGGAAACACATATAAATCAACACTGGTAAATCTATCCAATCCCAGCACAAAATAGTGGGTAATGAAATGTCTATCTTGGTTTTATTCCTAATATATACGGAGCTTGTAGTAAAGATTTTTGCAATAGCATTGTTATCGCTGATGGTGTTGAACAAACTCAAGCAGGATGCCTACATTGGAGTGATATGCTGGAATATACCAAAGTTAGAGGACTTATAGATCAAGCTTGTTCTTCATTTTGTTACCACTATCGCAAAACTTTGAGGCAAGTACGAAGTCACTATGCACGTCTGATCTCCAACAAACTGCTTGTACATATAGTACACTATACAAATTGAACTCAATATGTTCAGATCATCCAATTTCCTTGACGGAATCATATTTTTAACCTGGCACGTGGGTAAGTTCCACGATTTTTAAGTTTTAAAGAGAAATTAACAGCAATTATTAAAGAACACCACATTTATCCTTTACAATGATGGTTAAGCCACTTTTAAAATACTTAACTGATCTTAATATATTACGTCGCCATATCATATTTTTGAAAAAAAAAAGGCGGAAGAGGAGTTATTGGTATATATCGGTTAAAAGTCATGAAGTGAAAGTAGTGAAACTGCTGAAGCGTTGAAGAGTTTTTATATGGAATAAGAACTTGTTTTTCTAATTTTGTGGATTACACTCAATACCCTAATAAACCAATAAACCACCAGTCTATATGAGAGTAAAAGCAAATCAAAAAGGTTATCATCAACACTGGTTAGTGTAAGCAACACCAGTGAAGAAGTGCCTGAGTGTATATGATTGACAAACCTTTTGACCCAGAATCCAGATTCAAGGTCTAATTTATTTTTAATTTGTTGTTCTAGTTTAATTATTTTACTCTTCAATTGTTATTTGCTCCTGTTATATGCTAGGTTTCCTTTAATTTAGTTTGCTTTGTTGTGGTTTTCTGTCTTTATATTCTCTTTTTCTGTCCTTAAATATTTATCTTGTTTATTGCCATACCAAACTCTTATATTCTTCATCCAAGCGTGTCCTTAAAAACTATTCTTTGCTCAATTGATGAAAAAGTAGGCAATACTGCGTATGAGCTTTTGAACTATAAGCTGTAAAATAGGCAAATCTACAAAATCGGAAAATGCTGGCAAATTTACAATTTTACAGATAAAAATCACTTCCATGACAAATACACTGCAGCAAGGTCTTCAATTTGCTCCCACATCTCATCAAAATCCTATGGCAAGACGGAAAATTCCGCATCAATGACGTCACCGCCACTTTTATTTTATCACCAAATATTAACATATCCTCAAATATAAAAAGAAAGTAAAACATAAACAAAAAAAGTTATAAAGCATCCGTAAACCTGAATAAGATACGAAGATACGGGTAAAAATAAATAACTTAAGGAAAAAAAATCCCTTTGCACTGGCTAACAATGAGATTTTCGTCCCAATTTTCGTTTGCAATTCGTTTTATGGCCTCATTCGCACCTCTGCTCCTCGTAGACCACAGAGCGTGTCTTCTATGGGATTCCATGGACCCCTGGGTCAGTTTCTCATATCGTACTGTTATCAAGTTCCGGAAATCGTTGTGCAGATTGCTTTGTTTGGGCAGATATAGTTGTATCTATTTTGGGATAAGGATATTGATATTTTGGAAGCTGTTGGAATTACTTGCGAAAAGTAGGAAAACCTTTTATGAAGTAGATTGTGATGGATTATGATTCACGCAGATGCTTTTAAAATATAACAGTTCGTACGTTATACTCATTCCATATAGCATCTCGAAAAGCAATATTCCCTCGTGAGGGCATCCGTTTTATTCAAAATTGACAAAGTTTTATCGAGATCTTAAATCTATATTTGAATTTCCCTCGCTATAACTTTAAGTGCTTTCCACATACTCTATACGTGCACTAGATTTGCTCTGTGTACATCATATGCTTTCCTTCTAAGAGGAATTCAGTCGCAAAATGACGAATATAAACTTATTTCCTTTACAGACGCTTGACTTTCGAGCGTACGCAAGCGATCGATTGAGTTTGCAAGCTTCGTATGCGGTAACTATGTTATATACTTGAACCAACCCAAATATATGTATATCTTGCAGCGGATCTCCTTTGGGATTTCGACCAACGGACCTTCCGGGGTTTGTGGATCAAATCGGACAAGGAAGTGTTTGTCAAATGACTTCGACATTGTTAAGCGTGAATGGAAAGTTGATTTTCATAGAAAGGCATTATTTAAATTCTTGTATTGTGTGCTGTGGTTTGAATCGGTATTTACCGGCTTTTTTTTATAGCTATAGGTATTCAAACATCTTATTGCATCCTGAAAATACGAACAATCAAAGCAACTAAACACAATCTTTTTCTCCAATGGCAGGGAAAACTTCCATGTTAATAAATTACTTAGAAACTTCTTCATTCTCCCTTAAGAAAACACTGCAATTGATTTCGCAACTTCCCTAAGACGTTTATCTAATAAACTAATCAAATTTTCACTTGAAACACCGTCTGTCTTTCTGCAAGTTTGTGTATTTTGCCAACTTTAACTAGTTTGGATGAATGAGAGCGATCTGATTTGTATAAACCGGAAATGAATGCGAGTGATGTTATTTCCAAAGCGCACCCAGTTGTATTGCTTCACTTAAAATTTAATTTAACTGGAAAATGGAATGGCCTGTACAGGGTGGACCATATCAGATGTACAAAAATGATACAGGCAGTCCAGAGCTACTTAAAATTATTCAAGTAGCTTAAGTTATTTATTTATATAAAAATTTCCTCAATTTCTATTATACTATATAACTTTCTTATTATTTAAACCGTCAAAAAATAGTTTAGATACTTTTCATGCAGTTCTTTATTTGACACTTTGAATCTGGAATCTACTTTTTAATAATCCTTCAATTTTTTTTTTACTTATTACGCCATATTGTTTTTTCTTAAATGGAAACCATGGTAGTTGTTATAATTAATAACAATTTTGCGGACTTAACAAAGCATATAACACTCTATGTTTATGCTAAATTGCCATGGATATGACAGATCTACAGAAAGAAATCTGCAGCTAAACAAAATAATTGATATTACTCCTGTCAAATAATAAGCGTTAGCTTTTCTTTAAGGGACATATTTTGAATATTGACAGCAATATTATACTCTCTATATTTCACTAATAAAATGGAAGTGTGCCATGAATGTTCAAGATTATGTCATAACCTTAAAAAAGTTAGTTATGTCAGTGATGGTAACATAGGGAGCTACCTAAAAGACTCTTTTTTTTATGTGTGGGGAAAATCGGAAATATCACAAGTCGAATATTGTAGGGAAATGGTTGTACTCTGCAATTGGTGGTATGTGGTGCAAGTTTCAAAGGTTGGTTAGAGAAAGATCCGAATGGTATTCATAAATGCAGAAGCAGTGCTTATAATATTGTAGGTACATTGAGAATTATGTCTCAAGGCGGTACTTCAACCAAACCGAAATTCTATCGTTGACTGCGAAACGAAAGTTCTAACAGGGGATTCAAGGGCAATTGAAAATTTCGGGCAGAGTACTATCTCTTTGTGATATGGACCCCTCATGGTAATTCGATTGAAAAAATTATTCGAGATCTGAATTTCTGGGAAACAAAAATGGAAGCTCTACTAATTAAATTCTTTGACAAATGTTTTCTATCAGAAATTATAAATCCACAATTTCCAAGGAAGAAGGTCATAAAAGACTTTAGATAGGTGGAAGTTGTTTCTGTTGTCTTTTATAGTTACCTAGTTGTTATTTTATTTTATTAATAAATATAGGAAATTATTAAATTTGGGGTGACATTTATAAGAGAGAATGAATTGGTGAACCCGAAACAATTTTCATGTTAAATCTGCATATATTATTGAAATACCTTACAATTGCTCGACCATCTCTAAAATATTTGCTAAAAACAGGAAAACCACATTTTAAACTCAGTTTATGAAAGACGCAATTTGTTATTCGATAGGTTTTCTACTGATAATAACTAACCTTCAAATGATCCAAAGTGAAAAACAAATTAAACATTACGATCGAAATAGTGTATGTACCTAGAGGTGGAAGCCAAACACCAAATTAATTCACTATTAATTTTTGTGAGTTGGTTTCTTCCTACAGAATCTCGTCCAGTTTGTGAATCAGAATACAAGTATGTAAATGTTACACAAGTATACATATATTATAACGCACACGTTAGGGCGCAAATACTGTCGGGTAATTACGCCTAAACACATGATTTGGTTTTTAACAGTGTACGTTTGAATTTACACATATGCGTAAATTCCAAGCTGACGGGCTATACAACTCTCCAGTCTAAGTGCCTGTAAGATATGCAATATGTATTGAATTTTTAGTAAAACAGTGGTGCTTTAGATTAAGCATTGTTTAATTTAGGTACCTACACATTTTCGATTATTCAGTATAAAATATTTGTTATATGCTTCTAAAAAACAGATAACTTTAACCATTTTACTCGAAACAACCGAACTTATTTGATAAAATTGAAGTCTGTAGGTACCCTTATTCGTCTTTACAGAACACATGTTTTTTTATTTCAAGTATAATTCGATAAAATAATAGCGCAGGATTTGATTTACTGAGCTCGTGCAATTGCATAGCTACAGTGCCTCCTTCGCTTCGAGAATTTTGGAAATAGAAGGGAGAAAGACGCTAGTAAAAGAAGTTTTGAAGTTGGTTTTATAGAATAGACAGTGATACCCTAAAAGGATGTCTCAGATACACAAAATGATTGTTTCGGCTAAAATCCACGAAAATGACATATGTCGATTTGCCACACGAACCTGTAGTGTATTTCTCGCTAGCTCAAACGGTAGAGCGTTCGTCCGATAAACGAGAATGTGTAGATTCGAATCCTGCGTGAGGGGAATTTTTTGTCTTAGGAAAATTTTCTCTTAGTCATTGCAGTTATTAGCAGAAATACACTCTTCGTATTCGTCGTTCTGCCGGCCTTTCAAGATTTGATATCGGCATATGTCGATTTGTCGCGCGAGCCTGCGTACTCCCCGCCAGCTCAAATGATAGAGCATTCGTCCGGTAAAGTGTGTAAGTTCGAATCCTTCGCGAGGGGAAAGTTTTTCTTGGGAGAAGTTCCTCTTAATCATTACAGTTATTAGCAGAAATACATTAATTCGTCAATCCCTTTGTTTTCGATATATATTTGCAACATGTCATATTCTTCACGATTGGCGAACTCAACCATTTTTTAAAAAACAACAATGTAATGACAATATAAACTAATTAAACAATAACAGAACTCAAATATCTGAAAGAAGATTATAACGATATTGGATAACATAATTTCCTATACCTGTTAATTTGGGCGGATCTGGAAATCCCGCTTGATTGGACTATGTTTCGGGACAAGATTATCAGCTTATCGGGAAATCGGGATTCCGGATAGCTTGAAATCGTAAATGTACAGGTATTACATACTCGTATGTCCTGTGAGTTTCTCGTAACTCTAAACAACCGTTGTTAAGATTTCCCGTATTTTTTTAACATCAACCGCGATTAAGAATGCTTTAAATATTCTTTTTAACATTAGAAGGAGTGAGAGGAAGGGAAACACAATACCGGGGCAGAGGATGGATTAAAAATGTTTTAAATGATCTTTTTTTGACATCGGGAGCGATGAGAGGGGAAAGGAGATGTTTTGTTTGAATGATAAAGAGAGGAAATAATTCAAATCATATTTTTTTTAACTGGATACAATGGAGTAAAGATATTTTGCAAAACGTAGAATCTTGTAACCAGCATAACATCTACGAATAAGAATATTGTTTGGATATTTGTTTTGTACATCAGAAGTTATCGGAATTTATCGGAAAATCTCGATCCGGCTCGCTAAATAAAATCGCTGATTGGGACGGGAATTTCCGATACTACCCGTCCCGATTTAATAGGTGTAAACATAATGTAAACAAGTTTGACAGATGGAAAAATAGGGAATAGTTTTCAAATATTTATCACTCATAACACACTGTCATTTTATTAGCAAAGCTGTTAGGGGGCCGATACGTAGGTTTTAATAAAATACAACGCTTCGGTATTTACCTTTTATTTTGCAATTGTATACGCCATCTTAACTTTATGTTAACGGAACGGGAATTTCTAATGGAGTAACCATGCATGCATATGCACAGGCGACAAATGCTTGCGCCCTCTAGGATCGGTATATAACAAAAGCATAGAAAGTATAGTATCTCTGTCATTATTATTATTATTTTGCTTGACTGTCATGGCACTCTGTTGATTTTTTTCTGTAGATCTGTTATATCTATGGCACCCTAGAAATTTATTGGAAATTTAGAACTGTATGAAAAATATTTAAACTATTTTTTGACATTTTAAATAATAAGAAAGTTATATCGTATAACAGAAATTGAAGAAAAATATTTTTTTTTAAATATCTTCTAAAACGGTAAGGTACATTTAAAATTTAATTTTACCAAGGATTTTTAACTCGAAAAAATCTAAATATATCCGCTGCAAAGTATTGCTGTGTACTGATTGATTTGAAAATGCAAAATGAATATTAAAAAAAAATGAAAAGGAAAAAAATAAATCAAATTAGCTAGCTCAACGGATAAAAACTTAAAAGGACGCAAAAGAACAATTAAACTCAGAGTTACCCTTGCGAATCAAAACTTGAATCTAATCACAAAAAGTAAATTATGGGTGAAAGAAATCTGACTTTCTTAAATATCCCAAAAATTGAAAAAGGTTTAAATACAAATAAAACAACAGAATTTTGAATGACGTTAATAAACAAACAAGAATTTTTATTATAAAAAAGGAAAAAAAATGTTAATTACAAAATTTTGCAGAAAAAAAAACCGTGGACGGAGGGTCCTACTTAAATAAAAAAACTGGTATAGATTCTAAATTACACTAGGACAATGCTAAATCCTATATCAAAGCAAAAAACAAATTAGTTCAGGAAGATATATTTTTTTAATTCAATCAACGTGGTTTCAAATTAAAATAAACTAAAATCGTGGAACACTAAACATTTACAAAATTGAAAACTAAAAGCAAGCACAAAGCTCCTATTCACCCAAACCGAAGTGATAGATAAAATAAAATTGAATCAAAAAAATAGAAAACCAAAAATTAACTCTTTAAAAATATAATGAGGGAATTAAAACTAAAATCTATCTTCCTGCACGAAATAATAAATGATCTTATATCTAAAATGTGTACACAACAATATAATAACAATTATTATTAAGCGAGTTCTTTGATGGACGAAATAAACAATAAACGCGAATTCAAATCTCAAAATCAAATGAAATAACAAAATGGCAGCAAACAATTACAAATTTCATGTACTCACGCTCTAACGTCTATCGAGGAACACGTGCGTGACAAGGTTAAACAATCGTATAAATATAAAGAGCTGCGTGCAACGCAATGCACAAATCATCGAAAAAAACTACTAAAAAAGACATGAACTACACAAGCGAACGCTATACATTTTAGAGTGAAATTAATTTAAAACAACTGAACACAAAAATAAATAAATTAAACAATCAATTCATTAACTAAATCTTATAAAAAAAAAAATCTAGAGCTGTGAAAACCCCTTCGAAACACTGACAAAGGCTGATCGGAGTAAACAATACAAAATCTATGCAACTTTAAAAAAAAACTCTCACGAAAACAAGGTGTTCGTCCACAGCAGTATGTTTACCTGTTATGTACAACATCTAGTTTAGTCTACCATGTACACTCTGGAAAAGAGTTTAAATTTCACATGCTTAAATTAGCCAACCCCAATCGTTCCTACCACCAACCAAACTGTCAGTTTATTTCAGTAAAAGAATTTCTCATAAATTCGTCTCACGTTCCGACCACTGCCTCGAAAACGTTCCATAAAGCGATAAATCGTCTACACGAAGGGCGATTTATAGACGGCGGAAAAGCTGTTGTGAATTCATATGTCTTCAACTATATAACAACAACTTTAACGCTGATTTAACTTGCAGAGTTTATATCCAGCTGCATTGTACATTCGCAATTGCAGACTCCAATAATATATGCAAGAGCTAAAAATTATATCTGTAATTGGACGCTGAACGGGGCTAGCAATTCGTATTTGTACAAGTGGAAGCAATCAATTTCGCTTTTGTTTTATTTCCGAACATTCCACGTTCGACGGATAAACAAAGGGTATTTTTTTTTTTATTAATTGAGGACGTTAATGCTTTGAAAGGATTCTTGACGTCTGGAAAATTGATTGCTTGCTTCATTACTCGCAATCGCTTTAACGCCATCGCTAAAGATGGATCGTTGTGCATGTGTTGAGTAAGATAAAGGGTTTGATATTTTATTGTGTATATACCGGCAGCTGGAGATTTTAATAATGATAATGTTAACTTAATTGATTAGTTTTATCGAGTAAATAAAACTAATTTAAGATATTCTTCAACTGTGTAAAAAGAATTAATATTTCTTCAATCAATTGTGGTATTATACATCCAATTGCGTGCCATTTGACGCACACCAGTTCAGCCTGTTGCACTTATCACATAAATACATCACAAGCTGCCACAGTAGTTCGCATTATTCCACTTTTAGTAATTCCTCTTAATCTATAAACTTCTCCTAGACCCCACACCACAAACTGCTTTTTTCTAAAATACTGATATTTAATTTCTGAATTTAACCAACATTTTTTAGCTGACGAAATCGCTTTAGAGGCTGAACTTGAGGAAATATTACATTTAATTTGAATAAAATTTGGAAAAAAACATTAAGTTTTCTACAATCTTTCAGAAATTTAATAATAGCATCAACTAACCTAATTTTACTTACCTTAAAAAACCTGTTAAGTAGCGTAGACCGGGAAGCCATAACGATAACAAAAATACTCCTCCTACTCCAAAACTACTGGTATAGCATCACCAGTGCCACAGTTTGGAGTATTTTTGTTACCCCTTAATCTAATCAACATAATATTTACAAACAAATCATGTTGTTTAATCTCCATTAATTATTTATTAGGATAATGAATTAAAACATGAGTATTCTACAAGGTTTAAAAATGATTATTGCTACCCCAAGCATCGACTCACACTAAGTGAGAACAATTTAGAATATAATTGCCTGAGGTTCTATAACAAATTGCCATCGCATATTAAAACTGAAAAAAATTGTCAACATTTAAAAATTATGTATACAAATTATTACTAGAAATAGAGCCTACAATATAGAGGAATTTCTAACCTCAAATATACATTTATAAATTTTTGTTCTTGACCTAACGTTTGCATTGTTCTATTTATATTGAAACACTGCAACAATAAAACTATTCTATTCTATTCTAATCCCTAAGTGTTCTATTACATTACAATATGCCCCACAAAAATCCCTTAAAGGAACACGTAGAACGTCGAAAATGTGTTGAAAACGTAAAATCCTGCCTACAGCAGATGTATTAAAACCAACTCCAAACCAAGTTTCTTCAAAACTCAAAAGTCGAATATAAATCATTAACAACACTTATCGGAAATCTTTCTGCAGAACCCCTAGATGAAAGAGAGAGCACTACCCCGATGGACGGGTAGGAACCTACTACAAACAAAGCGCCATGATTCGAAAATTATACATAATTCGAGAATTGACCAACAGACGACGCAAGTAATTCCACAACGGAGAAAATAATTCAAATATTACGAGTAAATATTCTAATTGAAAAATGAAACGTAACAACATTTTGTCCCACAGGTGTATTACGCCAGTGGGATTAGATGAAATGATCTCTGAACTTTTCCTGAACTTCGTCTCACGAGCTTACCTTAAAGATTTATCATTTAGCGCAGATATAACAAGCCTATCGCTTGTCCATTAAAACTTACTAATAAATCAATTAAGTTTTTCCTTTTTTTTTCTTGAGGTAGCGGCTTTTTTTTTTTAAATGAATTAAATTTTTTTACCAATTAAAACATTCTTTGACGTTTCGACAATTTTTTTTTATTATTGTCTTCTTGAGAAATTATTTATTACAATTCAATTTTTGATACACAGTCAAATCAATTAATATCCACTCAATACAATAGCTAAGTAAAGGCTAAAAACCTACTTCAATTAAATAGTTTAAACCAACAACTAACTTCAGCATGTTGCAGCTAACCTTCTATAAAACTTTAAATCTCCACTCGGCGAATTATTTACCTTCTAGATACCTAGACCATGAGAACGGAACTAACTAGTTTAAATTAAGTTCTTAAAAGTTGGAAATAAATTATAACTAAACGACATCCGTGTTATCCTGTCAGTAAGATGATGGAATTCAGATTATCGCAACGTGAAGTTGCCGTGGGATAGTAGACAAGTTTAATTATGGTTTGTTGAAGGTGGAGAAAAAAATGGCTGTGAGATGGAAGCGATCCACTGTTGAGGATAAAATCCGTAACTAGTTTGACGTCACGAGGAGGTATTAAACTTAATTAAAGTATAATATAAGCCATCTGCCATCGAAGTTAAAATTATTCCATAAATACAGAAGTGGAAATTAAAAAGAATAAATGATATATTTCAAAAAATTGTATTCGGAGGAATTGAGAACGCATTGCAAAGAAGTGTCTGTCTTAGATTTATTTGGAGAATCGAATAAAAGACTTAAGAATGAGACAAATATGATAGATAGATAGATAGATAGATAGAGCTTTTGTTGTGTATGCCAGTAGCAATACTGAAGACACGTTGTCAATGTTTACAGATTACAATCACACAATAAATATAAAACTTAAAATACTACACATTTGACATGATAGAGATAAATGCCTCAACGGAGTAGATGCAGTGCTCAAGAAGCAACGCCCTTAGTCGACGTTTAAACACTCGTAAACCGGCAAGAGACTTTATATGGGTTACTAACAAATTAAATAATTTGATTCCCATCAAAGTAGGGGATCGTCTAGTAATTCAGTTGTTTAGTGCTCCTTATAGTTCTTTTTGCTCTTGTGTTATAATTATGGATGTAGAACATTTTTAAAAAAGTTAATTGATCATCAAATATATAACAGAGCAACTCCATAATGTATATACTAGACAAGGGTAGAATAGCCAATCTCTGAAAGTGCGGGCGACAAGATTCGTAACTTCTAATACCCACTAAACATCTCACAACCCTTTTTTGGGCAATAAAAACATCCCGTGATAGTACTGACGAGCCCCAGAATACTATGCCATAGGTTATTCGCGAATAAACTTCACTTTAATAAAACTTTAATAAGTCACTGGAATGCCAACACATATTTTTAAATTTCATAATTGATAACAAGAAGTGTTAATCTTTTTAATAAGACATTCACAGTGCGACCTCCAATTCAATGTTCACCCAGAGTCATGCCTAAAAATTTAATTGTTGTTTTACGCTCTATATGTGAACTGGTGTACATTACATTATTCGTAGTATTTATCGAATAGCGCGAAGTATGAAAATACATGTAAATTTTTTTTTTTTTTTTGAGGAGGAATCTTCACAAGACACCGGCCACCCGCGTGTGCCGGTGTGTGGGATTCTGGTCGGGGGTGCAGGACCAGCCTACCCACTAACCTCCCCCTCTTCGCCACGACTTTTGGCCCGGAACCATCTTATCAGATATCACATCAGGCACAATTCGCAGTCAGCTCATCCATAGTTGTGTCTGCCTTTCTCTTCCTCTATCTCCTTAGCGCTCATTAAGACTCTGATCAAGTTTTGTACCATTTGCCAATTTCTTTCGGATTTCAACATTTCAGCTATTATATTTTCTTCGGACAGATATATATTAAGTTTAGTATTTACTTCCCCTCTGATCTCATTCCACCTATGACATTCAAAAATCGTGTGTCGGACCGTGTCTTCTCGTCCACAATATCTACAGTCGCTGCAGTTATCCTTCCCAAATCTTTTAGCATAGAAACGGTATATGCCATGTCCGGTCAAAAACTGTGTCAAATGATAATCAAGTCTTCGAAATTTACAGGTGAGCCATTCTCTTATATTCGGAATAAGTTCCTTTGTCCATTGTGCCTTTGTTACATTTTTGTTCCAACGTTCCTGCCACATGTTCACTACCAGTCGGTCCGCCTCAGCGCGGGCTTCTAGTCCTCCATTTTCGTGGGCATAATATCTTGCCCATGCCATAAGGTCTACTGGGACGGTCGCAGTTACCACTTGAAGTGCCTCGAGTGATGTTGTTCGAAAAGCCGACGCCACTCTTAATAGTATCCTTCTTTGTTGTTTCTCGAACATATTTCGATATATTTTTTTTCAATTTATTCAAAATACATGTAATTAGTTTTAGTTAAATTAAGCCTTAACTTATTGGAAGTAAACCATCGGGCCAGCTCACTAAGAAGTCTATTTGCTTCAATTTGTACCTCCACAGGATTCCTGCCGACGACAATGGATGATGTATCATCGGCGTATATAAAAAGGGATTGTCGCATAAATAAAACAATGTCATTGATAAAAATTAAAAATAAAATTGGCCCTAATATTGAACCCTGCGGAACTCCGACGGTAACAGGAAGACATGATGAATAGACCTTACGTACGCAGTTGCTACTCTTGAAGGATATTTTCACAAATTGGACCCTATCTGCAAGATACGAAACGAACCATTCCGACACCACACCACGGACCCCATACCTATCCAATTTGTCAATAAGGTGTTCATGAATTGACACAATCGAAGGCTTTAGAAAGGTCACAAAAAAACTCCTGCTGTAGCAGGCCATCATCCAACGCCTGCACTACACTATTTATAAAGAATGTACAGCAGGATCGTTAGAATGTGTTCTCTAAAACCATGCTGACTATCGGTGATGATGTTATTTATTTCTAAGTGATTTAATAGCCGAGTTAGCATGCATATTCATATAGCTTAGATAAAGAAGAAGTTTGAGATATTGGTCGATAGTTCGATTTTTCTTGTTCTGAGCCTTTCTTATGAACTGGGGTCACGCAAGCCACCCTCAAAGCCCTTGGGAAAGTGCCTTTCTCAAAAGACAAATTAACCAGCGCAGTCAATGGCTTAATGATAAATGGCGCAACTCGTCTCAGTAACCCGCAGGTTTTACATATTTACATAATAAACGGTATTGTCGGAATTTGGATATTAGCGGAACATATTGCTGTGTACTGATGGTACCAAAGAAAATGCAAAATGAAAATTAAATTAGCTAGCTCAACGGATAAAAATTTAAAAGGGCGCAAAAGAACAATTAAACTCAGGGTTACCCTCGCAAATTAAAACTAATCACGAAAAGTAAAAAGTGGGTGAAAGAAAACTGACTTTCCTTATTACTCTAAAAAAATTGAAAAGGTTTAATTAAAAATAAAAGAACAGAATTTTGAATGACGTTAAACAACAATCAAAAATTTTTATTATATAAAAAAAAAGAAAAAAAAAATGTTAATTACAATTACGCAGAAAAAAAAACCTTAGACAAAACGGTCCTGGTCGAAATCAAAAACTGCAATAGACTCTAGTTTACAAAAGGACAATGCTAAATCTTTAACAAAGCAAAAAGGTAAAATAGTTCAGGAAGATAGTCCTTTTATATCAATCAATCCACGTGGTTTCAAAATTAAACAAACTAAATTAAACGTGGACAATTCAAGTGAATTAACAAAAGAAAAACTTAAATACAAGCACAAAGCTTCTATTCACCCAACCCGAGGTGATCAATGAATAATTACAAAACAGCAAAATTAAAAAACGAAAAATTAACTCTTTAAACTTAAATATCTATCTTCCTGCACGAAATAATAAAAGATCTTACACCTAAATTGTGTATACAACAATATAATACCAATTATTATTAAGCGAGTTCCTCGTTGGACGAAATAAAATCAAATAACCGAAACAAATATTTAAATCAAATGAAATAACAAAATGGCAGCTATGAAAATAAAATTACGTGTACTTACACCGGCATCTTTCAAGGAACTAGCCTCAAAAAGTTAACAGTCACATACATGCAAATCGCTGCGTGCGCTACGCCTAACGCACAGATTATCGAAGAAGAATACTACAAAGAAGGACATTGAACAACATGAGCAAATAAAAATATATTAAAGAATGAAAATTAATTTGAAACAACTGAACATTTAAATAAATTAAACAATTAACTCAATTACTAAATCTTGTACAAAATTTAACATTAATTTCTAAGAAAATTTGCTCGAAACATTGATAAAAGCAAATCGGAGTAAATAAGATAACACTGAATTTACGAAAACCGGGGTGCCATGCCACAGCAATATATAAGTCCGTCTCAAACGCTTTAGGCTTCATAATGAGAAATTCCAAAGAATTAACTGATCTTATTCTCATAAGAAGCTTTTATTTTTTCCCTATTGAATAGGTATTGGAATTTTTTACACTAATTTTAAAATGTTTGTAAGTGTTATGTACCTCTATTTTGAAAAAGCAATTTATACTGATAAAATTTACATTCATCATAGTGAATAATAAATATCTATACTATAATAATATAAATATATTACATTGTAATATAACTAAAATAATAATAGAAATAAATTTTCGACCAACAAATCCATTCCAATTCAAATAGAAAACATTTATCAAAAGGTTTTGCGATTTAATTAATGTTTTCATTGTATCAAAGCCATATTTCAAAATGTTTATTATAAATTGTCTTTATCAACTAATATTTAGAACTTAGTTCGAGTTCGAGAGAATCCGCGCTACGTGTTGCACGTCCTGAGTTATCAGTGTGTTATTTTCATAAACATTTTAAAATTTAATTACAAATATAAGTAGTAACAATTGGTAGCAATGCCAACTGCTACAAGAGCAAATCCTGACAAAAGTGAAGAACCTCTAATTACAATTAAAATTAGTGAGTTAAAGGAATTGATTTCTTCTGCCGTAAAAAAGGAATCCGATCATTTGTTGTGTGTGATTAGTGAGTTAAAAAGAGATGTCCAAAATCTAAAAGAAAGCAATATTGAATTGGTTAAATTATTAAAAAATAAAAATATTTCAAGTTCTATGTTTAAAAATCCGGATTTATCGCGATCATCTGACCGCAAGAAACTTACTTCTTTTGCAACTGTCGTTGCAAATAAAAAACCCGTGGAGCAAAACACGTACTGCTGTCTCCAGATATACAGACACGATCCAAAGCAATTGACTCTAGTGTAAGATTGGAGAATACTTCTAAGTTTGATGATGTCGATGACAAATGGGCGCAGGTCGTTAGAAGAAAAAAGAAATTTAAGAAGACTGATGTAATCGTGGGAAACAACAAGGCAAACACAGATATCAAAGGCGTAACAAAGTTTTGCCATCTTCACGTTTATAGACTCGCTCCTGATATGCAAGCTGATGATCTGTGTGGGTACCTAAAATCTAAAAATATAAATGATGTAGCATGTGAACCAATGAAAAGTAAATTTCCGGATATTTATTCTTCCTTCTGTGTCTGCACCTACTAAATACTTGGAAGACCTAATGAAACCTGAAACCTGGCCGGAAGAAGTTTGTGTCAACCGATTTTTTCAGCATCTGTACCGACAGCAGCGCACAACCTAAAGCATTTCCGTGTACTTCACCAAAATATCAGATGTATGAACAACAAAATAAATCAACTTGAAGTTATATTGAAGTCACACTACATTGATTTGTTATTATTATCTGAACACTGGCTAAGCGAAAATCAATTAACAGCAGTTTCATTAAGTAATTATAAATTAACATCTTTTTTCTGTAGACCTCTGAATAAACATGGTGGGGTAGCTATATATGTACGTCAAGGTATTGTAGCTCATTTGAGGAAAGATATTTGTAATTTATCTATTGTTAATGTTGTTGAAGTTTGCGGTATCGAAGTAACTTCGAATGTTAACATTTTAGTTATTGTGTTATATAGAGTACCGGCTCCCGACTCTAATATCTTTTTAAATTTTTTAATATCAATGTTAGAGATCATTATTTGTGAAGAAAAGTACGTTGTGGTGGGGGGCGACTTTAATATTAATTTTCTTGAAGCGACACCACTACTGCACGCCTTTCTAGATATATTGCATTCATATAATTTAAGTACCACTATTGATGTACCTACACGCGTCTGTTCTACTGCAGCTACATGTATTGATAATTTTTTAGTTAATTTGCCAGTCGATTCATATAGCAGCCTCTGTTTTGACTTTAATTTGTCTGATCACTTTGGGCAATTACTAACTATGCACGTACCCAGCTAAAACTTCTCGCCCTGTTTATCACTATAAACGTAAATATAGTTTAAATTCTTTACATATATTTGATAGTTATTTAAATAGCGAAACATGGCTTCCAGTGTATGAATCGAACTGTCCCGATAAAGCTTTTTCAAAATTTCTTGATATATTTAATTATTATATGGACATATGTTTTCCTTTAGTTAAATGCCAAAGTAAATCTACAAGTGCAAATTGGATTACTCCCAATATAATTCAGTTAAAAAATAACTTACTATTCATGCGAAATATTAGCAGAAAGTATCCAATTTTTAAAGATGAGTTTGTCAAATATGCACAATTTTATGTAAATGCAATTAGTGCCCAGAAAAAAAGTTGTAACGACTATTACATATTGTCTAGTAAGAATATGTCTAAAGCCGTCTGGGAAGTTATTAGACATAACTCGCCTCTTTTAACTAGCGAGAGAAAATTGCCCGAAACTAATAATCTTTCTGTTCTATGTGAAAACTTTAATAATAAATTTAAACAAACTAATGTTCTCCCTACTAATAATAGCAAGTCTTATGTTGAGTATGTCCGAATGAGTAACTGTTTTTTCACATCGCCAATTGTTGAAAGTGACGTACTGAGATCAATTAACAAATTAAGTAATTCTATGACTACTGGATATTAATTCCATCATTTATAATTAAAAGAAGTGCAAATTCTATTTTAACACCTTTATGTTATTTAATAAATTATTCTTTTAGGAAAGGAGTTTTTCCAATGGCGTTAAAAATATCTAATGTAATTCCTGTATACAAAAAAGGCGATCCAAATTGTCTTGACAATTATCGCCCTATCAGCATACTACCTAACTTTTCTAAATTATTTGAAACTTTAATTAACGAAATGTTAGTTATTTACTTTAATAAATTTCATCTCTACAAATTACCAGCACGGATTCCTTGCGGATCGCTCTGTTAATACTGCACTGCACACGTTTGTTGATCAAATATCTCTGACATTGATTTAGGTCGTCCTTGCCTTGCCATGTTTATAGATTTATCAAAAGCGTTCGATAATGTTGATCACAATATTTTATTGCAAAAATTATATGATTACGGCATTAGAGGTATTCCACTACAGTGGTTTAAAAGTTATCTTTATAATCGCAAGCAAAGAGTAGTCATTCAAGAATGTTCATCGAGTGTGTGCAAGGTTAACAGGGGTGTTCCTCAAGGATCCATTTTGGGACCCACACTTTTTCTTATTTTTATCAATGATCTTCCTTCAATATTAAAGCCCGCCACTAACATCGCACTGTATGCGGATGATATTAATGTTACTCTTACCTCCAGTACCCTCTCAAGTTTGTTTGCGGATGCTGATCTTTTATACACTAAAATATCCCAATGGCTTACTAAAAATAACTTATTACTTAATACAGATAAAACTCAATGTATTTTATTTCGGAACAATCATAGATATAAAGTTAATAATTTCACTCTCAATGGGAAAACGATGGAATTAAGTCACTCTTCTAGACTTCTTGGTGTAATCATAGATGAAAATCTCAAGTGGAGTAACCACATTGATAAACTATGTGGTGAATTATTACAGGTATGTTATGCTCTTCATAATTTAAAAGATCTTGTAACATGCACTTGACTTAAAACTATTATTTTTCCAACTTTCAATCAAAAATGGCTTTCGGAATTATTCATTGGGCTCAGGCATTGGTATCGATCGAATATTTTATTGCAAAAGCGAGCTATTCGCATTTTTGTTTAATTTATCCTACCGTGAATCTTGTAGAAATACTTTCAAAGAGAAGAAAATCCTCACGATGTATGATATTTATATTCGTGAAGTATTATGCTTTGTTTCAAATATAAGTCACAGTTGCTGTTGAATTTCGCATGACTACGATACAAGACAAACAAATTATCTGTTACCACCTAGTCATAAAAGTAGTCTTTTTCAACGAAATTTAGCATTTATAGGTTGTAAGCTATATAATAAGTTACCAAATAATATTAAATCATGTAATACTTTAAAAAGTTTTAAACGCAATGTCGAATCATATCTTTTTGCATTATGCTGTTACTCAATCACTGACTACTTAGAAAGTGATATTGCCTAAATTAATTGTGTATGTGCATTTTCTCGAACTCTGTATTTCTTTTTGACGCTGTTTTTGTGGTTGTTGCCATAGTTTTGAATAAAGAGTATTATTATTATTATTATGTTAATTTCTTTCACAATCCTAATACTTGTTATAGTTTAAGACATCTTTACCTGTTATATGGTAATAATTCGCTCCCTTGTATGTTAGGTAGTCGTAATGTCGGCCAATTTGAATGGATAAATTATGAAAGCGACAACGCGTCACCGTCTGAACGACAGGGGTGTCCGACTGTAAAATTTATCCGGGTATATGTGTTGCCGTACTGATTATATCCGCTATATTCGGCTGGTTGTCGCAGATTACCAACAGTTAAGCCGTGGGAGGCGTCCTGATGTATCCTGCCGAGACGGGGATTCGGTTCTAATGCAAAATTAATTCTGCCTCCGGATTAGCAAAGTGTTTAGAGCACATTTATTATGCTTAGCATACGTATAGTCTGCTAAATTTATCGATTGTTTGAGAAATTAAAGGTAGATAAATACAATATAGATTTAATTTTATAGGTATTTCGGCAAATGATGTTTGTTAAATGTTGTTAAAATTGGTTGTCATTATATTATCAGTGTTTCTTTCACTAATTGCTTCTTTAAGTAACTACTATACTCATTACTAAAATGTAATTTGAAACAATGTCCGCCATCTATGATTTAAAAATGACATTTTTAATTAGATGCGAGTGAAAATCAGTTAAAAATCTTTTGCGATCTGTGGCGTGCACTTGGTTGCTTTGTTCAAAATATTTTAACATATAAATTCAACTTTAGTCTACATATTGGTAAATGTTTTATCGTAAGTTTTACAAAAGTTACTAGTTCAAATATAATAAATCCCAAAGAATTTATTGATATTGTTCTCATAAGAAACTTTAAATCGCCTTTTTCTCAATTCTCCTCTGCTCTTTAAAATTTTTATTTTTTTTAAATACTTTTCAAATCTTTTACATTTTTCAAACTTTTTATCCCTCTCTAGCAATTTTAAACTTTTTAATGGTTTTTAAAATATTTCCAGGTTTTTTGCTTGTTCATTTTTTTTACTTTTTCTTAAATTTTTTTCAACCTTTTTTGCTCTTCTTAGCAATTTGAAATTTTGTAAATTCTGATAACAGTTTTTATTTTCTCCAACATTTTTTACTCCTTTTTTCCAGTTTTTCGAGTTTCAATTCTTTATAACAATTTTCCACCTCTGTTTTAGGTATATATGTTTATTTTTATTTTTTAATATTTTTTATTTGTTTCTAATTTCTTTTTTCCTTTAACTCTTTGTTGTTTCTTTTTAATTTTTTAAGTTTAAAAGCTTTTCATTATTTAAAGTTGTGTTTTTGAAGTGTTTCATTTTTTCCAAAATTCTCTACTCACCTCTTTTTAACATTCTTACTTTTTTTAATTTTTTTTGCAATATTTACTTTATTATATATTTCTCTTTAAATTTTTTGTCTCTTTCTGGCAATTTTAAACTTTATAGCTTTTAAAATATTTCGAATTTGTTGCTTCTTTATATGTATTTACTTTTTTTATTTATTTTTTTCAAACAATTTTTTCAACCTTTTCTGCAATTTTAAATTTTGAAAATTTTTGTTTTTATTTTTTCCTACATTTTCTACATCCTTTTCAAAATTTTTCAAGTTTTAAATTTCATAACAATTTTCTGGCTATTTTATATTTGCTTATTTTTATATAAAAAAAGGTTTTTCTCATTTTTTTCCTTTTGTTACCTTTTTCACATTTTTTTATTGTTTTTTTAATTTTTTTTTAATTTTAACAGCTTATAATATTATCAATTTTTTTTACCTTTTGTTGCATTTGTGTATTCCTTTTAAAAAAGTATTTATTTTTTAAAATTTGTCTACTTTTCTCTTTTCCAAACTTTTTATCTCATTTTAACAATTTTTAACCTTGTTAACAGCTTCTCAATTTTTTCCAATTTTTTGCCTGTTTTATTAAATTTGTTTTTTTTATTTCTTCACAAGTTTTTTTTTTTAAATTTTATCTCCTTTCAGCGATTTTTATTTTCTTTTTCATTTTTTACTCCCTTTTGACACCAAACGTATGTTAATGTGTAAAAAAAAATAACTTTTAAGAACAGACCTGTTGTATCCACTACAATGGACGTAGGCAAAGGTTCTGCTTGAGCCAGATTCTTTATTTATCAACGGCATTAACTTTATTTTTCATTGAATATTTAAACAGCTTACGTTTCTACCATGGTAACCGATTAAAATATTAGACACATGTATGAGTTTTTTACTTTACTTAAATTTATACTTTAACATCAATAAAATATGCGCAAATCTATGATATGTTTTTCTCCTGAAATTCTTTAGCAAATTGAATGCGAATCTAGGCTCCACAATTCTTCGATCATTAATGCAATCGAAGCTACAGTACACTGAAATAGCAATTAAAAATTATTTGCAAACAATTCTGAATTACGCATTGCTCGGTACGCAGTACTTGTAGTTTAGATTGTATAAAGGATAGGAGATTTTTGGAACTTCAATTCGCATTTAATTTGTTAAAGATGGTACATTTCAATGGTTTGGATTTGGGACAGTAAAACTATGATTTTTTGATACTTAAAATATTGAAAATCTGTATTGAAAGTACATTCGTAATTATGAAAATTAATTTAACATGTTCCCAAACTAAAACTTCAAAATATATCACAGAATCTAAAGGTGAAATTACATACTTAGTTTCTATGAACGTCATGTGCAGAGTGCATAGAATTACATTCTGGTGTGCAGCAGCTTTCTCCAATAAAGGCTTTCCAACCCCAAAGCGTCTAATCCAATATATGGCGCATGTTGAAAGTACTGACTTTTGTCGGCCATTTTTCATTAAACATAAAAGCTATTAGTTAGGTAAAACGAAATTTGGAAACTAATGAAATTTATGCAACCAACAACAGCATCATTTATTCTTAGGAATTCTATTATCCTAACAATTTATCCGCTACGTTCCACCATAATCAACTTCCTCTGTAAACTTACATGTTACGCAACATCCATCAAAAAAAAAAAATCAACTTCGTTTGCAACCATTTCCGTTTTAATTACTCTGAAAGGCATTCCGCGTCGCTCAACATTTCAGCGCTTTGAGGGAAATTTGCGTGCATCTATGCTCATAAATGAACGTGAAATGAAAAAAAAAAGTTCCCACCAAGGCACTCTTGACTTTGGCAAGAAACGTAAAAATTCATTTTAGAAATATTACAGCGTATTTCTCAGCCTCCGTATGGTGAAAGGGTAGGAGCGAGGGAGTCTACGCGCAGGAGCTGCGGCAACCGCACATCGTCTTGAAATTAAATAACCGGTAAATGTTAGCTGCGTTGCTTTGAAAAGAAAAAAATAGTTACACAAGCACTCTCCGGCTTATATTAACGTAGATTTTTTTTTATACAGGGTTAATGGAAAGTATCTGAATGGATGCAGATTTATTTTAAATGTCCCGCCTAATTTAGGGAGTCTTTTTAAATCGTATTTTTTTGGCTTATGCACTACACACACATCTCAAATTCTGTAAATACTGTAATAATAATAATTACAAGATTGTTTTAATAATAATAATGATAATAATAATAATAATACAAACAAGATTACACTGATAGTATGTTTGTTAATAAGTATGGTTGTTGGAGAAGGTTCGCCTGCGACACCGTATTAAACTTTATACTTTATGTATATCTAGATTCGATCGTTCATTTTAGTTTTTTAATTGACTATCATATGTAATTATTTCTATTTATACACCTAAAGAAGGAAAATTATATACCGCAACCAGTAGTGGGATAGATAATTTAAAATGTAGTAAATTACAAATTCGAACAAATTAACACTTACTTATTTCAACACTTCAAACAATAGTAAAACCTATACTTTTCTTAAACCTTTGTAAACCAACCCCAACCTACACCTTGTACTTAATGCATCCTCAACGCAATAAACGAGCATACTTAATGAACGCAGCATCCAGTAAAGAGTTACCTGGCAGATCTTCCCATATGGAAACTTTAACTTTGAATGCATACTATTTGGAGCAGGTGTACGACAAAACCGAAGAAGGCAACACATTACAGCACACTTCTGCAATGACATATGTGCATATCCGCTTATTAGAAAATTTAAAATTACCGAAAAACTTGAATACCAAAGCTAAACACATCCGAAAAACGCTACGTGTGGGTGATCCAGAAGACCACCTACCTGTTGTTGACTCAAAATAGTAATTCTTCACTGAATAGCTGCGCCAAGCGGGACAAATTCTCGATGACGGTGAATACGTTGTAGCAAGAGCAGTATGCTGACGGCGTAGCTCAAGATGGGAGTGGGTTATCTTAGGGCGTTGGTTTAAATCTCGATATATGGGCGCCAATGATCGGAAAAGTCCCGAAGCATACAAAATTTAATACCGAAATGCCAAGAGCCTAATAACACTAAGTTCGCAGATAACTTTTGAAATCTTTTACTTTTTTCAAGTTTTCTATCCCTTTCTAGCAATTTAGCAGTTTCAAACTTTTTAATGGTTTTTAAAATATTTCCAGGTTTTTTGCTTGTTCATTTTCTTTACTTTTCTTTACAATTTTTCAACCTTTTTAGCTCTTCTTAGCAATTTGAAATTTTGTAAATTCTAATAACAGCTTTTATATTTTCCAACATTTTTTACTCCTTTTTTCCAGTTTTTAGAGTTTCAATTATTCATAACAATTTTCCACCTCTGTTTTATATGTTTATTTTAATTTTTTAATATTTTTTATTTTTTTCTAATTTCCTTTTTCCTTTAATTCTTTGTTGTTTCTTTTTTTATTTTTAAGTTTAAAAGCTTTTCATTATTTAAACTTGTGTTTTTGAAGTGTTTCATTTTTTTCCAAAATTCTCTACTTACCTCTTTTTAACATTCTTACTTTTTTGATTTTTTTTTGCAATATTTACTTTTCTAGTATTTCTTTTTCAATTTTTTTATCTCTTTCTAGTAATTTTAAACTTTATAGCTTTTAAAATAATTCCAATTTTTTGCTTCTTTATATGTATTTACTTTTTTTTATTTTTTCAACCTTTTCTGCAATTTTAGATTTTGAAAATTTTTATAACAGTTTTTATTTTTTCCTACATTTTTAACACCTTTTTCCAAATTTTTCGAGTTTTAAATTTCACAACAATTTTCTGGCTATTTTATATTTGCTTATTTTTTATAACAAAAACTTTTTTAATTTTTTCCTTTTTGTTGCCTTTTTAACATGTTTTGTTGTTTTTTTATTTTCTTTTTTAAATTTTATCTTATATCGTATATCTGCTGTGGGAAGAGCAGTATGCTGACGGCGTAGCTCAAGATGGGAGTAGACTATCTTAGAGCGTTGGTTTAAATCTCGGTATATGGGCGCCAATGTTCGGAAAAGTACCGAAGCATACAAAATTTAATGACAAAAAGACTAATAACACTAAGTTCGCAGATAACTATTCCACTATTTATCACTACCAGGTGATTACTTTTACAACGTTGCCAATTGAGCAGCCTATCTGAATTCCTTGATAATGTCCATGTTGTATATTTGAGCTGTTCCTGGAACTGTTAAGGAACAGCTTAAATGACTCTCTGGGACAGCCTAAGCCGCTTAAAGGAACAACTTAAACAGCTAGAAACAGAAGACTGAAGAAGAGGGAGTGACCAATCCGAAAGGTATGAGTGGTGGGGATAAAATATAATTTCAGGCCCGTATGCTATTACTTATGGCTACTGTGCTGGATCAGTCCTAGCTTATCTACTATTACCATTGTTTACTATTTTATTATTATTACTACCAGTGGTGTGTTTCTCCGCAGAAAAAAAACTCCAAATCAAAAATTTGTTCTAAGGAAGATTGTTTGTTTTAATAGGTTCAATTGTCGTATATTTAGGTGTATCGAGCTAATATTCAGCATCGTGCACATTCCAGCATTGCTGTATCAACATGATATTACAGTTAACCTTGACAAAATCGCTGATTTTTTTTTACAACAACAAGCTACGAAACCTCAAACTTAAGAAATATTATACACTGAACTACGTCATTACATTGCAATATATGTACAACATATATCGTGATCCCAGACGTGAATTTGCCAGCAGGATGAATGGTGTATTCAACAGAGAAAAAAAAATACACGACGGAGTATAGAAATGGAAGTTAACCATTAGATAAAGTACAGCAATCCATGTCGGCACATTTATCAACTTTCCACAACGTCTCTCCGTCCTTAAGACATTCATTTCCCGAAGAAAGTAACAAAAAAACGTACGTTCTTTACTATATAAAACCGCACACACATTACTCTCTTGGTATTCGCAGTGATTAATTCCGGAAACACACCTATAGGTGGCGTGCAGCAAACGGATACGTGGAAGTTTGCGGAACCCGGAAGAAGGTTTCTCGCCATCCATAGGGAATTGCGAAATTATTCTATCGAAATAACGATCTGGACCCCATTCGAAAACCGGTTATTGTGGGAAGTGTGAGATTGTAAATCCTCTCAGTTCATGACAAGTTCTTTTAACGACGTAAATGGAGAGTTTCAAGTTATTTTTGTATTTTCTTATTAGGAAAAAGAAAACGCAAAGGAAATTGAAAAGGAATGAAGAGAAAAGATTCATACTTTTAGTGCCTAACAAAAATAATAATTTAATGTACAGGGTGTTTCATAAACATATGATAAAAATTGTACGAGTTATTCCCTGGACGATTCTAAGAATATTTTGTCCTTTGATGATTTTTGAGAAGTCGCTTTGTTTCAAAGATACAGGACGAAATTAGTTTTGATATTTTTGACATTATTAATGTGGCCCAAATAGAAGTCTGGTGTAATTCTAAAAGATGTATTATCTGTTAACTACATTATTTAAATTTCTAAGAACAGCTATTTTGACCACTAATAGCAGCCAAAGGCAAACATCGAAAAATACATGAGTTTAAACGTGGATTTTATTTGAATACGTTTCGTCTGTCGAATTTGTTTGCGGCTGATTAACGTTTGGGGTGTTTGACGTGTAGTTCCTGTCATTGAAAGTTAAACTTTTAATAATAAAATCCTCTATCATAAATCGGTAGACATTCCATAGACAGCTAGGCAGTTGTACAGGATCTCACCGAAGACTGGGACTTGCGCAGCTCTATTTTTGATTTTATACAAAAGTTTTACAGAATTTAATGGTGCATAACCTAAAAGTATTTTTAACTATACAGGATGTCCCACCGAAGTCTTGGTCTATTTTTAATTTTAGGAAAAAGTCTTTTCTGCAAAAGTTTTATAGAATTCAATGTTGCATAACCTAAAAATATTTTTGACTATACAGGGTGTTCCAAAAGTAGGAAGGCGCATACTTACTTCATTATTTTAAATGGAACACTCTATATATTATTCCATTTTTAAATTCTACGTAGAAAAATAACACACCTTATGTAAGCTATTATATGTCTGTCTGTAACAACAACGTTGTTATTCACGCTTTTATACAAAATGGCTCTGCCCCAAACTATCGGATAGGCCGGCGTAATTTGTATATGCATTTTATATTCATATTTTAAATACCATACATACATGCTTAGCTTGATACAACACTGAAACTAAAATCAATATAGTTATACACAGGTGTCCACTTTAATCCTGACCATTTGCTTAACTTTAGTCCAGGATAACTTGATTTTTTTAAATAGCACATATTGGCTTAGTATATAAACTTTACATAATTGCATAAAGCTTCGAATTAATAAATATATGTTAGTGTCAGATAATTAAATATGAAACTAATGCATATTTTTTGGAAAAAGAATCCCGCACGAGACAAGAAATTTTTTATGATAAAATTTACCCTATTATCAACAGTATTAGCAGGAAAACATTAGTATTTGATGATTTTTACGCCTTTACGAACAGTGGTACTATCTATTCGATATAGTTAAAAATACCGGTGTGGCCTCCGACAAACAAATTATAAAATATTCTTAAATAAAATTTATGAGATAACTTCTAGAAAGTTTGTCTTTAGATATACCATAACAGGTAAGCATATTAATCCAATGTAATGTACAGTCACTCTTCGTTTCCGTACCTTGTATAAATTTAGCCCTAGAATCGTGAAATTTTAATTAAAAATCATACGATTCACGACCCCAGTGTTGTCGCACGAAAAAACGCTGACAAGGAAAAACATTAACGATGACGTATTCGATATCCTAGAAAGTGCAAACACGGTAAGCCTTGACCGAGGTCGAGGAGGTTCACCATGAGAAGCACGCAAATAGCGACAGGAAGGAAAATTATGTGCCAGGGGTGAATATTAATATTAATTTTTCTCCGGACATTTTATACATATATCTAAATCTAAACGCGCGCGGCAAGCGTGCTGTGAGAAGATAAGGGTTGGTTGTGTATTGCAGGCGAAACGGTTCGTTTGCGTATTGTACATATACGAAGGAGTGTTTGACTTTAAACAAGAGGGTGATTATTAGCGGTTTAAATGTGTTTTTTGTTTTGCCAAGTGAGGATAATTACAAACGAGGTACGATGGTAATTGCGGGTATTTTGACGTGATTTTTGATTAACAGCATTTAATTACTTCATAATGAGATTTTCTCATATAATTCAGCATTAATAATATTTAAAAAGAAATCTGGGTAATGTAATGTAAATATGAATGTAATGTAATTCCAATCAAAATAAGAACATTTATCTTGTGCTGCGTGTTACGATTTTAAATATCCGTTCATTAAATGAAGGCAGTCGAAAATCCACAAACAATTTCAAGTTTGACTGAAAGTAAACTCTTTTCCAAGCATATCGCGATAAACGAAAAAGCTGGTCACAAGCTTGTCACTAACAAGAAAATAAGCTTGTTGCAAGATTATGTCAAGCTTCTTAGTTGACATACGATAAACTTTTCACAAAGGTAAACACACAAGCATGCAATAACCATGTTTACGAAAGGCTTTGTAATGCACCATGTATGCCAAAATTCAATGAGTCGTTAATTTACTTATGAATGTTATATTTTTTAGTTGGGCGCCGTAAGATTTGGGTTCGGATTTGTAAATAATAATATTAATTAATTGAAATAAATTTAAAAAAATCAGCATGAGAATGTTTTATCGATTCATTTAACCACTCTCAAATCGTGCGGTTCTACAGGTATTTTAAATATAATTCGACTCTGTATAATAAATAGTATAAAATAAAAAGACATTGATTTCACCTTTACAGTATTTTTTATTATAAAACAACAAAGGCAGAAAAAGGTACAAATAAAAAGATTAATAATGAATGCAGCCCCCTTGTATATTACTGACTGATTTGAATATTAAATTTTTAAACAATAAACAAAATTATAACATCTTATTTTACAAATAATAAACAAATAAAAATAAGGCGGTAACACTTGCGGTTTTGACGGTCCTTCGGCTCTAGGCGTGGTCGTTTGAGTTTCCACACAGACAGTGGTTTCATCCGTCTGTCGATTCAGACAAGCTCAGTCGTGGTACTCTCTAGATCGGGAAAACTCCCAGCATATGGCAGCACAACACTTTAGTCCACGGCTAATACGCAATGGTTGCTGGATTCCTCACTTATGAGATTTTATTCCTCGGCACTAAACAAATGGCCAGCATTTTACACAATAGTGGGGACGCGTTATCCCACTACGCGTTTATTTTTACCAATATCTGGAATCCTTCTTCCGGCAGCAATAAATGGCCGAGTTATTCAGCACTAAATGGGGATAAATTAGCCCGCTACTCTCTTCACTTTTAACAATATATAACTGTGTTGTGGCCGGTGCTTAATGGTGCACCTCAAAACCACCGCAATCAGATGAACGGTACGTCCGCGATCAGACGAACGGTACGTCCGCGATCAGACGAACGGCACGTCCGCTCTCCTATAACCCTGGCTGCCGATTGACCGCCAATCAGGGACGTTGCGTTGTCTTCGTGATTCACGCCAAACTCCTTTATTTGTCTATTCATGCACACACAGAGAGATTAAATAGAACTAAAAATACGTTACAAATTCTAAATGTTTTATATGTTTACATAAATAGGATGAAATCAATTATGTTTTATTAAGAAAGTAAATAATAAAACATATTTAAAATAAAATGCATTCCAGGCGTTCCATTACAGCTAGATACAATTTATATTTAAACATTTTAATCTCTTTTAAAATTATTTCCCTTTATGCTTAAAACTCGATAGAATAAAAGAAAAATGTGAGAATGTTAACAAGTACAAAATGGATGGAGAAAATTGTTGAAACAATATTTTTTTTTGATATTCTGGAAGTCGACCAAATGAAGATGTGGCTAATTATTGTTTCCCCTATCTTCCTCATATTTGAGAGAATGAACTTTAATATTTCATAAAAAAGAACACAGAATATGGTGTTTTATTGTAACGTTTTTGTCTGTTTCCTTAAACTTTAATCGCTTTATTGGATATCGTTTCTCATAACCTAAAAATATAAGTTGGTATTAGTAGATTTGGTATAGTTTAACATAGGATTTTAACGCATATCTGGTAATTGTATCTCTCAAGTACTGATTGAATGTATTGTCACAGAACAGGATGCACCGTTTGCTCAGGATAACATTTAGGGATTTATTATACTAGATTATAAGAAAACGTACTTAGTAGTTAATGCAAATAAACTTTATTAGAGAAACACACCTTAAGTTACATTTTATTATTTATTGCATCGTCACTACTATTCAAATTACTTGCTTCCGGCAGCAATAAATGGCCGTGTTATTCAGCACTAAATGGAATAAATTAGCTCGGTACTCGCTTCACTTTTAACAATATATAACTGTATGGTGGCCGGTGCTTAATGGCGGATCTAACAAACCGTCGCGATCAGACGAACGGCACGTCCGCTCTCCTACAACCCTGGCTGCCGATACTCGCATTTTATTATTTATTGCATTGTCACTATTATTCAAATTACTTGCTTCTCTCATAAAGTATTCTAACAGACCCATTGAGCTAAACACCGTATCAGGATCCAATTATTATTAACATGATTGTCTTCAAATAGATATTTACTGTTCCTTATCTTCTTATGGACTTAGAATTTCGGTAGATGTAGTCAATTTTTATAAATTTATAAAGCACCCAGCTTGCTTAGAAGAAAATATTTTAGCTTCCATAGTATTTAATTAAATTTAATTCCTTTCTAGGTTATTTTAAAGTGTGCTATATACTATGACGCAATAAACTATAGTCTGTATATTCCCAAGCCACGAATTGATACATAAAAATTCAAACGATGCGATTAACTTTAAATGTTACTGCACGAGAACGTAAAAACGGAAGTACACCTTTAAAACAATTTTATTGCTTACGCAAATAGATCCGACAGCATCTAACATGCAATCTTAAATTTCTTTCATCATATCACCGTCAATTTTAGCCCATTAGCGGCTTACCTATGGAGTTAAATGACAGGACAATTCATTTAAATTATCCAATTTCGCTTCGTCTAACTGCTTCGCAAAAGGTGATACCCTTCCTAAATTACCATCGTAAAACTTTAAACGTATTAGGCGCGTGCGGGAGCTAACCGGTTGCTTGTAACGCCGCGGCCAACTATGATTAATGATGGTCGATTTCCTTAGACAGGTTTAACAGAATTTTCTTTGCGACAAAGTTCCAACGCGCCTAAGGGTGATATAATTTTGCGTAGGAAAAGACTTAAATTGATGTTTTTTTTTTTCGATAATTAATAACTAAACTAATAAATTATCTTTTGTTGAACATAAATGAGGATCAAATAACCGAGTAGTTAACATGACAGGATTGCAAATTTTCCATTAATTTACCACAAAATTACATTGATCCTCAAAATTAAGTTGCTATATGACACCTACATTATGTAGCAGAGAAATTAATCTTGTGAGGTTATTGCTGGAAAAAAAGTAGAATTACTTAATGACAAATATTCTTGAACAGGTGAATGGCTCGATTTTGTGATGTATTAAAAGCCAGCGATACATAGGATGTCTGCGTCACACTAATTCATTTATTTAGGGCAATTGTTTCGGAAAATTCATTTTTAAAAAAGACATTGGTGAGTGCCTTTTTGCGAAAGCCTAATTTGATCTGCTAAAATCTCAAGAACCATAGAAGTATATAAGAGTGAGGACATTTGGTAGATCAATTAATACCACATGGTGAAGACTTTTGTAGAATGTTTTGTAAACACCTCGAATGAACTGAGCATGATTTTCTTTATAACTCTCGTAATCGTGATTTTACAGAAAATGCCTTCTATACATTTTTATAATCAATGATTAGAGAAACTCAAAAATGCAAAAATATATCGGGTGTCCCATTTAAAAAAATACCTGCTATAGGCGTATGTTAGCAACAAAGCGCTCTTTTGTTTTTTATGCCATAGCACGAAGTGCAGATGGAGAAGTACACTTCTCCTTCACTACACACAACTTCCTCCATTTAACCGACTCTGTATCTCTAAAAATAAAAAAGTTAGCTGTTGTAGAATGTTCCCGTAAACACACTGTATACCAATACTTTTCTAAGCCGAATAGAAATGTCTTTTTAGAATTTATTAAACAAACAAGAATCAATTTTGAAAATTTGGCTTGATATTTATTCGACATTGAAGAGCTCTTTTAAAATTATCATAATGTTATCACTGTATGGGTCGGCCCTTGTGTTTTACTTGAAACTTTTTTCCAAAAACCCTTGCCTCCAAATTATTCGGGACTCCAAGATAAATAGGCCACTCCGTATATTTGATCCGCTAAAGAAAATTACCACGACCCTTTCTGAAATTACCAATTTGAATATTCATACAACGTAAGAGATATTATAACTGAGCATTTAGACCCGTCTAGAATAAATTTAAGGGAAATACAAGAAGTTAGTTGTGCTTCAGTGCAGTCACCTACCTGACGAAAACAAAGGATTTACATAACGTCATACATCTGAAAAATATTTAAATTAAAATGATAACTTATTACTCACTGGATAATCTTTTAGTTATAAATGTATCTTTTTGTAATCTCATCTAATCAATTTAATGTAAACTTTCCAATATTTCCTTAACGAGTGTCAGAATGTGTTTACAAATGAATTCATTATATTATTTATTTATGCATCTCATTGTATTGCCGCAAGAAGAATATTACCAACTGAAACACAAAAATATTGTTCCGATTTTAATACTTAAGAGATTAGATTAGATTAGATTAGGATTGGGGTGGCCTATGGACCTGTTTCACCGCGACCTTTTCAGAACTATTGTGATCCCCTTTTTCCTAGAGGACGCTCTCTAATTTTGCCTTCTTAATTAGGCCTATCATCTTTGAGAGCGGCTTCTTTATGTAGCTACTAGCTGTGGGGTTCTCCTCCCCCATTACTAGAAACCTTGTCCTCACCAGGCCTTCACATTGGCACAGCACATGAACTGGTGTTTCTTCCTCCTCTTGGCAGTATCTGCAGGTTGCATCATCCGCCAGGCCTATGTTGTACATATGCCTATTCAGTCTACAGTGACCAGTCAGCAGGCCTACAATCATTTTGACAGTCTTCCTGTCTTTATTCAGTAGATCTCTCGTGAGTTCAGGCCTCTGCTCCTTTAGGAACTCTTTTGCTTGCCATTGTCCCGGTGATTTTTGCCACCACTCTCTGGACTGATTGTATATCCATTCATTGATGGATTTTTTAATTTGCGATTTGGTAGTGTCGAAAGAGGGGTCGGCTCCAATGAATGGCCTTGACGAACCTCGCCTGGCCAGCTCGTCCGCCGCCTCATTTCCTCTCACGCCCGAGTGACTAGGGACCCAGGCTAGGGTTACTTTCCTTTGGATGCCCACCTCATTTAGGGCGCTTACACAGTCCCAAATCAGCTTAGAGTCCACGCTTGAGAGGCCAATCGCTTTGAGTATGGACTGACTGTCAGAGAAGATAGCGACGCTTTTACCCGGTTCGGTACATAGGGATATGTTCTTAGATTTTCAGCTTAGAAGAAATCAACAATTATTGCGGTAAAAATATATGAATATTGACACTGAGTGTATTCTTTTTATAACAGCAGCATGTAGACACAATGTAAGACACAAAGTATTATTACTTTGTATCTTCTATTAAAATTTGTAACTTCTTTCTTTGTCACTAATTCAACTTCAAACCATCGAGAAACAGCAGTTTACACGATTCCATAAAGGCTCCAAGTTAGAACATTGCGGCACACCAGATATAGTGAGCAAAGTGAAAAGTAGTAAAGACATATTACGTTTTGACAAAATTCCACCATCTCTAACATATTTATGTAGGACAGATATCAACATTGTGTATAAAGGCTGCATATGTTCATATATTGTTGCAGCAATTCATGTCAAGTAAATTCAGCATATTAATGCACATACACTCGTTGCAATGGCTCACCTGAAGCCACAACTAAAGGGCATGCATCTTTAACTTGTCCCCAGTCCATACGGCAAACTTTAGGGTCGCCATAAACTTTAGCAATTAAAACTGCTTGCTTCATTTCCCCTGCCAACTGATGGAGTAAAGTCGGTAGACAATGGCAACAATGATGCCATTATCTCAACGATTAAAATTTTAATTCATGCAGCTTTCCGACTTTGGCGTCGTTTGATGAAATAATTACAAAGTCATTAAGAACAGTTAAGTTGATGTGTACCGTGTATATTCAGTAGGGAGTAGAAATTTATATTTAAATTTTATATTTGCCAACAGATATCATCAAAATAAAATAATATATTGTACTATTCTAATAACTTATAAAAGAACTCTCTTCCAACGCTTTTATGGTATCTTTAGATATGTATCAAAGATCCCTCGAGGTTTTACGATGAATGGAAGGACAAATAAGGTGCTGGCTTGCGCAGAAAGTTCGAAGACAAATTTGATACACCGATGTCACGACAGAAATATCTTGACGTATATCTCATATGAGTTTTACAGTTTAAGGTTGAAATATGGAAGATAGAGTGTATTTACTGAACTCTATATTCTAGGAAAAAGAGTTTTATATTGTCCTTTCTGGGTTTATGTCAATAAAGACGTTCAAGATTTTTTTTTATTTCATTTACATATAATCTTATAATTATTGTGTTGGCTGAGTTATTATATCAGCCAAATACCTGGTTTATTAAACCTACACTACTAGCGGTTATGTAGGGAACAGCAACAAAGCCCTTTTTCACCAAACTGTCATACGTAGCACTTTTATTTACCGTAATTATACACAACAAATGATAGATTTATAATCGCTTGTATTGTATATCCCACCGTTGCATTGGAGTTGGCAAGTCATTTATTCATTAATTTGCGCTTCACGGTCTGCTTGGTTTTCATAAATCAAAGACCACACACACCCGTTTAACTACTGTTGGAGCTCCGATGGGATTTCAGAGGAGCAAGTAAACCAGCCGTGAATATGTCATGGATGCTGTGATGCGCATGCAAGATACGTTGAATAATACAAATACACAAAATACAGCAGGCTTAGAGAGCAATGACACAAAATGCTTAAGCAATTTATAAGTTTATAATCCACTTGTAATGAAATGGTTTTAAATAATAATTTCGCCGAGACTTTTTTTATACATTACACAAAGTATTGACAAAAAAATTATTATTTTTTTTAAAAACCTGCGTTTGGTAAAAATTTACTTAGCAGGTACAAATATACAGGGTGTTTCACTATAAATGACTAGGGGTCCATGGAGACGATGTTTTGTTTAATTGATAAAAATTTATTTATAAATTGTTTTCACTTTTTCGTCAATTCAAGAAAGTTAAATTATATTTTCATATTCTCTTGGAAAATAAATGGAGTTTCAATGTGAATCGTTGAATTAATCACTGGTCTAGAAGTGTACAGGGGAAGGTGGGGCAAGATGGGAACACTAAGCTTTAGAACACTGCATCAGGATTGCAAATTGATATGCAAAATTCTAAGTAGGCTCTTTAAACATTTACCTGCTGATGGATGTATTTACAATTTTTCGACCGGTACTCCTGATGTTGTGAGAAAATTTTGAAAAGAAATATGTAAATACACCATCTTGCCCCACCATGGGGGCAAAATGGGGTTCCAGGTGAGTTAAGAATGGGCTGTAACATAAATCTGGGTAATGTCAAAAAAAAAATGCAGGAACAAAGCTAAAACTCTTTAAAGTGGAACTATTTAAAATAAAAAAAAATACACTCCCACACCCTCCATGTACCTAACCTCGCCATCCATGGCATTGTATCCATACTTCCCCTTTGGTATCTTCACCGCACTTTCTGATGCAATATAAACATAAACATAATCATTATTTCCTTGTTTTCTAAAAATCTACCATTTGCTTTCCTTACAAAATTCGGCTTCTTAGTCTCTTCTGTTTTCTTCTTTGTCATTTTTTTTTCCTTTAATACTTTCTTAGCACTTCTAGTTGCCTTAGGGATTCTCCAGAGTTATATTTTCTTGTAGCAGATTTTTATACGTAGTGCTTGTAAGGATTGTTGTCTTTCCCTTGTTACGCTTTGATTGAACCTGTACTTCATTTCTAAGATGATAAATAGGCATTATGTCTTCGAGAAAGCATAATGGAGATCCCATCTCACAAATCCTATCAGCCAATCTTTTCCTGCAATTTTCCCATTTGTTCAACAACGAACTTTCTCCAATTTTTCAGACCATCAATAAGCAAGGTTTCTCAAATCTTGAATTGTTAATCCTGGGAGACCCAATTCCATTTTTTTCAAATATGTAACTAGCTCTGTCTCGTCTTCTAGGGAAAAAAGTGTTTTTAGCCTAATGATTTTCTAGGTTGGAGAGGTCCAGCAAGCTGACGCGCTTCTTCCACTTTTCTTTCTAGAATTGTTTGTGGTACCTCATACTCATTCTCTTCTCTTCTGTACCCACGATAACCCTGTTGTAAGTACTGAAGCGATTTAATTCTGTATTTAAATATCCAACTATATCCAGTCATAACGGACCAGACTGAAGAGTAAGATAATGATGTCCCCATGTTGCCCCATACCAATAGCCCCATCTTGCCTCTTTAAGACATTTTCTGGTTATGTTATAATAACATATTAAATATTTGAAATAAACAAATAACGCACTATAGAAAATACATGCAATACATGTCAATTAATAAGCACAGCAAAAATGTAATTGTAAATAATTTACGCATACTTCCCATACTGGCCTCACCATCAAAACAATAAAGAAATTCTGGAAATTGCAAAGTTCACGCACAAACAGCAATAACTTTGTTATTACGACTAGTAAAGTTTTCTACATTACAACAAACATAAAACAGCACTTGTGAATATTAGGTCTGCTATTATTTGACAGATGCTTACTGCCGTTTTACAAGAAATTCTCAGGATTAGTCTACATTTTCTCGTGAATTGTGAACGATTGTTATTCGAGTACTATGATATTGATCAGCCCTCTCCTCTAATGCCTAACTTCGTACGGACATTTTCTTTAACATATTTGGTTTGTCGCAGCGAGGGAGTCTCTTTTAAGATATCTTTGGATATATGTTAACGAGAATAAAACGTATTTCACATGGTTAATGTTTAAATTTGTGTGAAAATAAGTATTTTTATATTTTATAAACTTTGAGGTTAGCTATTCTGCCTATTATGACAGTTCAAATTGATTTTTTTGATGAGTATGGATTGGTATTTTAGGAGGCATAATTTAACATACAATAAGAGCGGAAAATTTGAATTTTCTTTTTAATTAAAATTTAATTTTAATAATCCAAAATACACTGGATAGTGTTTGAATGTTGCAAATAAATGCACACGCCTGAATAAGAGTCCTTACGCTCTTTAATTTTGTCATCTATTATTAAGCAAGAAGTTGTGTATATTATTGATATTAACACTGTCTTTATTGATATAAAAGTGGGTGATGCTTTAAATCATTTAAATTGAACTATAAATTCATTATTTTGATGAAATAGAAGTCTGATATCACATAAGTTCAAAGTAGAAGAAACACATTCTGCAGCCCTCATGACATTTTATTAGATAAAATATATAAATATACTCACCTATAAGAGGTAAGACTTACAAAGCGCATGATTTGCAATGAAATTCATATTAAATAAATGAGTTGTAGTCCATGGAGACAAGGTGGTTGTTGATAAAAACTGTCTTTGAAAACTGTTTTATTTTTCGTTAAGTCAAATCAATTAAATTATATTCCTGTGGTATATCCGACATCGACGGGGATTTTCTTTGTAAATCAATGTATCTACCATCCGCCTAAAATATACAGAAGAAATGTTAAGATTTTTCAACATCAGAAGAAATTTTCTGTATAAACATACCTTGGCACATTTTCTCATGTGAAATTAAATTTTTGTATAAATAGCCATTTAACATTTTGAAAACTTCAGGTTATTTTTCAATTTTGTAAATGACAGTTTAAATTGAAATTTTAATATGTATAGGTTGGTAGACATAGTTGGTGGTTTTTCTCTTATGATAGTGGGATATTTAAGTTATTTTGGGAATTTAATAATCTAAAATATACTGGATAGTATGAGCAATATTTGACTTGGACATGCCAAATATAGTATACCCACCTTGTGTAAGAGTTCTCATACTCTTTATATGTTTTGATATAAAATTTGTTAATAAATTGTGCCTGTTATTGATTATTACGCGCGGTTTTATTGATAAAAAAAAACATTAGATACAATAAATGATTAAAACTAGAATGTAAATTTAATATTTAATCAAGTAAAACTCTAATAATATATAAGTTACTAATTTAAGAGACACAACACGTGCAGCCACCTGGGCAACATACCCAAAACGGATAAAAAGACATAAATATAACTACTCATTGGATAGAAAGACGAGAGATTACTAGCGCGCATGATCTGCAGTGGTGAACTCTAGATATATCAAGTATATTCATACGTTTATAGCCATCTAGCGAAGTGGAATTATATTTTTTTAATATCATTAAACATAGAAGAATAGGTATTTATTTATTTATTTTTAGTTTGGGAAGCTAACAGGCGAACCCAAAAGAGCTTCCACAAATATACATATATATTACAGTACTATACGTTTAATACAATTTAATATGTAATTAATATTTAATTCAACAATAATAAGCTAATACAATAGAAAAAATCAAATAAGAAAGCGTAAAAAGAAAAAAGTTGTGGGAGAAATTAGAAAAAAAAATTACAGTAATATAGTGCGGTAACGGTGGACAACAGATGATTTATATTGCCGTAGACTCAGATGAAATATATCAATATCATTGACAGTGTTATTATATGTGAGGGTAGTTCGGTAAATATATGAATTTAATCCAATATTAGTTCTCTGAATTTCGCAGTAAAATGTACCAGATATTCGAGAATTCAATCTCGGAACAGTAAAGTTCAAAGACGCGATGAGGCTAGGACTATTAAACAAGTTATTCACTAATTTATAAAGCACTACCAATCCGTTAACGTGACGTCTGTTTTCAAGGGTGAGTAGATTATATCTCGAGAGATCAACATTGTAATTGTAGCTAGGAGTGAATAATTTAAAGTTTAAATATCTAACAAATTTTTTCTGCACTTTTTCAATCCTATAAATGTGTGATTTATACAAGGGATTCCAAATGATACTACCATAATCGAGCGTATTAATTACTAGAGATTTATAAAGGCTAATAATACATTTTATGTTTTGAAAGAGAATTATGAAACCGAGATTTTTGAATGCTTTTCTAACTATGTTATCAATATGAAACTGAAAGGATAATTTGGAGTCAAAAATCAGGCCAAGATCATTAATTTGTGTGACTTCTTGTATCTTATTATTATCAATAGTGTAGTCAAACTGGTGAAATCTTTTTTTCTTAGTAAAACGTATGAATTTGCATTTTCTTATGTTCAAGCTAAGTTTATTGCGCGCACAATAATCCGCAAGGTTACTTAGATCCCTCTGCAATGCAAAGGAATCATCGGTACTATTTATTTTGTAAAATAACTTCATATCGTCGGCATATAGTAATAAATTAGAGTGATTGATAATTTTACTTACATCATTGTTGTATAGATTAAATAGGGTTGGTCCCAAATGGGAACCTTGGGAACTCCTGAAGTGATTTCAATCAATCCTGACTTTACACCATTCACAACAACCGCTTGAGTTCTGTTTGTGATGTCGGATTGAATCCACCTGAGCAAATTACCATGAAAACCAAGAGAATTCAATTTAGAAATTAGCAAGGTATTATGTATCTGTAAAGAAAAGGCAGATTTAAGTATAAAGTTTTATTTAAAAAAATAATAGCCACGCAAGTAGTGAGCTGGCAATTAAAAGGAAATTAAAGCTCTTGTTTAATTCGAGAGAAGAAAATTATAATTAAACAAGAGTTTTAATTTCCTTTTGACTGCCAACTCACTAATCACCATAGGACTACTATCTTATAGTCGTTAAAAATTTTACACGTAATATAGCTATATATGTATAGCTATGCAATAACCATTTCGCATTCCTTTTTCAATGTCGCGCTAAACTAAATAAACTCGGTTTTTCAGCAATATTCCTCCACCCCCCTCCTCTCCACATTGAAATGCCAAAAAAGTCAACCCAGACACGGATGAGTCATTGAAAATATCACGTTCTACTTGAGTAAACATTTCGTATGAACATTACCAGCTCCACCATCTTGATTTAATCATTTCTCTCCAACACGTTCTACTTATAACTATTATAGCTACCGCAGAATTGTAATTATATGTCTAATTACACCAACCATATTCACTCTGACCTCCATCTGTCTCTCTTTCAGGCGAAACGGCACGTACAAATGGCGGCGGAATCGAATCAACTTCGGCCGACAGACACGCCATAGCCAGCGGAGAGTACCGGCAAATGGACCATTAATCGAGACCAATAAGCAGTTAACTCCATTAGACCACGACGAGCCGCATCAAAAATGAACACGACACAAATATATTACAACAACTACTACACAGACGATTATTCGTCGTTGTATACCGTGGACGATTTCAATTTTACGAAACACAATTACTCAGGTTAGTACAGATAAATTGACGTTCTGGTTTGGAACCTAAAAAGCCCCCCAATCAACCCCATTATATCTAAAATAAATTACTCCTAATTCAATCGATCGAGCTAGAACTAAGGCTTCTCAGGAAGCTTTTCATATGAACGCCGAGAAGAAAAACTTTCGTACACAAGAAAGATTATAATTGTTGTACTGTAGGACGTTAATTGGCCTCGCCACAAAGCCAGCGGAACATCCTAAAGATAATAATCACCCGGAGGGAGTAGAGAACTGGCGAGTGCCTGCAATTATTTTTTGTCTGTCTTCCTTTCGCAGACGCAAACATCTTTATCCTGCCCGTCTGGAAACAAGTACTATGGAGCATCCTTTACACCGGCATGATTATAGTGGCCACTGGGGGCAACCTGATCGTAATTTGGATCGTGTTAGCGCACAAGAGGATGAGGACAGTCACAAATTACTTCCTACGTAAGTTATTTTCCGTTAACTGTTTGTACGTTTCTTACTGTGGTGATTATGTAATACAAGAAGAGGTGTGGAAGATAGTTAGAACGCTTTAAATGCATCCTTGAAGCCTTTTTAATATTTATATTAACTTACTATCATTCGTGGTTAATGAAACAAACTGAAGGTACTGTAATTAAAATCATTCTTCCCTTCTGAAATTCTATAGCCAAACTTCTTGATCTGATCCTCAAAGCTGAAGCAACTTCCTTCAATGCTTCCCATAGCAATTCCAATAAGCACCAAGAAGTAGGGCTTCAAGGATGAAAATTTTAGCCCAGTTGTATAATACTGCGCTCACAAGAGAACATCGACAACTGTTTCAAATTTCGATTTCCCTGAAACTCTAATACAGACTGAAAGAGTACCATGGTAGAAGCACCATGTTATTTTTTGCCCAATCGCCTAATTTAGGGGTACAGTTCCTTCCAAAGTTCACGAGGTTCTGAATTTTACCAGTTCATGGTAACTTCTAAGAAGCTCATTAAAAATTGCTATGTAATTGTCAGATTTTGTGTTTCCTAGAAAATTTTGAGTCACACTTTTCAAAGCATTCCAAGCACCACGTTCCAAGTCATTTAAAGTCTCTTCAAATTGTGCATCTTGTAGTAGACGTTTAATTTGGGGTCCTACAAAAATTCCCTCTTTAAGTTTTGCATTTGAAATATTGGGAAATTTGCGTTGAAGGTTTTGGAATCCACAGTCATCCTTATCCATCGCTTTAACGAAATTCTTTTCATTAAACTTAATTTGATATGTAATGGCCATAGGAATATTTTATCAGCTTCGACTAGTACCTTATGAAGTATATTCTTTTGCCCAGGAATATACTGAGCTCTGACTGGTCAATCTTTAACAACGTAGTGGCAACGTAGTGAATTATCCACATACATAACAGAAGCTGTTGGAATTACTTGTAGACGTACGGGATATTATGAAATAAAAAGACGTTCAACTAATACAAACGGACCTAAATTTAACTCTTTATATATACCCACACAACCAGAAATCTACAAATTCCTAATTTCATTGGCTCCAAAGTACAGATGGGGGGTGGTTTGAATGCTGTGACGTAGAAAGCAAGCAAGGGCATGTTCAGTCCATTTCATGTCCATTCAATGCTCGGCAGTGCAATATTTCTTGTAATATCTTTCTGAAATTCTGTAAAATTTAATGTACTTTTTGAAAAAGGAAATTTAAAATTAGTTTCAGAGACAGCATGAAAAACGACTTAAACTATACGTAATAGTGTATGAGAAAAGAAAATATGTTGGACAGTGTAATGGGGAAGGAAGTATCTCCTACTTAAGGCACTTTCTTAATAATTGCGCTTTCTTATTTCTCAAAAAATGCGTTTTTACGTAGAAAACGATAGTGTACAACAAATTTGGAGAAATGATAATAATTAAAAAGTAAAAATAAACATTCAACATCAAATATTTAAAAAAATCCACTAAAATCGTATCCATTCACTAAATGGGTTCATCTATATTTTATGTTTTTAAATAAAAAAAAATAATTCATTCTTATATTCTTCTCATACTATATCCTCAAAGAAGTTCGTATAAAGTTTTATATTTTGATGTATTTATTTATTTAACCCGCAGTGTATATAATAATTATGTCAGACTACATATTTATAGAGTAATCTATTAAACAATAACATTACTAGAAACGTATTGCTGTGTACTGAAGGTACAAAAAGAAAATGCAAAATGAATTTAAAAAAATGAAAAATTAAATTAACTAGCTCAGCGGATAAAAACTAAAAGGCGCAGAAGAACAATTAAACTCAGGGTTATCCTCGCAATTAAAACTTGAATTTAATCATGAAAAGTAAACTGTGGGTGAAAGAAATCTGACTTTCTTTAATTACTCCCAAAAATTGAAAAGGTTAAAACAAAAATAAAAGAACAGAAATTTTGAATGACGTTAACAATCAATGATTTTATTATAAAAAAAAAAAGAAAAAAAAACATTTAATTACAAATTGCGGAAAATTTAACCGTGGACTTAAAGTCCTGGACGAAATCAAAAACTGCATGAATCTACATTTACAAAAGGACAATTCAAAATCCTTTAACAAACAAAAGACAAATTTGTTTAAGAAGATAATTCTTTTTCCACAAAAATCCACGTGGTTTCAAAATTTAAAACAACCTAAATTAAATTAAACGTGGACAGATCAATTTACAAAATTGAAATTTAAATACAAGCACAAAGCTTCTAATCACCCAAACCGAGGTGATTAATTATTCAAAACTAATCAGCAAACTAGAAAACGGAAAAATTAACTCTTTAAACTAAAAAAAAAACTTCCAGAACAAATATAATAACTGATCTTATATCTAATTCGTGTACACAATAATATACTAACAATTATTATTTAAACGAGTTCCTTGAAGGATGATCAAATTAAAAAATAAACGAACAAATCTTTAAATAAAAATGAACTACGAAAAATGGCAGCAATGAAAATAAATTTAAATGTACTTACACGGCATCGTTCAAGTAACTGGCCTCCAGGGGCTTAAACATCGCATACATATATCAAAACCTGCGTGCACTCGCAACGCACAAACGCAAAGAAAATTTCTAGAATATACATTTGAACAACATATACAATACTGGTGAACGCAAAATGTACAACTGAATGAAATTAATTTAAACAATTGAATAATTAAAAGAATAAATAAGATCAATTCGATTAACAAAATCTTATACAAAAATTAAATATTAATTTCTGAGAGAATTTTCCCGGCACACCGATAAAGACAAATCTCAATAAATAAAATATCACTGAATTTACGAACCCCGGGGTGCCAAACCACAGCAGTATATATCATCTTATGCATATCAAGATTTATTAGATCTGTAATTAAACATGAACCTTCAAAAAACCACACAGACGTTTGGATATATGCATATATGTAAGACAATCGTTTCAAATGATGTATTATATCTTGGGCTGTGTGCAATTGTAATTTCGTTCAATGCTAGTAATAAGGACGCCGTACTCAATCTTTCAACGAGAGTTTCTCCTATACGGGACGACCGAATTTCATGAAAAAACTTTAATCGCTTCATTACCATAAGAGGAAGCGATTAAGCTTTTTTGAATTAATTTGATGCACGCATTTTCTAGAAACTCTCGTCAAAAGAAAATCCTAGTATTTAAATGGGAAAAAATGGTTTCTCTGATGTACAATAGAGGGACCTGCGAGCATCAACCTCTTGACAGTTTGTTTACAGTTTAATAAACACACCCAATCAGGGTGGCATTGGTTGTATGCTATGGAATCCGATATACTAGTCGAAGATTTTAAGAACAGTATACAACTGCATAATCTAAAGTATATCAGATTTATTGCTGACGGAGATTCATTCGTATATTTCAAAATAAAGAACACTGTTACATACAGGGAGGAAATGGAAAAAAATTGAATGTGTTAATCACATAATGAAGAATTATAAAAATGATTTATGCAAGGTAGTACATAAATTCTGGTATGTTTTTGGTGAAAGATAATATATTTATATTTTGGATATTAAAAAATACTGTTTTGTCTCTGGAAGGACGCAATTTAGTCGAGAGCAATATGCATAAGTTAACCTTGCTGCAGAGGAGCAGACAAGTGTATCTGTACTCTAGGGTGATTTGCACAACGGTCCTCATCATGTATTTGGTAATCATGCCAATTACAGGAATTATTTCTGCAAGAAGCAAAATATTAATAATTCTGTGATTATTAACGCATTGCACAACGCTAATATTATGGATGATGTTTTATTAAAAATAATAAGGAAAGCAGACCGTTTGACTAACGACACCAATAACAGATCGGAGTTGTATATGAGTCTTGTAGCAAAATTTAATTGCGGCAAGCGACTTAATTTAACACAGAGAGACTCCTATTACAGAAGATGTACACTGGCAGCACTGAATTATAATGCTAGAAAATTTTTTTTATTTAGTTTTCTTATAGGCATCTCTATTTTCTTTAACACTTACAATTAGAAGCATCTTTTTATAGATTCCTTTTTTATTTCTTTTTAATAATTTATTTTAGAACAATGCAAATTTTTCTATTGCATTGATTGTTATCAGCAGTTTATTTAGTTGGATATCTACATTCTATGTATTCCGCAGGGTACAATATTGGGTCCTGTTCTTTTTTTACCATTCATTAATGATATTGCTAAATTCATTAACTTTTCTCTTTTCATCTATGCGGATGATACGACGTTTCAAGGCTTCGGGGGCGGGCAAATGCACTTCTGGATGAGTTATGTACTTGGTTCGGTAATAACAATTGGTTTTTGAATATTCAAAAGACTGGTTTGTTGCTATTTCGTACAACTCAAACTTGTAACTATCACGATTTAAATATTCAGATCGGCAACCAAACCATTGAAACAAGTAAAACTATAATTTTTTAGGAATTAAATTTGATGATATGTTATCATGGAATACTCTGACAACTATTGATAAATATTGAAATGACAAATAAACAATTCCCTCTCAACACAATAGTTTTCGAAGAACCAACTGTGACATTATATCGTGTTAGTCATAGTTCATAATTTATTATTAAACATTCAATAACTTTAAAACCAAACCGTTTTGGACATATACTCATGTGAACTTTTATAAGCAAAATAACCTCAGGAATAAGGCCTTAAAGTTTGTCGCATATATTGAGAATCACCCTGTATAAAAATCAAACAAAATACATTAATTCAGACGTATATACATATGACACTAGAAATAAACATCTTCTACGACCTATTAATAACAGGCTTGCCTTAACTCAGAACGGGCCAGCCAGCATGGGTGTTAAATTATTTAATATTTTACCTCCACACATCAAAACTTGTAGTACTCAAAACAGTTTTAAAAATAAGGTTCGGGTTACGATTTAACAACGCATACCTGCTTTTGTATACTAACTCGCATTCAAAATGATGGCGTTCTATAACTGCATATGTATATACTTTTATAATATATAGATATTTACTGCTATACCAATATATTAAATAAAACTGATACTCATTCGACTTTTTTGTTTTTATTTAATATTTGTCAGTACAAAATTATTTCCAACACAAAAACGAGTACCTAACATTCACACCATAAAAATAATCGTATTTATTTCTTGTCGCTATTTGACTCATCTTTCGTAAGACATCGTGCGACGATAGAGTGAGAAACTGATGCATATTGACACCCCCTCACTAATAAGCCACGCCTTAACTGTAAATTATGTTACTGATCGCAGCGACATCTCTTGATTTTGAAACAAATTAAAGTTTACTACGGCGTGCCCTTAAGCGGATATATACCTAAATACACTATTAAGGAATACAACTACATCTCAGACACTCGTTATTAAGTTTTTATGGTGCATGAATTTGAAATCTTCTATATAAAAGTTGTGTTTCCGAAAAATTGACGCCATTATGCTATTACTTTTTGATTTGGCTCCAAATACAAGATAAAATATTTAGTCAACCATATAGATTTAGTAATATACTCATGTTTTATTTCAAGCTTTTATTAATGTAGATACAGTAAAACAAATTATCCAAAGATGTAGGGCACAATCTTCATTGCATATGCATGCAAGAATAATATGCTCTGAGCGCTACATGAAACATTAAAATTAATACTTTATATTTAAGATACCTTCTTGAAATCGCCGTAAGTTTCCAACTTTTCGAGGTTAGCACCGATAAACTTAATAATTTATATCAGGCGAAACTTTATTCTGTACTTACCTGCGTTCGGTGTGCATCCCCACGTGTTCTACAGCATTTACATATTCCGTGAATAATATAAACTTTTTAAACTTCTAGGAAACTTACATGGGCTCCTCAAAATCGCATCATAATAGATGCTAGTACAAGCGGGCACATTCAGTCTTACTAAAGTTCCAACTAAAATATTTATTTAGTAAGATCCGGTAAAGTAACATAAACATTGTTTCTTTGTTAAGATATAATATAGTAAGGAGAAACTTAATTGCCGGGCATGTTACCTTCGAAATACAGAAACTGCTTATCTGCATTATAAAAATTCGTGTTTTATTTTTATTTGGAAACGTAAATAGGTTTTATTTCTAAAGCTTATCGAAAATTAAACTTTTTATTACTTCGTTGTATCACTTTTAAACGCAGTAAAAATGCTGAACTGATTTCGCCTGTGGATAATTTGAGAAACATATGTACAGTTCTGGATAAATTTAAAGTAGTAATTTATATAAACAAGTCGATTTTTTTTTAAACAGTTACGTAGATGAAGGTTTTCATATTTATTCATATTTTTATTATTTATTAATCATAGTTCATGTCCGCAACATTTCGTTGATCTTTTCCTCTTCTCTCCTATACAAGGTGTTCTCTCTTTAAATGCATGACACCTAATTATGTTGAAAGATAACGTTATTTAAAAAAATAATTACTGTACAACTTCCGTACATTCATTTTCTTTGCTTCTAACTTTTTTTTCTGCACATTTATCACTTAAACGTCCAAGTTTCGTACTCCGACCTTACTAAGAATATTACATTGACTACATCAACGTCAAAGTTATACGGATGCAATCTCTGGACGCGCGCAACACAACTGTTCAAGTTCCGCTGACAAATCGTGTGTCATTTTTCAACGGATGACTTCGCAAGTAAAAGGAGGAAAAGCCCGCCTAGTGACTACATCTAAAGGGCACGTACCTGAATTGTATATCGTTTCATTCCTTGGTATCATAAATCTTACCTCATAAGAAGATAGAGTTTTGATGTATAGCCCCAGTCCATGGAGTTTGAATCGGCGTAATAAACACGTGATGCGATGGAGAGACATTTTAATATTTCCTGACGGACAGTCCGTAAGAGGGCGTAATAAATTGTTCATTGGTGTCAACACAACGCACCCTTATTTTCAATAAATAATGTACTCATGTAATAATATAAAGTGTATCTCATTGGCGTAAGGAAATATGAAAGAAATTTATATTTTTGTAGGCGTTCTGTATAATTATTTGTATACAGTATTTGATAAGAAAAAGAGCGAGATACATAAACGATGCAAGATAGCCATTGAAACTCTTTTCTACCACTCATCGTTTAAATGTTATCATAGATAAACGAAATTTGGGCCGAATTTCGAAGTCAAATTGCGCCCCCTAAAAGTTGAGGTTCATCAGCTGCAATAGAGAGTATCCTTGAGTAAGTGATAACGTTTTATTGGAATCTGTGATTCACAATTCGTGGGATATTCCTTATTACTTCCTTTTCTAAAGAACTCCATGATTATTTATTTCAAAACTATTTATTTTTAGATAAATCTTAAGAGTGATAAAAAAAGCATTGAAGAATGTATTGTTTCATCTTTGTTGACAAGAGTAACATCATCAGCGAACATAATAGAATGACCGGAATCTAAGTTAGGTATAAAGTCGTTAACAAATATAATGAAAAAAAATAGGACCAAGTTTCGAACCTTGAAGGACAGCTAAAGAAATATCTGAAGTACTATAAAAAAAATGGATTTACATCCACCATTTGTTTGCGATCACATACATGAGATTGAAACAATTTTAACGGTGTATCTCCGATGCCATGATACTCTAATTTATTTAAAAGAAATGATTGAGACAATCAAAAGCTTTACTTAGATCTAATGAGGTCGGTGAACATTTTTATGATTCATCAATTGCATTTATTATATCCTCAATCACTTTAATTAAGGATAGGTATTCCAATCGAAAATAACAAACGAACAAAAATTTAACATAAACTAAAACACGTTTGTATTATATCCAACGGATAAACTGAGATTGCGTGTGCAATTTGCGATCTGAATAACACAGCCGCAGTGGGTTTTGACGGAATACCAGTAAAAGTACTAAAGCACTGCAGTGAGACTATAGCTGTTCCTTTGGTGCATGTTATAAATCTATCCTTCAGCGAAGGAATATTTCCAAATCAGTTAAAACTATCGCTACTAAAGCCGATATACAAAAAAAAAGAAGTAAATCAGAATTTGAAAATTATTAACCCATTTCAGTATCATCTCCAACAATTCAAAATTTTTTTAAAAGATCGTGTATAAAAGACCGCAAAATTCATGAAGAAATATGACCTCCTGAACAACTGGCAAAATGGATATTATGTAAAACAAAGATCTACAACACGAGCACTGTTTCAACTGCTTGAGGATATCGTGATTGGGCTGGAGGCTGGCGACACTACGGTTGGAATAAGTTGGAAGTGGATAAATTCGTATCTTTCCGCGAGGTGCCAGTGCGTTGTCGGTCATGATGCTTCGGGTAATGAGATGAGATCAGAGTGATTGCTAATATCATGTGGGGTTCCAGAGGGTTCTATCCTTGGCCCATTATTGTAGACGATCTTCCAAAAGTGGTGATAAGATGGTGTGACTATGTTCGCGGACGGCACAACGATAATAACGATAGCGGGAGATTGTTTAACAATTAACAGCTAGAATTTAATTTACTTATAATTTTTTTGGCAATGAGTACTCCAACATAACGTCTCGTCCACAGTCTTACCCGAAAAAATCATTTCATTGGCTCGTGCAATTTCATTATTTTGTGAAGATATATTGAAATCAAGTTGTGTTGTATTTTGAATAGTATGAAAAATTACATATTTTATTTTATTACCATTTAAACACAATTTGTTGTTAGTAAACCATTTTGCCATATCTTTCAAAGCTGCATTTGACTGATTTTCCATTTCTAAGATATTTTTACTGGATACAATAGCACTAGTATCATCAGCATACATAATTATTTTATAATTAACCAGAAAGTCAACGATGTCATTTATAAAAATTAGGAAAAGTACAGGACCCAAAACACTACCTTGAGGCACTCCTCTTTCAACAGGTGAAACAAAAGATTTAAAATTATTTATGCAGCAATCTGTTTTATGCCGAATCTTTACCAATTGGATTACCCTACCACGTAAATATGATTTAAACCATGGTGCTACTACACCCCTAATTCCATACCATTCAAGTTTAGTTAACAAAATATCATGATCAACACAATCGAAAGTAATAATTAACTATTATATAAAGGGGGACGTTGGAATTTTTTTTCTTGTAAAGGGGGCGGTAGTCCATTAAAGGTTGGGGAGCTATGCTATAGAGGTATTGAGCACAGCTATTTGTTACCGCCAGCCACGCATTTAAGCAAGATGCCAAGCACTTCATTTCTCCAATGTATAAAGATATACAATAATTTACCTGACTCTTAGCCCTCCTGTTATCTCAATTTAAAAGAAAGCTAAAGAGGTTTCTAATTCAAAATCCCTTTTATAAAATTACAGATTTTTTCAGTATCCGACTCAATGACATACTCCTATTTTAATCTGTTGTCAATGCTAATATACATATTGTTAGTCTCTTATTTGTGTTCTACATTTTGAATATCTATTTAAGGAAATACATTATTAAAATTAATGCTAAGATTTGATTTTTTTTACGATAACCATACTGATAGGGAAAAAATTAATATGTTCTATCCAGTATAAATAAATAAATTTTTTAGAGACTTTTTTTCCTTGCGGTTATTTTGTTTTTAGTGCCATATATTTTTTAACGTTGAAAATTATGAAACCTAAATACATCGCTTTTTACCATACGTTTCACAATAAGGAAGTATCGAATTTCAAAGCAATATTTACTCTATGCATTATTTCGTATCATTTTCGTATCTAAATCGGGAATAAAAGAAACCGATTTGAATTCGATATATGCGAAGGGCGTTTTCCGAATAAATACGCTGACGGAGGTACAGATGTTCCTGAGGGAATTTTCGCGACCGTATTGCCATTTGTATTAATAGGACGACGGTCCAAGACAAGTTGGCGATGTGACTTCAGAGATTTAAATATATCAGGAGAAGAAATAAAGCTCTCGCAGGATTCACGCGAATTCTACGCTGGTAAATAATGAGGTGGTCGGTATTTAGGAATTCGTAATATCGTGAAAGGAAGTCGAATGCATTTGTTTTCTTTTTTTTTTTAGTTTTAAATCTCCCCGGTAAAAATCTCAGATCTTTATCCATAGAAATTTTGTAACTTCTCGATCAATAAGTTGTTTTTACTTACAAATACACGTAATGATATGTATTGTGCACATTTATCTCATTTATTTACTTACGATTATTATCAGAAATCTGCTGAGTACAGGATAATTTTAATCCAAAAATAATAATTGTGATTTATTGTCCAACGGCAAAATCTTTTACAGGCCAAACCAAAGTACATACTTACAGGGTAATTCTCCACCTATACGCCTAAACTTTTATTCCTCACAGAAAAAAAGGAATTCATACAAACTTTATTGGTGCTAATTCACAAAACCATTAACCCTAGTCCTACCAACGTTTTATCGTAACGTGTCCTACCAAGGTGTGCCTCACAGGCACACATCTATTTGTACACATTGTTGATGTAAATAATAGCAAAATATGCATTATTTATTTCATGTAGTAGGTATACAGTAAGATTAAAACATATAGAAAGAATATTGTGTGTCAGAAGATATAATTTAAAAATAGTACAAGATAGTAAAATATTTGAAAGTTATTTATGTAGTTTGCAATTTGTGCACGTGAGTATTTTCTCTGAATGTTCACCACAAACCGCTTGCTTACACTTATCACATAACTGTGTTGACATTCTGCTTTTCTTTGATGGGCAAATATAGCACCGTCTTAGTTTTCTTACTTCTCGAGCCGAAGACTCCCCTGTGGTTGGTACTTGATTCAACGTAGTTTGTATCAATGAAGTATGAATTTTATGCAAGCCACTCAAACTACGACGTCTAATTTGCCCCGTACTAATTCTGTTGTAATTTCTCGTAAGAAATTTTGCGAAGTCTTCGTTTTTTGGAATATGCCAGTCAGGATGGATATTGTTCCAAATGACAAATGAAGCTTCTCCAACACATCAATTTATATTGAAAAAATAGACCAAAGGCCACCTATTAGTTTTGCGTTTCACTGAATATGTATGTCATCTGATCAAGTGTATCCACCCCTCCTTTCGTGGAATTGTAATACTTATGATTTCAGATTTTTTTTATTTTCCTCATCAATGGTGGAGTCGTTGTGCATTGTAGATAATAATATGACACAGCGATTTTTCTTAGGTACATAAGATACCAAAGTCATTGTCTTCTGAAAACAAAACAAGTTGCTTTCAATATTCCGTCGCCTGTGAGGTAAAAATTTGGTGGTATGCAGCGCTTATTTTTTTCTGAGCGTTCCTACACAAGTTAGGCCTTTGGTAAGCAAACTGGATGCAAGCTCGTAGCTGGTGAAGAAGTTGTCGAACGTAATATTCCTTTTAGTTCTCAGAAAAGGTTCACAAAGGTCTTCAACCACCTTTTGCGCTAAGTTTCTGCTCTGTTGAGACTTCTTTTCCTAAGTACGGTATACCACGTAACGGATAACTAGTTCACTATCGCATTATCCACCAAATTTTCATACCGTACTTATCTGGCTTGCTTGGCAGGTACTGTCGGAAAGATCCACGACTCTAAAAGGCACAGTTGTTCATGCGATGGAGGGTTCTGGTCGCTTTATCGTCAAAACGAATAAATCTTAGTAATTGAGTAAATCTAATTTCGGGTCATACACGATCGATAAAACAGGATTTCATATAAGGATTCCATAGCTCATTATAGTCCACCATTCCTTGTTTATTTTCTTCCAGCAGTAATCAAGGCCCAAGAAAGCACGGATTTCAACGTCGTCAACTGGTTTCCACAAATCGCCAAGAATACGAACAGCCTCCTTATTAGTGAAAGTAACCACAATACCAATAACCGTATCATCAAAAACAAATTGAATGCGTCACAAGGGAGTATCAACATGCACTCCAGGGGAAGTTTCACTTTGTTCAACCTGTTGTAATTATGTTGTGTGCACGTGTTTTTTCCCTTGGCAATCGGCGTGGATTCCACTCGGTACCATCTTTCCAATAAAAGTTTGCGAATGGCCGGGCGGTTCATCATTAGCATCACTATCGTCACTTCCTTCTCGTTCATCCGCTTTCTTCATCGCCAGTTTCTTGATAATCCGCTTCACTAGAAGAGGTTTCGTTATTTGGCTCTTCTTCATCTTCACCATCATTTACATTTCTTCCCAAATCCTCATCACTTTCGTACAATGCATCGAGCAACTCCTTTTCAGTTAGTGGGCCGGCGTCGGTCAGTCAACCAACGGTCATACTTTCTGCATAAATTTCAAAACCAAATAAGCATAAAACAACAAATCTATTTTTACTGGGGTCAATCAAAACTTTATTTGCTTACTGGTCTATACTATACTCTCCACTAGGTAAAAGAAATAAATAACCAATAGACACCTAAAACGGCAATGCGTTCGTCAGGAAAGTCACAAATACATTGATGGCATGGCAGTTTGTAAGCTGACTGTTTTAGCAAACGCATTTAGGGAATTCCCTTCATATGCAACTGGAAGTTCTTACATACAAGGGGAAAGTCCGAAATATAAGCATATCTTATTACGGGGGATTTCCCATACCTAGTTTTAAATAACGGTAGCAATGCATTTTTTAGTATAATAACAGTATGTGCCTCAAAGACACACCTTGGTAGGACGTGTCGGTAAATTATGTTTAATTTTTTTTAGTAAAATAAGAAAAATATTTTTAAAAACTTTTTATGTCATTCTGTGTTAAATAGTTTATTTTGAGAATACAAAAATCTTCCAGTCTGTGGGTAGTTAACTTACAAAGTTCCAGCAATTTCAAAATCAATTGTGCCTCAAAAGCACACCTTGGTAGGTTTAGGGTTAAAAAAACCGAACCCATTACATTTGAAACCGCATTAAACCACTCCAGGCACTAAACGATGTATAGCAATTAACATCTGAATTATATTCGCGAACGAGTTGGAACAAAACAATTCCAAATATGGAATAGCAAGAACAGACATGATGACTTGAGCACTTGAAACAGACAGTTAGACTCGTGTGAGGATCCTGAGTGAAATTGAATTAAACGTTATGCTTGAGGCTTTTGTTATTATTATCCTCTGTCAGGAAGGGAAGTTCGTACCGTTATAACCTCTCCAGAATCATCGTGCCGAATGTAAACGGCAAGAACACAATTAGCGCTTAAAAACAGGAATAATGGCAGTTGCTTCGGCAAAAGGAGATAATTTGCGTAAATCATTAACGGATTGCGTCTTGTATATTTAGCTTCTAGCTAAGTTAAAATTGACTTATCGTTAGCGTGTCTCTTTTTGCGGATGTTAAAAAGAAAATTCCTTTGTTTACAGTGAACCTGTCCGTGGCGGATACGATGGTGTCTACGCTAAATGTGATATTTAGTTTCATATACATGCTACACTCGCATTGGCCCTTCGGAGAATTGTACTGCAAGATATCGCAGTTTATTTCAGCGCTGTCCGTTTGTGCTTCTGTGTTCTCTTTGATGGCAATATCGATAGACAGGTCAGTACATAGGAAATTGCAAAGGTAGATCTATTACACCCTTCACTAATATACAGGGTGTAACAGCGGTAACGCCGTGGTCTCTGGTAGTCAAATGATAACAATTTTTGAAATGTGTTATATTGGGATATATGTAGGCGGATTAGATCTACAAATTAAAAATAATGTGCAATATACAGGGTGTTCCAAAATTTAGGAGCCCATCAAAGTTATGTTTTTCTTAATGGAACGCCCTGTATTTTATGGCATTTTTGAAATGTACACTAAAAACTAGAATAGTTTTATTTAAGGTTCCCTATACCTAATTTTTATAGTTTATGAGATATTTCAATTTGTTTAAAAATGCGATGTTGCAAAAAAAAGTATAGTATCTCGGAAACGAATTAATTTAGAAAAGTGAAATGAAAACCGTAAATAGCAAATCTTTTGGCTGAATGCGACATTCTACGTTTTCTAGTAATATACAGGATGTTCCAGTACCTAAGTCAAAGTTTGTGAATTTTACTCGTGCATAACTTCGTTATTTTAAATGGAACACCCAATATACTTTTACGTTGACAGATAGAAATTTTTATTTTCTTTAAACCAGTATTAGGAGTCCCTATACCCATCTCCACTAGTTTTTAAGTTGTTTGGATTTTTTTAAGTGGTCTAAGTAAATTGTCATTAGCTTAATTTAATCTAGGTAGCTGGTGATTTTTTGAATGTGTCAATTTGCCGTGCATCCCGTCAGTACCATGAAAGCATTCTCGTTGCAAGAAAGAGCTGATATGATTTAGTTGCTGGCGAACAAACTTTGTGAATTTTATTCGTCCCTAACTTTGTTATTTTAAATGGAATATCCAGTGTATGTTTACATTGTTTTATTTAATTAATTTTACTATTCGAAAAAACTTTATTTTTCATAATTTACCTGAATATCATAAACGCTAAGAAGTCTATACAAACTAAACAAAACAACAGTAAATATTTTTGTGTAAAAAGGTAATAAAAGGGATTTTTGTATGTATCTATAAAATAAAGGAAAAAAAAACGCAATAAAATAAACGAAAAGGCACTAGCGTTCAACGTAATTGCCATTTTCTCCAATGCACAACATAGCTCTTTCTTCAAATGCTCTTCTAACGTTCCTCAGCATATTTGGTGTTATCTCTTCCGATCCACCTATTAGAAAACTTTCTATCAAGGTAGTTTCTGACGGACCGTTTGAAATGGGCAGGAGCCCCGTCTAGTTGAAACCACATCCGGTTTCTAATATTTAAGGGAATGTTTTCCAAAAGGGCACAAAAGTTCCTCTTAAGGAAGCTTAGAAATTCCTTTCCATTTAGATGTCTATTGAAGAAATGTGGACCAATTACATGATCACCTATAATGCCTCCAAACACGTTCAAACTCCACCTATGCTGCCGATCCAAGGTATGAAAAAGATGACGATTTTCGGTATCATAATAATGGAAATTGTAACAGTTTACTAGTCCGTTATTATGAAATGTGGATTCGTCAGTGAATAGAACGTAATTAAAAAAATCATTATCTTCTGCGTATCTATCGAGCGTCCACACCCAAAAATCAACTCTTCGCTCATAATCCATAGGGTATAATTGTTGGTGGTGTTGAAAGTGGTAGGGATGGTATTTGTGTTTTTTCAGGATCCTAGATACACTCATGTGACTTAAATCCAATTCCTTAGCAATCTTTCTTGTGCTGCTATGCGGTTCTTCAATGACTGCTCTTAATACCACCAATTCATTTTCTTCGCTTACAGTTGTTGTTTTATGTCGCTTTATGTAAGCAACGTTGCCTGTGGTACGAAATCTTTTCAAATACCCTTTTATCTAGATGTTTTCGATTAGGGTACTTCTGCGCATACATCCGAGACGCAAGGAAGCAATTTTCCTGACACTCACCAATAACTAAAATCATATCAGTCTTTCTTGGAACGAGTATGCTTTCATGGTGCTAATTGGATACACATCAAATTGACACATTCAAAAAAATCACCAGCTATCTAGATTAAATTAAGGTAAGATAATGACAATTTACTTAAACCACCTAAAAACCCAAAAAAATAATTTAAAAACTAGTCGAGATGGGTATAGAGACTCCCAATATTGGTTTAAAGAAAATAAAAATTCCTATCTATCAACGTAAAAATATACTGGGTGTTCCATTGAAAATAACAAAGTTACGCACGATTAAAATTCACAAAGTTTGACTTAGGTACTTGAACACCCTGTAGACTACTGGACAACGTTGAATGTCGCATTCAATCGGCCAAAGGATCTGCCATGTACGGTTTTCATTTCACTTTTCTAAATTAATTCGTTTCCGAGATACTAGACTTTTTTTGCAACATTGCATTTTTAAACAAATTGAAATATCTCAAAACTATAAAATTAGGTATAGGAACTTAAATAAAATTGTTTCTAGTTGTTAGTGTACAATTCAAAAATGCCATAAAATACAGGCCGTTCCATTAAGAAAAACATAACTTTGATGCGCTCGAAATTTTGGAACACCCTGTATATTGCACATTATTTTTAATTTGTAGATCTAATCCACCTACATATATCCTAATATACAATATTTCAAAAATTGTTATCATTTGACCACCAGAGACCACGGCGTTACCGCTGTTACCTACATATTTCGTTCTACGGACCTTTAAGGGGACGTACAAACATAAAAAAAAATTTGGTTACTATCAAAGAAGTGTGAGATTAGCAAGCTTTTAATACGTAGATGGCGCTGCCTATTTCAAAATTATTTGGCAGAAAAATAAATGCATATATTTGTATAATTGTGTAAGCGCCAAGGGTTGAAAACAGTCATAATAACGAGTTTGGTTCTCAAAACAGTTATGAAGAACAGTTATTTTCCATAACACTTATTTAGAACCGAAATTGATGAAGATATCCGTTTCGATTACGGTGTTAACTAAGGTTGCCACCTTTTCTATGTGTTTGGTGAGGGCAAACTTGACAAAGAAGATATCAGGCCGAAATTAGTGGCATAATCAAATGTTCAATCATTCCTCCTTTATTCAGTACTGGAACCTTTTTTTTTTCTAGGTTACAACATTCAATTTCGTTTTGTATATTATCTTATATTCTATTCGTATCCTTTTTGGTTTTTTATTTTACGTAGCACCAACGAACAAACCTTTTGTGTCATTCGTAGTTCGTATATCATTTTGCCTGATGAACATAAACGTAAGCGAACATGAAAAGGAATCAGAGTTAAAATTGATTTTTTTTTTCAGGAGAGTTGAGAGTGCTCGAGACTTATCTATGATTGCCTATTTGTTAGATTATATATTTGTTTTATAAAAAAAAGTAATTATGTAGGATATATTTATGATAATCAACGGCTTGATGACAATATTGAGATGAGCCCAGCCGCTCTAAAGATCGTACTGCTATGTAAGTCTAATCTAAAAGACACTTATTGCGAATACAAACGCATATTTTTTTTTTGTAAACAATAATACATGAAAAGGTGTTAATTATTTCAAGAAAATAAGTTAGTTGCGACAATTTAGTACTCAGTTATAACTATTATTGCTAGAGAAAGTGAAACTTTGCGAGATATCCACGTGTCTTGTGCGATGATATGACCTAAACATCGCATTTTTAAGAAATAATGATAGAAAATGTAGTCTGCGCAGAAAAACATACACTCTATCGTGATCCTGTAGTCATTCAATATCCATATAGCCAACAGTACGATCCTCAGAGTGCATATTTTTTCCTAATTTTATCTAGGATGTTTTCTTCTGGAGAAATTTATATCACGAGGAATATTGTGCACTCACATGCCTCCAACAGGGTGACTGTATTTTGCACAATGACTTTGTTTAATTCTATTTAGTACTTTGGAAAGACATGGTTTGTCGTAATGGTGAAAATAAAATATTAGATAATTCATTGCTGGAGGAGATGTAACACAGACAGAGGAGATAACTGATAGGAGGTAGTGGTGAGCGTAATTGAATGACAGAAAAGGCATCATTCGATTATTGACGATCCTTAGATAATTTGATTAGTTATTGCTTGCCTTTAATTAGCTATTCTTGAATTTAGCAATTTTTGTATTATTATTCTCCTGACATATAACTACAGTATCGTTACTTTCTTTACTGTAAAGTATTTGTATATACGCACAGATTTATTATTATTTATGCAGTACTATTGCAGCTATGAGGATAAATAAATATTTTTATAAATTGAATTGTGTGGGGTAAAATTTTATAAGGAAATAATTTAGATTACCACAGGGAATACGTAACTGCCATAACTAGAATGTAACAATGTATTTTTCAATTTTTTCCATTTTATTTACAGAAACCTTTTTTGAAATTCTGTGGCGCCATCTTAGAACAAATATTACACTTCTCGATGAACATAAAATTATAAATTTTACAAAATGACCGTCTATTTTATGAAATCTATTTTCCTAAGTTTCTCACAAATGAGTGAATATTTTTAAATTTTCGTTATACATACATAACATAACAATCATAATGACACTCTTCAACCGATTTTTTCATACCTGTCGTTATTCCATTACAGATTCTTTTGTTATTTCTTCATTATGATTACTGTGGTATAGAGATTTATAGATAACATAAAACCTAATTAAATAGTTTGATTTTTCAAGAAACTTAGGAAATTACAAATGCATTACCCCAACCACTTTTCGTCCACCCTTAAGGTCCATCACTATGCTATTTCTTCAATTTTTTTTCCATCTAGAATTGCCTTCATTAATAACTGCCAGATATTTTTATAACTTCTAGAACTATTGAAGAGTGTTTCATCTACTGTTTTTAGATACATGGCCATTATGACACCTTTGCGTCCAAGAATGGGTAAATCAGTTACTCTCTGTGTTGCTTTCACCATCTGGTTGGTCAGCATAGTCTTCTCCAGTCCTTATCTGATGGTTTGGACGATAGCAGAGCTAGAAGATCGAGTGGTGTGTTACCCCAAATGGCCTGATGGACTGTCAAACGAATCAATATACGAAAAAATGTATGCGAGAATAAATGAAAACTATATACAAATAATCATACTGACATTTACACCAATTTACAGATACAACGTACTGTTCCTCTTCATCACCTACATAGTTCCAATTGGTTCCATGACCTACACATACGTCCGTATAGGAATCGAGCTGTGGGGCTCGCAGAGTATTGGAGAATGCACCCAGCGTCAGATGGAAAACATCAAAAATAAACGGCGGGTAAGTTTACCCACCTACTTAGCTTTATCCGCGTTATTTATTCTACATTGTCTAAGCCATAAATTACGCGTTTTTAATCGCGACAGACGAACAAAAAAGTGTCGCATACAAAAAAATACGTTCGCCCACGCTAAATATTTTAACCCACTGAGGGCATTTGGGGTCAGTTATTCCTATGAGAGTCGCGTATAGGCGAGCCAGTTTGAATATCTAAAGTTATGTGGAGCGATAAAGTTACGGTTTTTATGGTCAAATGTATTGCTGTCTGATCCGCAGCCGAAAAAAAAAAGTGTGGGTTACAGGGCTGATAAAGGTGATGGGGGTTGTATGGCAACAAAATCCAAACCAACTTTACTATTTATAAGATGAGCACCGTCCAAATTTAGCACGTATGTGAGGGCAATGATTTTTTTATATATATATATAGCTACGATATACCTATATATGTTAAATTGTGCCTAAAATAGTTATTAAGTTTAATTTTGTATGCATATTTAAAAATCCAATATACAGGGTGTTCCTAAATATCATGTACATAAGGAAGGGGGTAATTATTTGGTTTATTTTGTGCCTAAAATTTCATGTAAACATAGATCTGCAAACGCTTTGTTACCAATCTGCAGGGTGTTGAAATTTCAAGATTTTTTCACTTTTTACTGTATAGCTACTACAGTTTTTGAGATATTTTGCTCAAATTTGGAAGGTAGGTTACGCTATAAGGCCTGCATCATTAGCCATGCCAAATGATGATGTAAATCTACGGGGTAATAATTTTTCCGGGGTCATGCTCTCTTTTCTCACCCTGAACTTTTTTTGCGATGCGCCACTGCTAGATTCTAAAATACGCAATAAATTTTCTGTCTTGTTTAGAAACTTTTTGATCTCTTGTATTTTTTTCTTATCTCTGACCGTCATCGAAAAAAAAAAAAATAGAAAATAATTGTCTGTAATTCGCCAGAGAAAATTAAATTTTTTAAAATGGTCTAGCAGGCTCTGGCTCTATTCAGATAATCACTTGAGTTTATTAATTTTAAGAGTTAAGGTGCTACTACCTGTTAAAAAATAGGATGACCCGGTTTTCGTAGCATTGTTTTATTACAATACAAAGTAACATAACTAATAACAATAAAAACCCTAATTAATAACAATGACAACCCTTATACAGGCGTCCGCTCTTCTTCTCATTGATGCTCGCACTCTCTCAAATACTCCTGGAGTATTTCTTATCGTTTCAAATCCATCGATTATTCGATTTCGTAAGTCATCAACAGTATTCACAGGTGTTGTATACACTAGAGATTTTGAGATATCCCCACAGGAAAAAATCTATACTATTTAAGTCAGGGGACCTAGAGGGCCAAGGCTGAGGTCCACCTCGTCCTATCCACCTATTCTCATATACTTCATTTAAATAATCCCGAGCCAAAATAGAAAAATGTGATGGGGCGCCATCGTGTATATACCACACTTGATTTCTAAGTAAAAGGGGCAAGTCTTAAAGTAATAAAGGCAATTCATTCTGCAAAAACAGCCTGTATGACTGACCAGGAAGTCGACCAGGCAAAAAACAATAATGAGAACTGTTCTTGAAAATGCGTTTGTACAATTTCATGTGGATTTTCATCTGCCCACGCGTGGTTGTTGTGGAAATTCATAATTGAAGTCCTTGAAAAATTCGCTTCATCGGTAAAAAGGATTTTACAATTAAAAATGCGGTCTGCTGCTAGCTTATTAAGGTACCATTGGCAGAAATCAATCCTTAAAGGGCAGTCTCGGGGAAGAAGAGCCTGCACTCTTTGAATGTGGTAAGGGTATAGCAGGGAAACTCGTAGAATACGCCAAACAACTTGATGACTAATATTTAAATGTTCACTGATTTTTTTGGTGCTGGTGCGAGCATGTCTGTCTATTTCATTCAGAATAGCCTCTTCGATCTGTGGTGTTCTAACAATACGTAGTTTACCTGCATCATTAGTATTCTTTTTAAAAGTTCCAGTTTCTCCAAGACGCCTATGAATGTTTGAAAATATTCGATGATCGGGTATCATTCTATTGGGATAGCGCTCCATGTACAGACGTCTGGCTTCTCTTGCATTTCCATTCGCAAGGCCGTAGATAAAATGCATGTCAGCCATTTCAGAATTAGTGAAATTTGGCATATTTACAAAATTATAACGAGTATTTAAAACACTTTTACACCTTACAGTTTGCAATTTAAAACTTTTACTTATACAGACACAAGTTACGATTTCTAATATCAGTTGTCAAATTAATAAACTCAAGTGATTATCTGAATAAAGCCAGAGCCTGCTAGATCATTTTAAAAAGTTTAATTTTCTCTGGCGAATTGCAGAAAATTGTTTTCTATTTTTTTCTCGATAACGGTCAGAGATAAGAAAAAAATACAAGAGATCAAAAAGTTTCTAAACAAGACAGAAAATTTATTATTGCGTATTTTAGAATCTAGCATCGCAAAAAAGTTCAGGGTGGGAAAAGAGGGCATGACCCCGAAAAAATTATTACCCTGTAGATTTACATCATCATTTGGCATGGCTAATGATGCAGGCCTTATAGCGTAACCTACCTTCCAAATTTGAGCAAAATATCTCAAAAACTGTAGGAGCTATATAGTAAAAAGTGAAAAAATCTTGAAATTTCAACACCCTGCAGATTGGTAACGAAGCGTTTGCAGATCTATGTTTATATGAAATTTTAGGCACAAAATAAACCAAATAATTACCCCCTTCCTTATGTACATGATATTTAGGAACACCCTGTATATTGGACTAATAGTAGATTTTAAAAGTGTTTCCATGGAGATCCATCAATTATTTTATTTTGCTTGGTATCGGTACTTATTCGGGGGCAAAGACTTAATGTAACTCGTATTAAAATAAATGACTATGGGTCCATGGAGACGATGTATTTTTTGATATGTAAATATTTCTTCATAAATGGCTTTGGCTTTTTCGATCTACCTTTTTCTTCGTGGATCGTTTGCTGTCCGAGTATCACGTTGTAAAAGCTTACTAGAAGCTCTTTGCCCTGACACCGGCTTCCTGTTCTTGTACGATTTTTTTTCTTCAGCAAATTTGGTTTGTAGCTGCAAGGAAATTTCATTTAAGAAATCTTTGGATGTATGTTACTAAAAATCTAAGGTGTTTCATATGATTGACGTTTAAAATTATGTGTAATAAGTGTTTTGCATTATATCTATTTTTAATATAATATAATTATATCTAATTTTGAGGTTAAATATTCTAACTGTAATGAGACTTTAAATTAAATTTTCAATATGTATAGGTCGGTATTATCTTGAGAGGCGTGATTTAACGTATGACATAGCGGGAAATTTGAATTTTGTTTTAAATTGAAATTTACGGCCGTTTGCACCGTCTGTGATTAACATTTTAATTAACTAATCAAAAATTAAATTTAATTACGAATTAAATATGAATAGGATTGCACCGCACAAATTTAATTAATAATTAGTTATTTAAAAAGTTTGCGACAGAAATATAGGTTGGTAGTGCGTTAAGTTTAGTTTTTAGTCAAAAATTGTATTTATATTTGGAACACTGTTCCATCATAATGAAAATTGTCGCTATGCGAATGCGCGATTTTAAGCGGCATTTGAAAGTTATTGGAATTTAAGCTGAAGAAAATTGCTACAGAATTAGATATTGAAATAAAAAAAGTTGAGTAGCTTTTAAAATGGAAATTTATATGTGAATGCAGCGTTTTTTGCATTTTGGAATTCTTTTTTATTTGTTTGTTCTGCAAATGCTCTAATTTCTGATACTTTATTTGGTCTCTGCTATTACTTGTTAGAATTATTTTATTATTGCCATCATTTCCTTATATATTTTGTTCCTTTTTTTAACGAATAAATGATTAATTACATACACAATATTTCTATTAAAAAAATCAAAGTGATAATGCATTTAGAGTAAATAAAATATATTTCGTTTATACAAAAGCCAAAGAAAACAAATAGAAAAAAAATGTTCAAAAGTTAATTTCTAGCAATGAATTACAAATTATTAAAAAATTCATTAATTAGTAATGCCTATGTCGCAGCAGGTACATCATCAACAGCGTCATAATTAATCTCATGAAGTTGTCCATTTAAAATTTCTTGATTTAATTTTTCTTCATTGATTTCCTCTTCGCCCACATTTATGGCTATATTGTACAATACTGAGGTACCAACTATTACTGCCATAAAGGTATCCAGCTTTAAGCGACAACCATATGCCAGTAATGGAAAACATTCTTCTTAGAAACATGCTTTAAATGACATTCCGTGTTGTAATATGGCTTTCATTATAACGATTTTTCACAACTGTTTCAGAATTTAACAGTGGGGTCAATAAATATGTTTTTGAGGCATATCCACTGTCGCTTTTCGAAAAGAATGGATCGTTAAAGTATGTATTTCCTGGCCATCGTACTACGATATCCATTATTTTTAAATTAGTACCACATAAAAATAGTGAATTTATAAAAAGATATCCTTTCCTATTACGAAATACTTCCGGGTCATTGCTACCTGAAACCACGAGTAATCCTTAAATACATTTATTGTTAGTTTTTTATTTCGGAAATTAATTTTTGATTTACCTTGGACTTTCTAAAACCCTGCCAACTATACACTTCTTGCACGCCACTATTCCTTGTCCTAATCTTCAAAGTAAACACTTTAATTAGCCAGCTATTTCAATTTACAGTCACAGATATTTGTATTATAACCAAACCGCATAACATAACCTATAATCGCCCACAAACACGATTGTAAACAAAGAAACTACGCTTGTGCCAACTTTAATTATGAGTTAATTCGTACCTTGTGTACTGATTAAAGATAATCAGGAATTAAGGATTTAATTATTAGTTAAGCAGTCGGTGCTAGCGAAATTCAACTTTAATTATGATTAAATTTTAATGACAACTTAATCACGAACGGTGCAAACGGCCGTTAATGATCTAAAATATATTAGATGTGAAAACCTTGAATAAGAGTACTTATGCTCTTTGTGCATAACTGCATGTCATCTATTATTAAACAATAAATTGTACATGTTACTGATATATGTATGTGGTTATGATCTTGGCCTAAGTTTCTTGTCTGGTCGTGATTGTTTTCCGACTTCTAGCTTTGGATAACATATCTTCCCGGCATCCATTCATTCTGAGAATGTCACTGATAGTTTGAATTTCTTAATTTACATCCATTAAATCGAAGCATATGATTTTTGCTGTATCGTATTGGCATCTTGCGACTCCAATTTTGGTGTGTCGTGGGTGGTTTGATTATTGGTAATAGGTAGATTTTCTGTACACACTAGTTTTTATGTTTCCGTCCCTCATTGTCTGGACTAGGACATCTAAGAATGGAATAGCGTTCTCGTTTTTGAATTGCACGGTAAACTTAATTGAAAATTCTATATTGTTGATATGCCTTTAAAGTGGCCATAGAACGAAGGTATTGTCGACATATCTGAGCTACAGCCTTGGCTTGAGGTGATGTTACGAACGCATCATCTCAATGCTGCTGTTTATGAAAATTGTTCCATGTATACGTTACTCAGAAATGGAGACAAAGGCGAGCCCATCGCCATCCAAAGTTCTTGTTTGTAGAATTCGTCTCCGATCTAGAGGTACGTTGTTTCCACACATATTGTTAATAGTTCCATGATTGTGTTAATATTCAAGGTGGTTCTTGTTTGTAGGGTATTGTCTTGGGAGAGCGCTTCTTTGTTTATTGTTAGTGTTTTATCTGTTCCTATATTTGTAAAGACGCTGATAACATCGAAAGTAAACATTGTGTCATTTGGATATAGGCGTAAGTTCTTCATCTTTTCAACGAAACTTCATAGAGCACTTTTGAGAAGTCTATAAGTGAATCGTGACGTTAGAATGCAGGAAAAAACATAAATATTTTCAAAAAAATGTCTGTGTAAATAAAGTTAAATGAAAACGTAATCCGTATCTATATTTTTGGAAAATATTGATTAGTTATTTAATTATGGTTTAAAAATCGTACCTTACATCTTTAACACGCATTATAAAACTGGAAAAACGATGTATAGCCATCCTCCTATAACCCGGAAACCATTTAATCCTCAAGCAGCAACGGTAAACATATTTTCTATTCTACCATTGACCTAGAACCATTCTAGCGATCCGCTCACGAAATTAGTAACTCCAATAACCGTAAGAAGGCGCGTTTTGGAATGGCATAGATAAAACAAAAAAAAAAAACCTTTATGCGGTCTCCCATAATACCTACCCACATTCGATGTCAGCTTATGCGCCGCGTTCACAGCAATAAAACAGATGCTAGCTCTAGAGATAAACGAATTTATTTCCGTCGATTTTGTCCGTAAGGCTGCTATTTACATTTTTGCATGCAGGAGAGCAAGGAAATGGGCGTACAAGTGTGACGTTGATGTTCGTATTTGACATTTTTTTTATAGCCTACCAATAAATTCCGGAAGTATGTAAGTAAAATTACGACATCCTTGTTATTTATTGAATATGGAAATTTTGTAAGACGCTTTTAAAATACGCTATACACGTACTTATATTGCTTGAATTTAATTTTAATTTTAATGGGTGCAGTTCAGCACTGCAAATAAACGAGTTTCCCTTTGAATATATCGGTAGGCAAACATAATCTGTGTACCAACCGAGCAATATTTGAGATGATCTCATTTGATTTGGGAATCCTGCGTATTAAATGATGCTGAGAATATAACGTCAGAGAAAATCGTACATATTTGATTGCGATTTAATCTTACGTGCGATCAGTTAAACAGCACCTACGATTGCGGCTGTATAAAGTTTAATCAGCCTGTAAGTAGGATTTGGTGCTTCTCTAATATTGGAGCCGTGTAATGAGCTCTAGCTATGTAGGCAGGCAATCTAGATTTAAAGCTATAGCTACTGTAAGTATTATATGAAACGCGAGAGGGTTTCGATATCAAATCAAAACTCTTTCATGGTGATTATATACTTCGTCCTTTACGTAGGTAAATATAATCTGCTGAAACGATTTGCTTGATAAATAGATAGATACATTTATTAATGTGAATACACAGCAGTGTTTACGCAAGTCAACAAAGAGAAATAAATATATATGAAAGGAAATACCATTAGCATTAATAATTATAAAGCAGTAATGATAATGATAAATACAAATATTAAATAATAAGTATTGAATTGTAAAAATTGATAAAAGAATTAATTAATAACAAGTAGAAAAAAAATATTAAGTCAGCTTTATTATAGAACACGTACCTAATAAGAGTAATAAGACATTTTGAAAAATAATTAAACAAAACAATAAACTATTAGTAATAATAACAGTATTGAAAATTCTATATAAGTACATGAAAGCTAAAGTGAGAACTCAGAAGAAGAATAATTTGTAAGAAGGAATTCATTTGCAGAATAAAATGCTTTGAATATTAAATATTTATTAATAACATTATTAAACAATGATGTACGTAAATTTTGCACTTAATTTGGTGAATGCATTATAAAACTTAATTGCATGGTAATTTGTACCGTCTCTGCTTGTGTGAAGTCTTAAAAATGTTCCATCTTATGTTGCTACCCTGTCTAGTAGAATAATCATGAGAATATGAGTCTCTAACAAAAAGTAAACACTCTAGGACATACACTGATGAATGAAATCACAATTTATTAAATCATTTATGTAAATTAAAAATAGCACCGGGCCTAGAACTGACCCCTGCGGAACTCCGTGCATAATATGTGACACCGTAGATAAAAACACTTTTATATTTAACCAATTGTTGTCTATCTCTAAGAAAAGATGAAATTAAGCCGATACTATATTCAGAAAAATTATTATTTAATTTCGCTCAATTGAATGAAGTGATTGACACAGTCGACTGCTTTAGTTAAATCATAAAATGTAGCATTAATATATTTCTCGGCTTTAAAAGCCCTTAATATCAGATTCGTAAAATTATTAATAGCAAGAGTAGTTGGAAGTTTGCTTCGAAATCCATATTGACACGAAGAAAAAAGAGAAAATGCATTAAAATAATCAATTATTTGAGCTTTCAGTATTCTTTCGACAATTTTAGAAAAGATAAGAGTAATTGAAATATGTAGGTCGATAGTTGCTAATATCATCGATATCACCTTTCTTGAAAATAGGAGTTGCTATTGATAGTTTAAAAGCTGTTGGATAATGCATCGCTATTGATGCATTGATTTATTAAATTAGGTAAAGGGTAAATAATAATATTTATGATAGTCTTTAAAATTTTATAATTTATGCCATAAACATCTTTGCTTAATTATTTAATCAAGTTGTTAGTGATATCTCTTATTTCAATAAAAGTTACGTACTGCTGTGGTTAGACAACCCATTTTCCGCTGAGTGTATTTTAAGTCGCATATATTGCTTGTTTTGATTTCTCCGATTAGATGTTTTTCAATTTACCGAAAATTTTCACAATTTTATTTTGTTTTGAATAATTTTAGTTTAAGAGTTTATTATATGATTTTAATTTTGTTGCGTTAAATTTTTTTTTTAATTAATCCAGGCATTCAAATGTCTATTGTTTGCTTGTGCTGATTTAATACGTATTCTATTTAATATTGTCGTATTGTTATAATAATTTAAATGAGTAAATTGATTTTTAATTTTTTGATAATCTATTAATTTGTTGCATTTTGTAGTTGTAACTTCAGTAATTATGTAATAAAAAGAAAACATTATTTTTATGTGATTATTAAATTGAAGAATTTAGTAAGTTTTCCATTTCCAATTATTATTATTATTAAGCTTCTACTAGCGATAGTCACTGTACTAGCGCTTGTTGGCTGCTGCAACCATTCAATTACATTTTAGGAGGATAAACTACGTAATTTTAATTTTTTTAAAGTTATTGAAGAGACAATTATTTCAGTTATTCAACTAATAACGTTTACGAGTTTGAAATACGTTAAATAATAATGAAATACATAATAAAAAATACTAAATAATGGTAAAATTTCAGAATATGTCACACGTAAAATCAGTCAAAACAAAATAAAAACTGGTTTATGGTATATCTGGTTGCCTACTCGCCAGTTATTAATGCATTGACAATTTGTTTTTTAATTTTACACATAGGGAAATTGCATGTGTGATAGAAAAAGAAACCCCGGTATTCTTGAACACCTAAAATCAATTATACAAGCATCATTATTCCGTCAATTTATATATCTACACTATAATATAAACCTTCTCAAGTAGTTTCACTAAGTGTCGGCGCCTTTGATGTTTTTTCTATCAATTTAAGGAAATGGCGTTTGGCAGCTACATTTGCAACTAATAATTGCAAAGTGGGTACGAAAATAACCTATGACATTTGTGTTCAGTATGCTACACACACATGTATATTAAATTCCTTTGACAAATAACATTTTAATGTTATTTATTTTTACAAAATGTAATTTTTAATGTAAAATTTTAAAATGTTTGTGATGCGCCTGTTAAATGTATAATATAAAAGTGGATTAATGATTTTCTGAAGAAGACAATAAAAAAATTGTCGAAACGTTAAAAAAATGACTTATTTTGGTAAAATTTTTCATTAAATTGTTCAAAAAAGCCGCTGTCTCAAGAAAGGAAAAAACAGAAAATATTGAATAATTGACAGAAAATCGCACAACATCAATGTCACTCCTATAATAAAATGACAGTTCCATTCTGGGCTTTGTAGGTTAGATTTTTGTTTGTCAACAAATTCAAATAGTTTTAGTTACAATTTCACCCACCTATGCGACACCGCGAATTTCCTTGGGCGCCATGTTTGAAACCCTTGTTACCGGCGATGTGAAACTATTGGATATACATATAGACTGTGCCTACACTCTGTAGCATTAATGACAAACGTTCCAAATAAGAGTATTTCTATATCGCATTAATTCTTTAAGAAAATAAAATAAAAAAAGAACATTAATTGCTTAGATCTGCTTTCTCGCAACAAACACAAAAAAAAAAACACCTTCATGAATCAATCCTTTTTTTCTTTCCCTGCGATCTAATCTGAGATTCCCGAGGTAATAAAACTTATAGGAGTACCTAATCCCACTTGAACTTATATTCCCCGTCCAATGATATCTCCGCCTAGTGCTGCACAAGTCACACGCCAAATAGAAAAAAAAGCTCATAGTAAAAAATCCCAACTCCAAATAGGTTTCGATATATCAACTTGGACGTGTTGCGAATGTTTTTACCGGCGACGCCGCCGCCGTGGCATCGGGGGTAAACAAGCCGAAGATTGAGGTTTGGTGCCTGTTATTGTCGTCTGAGACTTTTCCTCTCGTCACTCGCATCGCTGAAGATCCGATTTAGGGCTTGTATAGATCTTTTTTTTTTATTCTAGGTGTGCGAGAGGCGTCCCAACTGTAATGGGAGGGATATCAAAGTATTGGCAATTAAACTTCTGCGGAACGTAACTAGCGGGCCGCAGTTTAATTTCGCTTTGGGTATGGTTTCGGGTTTAATTACGAATGCGGTGGGTTAGACGGTGCCACGTAAGCGGTAAACGCGAGCTTCATATATTGTTGGAGTGTGTTTTGTGTGCTGACTGTGCGAATTGAGGTGTTAATAGAAAGTTTTGATTACTTACATTTTATTAACGAATCTATTACCCATAATGGCTGGAACCTTAATATATGAAGTTGAGGTTGTGGTGACCACTTCCTACCTATTTGATATTTAAGTTATAATTTTCTAATTATTCTAGTATAAGGTTATTGGGAGCCTCCTGTAACTTCCTTTTTCAAAGATTTGTGTTTCTTTTTTTTTTTGAGTTTCTACTAGCTACCTAAAGAATGATAAGGGTAAATAAGAAGGCAAAAATACAAAATGGCCTAGGATAAAGAGGACCACAATAGATCTAAAAATATCACGATGACATAGCTTCTTATAGCCACCCCATTTCATTCATTCATTCATTCATTCCATTATTAAGTCGGGGTGGGCACCTAAAGTCCGGGCAGTTGAGCTAGATGCTCATTGTAGCATCCCTATTAAGTCTCTTATTTCCACTGCGAGTGGATAGCCACCCCAATCCTGATCTAATCTAAATCTACTATATATATAATGTATAAAGTTTATCAAAATTAGTACTGTAATGGTCATATGTATTATATACCTAATCAAAACTGCTCCACTATGGCATTTTTTGCAAAGCTCCTGATCATCAATTAATATATCTTATGAATTGTGGGCAATTTGTAAAATAGAGAGTCAGAGATACACACCATTAACTGTGAATCGTGGCGTACCTCATGGATCTATACTGGAACCATTGCTATTTACAATATACATTAATGATCTAAATATGAACGCTGCTGCGAATACGATGTGCCGACTACATGCCAACGACACCTGGCTGGTTATAAAGGTTTTCGAGCTCTTCCACCACAGCAATTTGGATCAACTTCTTCACACAACAAAGCTGGGGTATAGAAGCATATTTGAGAGTAAATTGTAGTGATGTATAAACCTGCTTCTTTACGTTAGCAGCTACAACCTGCTTCTATAAGTTTGCACACCGCCCCAAAGTGTCTTTTGTAACCGCTATTCACTCAATATTTGTATGTATTTATATTTGATTCAGTAACGAATGGAGATACATGCACTTTGCTTTATATACAGGTTTCCCACCGAACTTGGACATTAGATTTTTTTCAACTTCTAGTAGAAATTTAATTTTGAAACTTGCAGTGTAGACATGACCTACTGTGATCTATTTAATGAAAATATTTTCAACTTTATAGCACTTTCGGTATACAGGGTATTGATATCAACTTTCTTATTTTAAATGGAATGGTGTAATTTTTATCGGTCTAATGAATTTGGAGAGTTATTTACAACTAACGTTTTTGAGATATTTTCATTTTCGTTGATTTTTTGACATTTGCACTCTTTCAAATAAAATCAAATATTTCATGAGGTAGCAGATATTTAGTGGTTCTACTAAAGTCGATGTAAATACAAGAACGTAGCTATAAGGTGTTATAGCAATAATCACTGAATCACATACAGGGTGTTCAAAAATGTGCCTCCAATGTGGATACCTTTAAGCTAACAAAATTTTTTTTCTTTCAAATGGAACATGGTATTTTTTACTACCGCATTGAATGCAGCGCAAAATTCTACATCGATTGATATTGAGCTTTGGTATACCTATTCTTAATAGTTTTTGAAGTATTAGCATTTCTTGCAAAAATTGCTAAAAATATGCCTAAATTCCAAGTTTCAACTAAATAAAATGAGTTTTTTCCTACGAAACACTCTTTACATTATTTGCCTAACCTATCTAAATATTTATTTTTCAGATATCTAACGTTCACTAGTTTCTTACTAATACTAATGTCTTTTAGTCATAGAGAACGTACATTAATTATTAGATATTAGTAGGCCATGAGATGTGCTAACAAACAAGTGATATCCATTGTTAGTAATTTACCAAATTGCGCAGTGATAAATCTATGCAGTATTAACAAGTCATATCTTTTATAGTACGTCCTAATGCTGTCAATCCTTCACACATTTTCTTCTAACAAGTAAAATATTGTAAATCGAAGAAATAAGAAAAACATTGCAAGTTACATATACAAATAACATTTTGGACTTATTCTACATTCATGAAGAATGTAACAATGATTAGATACCTACACATAAAAAAATAAAATACAAAGGGAAATTAAAGCTGATATCCTAAATACACCCATAATAGGTATTTCAAGTATTGTTCACTTACTAGACCAGATATTTTCTTTGTAGGAGAGCCGTCTGACATGGAGTCTCTGAAAACAATGCAGCCTCTTGGCTTTTTGTATTAAACTAGGTATTAAGCGATACACTGCAAGTTTCAAAATCAAATTCCTGCTAGAAGTTCAAAAAAAATCTAATGACCCAGTTCGGTGGAACAGCCTGTATATATGCATCTAAGTATTATATATATTTTCATAACTAATAATGATCTACTAATATAAATAGTTGATTAATAAATGAAAAAGTATGGTTTCTTGAACGGAAAAGTATAAATTAGCATTTTACCGTTTTATAATTGATATAAAACGGTGATTGGAACAAGTAACAATAATAACTGGTTCTGAGCGGTTACATCTCACAATGATAGAGTTTCTATAATGATATGTATTATGTGTTTTTGCATAGGTATTTCTTAATCAAACTCGATATAAAAACTAGAAAAGCTAATCAGCGTAACTTACATTGTGTGGGGTTGTTACACAAAATAATTATTATTACTTGGAATAAAATTGTCTCCATCTGAGCTTGACAAAAACAATATTTCTATGCATTTGTTATCGACGATAAATTTTGACAGTGACAGGTGGATAATCTATATCCATATTATTTAATTCTATACCACCATTTCAAGAAAACGGAATATCTTAAACAGTCGGTACTTCAAAATTGAAGCTACCTTTATCCGAATTATAGACATTCTTTATTAAGAATGTTAATTCAATGACACAGACTTGAGCGTTTGAATAATAAACTTTATTATTTTACTCAAAACACTTCATACCTTGAATGGAGGATATTCAATCACCTGTTTGGTGTCACATAATCAAATTCCTTACAAGTTGGATGTGCTAGAATGACTATTTTATTACTATAGCGTAGTCAAACGTTTGCTTAAGCTCCTATTATCGTTAGCAATAAATTTAGAAAGAAGCTTGTTGCATTCGACATATATATTTCTTATATCTTATATTTCACTTCTCCACCGAAGTGGAAGCACCGCAATGGTCCTTCGTAATGATTAAATCAACTTTCTTAAAGGTAAAAGATATCTTTTCACCCTCAATTTCTCCCTACTTCGCGAGAATCCTTTTAATCTAAAATCGTATCTCCATTACGTTTACATTTCGCCCAATTAACCCCACGGGAAAGTCAATTTCTACCCGAAGCCGACATCCCCACAGAGGATAACTCGATATAATTCGCAAAAATTTTAATTGTTTCCTTTGCTTTCGCAATATTACAATTATTCCTCTTAGTCGAATATGGAAGAAGGGACTCCTCGACAACCTTAAGCTACACTTTATAAACTCCCTCCTTCGAAGACACAAACGATTTCTATTCTATCGCGTCGCCTCGTTAGCACGACTAACTGTATCGATTCTCCAATCGTTGAAAAATAGTCCGGATTAAATTAGTTCAGTAGACTGGCAACTTTAGAGTAGTTTTCCATTATCAAAAGAAAAAAGAAAATAGATAGGCGATCTAGAATGATGGAAGCGACTGACCAATTAGAGCCGGAAGTGAGGATAAAGACGAACCCACCTACTATCTAAATTTAAAAGCACGTAAGAACTCGGATAGGGTCTTGTTGAAGCTAATGGGTTCGCCTCATTCGTGGTATCTCCTCTGCCTCTATCGGAATGTGCCACTTGAAAAATTATTGGAGAAGAAAGCGACGTGTTCCTTTGTCTGGTAATTGGCCACCTGGCTCCATTTAGACGATTGGGTCAATAGTCCGAAACAGCACTTAACGAAGAAATCAATAATATCATATATTATCAAATGATGAAATAAACGTGTATATCAATAAACACGGATAAACCTTATAAATTGAGAGTAATATTTCCTTTTTCATCTTGAGAAACGCCCCAGCAAGGGCTTTAAAGGAGTTAGTTTCAAACAAAGAATGTTAGGAATTTAAATGAGCGGTCTAGAGGCTTTCAAATTATTAAAAATTCAGGAAGTATTCTGGCAACTGATAATCGTGGAAGTTGAGAAGGGCCGTGTAAAACAACCCCTTGATTAAAAATAAAAATCCGCAGAGCGTGGAAAATATTTTTTAAAAGGTATAATGTTAAAATAAACAAAAATTTTAAATTCGTGCCGGAGGACGTTAACATCATAATTGAAAACAGAAGCAAGGGCATGATAAAATTGCTTTTTATTAAAATAGCTCTCTATTACGACGTACGCCTACGTCGATACTGGAATTCGTACATAGCAACCTGAATCTTGGTGTTGTATCTCGATAATGACGGATTCCTAGAAATCATGGTAGTTATGGAACGCGCCGCTAAAGGTGTAATGCATTTTTATATTCATTCGATTGAAGTTTCTTTGGGTATTTCTCAGATAGTGTACGGATATTTTACGCTGGCATAGAGCGCCATCTAAGACGCACCCCATGGTACTGCCAATTAGTTAAATAACTATGAAGATATTCAGGGAATTCCAATTGAATTCAATATATAAAATTCCGAAATTTAAAATCATTTTAGGGGGCCCCCCAAAGCCCCCAACTTTAAAATTTTAATTGAGAAAATGGGTCTCGTAACCATTTTTTTTTAATCAGTAAGCAAAAAGTGCATAATTGGCAACCTGCGTAGTAAAATACAGTTAAAGTAAAATGGTTTTGGATTTTACTTTAAGTATTAAATGTTCAAAATAATTACTATTAATCTCCATGCAATAATAGCACATTTCACAACATTTGTGGAGTTAATGATAAAAAATAACAAGTTTGAAACTCAATCAGTGGTACAAATACATTGGCTCACATGTTTCGGCTACAACACCATCTTCAAACCCGTATTAGATCAGAGGGAAAAAAATAAAATGACATGGGTTTGAAGATGGCATTGTAGCCAGGACATGTAAGCCAATATATCTGTGCCACTGATTGAGTTTCAAACTAGTTTTTTCTATCATTAATCATTAATCATTAACTCATTTTGAACATAACCATGGATTTCTGGAGTTATTCGTTGGCATTCTTCAACAATTTTTGGCCATAACTCTTATAATAAGGAAGCTGAACGCATGATATACACCTTAGAGTTAAGATGCCCCCAAAGAAACAAATCAAGTGGTGTGAGATCAATTGATCTGGCAATCCATTCTATAGGCCCCTTCGACTATTCCAATGATCGCGAAAGTGATGATCCAGAAATTGTCGTACTCCGGCAGCGTAATGTGAAGGCTAGATCTTGCTCAAATTTTTCTGTGACCAATTGATTGATCATATCGTCCAGCATGTTTAAATACATTTCTCCATTTAAACTCCCCTCAATTAATAAGAGGTTCTAGGAGATGATTGTCAATGATACAAACCCATAGATTAAGTTTCTGTGGCCTTTGTGTAAACAAGGACTAAAGTTTGGTTGATTGTTGTATATATGTTTAGAATGTGGCAAATTTTTGAGCAGCAACTCGCTTTGATAGAGCAAACAGTTTAACACTTTGTTTCAACTGGAGATTTGACAGCAGGGGCACTAAGAGAACCCAATCAAGATGAAAATATATTAATCCAGATAGGATATCTGCCATCAAAAAAATCCATACCTATTTGTGATGCCCATACACTATATGAAGAGGTAATTCAGAGACTATACAACAAGAACTCAAACAATACCCTGCGCGTTTTTGTGAAATATGTGAGTGAAAGCATAGCTTCTTCTTCTTCTTCACATCCACTTAACCGCTAACTAGAGAAAATATAGTTCCCAGAAAAACTGAAACTTGTTGTGTCAACATTTAAAGGTAGTTATTGTAAACAATTATGTTAAACAATTAACAGACTGCCTGTGATATCGAAAATATTGGAGACCATTGTTAAGATTGGATTAGTATGCGTCAACATATCAAAGTCAACATGGATTTTTAACTACTTGATCCACCACAATAGCTATGATTGATCTACTCAAATATATAGCTGATGCATTCAAAGGAAGTCAAGAGGTTTTGCTTTCTTGTTGTCATCTGGGGGTACCTAATATTTTAGCCAGTAAACTAAAAGTATACTGAGTTAGAGGATCCGCCAAAAATCATAAAATCGTATCTAGTATAAAACCGCTAGACTGTTGGCAAATGGTAACTTCCTTCTGCGCCTTAGGGTTCCGCATGTTTCCATTCTTGAACCACTCTTGTTTCTCGTGCATATTCAGTACCTGCAATTTATTTGAGAAAAAGACTATTCATTGGTTTTTAATTTCCTCAGCTCTAAACTCCAATACGTTGATAGTGTGGCCATTCGTTCATCTCCGCCAAAGGGCTAACAATAGCTTGTGGGAATTATATTTAATTTCATACAGTGTTTTATAATTTCTTAAAAAATTAGATATATCACTATCGCGACTTGATTTTCAGCGCTTTTCTCTGCTGAAAAACTTGTGCAAAACTAATAACACTTTCTTAATTTTTTATGTTTTTGGCGTTTACCACAAAAGAAAAAAAAAACATTTTACATAGACCGATATCTATATTATGTATTAGCAAAATTCCTTATATCACAATATAAAATAAAAATCCAATTTAACCACTGCTTTTTTCAGTTGTTGGGAAACGATATCTGCTCGTTTCCCGTATTTCCAAGCAAAGAACCTTATGGCATTTCTACCTTTGTTCGCGCAAAGCCCGGAAGCCAATTGCTTTTGTTTTGTCCGGTGTTTTCCGGTGCTGCGTGTTATGCTTTTCAGTCTAACGCGGCTGAAATGGTGTCGAAAAGAATGTTCTTTGTTTGGAGTCTCTTTGTGAAAAAATTTTAACCCTTTATGGTGCAGCTTTCGAATCGATTGATAATAGATACCCTTATATGTGATGGCGTGGCAAACTTTGATATCAGGAAAAGCTTTCATTATATTATTTTCTTTTATTAGCTTAATTATTTTTTGATTTTACTTAATGGTAAAGTTAGTTATATACTTACTAATTATTTAGTACAGGTAAATCTGTTTAGAATGTTACCCTTAATCAACAAATTAAAGTGGATAACTCGACTTAAAATTAGAAATCAAGATCGAAATTTTGTCATTGCTTTATGTCTCAAACGTAAATATGTATTTATTCTCACCGTCAGAATTTTAAAAGATTCAATCAATTCAACCATGCTTACACATTCGTCGAAATGTGACTAAAATTAAGGCTAAATTTGACCGAAACTAATTACATGTATTTTCATACTTCGCCCTATTCGATAAATACAACTAATAATGTAATATACAACAGTTCACATATATAGCGCGTAAAACAACAATTAAGTCTTTGGGCATGACTCTAGATGAAAATTTGAATTGGAGGTCGCATTGTAAATGTCTTATGAAAAGGATTAACACTTCTTATTATCAAATTAGAAATTTAAAATATGTGTTGCATTCCAGTGACTTATGAAAGTTTTATTATAGTGATGTCTATTCGCGAAGTATTCTGGGGCTCGTCGGTACTATCACGGGATGTTTTTATTGCCCAAAAAAAGGATTATGAGATGTTTAGTGGGTATTAAAAGTTACGAATCCTGTCGCCCGTACTTTCAGAGATTGGCTATTCTACACTTGCCTAGTATATACATCATGGAGTTGCTCCGTTATATATTTGATAATCAACCAACTTTTTTTAAAATGCTCTGACATTCATAGCTATAACACAAGAGCAAAAGAGAAATATTGGGAGCCACTAAACAGATTGAAAATTACCAGACGATCCCCTACTTCGATGGGAATGAAATTATTTAATTTGCTACCAAGACATATAAAAGGTTTGTTCGAACATGCAGTTCGCGAACGGTTTATGATCATGTGAACCAATCAGACAACGCTTTCCAGTTCGCGAGAACTCCAATCTGTTTTCTGAGTGATTTACGTGATCACGAACCTTTGGCGAACTGCATATTCGAACAGCTTTTATGTCTCTTGGCGGTTTGCGAGTATTTAAGCGTCCACTAAGGGCGTTACTTCTTGAGCACTGCATCTACTCCGTTGAGGAATTTGTCAAATGTGTAGTATTTTAAGTTTTATATTTATTATGTGATTCTACTTTATGAACATTGACAATGTGTCTTCAGTTTTGCTGCTGGCATACACAATAAAAAGATTGATATAAAACTTTTTCACGGTGTACCTATTTGCACGAACAAAGTAGCATTTTTTTTAAGCATCAATAATAAAAACATATATTATTTATCATATTAATTACAATCATCAGCTTGCACAAAATGACTTGTGACAGGTCATAGTTCCAACCCCAAAATTAAAAACACTCTGTATTTGTATGTATGTATGTTTATAAATTGAAGGGTGATGTTACACTGCGACCTAAAAGATCTGTTGTGTCCCCTATTCTTGTTGTTTTACAGCTGGCCTTCCAATCCTCCTTTCAGAAAGTGTAGGATATCAGAGGGCCCCAGTATAGGTAAGTCTCCCTCTTCGATTTCACATGCTCCCAGGTTGCACAGTGCTACGCAGTTTGAGAGGAGATGGATGGGTGTTTCATCCAGTTCCTCACAAAATCCACATTCAGATTTCTTTGCGAATCCATGCATTCTGTAAACCTCTTCTGGTTATAAGTTCCCAGAAGAATTTTACTTTGCCTCATTCCCTGGAGATTTTCCCAGTAACTGGATTTTCTCTGCTACATTTCTATTTTCAGTTTCTTCAGTATTGTACTGCTGCTTAACCCGCAAAAGAGTTCAGGCCCTACAAAAGGTATTTCAGCCCCTTTTTTTTGCGAGATTATCGTTATTTCGTTTCCTTCCACTCCTCTGGGACCCAGAACCCACAGGAGGGTTACTTTATTCCTTTTGCCTAGCTCATTTAATTTCCCTAGGCATTCCCAGACCATCTTGGAACTGATTTCATATGAGCTCAGTGCCTTGATGGCTGCTTAACCATCAGACATAATGATAATCTCCTGCTTTCGATGATTTCTAAAAAAAAAGACTCTGAAAATAGTGCTATAATGAACTACATTATAACAGTGTTTTGGATTGCGAAGTTGCTAGCCTTCAACTATGTATAACTTATGAAAGGTGGCAGTTGTGGAATGTACCAACCCAAAATTAAAAAGATACTCGGAGCAATACTACAATGAACTTCATTATAACACTGTTTTCGATTCTGCAATCGTCCTCATTAGGACACCGAAATAGAAAAAAATAATTTACTGATATCTTTACCCAATTTTAGCCAACTCACACAACAAACTTTATCGTTAAGTTTGAAAGCGTTTCGCCACTGGAACAGTATCATTTGCAATGTATATAAATATTAGCTTCAACTTGGAAAAGAAGAGAACCGATCCCACAAAGAGCTACTACCATCTATCAAAAACGCCATTAAATCACGTTCCAGACCATAAATTCATTTACAGCTCAGAGATCAACTGCCATCACGCAGCTAGTTGGAGCGTATACTAAAATTTTATGACCAGCCTCGCCCAATCAATAAAGGCGACGAACTCAACTGATAAGGGTCTAGCTTTTGATATGCATCCCGTTTATAACCGATGAACTAAAACGATAAAATGGGATCTTCATCGCGTATCTGTTCGGCTGCCTTTCTGTCAAATGGGGCGTCGATACGATTCTGTTATTTGTAGTCTTCATTGTCTTTTCTAGGATCGTAAAAAAGGAGGGGTGAGACGAATTGATAGCTGGCTAAACTATTTTATAGATGATAGTTGATGGCGTTGTGAAAAAAAAAATCAATAAGCATTTTGAGGGTCCGCGATAAGGTTTATGCGCCATTTGCTTTTAATTTTTATGTATATTAAACAGTCATAATTTTACTGCTGGATAAATGAATTAATCGAGGGAAAATCACATAAAAAGAGATTGCTTTTTACCATATTTATAGCTGTACTATATTTATCACATTACATACTTAAATTGCCCTGAAAAGGGATGAAATTTTCTGAAGCGGAGAGAATATATTTCAACAAACTCCGAGCTCGGTATCATAAATATAATGTGTAAAAACATAAAGCAATTGTTAGATATTAAAGACCGGTTAACTGATGTTCCCTAGGTTGCTAATTTTCAGTTAAAATCAGTTTTGAAATGGGTGCTTTGAAACGGTAACAAAGGCTCTACTCCGATAAGCCATTGAATAAAAAATAAAATCTTTTTGGGTGATCTTAGCAACAGCATTGGGTTATTGATTATTTTAAGGTTAAAATAATTATTTATTGAATAGATTCAGGATTATTTATATGCACTTTTCAGCCCTAGTATCTATAAAAACATGGACAAATAAAAAAGAATACTGTGACAATAACATAATATTTTGATAACACATCAACGCCCTCGATTAACCGATCACTAATGGAACGGAACATTGACCACACGACTAGCAGATGGGTTGACTGCATGCTAAGAGGCAGAGTGGTCTATGCCAATATGCTAGATAAAAACATCGCCATGAGGACCACCAGAGGGTGTCCTCAAGGGGGAGTATTGTCGCCACTGCTGTGGAGCTTGGTCGTGGATGATCTCGTCAGATCATTAAACGACAAAGGAATATGGACGCAGGGGTACGCTGATGACATTGTCATCGTAGCTAGGGGGAAGTTCCCAGGCGTGGTGGCGGGCATCATGCGTAATGCACTGCGAATGGTGGAGGAATGGTGCCTTTCACAAGGACTCTCAGTTAATCCACAAAAAACAAAGTTGGTTGCCTTTACCAACATGAGAAAACTCAATGACCTAGGTGGCATTAGACTGTTTGGGCAGGAGTTACAATTAACCAAGGAAGTTAAGTATCTGGGTGTTACCCTTGATGCAAAACTGAGCTGGAGAAATCATTTAGTTAACACACGACCAGGGCCACGCAACTACTCTGGCGCTGCAGGAGGGTTGCTGGCAAAACCTGGGGATTAAAGCCGAAGGTGATCCATTGGCTATATACTGCCGTGATAAGACCAGCGATAACATACGGGTAGTCTGGTGGAGGAGGACAGAAGTGTCCTCCGCAGCGAGGCTGCTGACCGCTGTCCAGAGACAGGCGTTGCTGGGTATCACTGGTGCAACTAACAGTACAGAGACCGCCTCTTTGGAGACCATTGTGGGCTTCCCCCCGCTGGAACTCTATGTGAGAGCGGAGGCAATGAATGCGGTCCTTAGACTGAAAGCCAACAACCTGTGGCATCCCAACCTCAGGGTGGGAGGACACACTTATACTACGGGCACGTTGCTGGACGGGCCATTGCTACAAATGCCCACGGACAGCATGGCACCCGAAATTATCTTCACTGAAAAGGTGAAAATCTCCATACCGAACAGAGACCAGGCGCGTAGTGAGATCACTGCTAACGAAACTGGTACACGGATGGATCCAAATCCAGCCAGGGGACAGGAGCCGGTATTTGCGGGCCCAGTCGTATCAAAGGATATTCATAAGCCTGGGGAAACATACAAACGGTCTTCCAGGCAGAGGTATTCGCCCTTGCAGCCTGTGCAGAAATGATTGCAAAAGGAGGCTGCATGAGGAGGAAATTAATATAATGACTGACAGCCAGGCTGTCATTAAGGCAGTCTCAAACCCTGTAACTAGGTCAAAACTAGTTAGGGACTGCAAACAATGCCTGAATGCACTGGCACGAGACAACAGGGTGTCTCTAATTTGGGTGCCGACATGAGGATATAAGGGCAACGTAATCGCTGATGAACTAGCCAAGAAGGCTCTAAGAGACACTTCATGGGTCCAGAGCCCGTATGTGGATTACTAAGGATTCCGCAAGAAGGAGATCTGGACCTGGTTAGATAAAGAAAGTAAAAAGAAATGGAGGTCGACTGAAGGTCAACTCCATACCAAAACGCTGATAGGGATGGGGATGGTAGTTTCTCTGATAACCTACTCAAGCGCAGTAAGAAAGAAGTTAAAACCATTACTGGGTTGGTAACTGGACACTGCCCTCTGAAAAAGCATCTATACAACACAGGCAGTGTAAGCGAACCGTGGTGTAGAAGATGCGAGCTACAGGAGGAAACGAGTTCACATGTAATCTGCACATGTGAGGAACTGAAGGTAGAAATATTTCGGGAGAGATCTATTGGAGCCCTCGAAAGTCCTCAAGTTTCCACTGGGCAAGATACTGGGCTTTATAGAGAACACCAAGCTGCTCGAGTGGAAATAAGAGAATCAATAGGGATGGTACAATGAGCACCAAGCTCAAGTGCCCGGACATCAAGTGCCCACCCTAACCTGAATGAATGAATGAATGAACATAATATTTAATTCCGTACACGCAGTTCAAAGTCATTAGTATTTTTTCATTTTAGGAATTGATCTTCTAAAAGGTTTATATTATAATTATCACTATGAGTTATTAATTAGTACATTTTTTTACAGGGACTATAAAAATTATAATATAAAGTAAACTTTATATTGCCAATTCGTTCACTCGCCTTTCTCAAACGCTTCTTTTTTTTTTTTTTTTATATGTGCATGGCCTGCGGGATCATAGCCCATTTGCCACCAAGAAATTATTCTGTATGGAAAAAGGAAGTAACAGGGACACTCATTTCACAGTTCGGGGCCTATCGAACTGACTAACTTTAAAACAAACAAGAAAACGGCCAACGGTAAACGGGTATCGTATCCCACAAAGGAATTGCAAGGAAGGGTTCCATACAGATAAGTTAACTATATAGAAATATTTTCTTTCTTTATGAAACTCATTAGCCTATCACATATATTCTTCCTATTGAAGCCCAGTAAGCAAACAATACTAGTCGGAAGGGGAGTAAATTCTGAAATGAGAAAACTATATAATTCATTAATACTGTCCCTGTGTAGCTGCATGCTAGAAAGATGTGATTTAAACACGCATAATCTACACCAATGCACATGATGGTGACTCGAGAATCTTAATTTTAGCAAATGGGCCGGGTATCTTCCGTGCCCAAACTTCAATCGGGCCATGGTCGTGCGGTAATAACGTGACACACTGTAATCAGTATACCACGAGTTGGATCTTACACTTGGGTGTATATAAGCGTATTGTGTGCTCTTATTTGTGTATGTATTTATCCAATGCGTATCCCAGTCGTTCAATAATATGCTTTGCTTAGCTGCAGTTATAACGTCCGCCTGACAAGAGAGTAGGGTAAATAAGGCTGTCCAGTAATGATGCTTTGCTTAGCCAGTTTGGTCTACTACTCATTTGGTTTTAGTCCTGAATGGCCTTTAACCCAATAAAATTCTGCATAGCGTGAATGTAATTTTAGGTCTTTTTAAAATGTTAAAAAAATTTACTACAATCGGATGCATGTTGTAAAGGGTGTTTGTCTTGTTGTAATGTTTTTAAGACACTCATTGAGTCCGACATAATTGCTATATGTGCGATGTTTGGATGTTAAGCCATATTTAACGCTTGCAAAATTGCTACTGCTTCTGCCTAAAGATACTAGTTTCTGGTCCAACTTAAACTTAGTTTTAATTTCTTTGTTCTCATTAATCGTAAAATAAGCACAACCACACCCTTCTGAACTTTTAGATCCATCAGTATATATTATTAACGTGTTCTTCAATTTACTGGTGATTGAAGAAAATACACTCTTGATCATGATTTGTTTGGCCAATATACTTTGGAAAATGAATAATTGGAGATGATTGTAAATTCTATATATGATAAATCCAGTGTAGATGGTGCGCACATACGGGAACGAATATTGGCGGTCAGTTGATATGCAGCAGCTAAAAGTGGGAATCTCTCTTTGACCAATATGGGTTAGTCAGATCCTCAATAGATAGGGTGCCACAATTTGCTCAATAGTGATTGCGATCGTTTGTAATTCAGTTTGTATATATATTTTCGGCAAGATATTTTCTGCGGAGAAAAGAGGAGGCTCATGAGCTTCCACTTGAAGCGCCAATATGGGGGTAGATCTCATGGCCCCCACACACAATCTTAAGGCTTTTATTTTGCACTATATCAGTCTGTGTAAATTATTTTTTGTTGGTGTTTGAATAAATTGTACAGCCATAGTCCATGACGGACCTTATATAAGACTTGTAGATATTTACTGCAATGCTGTAATCAATACCCCATGACACTTTGATGATGCCCCTCATCAAATTAAGCGCATTTTCACATTTCGCTATTATCCCATTTATATGGTTTGTCCACATTAACTTGTGATTTATATGTAAACCCAGATATTTCACATCTTGTCTTATCGGGAATTTGCAGTGATCTAATTCTATTTCGTTCGTAGGAAGGGTCCTGCTACGAGAAAAAATACATAACATGGTTTCTGAGGTTCTAACTCTAGTGAATTGCGGTTTAACCAGTTTCTGAGTTTATTGACATTGTTCGACATAAGTGAATTGAGTCTGTTAACATTTCCTTCACTCGCATATAAGCAAAAATCATCTGCGTATTGAATAATATTAATAGGTGGGGCAAACATACCGTGAAAATCCCAAGTATATATGTTAAAAAGAACAGGACTTAAGCTAGATCCCTGTAGGAGACCTTGAGACGAAACTCTTGGACCGACTCTTTCGTTATTTTTTAGCCTTAGAAAAACTTTAACGTTGCGGAAAATATTAGTAATGCACTCTGCCGCTTGTTCCGGTAATCCAATCTCCACCATTTTATTTTGTAAAACATTTAGGTCGACGCAACCATATGCATTTTAAAATCTAGGAACATGGCGCAAGTTGTTTGTTTTTTTGAAAGGTTGATCTGTATATCAGTAACAAATTCACTTAGGGCATCTAGAGTACCTTTTGATTTTCTGAAAGCATATTGTCCATTAGGCAATAAATTTCTTGATTCGAGCCACCAATCTAGTCTATTTTTAATCATAGATTCGTAGGTTTTAACTAAACAGGACATGAGGGCAATTGGACGATAAGAGCTTACTAGATCTGGATTTTTCTTGGTTTTAGTATGGGACTATTAATATTGTTTTAAGGCATTCCACTTGCTCTTTTTTGAGCCACATATCATTAAAAATGGCCAACAGCAATTCTTTGAATTTGGTAGGTAAATGTTTGATCATCAGGTAACTAATATCATCAGCCCCGGGTGTGGTAGCTTTAACAACTTTCAAGGTAGCCTCTAATTCCTTGATAGTAAAAGGTTGTGTTATAAAATGGTCAGTGTTGCATGCTACGTAACTCATTGGCTTATTGTTAACATAATCGGGTGTTAAATTACGCAAAATCAAACTGCCTGTATGTACATCTATGTCACTGTCCGCCTCCCAAGTTCTGTTGAATTTTTTTATTGCTTTCCAAGCGTCGGCAATTGGTGTATTTTTGTTCAACCCATTACATAATTTTTTCCAACTATCTCTTTTTTTCCGCTTTAAGAATCTTTTGGAGAAGGACATGATTTCTTGATATTTTAAATAATATTCTAATGTTTGCTTATACTTAAATTCTTTAAGAGCAATTTTTCTCCTATTAATCACGGCCGAACATTCCTCATCCCACCAGGGTGGAACCCCTTTATTTCTAGGTGTGAAAGGATGGTTGATCTTAAAGGTGGAATCGGCCGCTTCGCTGACAGCTTTAACGAAGAAATCAGTTTTCTCTTTAGCGGAGCTGAACTCCCAAGAAGGCAATGTTTTGCTGTCTAAGAATCGAGTAAATGATGATATTTTATTGTTAGAAATTTTCCAGCGGCATTTAGGAAAGATTTTCTTGGGACATATATCATGTTGTACGGTAATGAGGATCGGAAAATGATCAGACGTATAAGCGTCATGCAAACAGACCAGCTCAGTTTGTTAACTAAGAGGGAGAACATAAAGATAGATCAATTGCAGAGTAGCTTTCGCCAGGACGATTAATTTGGTCGGACTCCCATCATTTAAAAAAACCCAATTTAACTCATCCAACACCTTAATTAAAATATTACCCGCACTATCATTTCTTGAAGAACCGAAAGTAGTATGGTGAGCATTAAAATCCCCGCAAACAACGCACGGTCTGGGTATTTGTAAAAAAAGATCAGTATACTCAGAAGCTAAGATTCTACATTTCGGAGTACGATATACCGAACAAATTGAAAATTTATAATCTGTTAAGCTAATGCCACAGATCATAAAATTATTTGGAATAGATGCTGGCGTAAAATTTAAAACTTTATATTTAATAGATTTATGTATAAGAATGGCAACACCACCAAAGCCGTCCGCACGATCCTCTCTGATAACATTAAAATATTTAAACGTAACATTTTGATGTGGTTTGTACCAAGTTTCACTTAAGACTATTATATGCGCGTGGTATTTTGTCATAATTGTTTCTAAATTGATTCTTTTAGCTGTTGCTGACTGTGTGTTCCATTGTATAATATTTAAATTATTCACATTGCGTAGAGAGTTGAAGATGAAAGTAAAAAAAAGGGGGGGAAAAAACAACGTACGGGCAATTTAACCTTCCGATTGATCTGAATAATCTTGCGATAAACTAAAGTCAGAAGCATAACCCTGCGAGAGAGTGGAATGTAAGTCTCCATCAGATTTAAGTTTTTTTACTATACGTTTTAAACGTGACCTTAATGAATTTGTCTTAACTTTATGTATACATTCAATTAATAGCCTGAGCAAGGTGTCACAATTAAAATTCAGGTGCTTGCAACAGCTACAACATCATGCTTCCCTTTCGATTCATCAAGGAATTTACAAAATAAAATCATAATTAATATCTTTGTCTACAAAAATTTCTTTAAACTCAGGGAAAACCTCACTGTCTGATTTGACTATATCCTGTTTTGGTCTTTTCAGCTTTCTCATTCCCGTAAAATTTAGCGGAGGAGGCTGAAAATTCAAATCGTCTGGTTTTCCTATATGACTGAAGTTTGTTTCTTGCACAATACTAATTTCATCAAGGTCCGCGGAGTGAGAAGCAGCTCTTTTCTTCGAATCTGACGACCTACTATCTATAGACTGCGTTTTATTATAAGTTCTTTTGCAGTAGCTGTATAGGTAATATCTTTACCGAACTCAGTCCTGAGTGTACGCCCTCAATTTCCGCGTCATTACCCGTTTCTTCAGTATTATCTAAACCAGACTGCACCTCCACCGAATCCGGATTAAAGTGCACATCCACAGTAGTGATACTTCAGTAGCATTATTGAACGTGGGACACTTTTTGGCAATGTGACCCACTTTTTACAAACGTAACATTTCAATTCATCCATTGATAAAAAAATTCTAAAGGTGTTTTCATTACATTTAATTAGCAAGGAGTCCGGTAACTTATCGTCTGACCTTAAGTTAATATAAACTTGACGGCGAAAGCTTAAGATGTGCGTATAATCCGGGTGGTTAACTCCGGCTTTAATAAATGTAATAGCCGATGCTGTATAAATCCTTCTTGTTTAAGTGCTTTTTCGATAATATGGTGTGGAATACACGGAGAAACATTAGACATAATTACGCGTTTGCGGTGACACCAGTAGTCGGGCCGGTATAAAAGAGTTATTTAAAGTTATTCCTTTGAACTCTGTGACAAATTTATCCGCTAGATCTTTAGATGTAAGGTATATGCATATTCTATTGTTAGAAATTCTAGACGCGAATAAAATATTACGAGGGCCTATAATTGTTCCTACTCCAATAACATAACAATTTTTTTGTGTGTTTTCAATAGCATCGAATACAATAGCTTGATTCCTATCCGGAAATTTGTAATTATGTACAACGTCAGCAAAAGAACGAGGTTTTCTTATTACAGTTTTATCCATATTCAGTAAATTTTCTCCTAACCTATGATTGAAACTCTCCACATTACCTCCGTCATCAGAAGTACTGTGGCCGGCATCAGATGCCCTCACCGGCACCAACAGACCGCTAAAGACAATCCGCCACGGAGGCGCAGCAATGACACCGACGCCCCCACCGAAAAATTCTCCCACGCGCTAGCCTGCAGAAGGCAAGCAAGCGCGCAGGACTGGAGCCGCAAGAAAACTAGCAAGTGAAAAATAGAAACGAGGGGAACAAAAAACAAAATCCTTAATTAATAAAATAAAATGGAATTTCTTATCTTAAAATGGGCCCCGGTCCTGCCGGAATAAACTGGTGACGCACAAACACAGCACACACCAATTTAACCATAAAAAAATTACGATAAATTCAGCACTAATCGACACACGTGTTTCAACTCCGACGTTCGAAACCGCAATCCAAACGCTTCTTTTTATTACTTCTTGTCATAATTACAGGTAGTGAAGATGATGATGGTGGTGGTAATAATATTTGCTGTATGTTGGCTGCCCTATGATCTTTACTTCATCGTGGCTTCCTTCTGCCCGGATATAACAAATCTGCCGTACATCCAAGAAACTTATCTGGCCATCTTCTGGTTGGCCATGAGCAACTCGATGTACAATCCAATCATCTATTGCTGGATGAATGCAAGGTAAAAAATGTAATCTTTAATTCTTTATGATCACACTTATTTCGACTTAATATGAAAACATCTGCGTAAAACAGTGCTGGAATAGTATATCGAAGAGCAGTTTCATACGTGCAGCTTTACCAGGCGAGTCCAACGCGTTTTTCAGAGGACGAGTCTACACACAAACAAAATAATTACTCAATTTGAATATAAGTGCATTCACATTGAATCATAAAATAACTTCCTATATAAGTAAGAAGATGATGTATTATATTAGAATAAAAATTTGTTCAGTTTGTTTTCCAAACCCGTGATTTGTTAGGACAAAACAATTTTTTAGTTCAAATGAATCAAATATAATAAAATCATTATGAACATATATATATTTTCAACACAAAATTATTATTTTAGATTTAAGTAAATAGATTTTCTCAACTAGAAACTATCACATTTATGCCTTAATAATTTATGTATATTGAGAAGAGTATATAAAAGTATTATTTGAAGTATTGTCATTATTTGCTTCCAAAATTATAAGTATTATTGAACTGATAATGCTTTCCTGCTTAATCTAGCATTTCTACTATTCAAGGTAATAATTACCTACTAATTTGTGTCTTGTAACACCAAAAAACCTCGGTAGGGGAAATTGTAAATAAAGAAATATTATGTAATTAAAAAAATTTACTGTCATACTTTATAGTTTTACAATGTTTGGAGAAGGTAGCGTATCGGTGTATTCCAGGAGTGCGCACGGGATATTGATGCGTAGAGGTATAGATGTTATGCGTATCTGTCGTTGCGACCGGTGTTCTAGGAATACTTCTCACTCAATGCCCGGGCCTGGTATCTAGTCGGCGTTGGTTGCTGATATAATTTCAATCAGTATAATAATTTGCTTGTATTACCTACTGAAAACTAATAACTAGTAAATACCTACATATGTTTTAAATTACACACCTAGCATGTTCATTATATTATCCGACACAATGTCGCTGACTCTAAGTATTATTCAAAGTTTTTTAACCAGTAATCTTTTAATATTAGATAACACCTACGTACTTACCTTCAATATTTTAATGGTAGCATCTGTGCATCAGCCCCATTCCACCCAATTCTTTAAATAGCTGTGAAACGGCTGGGGTATCCATTTAGATTTACTTTCACTCACAACCAACAACACTGTTCGCTGGTCAATCAAAAAGTGATTATATGTGTATGTATATGCAAAACCCCCTAAACCCCTAAAAAGAGGAACAATGACAGAAAGTTTAGTGCAATAAATATGGGTTAAATTCGTTTCAAATGTTTCAATATTATGGTTATTTCATTTATATTTCGTGTTTCAGTACAAAACATTTAATAATTTTATATAGTCATTCATTTATACCAAAACGTATAAGGATTTTATTTTGAATCTACAGACTTTCTCACTATATTGCATAGATTTATTCCTTTCAACAATAACAATGGTTTCATTTGTGGAGTATCCTTCAATGCAAATATTTATACTATTTTTTTAAGAGAATGTTTTTAGCGAATTTACTTTATTTCTATACCACAAGATTAGCTCATTTAAATATATATTAAGTTTCGATTTCTGAATAAATAAAAGTATTTAGACTGATAATTTTTTTTTTGCGTGTAGAAAGGCTTTACGAAACAAGATAATTTACACAGACATAATATCAATAATTAGTAACATTTAATTTATTTTTGTAGATTGAATTGGATAATAATCCAATTACCGTTAATTCATTTCGTTAAAGTGAACAATAAGAATTATTTCTTATAAATATAAATTTCCTACACAAAGATATTTTAAAAATTGTGTTTGCATTTTCCCCAAGCTCTGTGAATAAAACATTGTTCTATTCTATCTACTGCGTATCGTTGGACTGATATTTCTTTAAAAAAAAAATCGATGAAAATTGGTATTCAGAACATTTCTAAAACTCCGCCAGAGTAATTTTTAGAGCTTACAAAAGATGAGTTCTTCAATTAATTTAAATACCATTTTTTTTTCTTTTTCCTACGCAAGTCCTACAAAAAAAAGGTCACCTTCTCCATGAATACTAGGTATTCTAACAGCGCAGATTTCATAATTACATTTTATGGTCATAAAACCAATTTCGAGGCAAAAATCAAACTTCCCTGCCATTAATATTCGACCTATGCCTTCCAGTCAAAGGGATGAAAGTAAGAGGTTAAACGGCGCTCGTTTAAAAATATCCGCTCACGGCTCTAGCAAAACTTTTCTTAAAGGAAAGAAAAAAAAATCCCAGTACCTGGACGAACTCGGGTTTATTTCGTTGAGTTACGTTGAAATAATATTAGTAAAGGGAATCTCTAACGAAATGTACGTAGTATAAAATTTGAGAGGGCAAAATTAGGTTGCGTTAACATAAATTTCACTAATGAGGGTTTCTCCATAGCTATATATGAGTAGTCTTAATTTGGGTAATGTTTCGGAAACCGTTGAAGCTGTAAGGATCAGAGTAGCGTCATTGGAAACCTCAATAAAACACCTTTCCGGAAGGAATTATAAAAGGTGTTTTAGGGGAAAGTTATGTATTCAGGTGAGACAAATGGTCAAAAGATTGTCGAATGTGATGTACCTACACTCAGAAAAATGTATGCGTTAGTTTAATAAAACGTTTTTTTTATTTTATTTTTAGATGTACGCCCTTTTACCCAATCACTGCTATACACCTTTTATTAAGGTACGCTATCTGCTCGTTCTTGCAATAAATTGCAAACTATTGAACTAACGAAGAAGGTATCATTTAATTCTTTATTGCGTTCATATCGTGGATAGTTTTATGAAAATTTTACGTAAAAATAACAAATATATATTCGTTCATATTCATATTATTAACAAAATTATTTATTAAACATATGAAAATATGGTTTACCATAACAAATATTATCCCTGGACTAAGTACAATTATTTGTTATAATAATGAAAACTAATTTATTTCACTAATGAATATTGTTATTACGTAATCAAAGATTGTATATCGTATTGCTTTCTAAACGGCTTTGACGTGGAAAACCAATTTTTTGTTGTCAAAAATTGTCGGTTATCCACACATAACTCACTGTCATTAACGCATTTCCAAACTGTACCCTACGATGTTTATTAGAAACAATACTACACTAAATATTTTCAACAGATCATTCATGATAAAAGATAAAAAAAATTGCTGATAAATTTGCAAGCGCCATCTACTTCTTTTCAGGCTAACCGTCGCATTTTGTAACTACAGGGGATGGGTACTGACATTACCGTGCTACCTATCAATGTTCGAGATGCTACTATCACTTGACCGAAAGATGGCGCATAACGAAACTCATAACGATAACTTTGGGATTTGTTCGTATGATTTGCATGAAAATGAGGCAATTTTATGTTTACCTGACATAAGAGCTATCACGTGAACATTAAGATTATGGAACTTGACTCCGGCAATTAGTTAGTTAGCAGTTAATTGTATTTATATTAACACAAACCGGTGTTTACTTCAATCGAATTTTACTTTTCAACCAACAAAAATAGCTTTATAAATAAAATAAATAAAATATCTTTATGTTCGTTCAAACAATATCGTCGCGAAAATTGTTAAATTTACTATTTTTTGGTTGAATCAATGCATATATTTTTCTGAGTGTATACATAACTTCGAATAAGCTTTTAAATAAGTTATAAATAATGATTAAGAATAATCACTTTAGCCTAACAGGTATCTTCCCAACGTGTTTCATGATTCTACTTTTGTCATTCCCTCCCGTTTTATTTGCTGCGCGCAAACGAATAAAACTTGTTTATGGGAGTCTACAATGATGCCAGTCCACTATAAAAAAAGGGTTTCATTTCATTTTTAACCCCATTACGAACTTAATTCTCGGACTTCGTGACTGCGAAATTTAACTGCGGTTTCAAATTTTATGGATGAGTTTTCATTTTTCCGCAGATATACATCATAAGCCCCCAAAATAATGGAAAATGAACACGAAATCCTTCATCAACATGATTGCGTTATTTTCAATTAAAAGTGATTCCTTACTGGCTGATCGATATTCAGTCCAATCCGCTTAATCTAGCAATTTGAATATCGGAAGATATATTGCTTTCATGAAAGAGGCATGGAGTAAGTTGTCTTTTTTTTTTCAAAATTCAGTCCCTAAGGAGATGAGAAACAGGGATAATGTATACGCAGTATACTGCTCAAACGCAAATTAACATTAATCTTGTTTGTTAGTAATTATTTGTCCTTCTATTTTTCCAATAAAGTGAGGTATCAAATTGTCCTGATATCGATGAAATTCTCATGCACTAGATTTCAAAACGTGCAAGGAGTTGTAAAGAACTAATTGTAGAAGGGTTATCTTAACATTACGTCAAATTTTAATATTTTTTTTAATAAAAAAAAATTGCAAGGAACGCTCGAAGTTACATCTCCTCTTAGCTTAATTGGTAAAGCGCTGGTCCGGTAAACGGGAGCATGTAGGTTCGAATCTTGCGTGAGGAGAAAATTTTTTTTTGGGAAAAATTATTACAGTTAATAGCAGAAATACATTAATTTGTTAAAAAAAAATTAATCAAAAAAAGGAAAGAAAGCATTATGGGAAATGAAGGGGAGGTAATAAAAAACATACGCGTATTACACGATAACAGAAAATTTAAGCTTGTAAAAGATGTTAAACTCACGAGAGAAGCGGAACCAAGGAGTGATCACTGCATGCTGAAACTAGAAATATACACACACGCAAAGAAGACAGACAGAATAAAAGGAAGCACAAGCAAGAGAGAGGATACAAAGCCATAAACTAAGAGAGAGAGAAATAAGAAAGAGGTATTAAGAAATAGTAAGACAAAATATAACAGAGATAAAGAGGAACTGAAAATACTGGAACCCTAAATGAGATGAATAAATATAAAGGAATGGTTACTAATTGAAGCAATGGGAAAAAAGGTGGGCATTAGAAAATTACAAATGACAACGTCTAAAAAAATACAATGTGGAATGGAAATATAAAGTAGAGAGTATAAAAGAGAAGAACTAAAAAGGAAGAAATTATAATAGCAATTAATGAAGTTTAAAATTACTCCTGGAAAAAAAAAAAGATGCAAAATAACTTAAATAAAACTGTTCTACGTCACATTAAAAGACAGTTAAGAAAAAATAAAGAATACATGATGGTTAATATTAAAGACAAAAATGGGACCAAAGAAGATATAGAAATAATAGAAAAATGAGAAAATATTTTCAAAAAATCTATCTAATTGTGAAGCTGACAACCAAACAAATATATGTAGAATACAAATGAGATTCAATTAACCGTAGAAGAAAAACTACAAAGAGCAATAAAAAATATGTAATAAAAAGGTAGAAAAGAATTAAGAAATATTATGAATACAGTGATTACATTGAACTAACAAAGAAAGAAATCATTGTTCACATGAAATAATCCATTAAAATTAGCCCAAAGAAAGAGTTCATCAAATCAATGAAAAAGATTTTATTAAATGACTAACTTTCTGCCTACCAAACGTCATTAGTATTCGTCCAAGATAGAATTCATTTTCATCAGTATCGTGTCTCAAGTATTATTCCCCATTCCAGAGATCAGAGTTTAGATGCACGCCCTCTAAGGAGCACACACCAAACTCTCACTTAGTCCACAACCGCGGCGCGGCGTAAGTTGGTAATTCAATCACTGCTGTACACATTTTATTAAGGTACGCTATCTGTTCGTTCTTGCAATAATTTGCAAACCATTGAACTAACGAAGAAGATATTGAAATGATATCTTCTTCGTTAGTTCAATGGTTTGCAATTCATTTTGCGTTCATAGCGTGAATAATTTTATGAAAATTGTACGTAAAAATAGCAATATATATTCGTTCATATTCATATTATTAACAAAATCATTTATTAAGCGAATGAAAATATAGTTATCATAACAAATATTATCCATGGACTAATGTACAATGATTTGCTATAATAATTAAAACTAATTTATATCACTAATGTATCTTGTTATTACTTAATCAAAGATTGTAAACAATATTTTATCATGACTATGACAGATTTCGTTCTGTCCATGGAAATTCATTCAATGAATGTAGATTATTGATATTAGGTCCAGTATTTTTCTCGGTGTATGTACATACCGATTGAATGCAAGACGGGGATAGTGCTGCTGATCTACAAAAAGACAGAGAAAAAACGTGTGTAAAAATTATGGAGGTATAAAATTATCAAGTATTCAGCAAAAATATTAACAAAAATAATAGAACAAAGGCAAAAGGCAAGACTTTCAATGCTATCAAAAATACGTTTCTAGGAAAGAAGGAAATACGCAAAAAAAGGAATATTTTTTTTTAATTATCAATTAAACAAATACACCAACATAAAAGTACAGTAGCCAAACGTGGACACTCACGGAAAAGCAATTATCAAAAGTAAACGTAATGGGAATGAGCTACCTACGCAAACTGCAGGGAAGAGAAATAGAATACGAAATGAAGTATTTAGACGGCAGCTAAATATACAAGGTGTTTAAAAAAATGTCGGATATTTGACCCAAATATAAAGTACGTGCGAAACACTTTGAAGGAAGTGTTTTCAGTAGTAAATCATAAGAATTGGAAAAAAAATGTCACATTCACACGATTGTTTATGCACTGTCTAACTCTTCGAGGCATCTTCTAAATGAAATGATCAATAGCATCTTGTGGGGTCTCATCCGAGGCTTGCTGTAAATGATGAAGTTCCTGCAAGGCGAGAATTTCTACTTCCTCTGCCTGTATGAAGTTCTAACAGTTGATTATCAGCGACTTTTTACATGCAGCCAGTTGTTTTGTTAAGATTTCAGCTTTGTGACTGGCCTCCTTCGAGGTGTTGCAATTTTTTGGCACGTAGTTTAGTACATGTTCATTTAAACAAACATAGGTCCAATATAGAGCGCACAGACTACCCTCAAACGACGAACTCGCATTCAGATATGTACCGCCCTCTCTATTCTTTTCTATCTAATGGAAATATAGTATAAGGTTATCTTTTTTCAAAAAACTCAAAATTTTGTGTAGAGGCGCTGTTTAAAAGACTGCGTATTATAGAAATCTGTACGACAACATGTTAAAAACGAGATAGTAGTAGAGATGGCACATCGTATTGTAATATAAAAGATTTCATTTTTACCAACAGATGCATTACAATATAGGTATATTGCTGTGTTTTTCGAAATTGTTTCAAAAATAGTGACATTTGTAACATATTTTAATCCGAAACGGCATCTTGATTTACATTGAGTTCGTCGTCTGGAGGTAGTCTGTGATAGAGCGAGTTTTTGACAAATGTCACTTGTTTCCGCAGAGAACTAAGTTTGTTCGCGTCGCATGAACTATTTGCACTTTTATGCACTTTTTAGAACTTTTGTGTACAAAAGTGCATAATGGTGCAAATAGTTCATGCGACGCGAACAAACTAAATATGTTCTAATTATCTCAAAAGTCATGTAGATGTCGCTACTTACCGACATCTGACGTAACATTCAATTCAATGTCAATTTTAACCATTCGACAGGTCGTATAAAGCAAATTGTCAAAGTCATCAAGCAAGGTCGCAATTTTTACAATCGAAATAGCAAAATCAAAAAGCTTATTAATGTTTCTTCTAGGTTCAGGCGTGGTTTCAAGCAATTCTTCTCCTGGCTACCCTACGTCCACGTGAGCCCTGCACCACTGACCAGGAGGGGAGTTTTTACTAGCGGCCGTAGATCCTATTCAGGATCACCCGATCACAATCGAATAATTCGCAACGGTTTGTACGATCATTTTAACTCAACCTACACTTATTGAGCCTATCAAAAAAAAGCTTTAGCAATCCTCATTTACCATAAGGAAAAATTCCCTTCTTCAAATTTGCTTATATATACCGGGAATATGCAGAATAAAGCGAACACTATATTTTTTAAATTTTGTGATCAAAGCATTTCGGAACCTTTTTTGTGCACAATCGCTTTATTTTTGATAATCCCTGTATATGTTTTCCTGTACATAACACCGCTTTACTGTTTTTCATCCCTTGATTGAGTTTTGTCTTTTGTTTTCGTGCTATCTAAAAAAAAAAACGGATACATCTCTGCGTAGAAGTGAAAAAATCTCATAAGGTCTCAAATGAACGATTCTATATTCTATTTTTTTGTTCGTAGTTTCATATTTGTGTATTGTGTTTGTTTGCATGTTTCTCGTCAATTTTCCGTCGGTACAAAGCAGAATAATTTTAGCAATGATTGTTCTCTCAGTTATAAATATACAGGGTGTGGCAAAAAGTATGCACCATATGCGACTTTTCTTTGTTATGGATTTTTAGAAAATTTTAATGCTGCAGAAGATTTAGAGTACAATTTTACAATTTACTTGAGACGCGTCAAACGCAATTTCTCTTCTACCGCATACAGAGTAGGTATTTAAAAGTGAAAGCCGGCTAAGAGTAAAATACTTTTTAAAATAGAGGAAAATTTTATTAGGAAAAGTTGTTCAGAATTAGTAGTTACCCAATAAAGAAAATTCAAATTTCCCACAATTATATTCAGCAATTTCAACTTAAATGGGTATGAATATATCCTCCAATTTTTTGCATGAGACAGTTTTCCGCAAATACCGACCTTAAGCCGAGGAGGGGACGGTTTTCGTTTATATGTTCGGTGAATTAAGACTTAAATTGAAACTGTTGTGGGATTTACACTTCACGAGAGGTAATATTTCAAATTAAAACTTTCTTTCGATCAAGGATTTCATTGCTTGGAAATAACAGATAGTTATTTCGTTTATTGCGTTTGCTGAATAATGCTTGAATTAGTCAAGCACTGCTTTGGAAACAAACGCTTCCATTCTTGAAAATATGATTATATTGATTTGTGTGCTTGTGCTTTTATGTACTAGTATGCTTTCTTTGCAAACTAAATTAGAATAATATACAGAGAAGTAATTATCGCGAATTTGACTGTAAAGCATCCTAGCATAGCCCCAATCAGCGATACGACTGTTCAAAAAACGATAAATGAGTAACTGGTGAAGACGTGATTAACTGTTATTGGATATTACTGAAAATGGCAAATTATATTGTTGCAATATTCTTACTTCAAACTTTCTGCGTCATTAAAATTTTCTAAAAGTCGAAATAACGAAGAAAAATTTCATATGGGGCGTACTTTTCGACACACCCTGTATATATTAAAAACGTTTATAATGAATATTGAACCACCTATAACACTGTCCATTCAAGCATAAAGACACACGAAAATAACACTTATGTCGTAAAGAGTGCATTATAGCTTCCATCAATTACAGACTCAATAGATATCATCCAGAGATAAATCAGGTTAATTTCAATCTTGCCAATTCCATTTCGACCCGTTTGAACTTTCAAATTAGATTAAATATATATTTAACTGTCGCGAACAGAACCTCATATACCAAAACGCAATTAATTACATGTTAAAATGAAACGCGTGATTGAGAAGGTAACACTTCATATTATTTAAATGATGGATGATTTATTCGCTCTATAATAGTTGGCCTACATTGATGTCAATTTATCTTTTTTTTTGTTGTTGTTTTCTTGTTTACAGTGAGTATAGTTTTAAAGTCAACGTTCTAAAAAAGTGTAAGCATTTGCATTTGTTCAATACGGAAAAGCAAATTATTCTAGGAATAATTGTATGTGTATGTAAATAAACTTGATAGCGTTAGGAGAAAATATATTCAGTTTTTCCACCTTTATGCGAATATCTAGAATAAACTAGAATTTTTTTTAAGAAGGCCGTTTCAAAATTTAATTACTCCTGGAGCCTTTTAAACCTCAAATCCACCACATTGCTCTATGCTTTATAACGTCTGCATGCTTGCAATTCAATGCTTTCATAATGTGCAATCGTAATTAATACGTTATAGCAAGATTTTAATTGTTTACATCGATCATATTTTTCCGTTATTAACTCCCATCGTCTTTGATTCTACTCGAACAGGAACCGTAAGAACCCAAATGTACAACGCCTGCCAAACACCTAGCACTACAGATACCTTCTATACCAACGTACACGATCACGATTAGGCGCCTTTAATAGCAGCGCGCAAAGCAAATCCAGCAAACGCTGGCGCAACACCGAAATGAAACAGATGTCCTGACATAAGCAGTCTAGGACCGACTCCGAACGAGACACGGTCCGAGAAAGGAAGACGTGGATATAGTGTGAGGCTCAGCGGTCCCGTCAGGACAGTGTGACGGTGCGGGATCGCCAAGGAACGGTGCTGACCCCTGCTGGAGCTCAGTGTAACAAAAGAAACGTTGTTACGGTGCTGGAAACCAAGATGTAAAATATAGTTATATTATTAAAACGATATATTCTTTTACCATAAATGATTTAGTTAATTTAATGGGTTCTTAAAGACTATGGATACTGTAATACGGAAATGTTATCAGAAGTTTTAAATAATCAACGGTAACTATGTGAAAAATGTTTAATTAGTTTAATTCATCATTTTAATTAATCTTTTGTAAGTTCAGCAGTAGTACAGTATAAATGTATTTGCATTATTTTATTTTATTTATTAATTATCAAATAACAGTATTCAACTTGAACGTTACTATAGATATTATTCAAGAAAACTACTAAATGTAACTTAAATTCACAGCGTCCATTAATGTTAGCTACAATTTATTTCTCTTTATACAAAAGTTATATGAGTTTTAATTGTTTTTCTTTATTGGTAAGTTGAAAAGGCGCATTTTGTACTTTAATTTAAAGACATTTCAGATAACAATCTTTTTCTATGGATGTCACCACAAACTAAAAAGGTGGCCACAAGCTTTGTCACTGACAAGGAAATAAGGGCGTTGCAAGGTTATGTCAAAGTCCCTACACTGAAAACAAAATTTATGCGAAATTACATTAAATATCACTGGTTATTTTCGTCCCGCGATTTTCATGAATATTTACTGAGTAAAAGTAATTTCACAACCTCATGTGTAAAAGTACTATGTAATTTTTTTCAATCAATTGTAAAATCGCACTGTATTTTTACTTATGATTATGTGAATTTGCCAGGTAATTTTACTTATTTCGAAACTCACTTGTGTAATTACACTGTATTTTTACTTATAATTATGTGAACTCACCCGGTAATTTTGCTTATGCAGAAATTCACTTGTGGAATTACATTGTATCTTTATTCTTAGTAATGTGAACTTACTACTTTGTCATTTATGAAAAGGCAACTAATACTTTTGATAGTAGCACTACTGAAAGAGGATATATGAAAGGTATCTTAATCCTGAATTTACCCAATATGTTATTTCTTTCTCGAATTTCACTTCAGTGCTAATAAAAAATGTTTTCTAAATATATGTTGTTTCAAGGTATCAACTTTGACGAATAGATTCTTAACTTTACAATCCTCTGCAAAAGGACATCTCAAATATTCGTTACTTTTAACGTGATTATATATATGCTTGCAAAACACTGCTTTGTTTATATTTATAAAGTTGCAAACAGTGTAGGTACAACTCATAATATTAGCTTCATTGCTATTTACAGCGGTATGCATACGATATAAATGTTGTTAATACAGTTTATATGATTTAAAATTGATTTTACAATCATGCCGAATACATCTATAAACATAACCTCGAATATAACTCTGATATTTCTGATGGTTTTCGTATATTCCTATTAATTTGAAAGAGCAACCACAAAATTCACATTGAAACATTATCAATCGTTTAATACGATGTTTAAATGCTGCTTTATAATAAAAACTTTTATTCTAATTATGTACCTTACACTATCAGACGCTGCACATTAATACATAACATACACTATTATATAAGAAGTGATTGAATAAAACGATGAAAACACTGTATTAGTAACCGCCAAAAACTACGCTTGCGCGTTATCCTTTAATATGATGTTCATTGTAAAACTACTTCAATAATGTATTTTTCTTAAACTATCTGATAACTTACCTTGTAATTCTATTTTATGACTGTAAATAAACATTAGTGCGTGGGAATTTTACGTTAAGTGCAGTAAAAATACTAACCAGTTTAAACTTTTTACAAAAAAAGCGTAAAATTTTAATGGTTATCATATTAATAAAATAGTTACTGTAATATTCATGCATTTTTTTACAATAATTTTCATGATATTTTACATACGTTTTTTTCAGTGTAGTTGACACACGGCAAGCTTTTCACAAGATTTAACACGCAAGTACACGAAATACATGCTTACGAAAAGCTTAGCTTGCGACAATTGATGCCCTCTATCGGCCTCTAAAATATTTTAATCGATGTTAGAATCACCTGCATTTTTGCTTAAAACTAGGTAGAATAAGAGAAAAATATAAGAATGCCAATATTTAATAAAAAAACAAACACTTATACAAGTACAAAAAAAAAACAATTTATTTTTTATATCATTAGTCCATATGACAATTACTAGAGAATTAACAGTTGCAAAATACCAGTGGTACCAGTGATTGAGAAAGTATGAGGAACACTTACCGATTTTCCAGAAGTCGACAAAACAAAGATGTGTCTAAAATACCCTTATATACATACCACAAGTAATATATTATATTATTGTTACTGTTACCATCAAAAAGATAAGTTTTATAGTGCTATTATGCATTTTCATAACGCATATGCCCCAGGCCTCTCGTTTGACTTATTTAAACGCGATTAGGTTAGGAGTTAGGATCATAAACTCTAGTTATTTGGGAGCAACAACGCGTATCAAGTAAAAAATATAGTAGAATTAGATAGTGCTTACTTTTGCCTGAAAGATATTGTAAACTGTATTAAACTAACTGCAACACAAACGACGCAAACGCACACAACAAATAATGGCGATCGATGACAGCGGACGACAAAATGGCGGTTTAAACAAAAACAAATTAATAGACTAATCTATAAACGGTTGAGGCTGAATCACTTCGGAAATATACGAGGGCACCACCGATAATTATGCAATAACTGTGCAATAACCTTGTCACAACCTTACAACCTTTTTCACTGTCAAGCTTGTCGACAATTCAAAGTCGAGCAAATGAAAAAGTTGTCGTAAGCTTACATGTTATCTGGAATAGATTAGAAGACAACTGCCCTAATAGGCAAATTTAAATTTCCCGCCACAATTTCTAGTGAATTCAAGGTAAAAGCATTAAAATAACTATAACTATAGTACAAAATGGTGGGTAAGTTTATGTTTCAACGTTGAGGTTACTAAGAATAATTCGCAAGAAATTTAAATTTGGCTATTAGGGTGATAGAAGCATTATCTTTAATGCAGCTTTAATCTCAAGTTACTTTCTCTGATTGTCACCACATTCTTTTTTATTACTTTATTACCACATTAACAGCGTATTGCAGGGTATACGGAATTTTATATAAATTATATATTGTACATATAATAGAAAGATTGTACATAACATTAGACATATTAATTATACAAATTACATATCCTTCACTTTAAATCAAAAACTTGCAAAAAAATATATTTATATTAATACATAAAAATAAAATGAATAAAATTATTAATGCTAAACTTTGCACGTGAAGTTAGGTGCTTAAACATGCAACCATGTCAACTGTCAAACTCTTTAACATATAAATACAATACCAAAAAAAAAATACTCATATAGCAAAGACTGACCTCATAATGAATAGATACTTATTGAATATGTATTTCTCTGTATAGACATTTTACTTTAATGCAATTATAATTTAATTTCAATTCCTGATTAACTGATAAACGAAAATTTAGATGAGCAGTTTCTCAGCGTTAACGGGAAAACAAAAACGCTTGGATAATAAGAAAAAAGTCTTGGCTAACGTAGCAATCTGTAAATACTTATTGTACTCACGATCTACCATATTATAAGATGCTTTAAGTGTTTTATATATCAGAGATATACGAAAAGCTAACTCGCTTTCGAACTCATAGCGCCATCTATCGTCGGATTATGTAAATGAGATTCTAAGGCGCTATTTTTAACGTTCATAGGAATCTGTAATTTTAAAGAAAATACTATAAGGGTTATTTTATTAAAATAATACTAAAATATGGACATAATCTTAAATATTGTAAGGGAATGCGACCAATTATGTGATAAATATGTAAATACATGTATTTAATTGATATTGAACATAGTAAGACTTCAATGTGCTCATTTTAGCATCAAATATTGAACCATACAATTTTCGCCAAAGTAGTACGTAGGGCACATTCACAACTAGGAATGTTTTTTTAATAAATTTTATTAAAGCTTTCTACAAATTTACATATTAAAAAAAAATCATCAGAATCTATAGACATATTTATTTATTCGGTATTGTACATGTATATTTGTATATATTGTACATAATTTTGTATATAATGTACATCGTACACCTAACCAATTGGAATTAATAGAATTAAAAATTTGTGTAAATGTCACTATTCTTCTTATGAAACAGGCATGAATGTATATGGAATGTATAATACTGTATGATTTATTATAAATATGTATCTATATGTGCAAACAAATATAAAACAAAATAGGAAGAAATACTGTTTTTTTTTTTCCTGTTGTGAGTAAATCAAAACTAATTTTTTTACATTTTTGACTGGCCCAATTCGACTAATTTTGTTCTCTGGCATCAAAAAATAAAATGCTCTCTAATGTTATTAATCGCTGATGACGTGGTTTCCACAATAAACTGGAAGGTCAGCACCATTTCCCATATAAACTCTAAAGCCTAAAATAAACCAAACATGCCCTTAATTAGGCTTCTCACCGATATAAGTGACGTGACAATTTGACCGTCAGAAGGCGATAATGCTGAAAAATTTACGTCTTTGAATTCCCATCTTTTCGAAACCTGGCCCCAAACCCTCTCCAAACTCAAGCCCATAGGTGTTGATAGCAAATGCAGCCAATCAGGCGTCCATTCGCCAGTCAAAAGCTATAGAACAAAACATTAAATATTTTGCAAAATGGTATGCATTCGACTCACAGACCTGATCGAATGACCTGGAACCAATATGGAACATAGTGTGCAACAAATGATTCGGTACAGGATGCGCCCTGTTCGCTACTGAAAGATTACCAACTGCATTTTTAGTCAATTTTTGAGAAATCCATTCGGAATTGCATTGGATGAAATAATGCAATACTTTCAGACTCTTTTTCCCATACCTAGTCATTAATACATCACCAGCTAGTATCTCCACCATCTGCTGGATCGTCTCAACTCTTTTATGACCGTCATGTTCAACCATATCCACCTCTAAAGATTCTTTGGCTTGGTCGATAAACTCTGAAATTTGCTCAGTATGCTTGTTATCCTCGTCTATGCTGCACAAGGCTTCAGCTACAGCAAGAGCTATAGCATCGTCAGTACTGACGGTCCCATCAAAACTACAAACGGAATTCTTATGCGTCAAAGATTCTTTGATTGGCGTGGAGCGTATAGTTTCTTCATGCATTGGAGACTTGCTAAACTTAACTTGTTTCTTTTGAATCAATTCAGACTTCTTCTGGAGATTACTGTACAAAGCGCTCAGCAGCAATTGGAGGAGAGCAGAATTGCCTATGGGAGTAATATCCACTGGAAGAAGATCTTGTATAATATGAGCTACCAAAGGAACTGAGGAATTGATACAGTCCCATAACTGGCTAAAGCAGGCCAGAACGATTGACATCGCCTGATACATGCTAGCACCAGTTTTAACGGCATTTATGACTGTCGTAGTAATTGGAGACAAGATAGGATTTATTAAATCTATGATTGGCTCAAACCAAGGTGGTCTTTTCTGATTCCACACCTAGGAAAGAGGAATGAAAATTGAAAACTTCATTTTCATATTGAATACCTACCTCCCTTCTGTCGAAACACTGCGCCCATTTGCTATTTCTTCTGATAATGGTAGGAACAACTTTGACAGATCCTCCTCGTTTCCAACGCCTAGGAAGACATGAGTGATAGCATAGATAATATCGTAATATTGCTGGTCTGTAAGGAATTGGGATTTCCATTCTACGCACTTGCAAATGCCATCGCCACTACACAAAAAGCCGTCACATTTCCCAGAAGACTCTGGTGTTTGAACGAAATCGGATGAGTAAGTGAATTTATCAAACGCTTCATCCAAAATCATTATGACGATACTGAATTTTCTCATGCAACAAACCTAAAGAATGGAAGAATGATACAGGAACTTCACACAAATTTTCACAACCTTTAAAAGTAAGGCCCAATTCGGTTGCGGTTGGCCCAAAAGTACCAGAAGTTCTAAATATATAACAGTATTGTCTGGTAACTCAGAAGTCCTCGTGACAGATTTGGGGATCGCTTTAAAAACGTTTTGCAATGAAAACGTTATCCACGGACTCAAATTGTTCCCTCTGGACTTAGATAACTCGCAACTGTCAAAACCTTTGCGAAATATCTGTAGGAACAAGATTAATAGAAATGCATTGCAAAGGCATTGCCTTAAACATTTACTTTATGCAAGATATCCAAAGGCGCGCTTCTAAAAATGAAACACGCAAGTAATTCTTGACATTTCGAGTGAATGTCGCGCAACATCTTGCTCTGGTTGTTCAAGTAAAGTCCAATGAGTTCTTCTGCGTCATCGCAAATACACGGTAACAATTGAGCGACGCATAAAAGCAAATTGCTGATGTCCACTGTAAGTAATTGCGTTCTACATTCGGATGGTGATATCTATATAGTGCCAAATCGATTATTTTGACGCTATGTGATACATTTTATACATACCTGACCATACCGGACAGTCAAAATAGTTAGAGTCTCATTCAGCATACCAGAAAATACTCTCTGGGCCATCTTAGGCGGCACTGTATTCCATAGATCTTCTCTGGTGCCTGTAAGTAGTCTATCTTTTCTTTTTGGATATTTTATAGAATATTTTACCTTGCATGTAAAGCCACCACATTTGTATGACGTAAGAGCCCCTTTCAGACTCGAAAAAGGGCTTGTCATTTTCCCAATCCAAAGATTCTCCATCTTGCAGGATGTATAAGGACAGCAATCTACAATGGAGGTCCAACAACCTTTCAGCCAAAGCTTCTCCCATCTCTTGATATCTCTTCAAGCTAGATTGTAGCTGATCGCCATACTTAGACTTAGTGGTGCTAATAGTAGATTGCATAAACGACCATAAACAGTTTTTCAGTAAGTACGCTGCGCCTATAGTACCGTTTAAAACCGTTAAATCTGCGTGATCCAAAGCCTCTTGTGTCAGAACGTGTAAATGCTCTAAAAACGCAAGTTTAAAAGAATGTTTGGTCAGATTTTAAAGTAACTTCACCTAAGAGTTGCTCTGAAGACTTTGTTATGGCTGTTATGAATTTGGCAGGCTCTGATGTCTTTACAACACCTCCACAACCACCGCCAAAAATCGGTGGTACTGTCCACGTTTTCTTCTATGGGTCTTATGAAACCTGAGTTTTTCCTAAAGGCTGCTAAATACTCTTCCTCCCACCAAATAACGAGTTTCACAGCAGCAAACGAAGCGTAACGAGGGAAATCAAGTTTACCACCGACGACACCGGCACATATGCTTTCTTGAAGTACACATTGATTCTTCTGAAAAATTTATTTATTCATAGAAAATTGGGTTTTCATAAATTTGATTAATTTTGTTTAATCTAAGATATGTGTTTGAAAATAAATCCAGTTACGCCATTTATCTGACACCAATCATATATATATGCTTTAGTTGAAGCACTTTTAATTGGAGAATATTTAAAATAAAAGTTATTTTATCGGCAGTTAGGCGCACGAATGAAAGGAACCTTGAATTACAAAAGAGTATGTAGTCGTATCCTATATAATGCATTGATGATTCATAATGCGGTAAGTGTTTGTACACGTTTTATAATTTTTTTCTTATAATTTAAATTAAATGCAAAATTGTATGCGTACGCCATTGACATATGTGTCGAATTTGCTATTACTTTGTTCGTTAGTCACTTGGTGTAGTTCAGAACACAAAATTACGTGTTCGTTGTGCCAGACGAATCGAGGATTCCAGTTACTGATGTTCGTTTGTAAATCTAGTGCTATTTTGAACTGTTCTGAATAGTCCAATCCTGCACTTGCTCTAGAGGAAGAGCAAGTTTGGGCAGTTTGAGGGTAATATAGGTGGCTATGGTTATGTTAAATTGTGAACATATGATTGTAATATTTTTAAGATTTACTTCGGGCATTATTAGTATAGCCACATAACAGGGGAAGACGTGTACTACTACCATATTGTTCAAGATATAAACAACTTACAAACATAAAACAATCGATCAGCTTGAGGTTAGGGGATACGTACAAATACTGAATTACAACATTAAATCATGAAATGCATGTTCTTTTGTATCTATTTATTGTAGTTCTGTGCCGTTCAAATTTGCCACCGTAATCACGTGTCTTCAATTTCAGAGTACTCTAAAACCACTCCATTTATGACAAACGAACAAAGCTCATGTTTAATTATTTGGGATTAGTACATTAGTATAGTGCCTTCAACATGAGAAAATGTGTTCGGTGTCTAAATGTCTAAATATACTATAGCGTTTTTGACTCATTGTACTTTTATGCATTGATTGCATTTTTATCTTATTTTAAAACAAACTATTAATAACGGAGATAGATGCTCCACGCGTAAAGTGCAATAAATCGTAAACGTTATTAGGAAATTAGAAAAAAATAATGAATGTCAGATAACGAGAGTACACAAGAAACTAAAAAAACATTTCCAGTAGTCAGACATTCAATTAAAAAAGAAATAGTGCCTTAAATGCTATTTCCGTCATTTTGTATTAGTAATGGCAATAATTGTTGCTAATTTTTTCGTATGTGTAAAACGTTTTATACTCGTGTCCTATAGATATTTATAAGTAGTTCCCTTTTTCTTTATAAAGCACATATTTTGCTCTAGTTTTATTTATAGTTCAATTAATTGTTATCAAAACTTTAATTAACAAATTAATCAACTGTCCGTCTTGTGAAGTAGCGGGAAATTTAAAGAAATCTAGGGAATTTTTAGAATGACTGCAAATGTTTAATTCGATACTACTGGCATTACTGCTACATATTCACGTAAACCAATATATCAAATAGCACAAAAAAGAGTGATTCCAACGAGCTCTTACCTTATAATATTCCATATCTCTTTGTATCAGGATATTGACTTTATCCATCAAATTTCCATCTTCCATAACCTCCATTTTGTATCAATTTAAAAATATCAAAAATAATAAAAAATATATTTTAAAATAATAACAAAGATAATAAATTAAAATAAATATACAACAAAAACAATTCTCTTATTCACAGTAACTATGCGAGCACTTTGAGAAATCCACTTCACTTGCAACTATCTTCGGTATTTCGGCTTGTAGCAATTGATGCAAAGTCTTGCCATCGTGTTTATACAGCCAATATCCACCTTCGACTACAAAATCATACCTCTTAGGTCCGGAAGTAGGGGAACTCAACCAAATTTGCCTATTGGGTGTTTGTCTGTTTATGACATACGTGCCATAAGGTTGACCGAAGTTTACAGTCAAAACTCCACTCTAAAAATAAAAAAAATTAACAATTACATTGATTTCATAATATTTAATATACTCTTACGCTATAATTAACATCTGGAGACTTTAGATGTTCTGCTTTCTCTACCAATTCTTCAAAATATTCACTTAGAGACTCCAATGTTTCTTCGCAAACTTTTTCAAACTTCACAGCATCCACCAACTGGTGTTCCGAGGAATTAATTGTCGAATAGCACGAGTGTACGCCACTTTCAGGCCTAATAATTAATTTTCGTCGATTTAATAATTTAGTTGCTACGGGAAACAACACCTTTACACTACGAAAATCGTTATTGATTTTATAGGTTAGTGTATTAAAATTTCGAAAACTGTTTGCTCTTAATGTCTTGGAAAGATTTACGCATCTCGTAGCGGCTTGCATTTTTATGATGAAAAAATAGTCTTCATATAAAATAACCGTCACATATAAAATAACTTTCAAATGTAAACACAAAAATAGTAAGGACGTGAACCGTACTTGTATTGATTTTAATTGAGGCGCCATCTGAGAAGAAATAGTAGCAACAGGACCAGGCAGCAGCAATCGATCAGTTCAACATTGTTTGTTACTACGTTTCTCTGCTATTTTTGCAATATTTTCAAATACGATTCTATGAAAATACTTTTAGCACTATTAAAAAAACAACATTCATCAAAATATTTTATTAGGCGCCATCTAGGAGAATTACTATTATCTCCTAGATGGCGCCTGTTATAAAAACATTAAAACGTGTAATTAACAAAAATTAGAAAATTTCTGAAACTTGAATTTATTTTAAAAAGAAAATTATCACCATTAATATCTGCATTACATATTTTGTGGTTGATTCTCGAATAACGAGAACCAGCAGTATTTAATTTACCACAAGATGGCACTGCAAGTAAGTAAAATAGGAATTATTTTCTCTTTAGTACGTCGTTATATTTTTCGCATTAAAAAATATTTAAAACGCAATTTATGCCGTCCAGCACTTCCATAAAAGCGTCGTTACTCTACCCAGGTGTAAGGATAATTAAAAAAAGGGGCAAAACGAACGCGCCAGGTGTTTTAATCTGGTAGATTTTGCAATGCGTACACTGTTTGCATAACGTTACGTAAACTTGTAGCAAATTGATCTCTTCGTTTTTCAATTCAAATGGTACGCAGGCAATCGCCCGTGGATAAAAGTTTTAGGCGTACAACGGCTCCATTAAAACATTAATTAAATCCATTATGCCCGGAACAATGGGGGAACAGCAGCATTATAAATTTGCGCGTGTTATGTTATCCATGGATGCCATGGTCATTCGGGAAAACTGGAGGAAAGGGTTGTTTGTGCCCCTGCTGTGCTTTAGAAACATTAGATTGCGGTAGTCAAATTGTTAGTGGGTGGGATTAAATAGGGAACGGCCCTTAATTAAAGGGAATGCGAATGTTGATTGGTTGGCGATTATGGTGATTTTTTAAATGTCTGATGAGGTTACCTACATTATAATTTACAGAACAAAAATCCGTCATTATTGTTTCAATTTTTTTAAATTTATTTTTCTATTTATAAGTTCTCTTCCAACATGGAGCTGGTGTTTACTCTTGCAGTGTACCAGGAGCAGAAAATCAATTTTGGAGAATGGCACGTGTAATTTGTATATGCCAAAGTGCGCCGCAGTAATCAATTAATAATTAGTGCTGCGCTGTGATATATTGAGGCCGCGAATTAATGACATAGGGAGGCCGATTTATACACGGCTGCATTTTAAACATGTTTTTGAAGATCCCATGTTTGCTCTATTTAGTTGAAATTTTAGTTTAACTTGTCCCCACATAGCCAAAATTTAAATTGTTCGCAATTATTCTTAGTAATTTCAACGTTGAAACATAAAATTACCTACTATTTTGTACTGCATTGATAGTTATTTTAATGCCTTTAAGTTGAAGTTACTAAAAATAGTGGCGGGAAATTTAAATTTGGCTGTTAGGGTCCAAAGTGAAAGCTGGAAATAATTTTTCAGCACCATTACATAATTCATCTTCTCGAAAGAATGTATTAATTTCCAAGCAATGATCGATAGTATATTTTTGTATTGAAGATTAAATTTTTCAGTTTCGTATACCCAATAACGGATTTAGCGCTTGAGAAGTTCCAGGTTCAATCATAGATGTAATAAAATTGAATAGAATGTACTAAAAAGTGAAATCATTCGGCGTCAGTAAACCAAATTCAAATTTCCCTCAATTATTTTGGTAACTTCAACATTAAAGCATGAAGTTACCTACGATTTTGTATTACATTAATAGTTATTTGAATACCTTTAAGTTGAAGTTACTAAATATAATTGCGGGAAATTTGAATTTGGTTTACTGGGTGAGTTGGAAGAAACTAATTTTTGAGAGGTGTGTTTTTTACCAACACACCTCTAAATGTATATAGGGTGTATCCCCGAACTGGCTCATTAGATTTTTTTCGAATTTCTAGGGAAGGAATTTGAGTTTGAAATTTGTAGAGTAGTCATGGTCCACTTTGATTTATTATAAAAAAAAAAAATATTTTGAAGTTGGTAGCACTTTGTACGGTATAAAGTACTTATAATATTAAGAATTTCGTTATTTCTCACAATGTATTCAGTAAATGCAGTTCGTACTGTAATTTCCAATAAGTGATGTCCCCTTGCTCCTTCTTTCCACGTAACTTCTTTAAGCTAGCGACGTAAATGACGCCTCCTCAAATATTCGTCACCCATTTAATAACGCTTAAATTCACCAGAAATGTTGTCGACGTACATCAATACACCCACCTGCCCATGAAACTCCTAAATTTAAGGGAAGACAGTAGAGCCGAAGTCTTCCTTCTTCAATGCTTCCTGCTAAGAATATAGGAGCGGAAGACATGAACGAAAAAGGTAAAGGAAAAACCACGATACAACCGACGGCATTTCCCTCTTAACCCCACCCGTCCGTTACAGTCAAGAGACTTCCACGTCGGTGGGACGCTTAAGTGGTTACCGAAGACTTTCAAAATGTGTCAAGTAAAATTAACTGTCATAGCGGAAAGCCTTGGCGTCAGCCCAGATTCCGCTTCGCCTCGCTGGGAGTGCCAAACCTCCCCGATATTCCTTCGCCGTATCGCTGTGCTGGGTACGATAGTGAAGAGGGTGCTTGAAAATTTAATACAAAGTAAGCATCTACAACATCATAGCGAGTGGTCTGATATGGCTCGAGGCCTGCCAAGATGTATAAACTTATCACTTCCTAAATGTTTTGTTTGGATGCGAGTGTTGTGTATAAAGGAGAGTGATTTGAAGGAGACGTGAAGAATATAAGAAGAACTTTTTATTGTTTTATAGTCTTATTAAAATAATATAAATAATAATAAATGTTTATTGTTATTAACTTTTTCTTTTTTTATATTGCAATTTTGCATTTTTTCATATAAGATCTATTCCCTAAATAACAAGTGTTGATAAATGATTAAGATCAAGGTCAAATTAAAGAGACGAAATTTGAAATTTAAGTAAGTAGCGAAATAAGTTAACCTTATATTTATGCATAGCATAGCTTGGCTGTCATATTGTTTATGTCACGTCCCAGTAAACCAAATTCAAATTTCCCGCAATTATTTTCAGTAACTTCAACATTCAAGCATGAAAGTACCTACGATTTTGTATTAGATTGATAGTTATTTGAATACCTTTACGTTGAAGTTACTAAATATAATTGCGGGAAGTTTGAATTTGGTTCATTGGGGTTCTTGTTCGTTCTTGTCTATTTTCTACTAAAATTCATATTGTTTCTTGTTCGTTGTTGCCTTTTCTTCTTGTTGTTTTGGATATATTAAAAACCTGTTCTTTTTAGAGCTATCGAAGACATTTTACTAAGTTTTGACTTTTAAAATTACTGTTAGAGAATTCATACATTACAAGTGGTGTTGTAAATATTCGGATGATTTCAATAATAACCGAATCGTAATAATATTGATTCCATATTCCAACCAGGAATTTTATCTAAAAAAAAAATCCGAATCGGATTCTAAGAATCTGAATCATCCGAGTATTTCAATAATCGGAATCAACGAATATTTTAATTCGGAAACTCACAACACTAATTACAAGCGCTAATGTGTATATTTGGTTGCCTATGGTCATCATCTTAATCATTTACGAACACAGTACAAAATATTAACAATTTAATCCCTATATACAGTGTGAGTCGTTAAGACTGTATAAGAAAATCTGGAACCTGGGAGGAGTAGAGCCTAAAACATTGAGCGCAACATGCTTTATACAAATGTTGCTCGTTTAAAACATACAGGATGTTCAAGTTAATAATTTTATTTCTAAATTTCGCAATAATTCAGCAAGTTTTCATGGAATCAACGTGAAAATTCGTTTTTCGGCATGATAACTAGGAATTTGTCATCACTTTTACCGTTGTTCATAGAGGGCGCTAGATACACTCTGCTGAATAGGTAAATCGAAGCTTATCTTTTTTGTGAATGCAGAATCACATAAGCCGAACAGAAAATTTAAAAGAGCAATCTTTTTTACATGAAAAATACATACTTGTTTAATTTTGGTATCTTGATTCTTCTTCGAGATATTTGCATTCGAAAGTTTGTTTGTTTCATTTCGTGCTACTACCGTAATTTTTAATTCTTAAAATGCAAAATTGGCTTAGCCATCTGACAGCTATCATTATTTATCAAAAAGTGCTAAGCAAGTAGCCTTATTTTTTATACAAAAATAAGTAGTAATAAAAAATGCCACGGCATACTGACTTTGCAAATAGTGAAATGCGGGATATGATGTCTGTTTTTGCTCAAACAGAGCAGGAAAGAGGAAGTTCTACTTCTTCTTCGTGTTACTGAAATTCAAGGCGTAAGTACCCGCCCATTCTTAACGATCACACTGTATGCAAGTGTCCCACAGAACTGAGTCATTAGATTTTTTTTGAACTTCTTGTAAAAATTTGATTTTGAAACTTGCAGCGTAATGGGCCATTCACTGTGATCTATTTAAAGAAAATAGTTTCAACTTTACAGCACTTTGGGTATACAGAGTGTTGATATCAAATTTATTTGAATTAATTTATATGAATTTACCGAGTCATTTGCAATTAGTTTGTAACAAGGTTCTCTAGAGATTTTGCAATTTTGTTGAATTTTTAACGTTTGCACTCTTTCAAATAAAATTAAATAATTTTAAATGACATGTCAGATATTTACTGGTTCTACTAAAGCAGATGTAAATGCAAGATCGTAGGTATAAGGTATTATAGTAATAATCACTGAATCAACTACAGGGTGCTCAAAAATGCATCTCCAACGTGGATACTTTTAACAAAACATGTTTCTTTCAAATAGAACATGGTACTTTTTACTACAGTTAAGATTATACCCAAACAACTGACTGAATTTCTATTGAAAAGTAAGAGTAGTCGCAACATAGGTTTATGCCAGGAAGATCTAGTATTTCAGATTCTCAATCGAGAGGAAGAATCCAGTAGACATAGAGTATCTAAATTTTTAAAAAAACTTCCGCTTCTGTACCCCACGAGCTTGAATTTTATGGACTGAGATTGAAGTTACTAGACTGGATTAGTGACTTTAAGCCCGATAGAGGTGCCAGAGTTCTCGTGGAGGATGAATATTCAGAAGTGGGATACCGGATCTGTTTTGGCTGAGCTATGCTTCAATATCTATACAACAGGTGTAATTCTAGGGTTGGAATCATCAATCTTCTCTTTGCAGGAGTCGCCAAAGTATGTAACAACCCAAAAAGGCACTCCAAAGAATTAGCAACTAGGCACCAGATCTTGAAACCCAAAAAGAGTGTGCAGATCTGGCGATCTTACGGGTCATGGAAATTTACATTCTTTAGGGTTAAAATCATCGGGAGAGCGTTATCTTGTTGGATTATCCTCTTCACAGTGGTTTGCATAGAGGATGAGAGTAATTATGGGCAGCTGGCGGCTGTGTCAGTGCACAGATAAAAAAAGAACCTTTAAATCAAAGAAATATTCAAAAAATTTTTTTGGAACAAACATATTTATGGATTATGCCGCAGATTAAAACTATTGGCTAACGGATTCTTCTATTTATCGGATTTTATGGAACTAAGTGCCGTGTATACAATTTATTTCTCTTTGGTTGAATCAACTATAGGTTACGGTGTCACTATTTATGGTAATGGTTCTGAATATCTAATCAATAACATTATTTCTGTCCAAAGATAGATTTTAAAAAAATATGTCAACTATTCGACCAGCTGGAATAGATTGTTTTAAAGAAGGAAAAATTATCTTAATTAAAAAGTTATGAGTACATATCGGATCATATTCAAAACTACTTCAAAATAGAAGAATTTCCAAGAGTTGAGCATAATATAATAACTAGATCAATTAATGTTGGGGACTTAGAACTTTCCTTGTATAATAACAAACACGGACGTAAAACCTTTAAGGTGTTAATTCTTGTTTTGTATACAACCATTTACCTGTAGAATTAAAGTCCTGCAAATCAATGGTTAAAAAAAATATTTACTACCATTTAAAATAATTTCTTTCAGGTAATACATATTTCCTTTGGTTTATTGAAACAATATTATTTTTAATTGAAAGAAATAGGCATAAATTGAAGAAAACTGGTTCTTTTAAATAGCGGCAAGGATTTTTGTTTTTTGATTTAAAGATTTTTTTTCCTCTATGTGGTGTGAAAGCAGAATTGACAGTATCCCAATTCGCCAATGTATGTTTATTATTCCACCATCATGTTGCCACAAAAAAAAACTATGATTCATTGCTAAATACAAACAGGATTGGCCGAACATATATATGCTTAGATGTTGAAGGTAGTCGCAATGAAAGCATCAATACCTCAAAAAACTCACAGATGCATTTTGCCTGAAAAAAAATGTTTATAATTGCTTCAGTGAGTACTCTTTTGCTGTAATGTGCATTTGATGTTGCGTTGCCTAAATGCGCTGAACTGTACCATTATTACGAGCAAAATAGATTACTGAAGTGCTGCATATCTATGTAAATTTCGACTAATTGTATTACGTTAGAATAAGACGACATGATAAATTTCAAATACCTCGTTAGTATGATTCTATTAAGTATCTATACAACAACAGTTCGCCCCTCTTGAAAATATAACATGTTATATCCATTTACCCATCACTATGGTACCTAGTTCATGAGACGGGCCAAACTACATCACATTATATAAATACGTACACGTCGAACTGTTTTAGAGCCGAGAGAAGCTTTGTGGATGCCTCTTTGATGCTGTTTATCAAATTAAATCCATTCTAGCGGATAATTTACATAAGGGTTTTAAGGGGTGGCAAACACAGGTATCTGCACGCTGTGTGATAATAATTTTAGTCGTTCCATATAAATAGGTTATCGATTTAAAATTGGATATTCTCCGCGGCAGATTATAAAAGTGTACCTAATACATGATGGCGTCTAGTCAAACGAAAGGCTTTTATATCAGAGGATACGGATAAGAAAATAATTCGCTGGTGCGGAAATAAATTTAATACAATACGTTTATATGTTTTCAGTAACACGTGTCTGGTATAATGTCATCATAATGTTGTGCGTTCAGTTTTACTTATTTTCTTGTTATTTCTGTGCCGATTCACTCCATTTTCACTGCATCAAAGAGGTGTAGTTCAATAGAATTGTGTCGTTCAAAGGCCTCTTCACATAATCACCGCTATTAAATTGGATTAATATCACCAAGTGAGTTGTCACTCCAGCCACGATCTATAAGAAATGTAGGTATATTAAGAGAACCAAATGAGACGTTTTAAAGTAGGTACAGTTGAAGAAAGAAATACCCGAACGATACAAATCTGGGCGAGCAAGAGTGGAAACATCGGTTCCTAGTGATGGAAGGGATCTGATATTCTTAGGCTCACATTATTCAGATACTTTTTTCTTCAAGTGTACGAATTCAACTTCTAGAAACATGTGGCAAAAGTTTCTTTTAATGAATATCTTGTAGAACATCAAAAGAAATGCCCAAACATAATTAACCGATAAAACGCCACCAAAAGGGGCTCATGGTCTATTATAAAGATCACTATTGTAATAAGAGCAATGAAAAGGAATATCACTATCGCAGTCTAGAAACTGTCCGAACTAGATCGATGATAGCATTGTCAGCTTTATGCTACGATCGCTTGCTGGGCGAGAGTTTGGAATGTGGCTCCTAGAGGGCGCATAAAGTGAATTCTCTTTCACGTAGTAGGTAGGCAAAAACTCGATTCCGTTTCTAATGTTTTGCCTTCCATTGCCCTTACTAGTATGGTAACTCCTGCAATAGCCCTGCTTGGTCGCATTGTATCGATTAATTGTTTTATAGAGTGTTTTTTTTTTCACAACAATATGTGTACTTAGCGTTTCTAATATATTTTCTTTTTAATAGAAAAGAAAATAAACTGGTTAATGTCATTAGCGGTTCGTGACTTTTTGTGCAAGAGAGACTATATTGTAACCTAGACAACTCTTCACAGTCAATAAATGTGTAAGACATCGAAACGTCCAAATGAGATCATATATGTAAATACAAAACAAACAGTAAAGGGCCCAGTTTTACCCCTTACGGCACACCAGACCTCGAAAAATATAATTGATTATCTTGAACATTTTGGATAAGTAGCTTTGCATTAATTGTGATCCATTTAACCAAATTGTAAGCGATGTAGTGCTCTTAAGATTATGCGCATATCAACGTATTTAAGCGCATTTATTAGTGCATTAAAAACGCTAGTTACAAAAATATGTCTATAAGTGGAAAGAAGAAGTTGGTGATTGCTTCAGTTATAAGTGTGCTACGTATTAAAAGTAGGTGCATACGAGGGTTGTTCAATAAGTTTCTTTTTAGGTATATCAAAGCTAGATTATGAAAAAAATATGTTTATTAAAGGAAAAATATTTCATTGTAAATTTTAATTTCCACAAAGTAGAAATAGACCAATAATTGTTATGTGATTTAAGTTTAAGAATTTAAGCTGTTAAATTTATTCATTTTACCACATCATAAAAAAAGCGATACAAGTATGTAATTTTAAGCACAAAAAATGAAACTTTAAGTATATGATCGTTAGTAAAAAGTAAGATACCATAAAAACCTCCCATAACACTATCCTTATTTATCATACAGCACTTCTAAATGTCTGTGTGGATGTACCGTTACCTAGCAAAAAATCTTGTGACACGTGTTGCCTTAACCACTTTTTCAAAATTCTAAAATTTGCATATTGTGAGTGCACACAAAAAAAATCTATCATCAATCTGAATATTTTTATTTATTCAGAAATCGAAACTTAATATATATTTAAATGAACTAAATCTTGTTGGTTAGAACATAAGAGTAAATTCTTTGGAAACACAATATACTCTTAGAACAAATAGTATAAATATTTGCATTGAAGTATACTTCCTCCAAATGAACATTATTATTGTTGTAAGAAATAAATCTATGCAGTCATAGTGAGAAAGTGTTTAGATTCAAAATAAAATCCCTTATACGTTTGGTATAATGAATTACTATATAAAATTATTAAATGTTTTGTACTGAAAACATGAAATAACAAATTGAAATTACCATAATATTGAAACATTTGAAACGAATTTTACCCCACCATTTATTGCACTAAAACTTATCTGTCATTGGTTCCCTCTTTTTTAGGGGGGTTTAGGTGGTTTTACATATACATGCGCTTTACTTGGCGTCACTTTTTGATTGACCAGCGAACAGTGTTGTTGGTTGTGAGTGTAAGTAAATCTAAATAGATACCCCAGCCATTTCACAGCTATTTAAAGAATGGGGCTGACGCACAGATGCTACCATTAAAATATTCAAGGGTAAGTACGTACGTGTTATCTAATATTAAAGGATTACTGATTTAAAAAGCTTTAAAACAATAGTTAGAGTCAGCGCCATTGTGTCCATAATACATGAACGTGGTAGGTATGCACATTACCAAACATATGTAGGTATTTACTAGTTATTAGTTTTCAGTAAGTAATACCAGCAAATTATTATACTGATTGAAATTATATCAGTAACCAACGCCGACTAGATACTAGATCCAGGAATTAAGTGGGAAGTATCCCGAGAACACCGGTCGCAACGACGGATACGCATAACATCTATACCTCTACGCATCAATATCCCGTGCGCACTCCTGGAGTACCCCGATACGCTACCTTCTCCCAAACATTGTAAAACTATAAAGTATGACAGTAAATTTATTTAATTACATAATATTTCTTTATTTATTAATTTTCCCCTAGCGAGGTTTTTTGGTGTTACAGAGTTAGTAGGTAATTATTACCCTTGAATAATAGAAATGCTTAGATTAAGCAGGTAAGTATTATCAGTTCAATATACTTATATTTTGGAAGCACATAATGGCAATACTTCAAATAATACTTTTATATACTTCTATCACATGTACATAAATTATTAAGGCATAAATATGATAGTTTCCCATTGAGAAAATCTATTTACTCTTATTTTTGTGGTGAAAATATTATATGTTCATAATGATTTTAGTACATTGATTACATTTGAACTGAAAAATTGTTTCGCCTAACAAATTCACGGGTTTGGAAAACTGAACAAATTTTATTCTCAATATAAATACATCATCTTTTTACTTACATAGGAAGTTAGGTTACATTCAATGTGATGCATTTATATTCAAATTGAGTAATTATTTTTTTGTGTGTGTACTCTGTTGTCATATGCCAGACATTCACCATTTATTTTTTAACTGCTGTCACTTTTGACATTATATAATAATGTCAAAAGTCAATATTATATAATTCCATTTTATCAATGAAATTTGCATTAGGGAAATTTCCTACGTCCCAAAACTTTTTGCTAACTAAACTAAGGGTACAATATCGGTATGAAAGATGTTACATTGAATGAACTATCAAATTATCTGTGGCAACGTGTTATCTTTATTTTATTATTGTCTCTAAGGGATTCCTAATGTGTGACTTTTTTTCGAAGGAAAGGTACTCCGACACATTATTTCTTCAAATAAGATGGCGGACCTACATAACTACGTTATTTCTGCCGGATTTTAACTTCTATTTCACTTTTTTCCCCCGCATATCTACATCCTGCTTATTAAACAACCTTCGTATCGCGTTATCATGGACCCTAGCCGGTCGCCTGCGTACCAACCCCGAGCCCGGAAACCCCTAACAAGTGTAAATTCCTCACATACCGTGTATAATAACGTGTAGTCGAGGGGGAATAGACCGCATACGTGGAATTGCAAACGATTGTGGTACATTTGCAACGAATACATCTCGATCTGTGAATATATTAACAATGTTAGTTAGTCGTCCTTGTTTTGCTCTGTTGACGACGGGAATAGACCGCTATGAAGGCGAGTTCAATCGAGAATCGGCAATTCCCAGTACCTAGCTGTACGTTAGAGTGGGTTTTGCTATTAAAACAACATTTCCATTCGGGAAAACAATCGATTCTGGACTGAAATATTCGCTTTCGCGAAGTATAATTACGTATTCGCATTACGAATACAATTTCTGAGGATTAATGTGTAAAATTAACATACAAAACTGCGGATATATTGAGAAAATGAAAAGTCACGCGCAGAGCTGGGCAGCAGTTAATTGCTTGGTTATGCTCTAACTACTTTATAGTTCTTGTATTCTGTCATTTTGGATATAATAATGAAACTAGTTAAGAATGTAATTAGCTAACCACATTTGGCAGTTTCATTGTTTTTTGGGTGGCTCAACTAGAAAAATGTTTCTTGTTGCACTTTATTGATAATAATCTTAGCGATGGCCAAGGCCGTAATAGCGTAGTCAAGCGCCTGGCATGTAATCCGTGTGCTTGGCCAAATCTGGCAGCTCAATGTTTTCTCCATTCTTTATTCTTTTCATCTTCTCCTAATTTCTTTCGTCCATTAACCTGATATCATTTCTTCTGGAAACATTAGAAGAGATGTTAGCGGGTCATATCAGAGAAATAATGCTTCCACATAAGCCTCTTCATGTAACATCTTTCTCAAATTAAATTTGAATCTAAGCTCTACAAATCTTCGATTGCTTATGCAATCGAAACTACAAATACTCTATACCTAGCGATATGTAATTCAGAATTGTTTCCCAATCATTTTAATTGACGTTTAACTGTACTCTATTTTGGATTGCATAATTGGATTTAGATTCGCATTTAATTTGAGAAAGATGGTACACCAATGTACTTATCAAGCAGCCCAATTCACGAATCTTATACTGAACAATCTAGTCTCCAGGATTTCGAATTCTCTCGAATCTAAGGCAGCATTTGTGGACATAGAGGGGGCACTTAATGATGCAATTCCCTCATCTCTATGCAAAGAGCAATCATAGCAGGCTAGTTTGCCGGCATGCTTACAAAAAGGTTAGTGATAACGACTCAAGTTCAAGACGTGAAGAGGATGTGCGCAGTGGAGGGGGGAGTGACAGAGGGTTGTCTCCACTGCTTTAGTCACTTTTGGTTGACGATCTACCGGCTATCATAGAAGCGCTTGGAACCAAGGCTTATGCGGACGATATCGTAATACTATTACGAGGATCGGAAGAGAGAGAAATGGCATCAACGCTCCAACAGGTGATTAACGCTATTTGCAGTTGATGCGGCAAGGAAAACCTGACCAATAACCCAAACAAAACTACGTTAATACCGTTCATTAGGAAGAAGAGAATGGAACTTTTAACACCATCCATTATTCAAGCTGTAAAGCTCGCATTTGCAGATAATGTAAAAATATCTAGGCGTCGTACTTAATAAGACACTATCCTGGAATCCGCATTTGGAAAAGATCATTCACAAGGCGAAACTATCCTCATGGATATGTCGAAGAACCTGCGGGAAATCTTGGGGTTATCTCCAAAGCTAGCCCATTGGCTCTATGTGATAGTAGTACGTCAAACCATAACCTCTGCAGTAATAGGTTTGTGGCAAAAGACGCAACAAGCCAGAGTCACAGCAAAATTTACATTTATGCAAAGGATCGCAAGTGTGGCAATCACGGGAGCAATATCTTCTTGTCCGTCATTGGCACTAGAAGCTCTTTTGAAGCTACCACCTTTGCACATGGTAGTGTAAAGGGAGGCCAGGTGAACTGCATTTCGCCTAAGGCAAATAGTGAATCGATCGCTATGTAGTGAGGTCTGTGTGGCCAAGAATCTGCTGGAATCGGTTACTTCCAACGACATGCTAAGAGTGCACTAAAGGCGCAAAAAATGCAACTCAAAACTGATCTGGAGTTATAAACATACTTTAAACACATTGGGAATGGTTAATAATGTATCCCTAATCTGGGTACCTGAGCACTTAGTCATTCTCGGAAATGAAGAAGCAAACATCCTTGCTGAAAAGGGTGCTGGGGGACAAGAACCTGCCATTGGCCTAGCACCTATGGTAGTTAACCAGTACATCAAATTTCGGGAAAAAACAGAAAGTGCCTCACTAGTAGAACAACTGTCCTGCTTTGCTATATGCGAAGGAGTGTATTTCACCAAGCCATACCAGAACCAAGGAACTGCTAGAATTTGACCGTAAAAATGTGAAGGTGATTGTCCCTGTATTTGCAGGCCACTGTAAACACAGAATCGGGGTCTCTGATGAGAATGAATGCCGACTGTGTTTAGAAGATGAGGAGACAATTGACCATATTTTCTGCCGCTGTCCTGCTGCTAAAATAATTAGGTATGTAACCTGCGGAAAGGCTGACCTTTCCCTAGGAGGCCTGAAACCAATTCTCATTCAGCAAGATACTGAGCTACTTTTATGGGCCTGAGTTTGTTGGATGAACTTGGATGGTAATATCCGCTCTACAGTAGACCCTAGTGGTCGCACTGGACGGGGCGATTAATCGAACCATACGGGTGCTATCTCTTACTAAACCAACTAACTATTCTTTTCAGATTTAATATTACAATGATAATAAAGAGACAAGGTTTAATTTATAAAGACTGTTGGTAATATTGTTTAATGTGGTATATGTGAAGCTAATATCAGTAACTAACAACATTTAAGGTAATTTTTGTTGGTTTTATTCATTAATTTTCCACATTACATGTGTGTGGATGATGTTTTATTCTCACACGATATGAAAATTGAAAATTTACCATAATAAGCACTACTCAAAATTATTTTGAATTAAATTCTGAATTACACCCCACTTTTAAAGGAAATATTTGTATAATTTTCTTGTTAATCTTATTGTTTACGTTAACAGAACGAATTGACGGTAATTCGATTATTATCCATTGTAATTAACCAAAATTAATTTAAATGTTACTAATTACTGGTATTTACTTTCACACATATCCAATTAAACAATCAACAATCTGTATATATCAAGTCTTTTTTTGTACCTTCATTACCATTATAATATCTAATTTGAAAAGAATAAAGCATAAGAAAACATTCAGCTGCTATATTCGACAAGGATTACACGCCAGGCGCTTTATCACTACGCTATTACGGACTAGTTGCATATTTAAATACTTATGCGAGACATAAAATTATATTGGGCTCTAAAAAAATTAACGTCGGGCCTTCTATAGCTAATATTTTACAAAAGTACTTCGAGAGGTTCACACTATTAGCTGACAAAACCAGGACTAAATGTGAGTTTAAAATTTGGCGAGTTCTCCTTATAAATAGCTTGCCCAGCTCTGATTGCACCCCAAACACTGTCAAAAAGTGATTTAGTTACCGTAGTATGCAGTTTGGAATCGTTAGTGTTGTTTCTGATTTTATGCAAAATCCTTGGACATTTATTAGCCTATAACAAAAAAGAAAATCATAAGGTGGCAAAATATTTTTTAAGAAAGGTTGCTATACATCGAGCAAGTATCTACAGAAAATTATAAAAATTCGGAAACTTATCAGGAACGCAAAAACAAAGAAACAAAGGTGACAATAAAAGTAAAAAAGTAAAAAAAAAACATTTTGGGAGGCTGCAAACTTCTCCTAGACTCCTCACCACAACCTGCACTAAACTGGACGTACGTTTCGACAGCAAAGCTATCATCATTAGCAGACTCCAGACAACTTCAGACAACTCCAGTTCAGTGTATCTGCTGATGATGATAGCTTTGCTATCGAAACGTACGTCCAGTTCATTGCAGTTTGCGGTGAGGGGTCTAGGAGAAGTTTGCAGCAGTACCAGTACCACAGTTTGGAGTATTTTTGTCATTTTGGGAGGCATTTGGAATAAATATGAAGTAAAACATTTCGAATAATACCATATCCTAACAGTTTGTGAAAGTATAAGAAACTCCCTTTAAAAATGTGAAAAATATACCGAAACAATAGTAACAATAAAACAACATTATTTCGTATCTTTGAGAAATTTTATAACGGCAGAGTGCTCGGCACTAAAAACATTAAGCAGTGCTCCTTAGTGATATCTACAATACGATTAATTTTGGAAGAAGTTTATTATTTTATTTTTGTAACGTTTAAAGTGCCGGGCATTGTGTAATACAAGAAAGATTTCAATAAAGCATAGAAAGATCACTCATTCTGATGCGAACAACATGCCAAACAAATATGTTTAAAAACGGAAAAACACGTACTTACTTGCTTACCAAAAACTTACCTCATCACATAAAGCGCAAGTAGTATGCACCACAACTAACAAAGCAATGGTGTTCGAAAAGGCCCAAGCGGTAAACACGAAATTGTACCCACTAGAATCATCTCCCATGGGCTGTTTGAAGTTGATAGCTATCAAAAAGAGCGCAGTGACGATGCCCAAGAAAGAAGTTGTGATCAAAAGTAGCAATTGAACGCAGAAAGCCCGATTTAGTATCGTCGCTATATCTGCCAACTTGATATGGTATGAAGCTACGGTATCCACTATGAAAATTCTTTCTGCAGAGGTCTTCACCACCTTCCCCATTTTCTTCGGATCAGACGGTTGCAGATCTTCGGATGTCCAAACTGAAAAGGAAGGATTAGTGACTTCAATGGGTATGGAAACGTTTTAGAATCGTATGAGGCATTTTTAATATTAATCCAAATAATTTTGAAGTTGATCTGATGTTGTCAGATTCTTACCATTTCTGACATTGTTGCTATACAAAATTCTGCTCAGATATTCATTTACGGCTATATATCTAAACCTAATGATCATTGAATAGACAGTGTATTGCAGTACAGCGAATAAATTAATTCCAGATTGTGAACTTCTCGACAATATAGTTCCAATACGAAATACTAGACCAAAAGAAGCCAAGTGCGACTTGTATATTTGATAATTCAGGCAAACGACAGTGATCGCCTGAAGTGTGTGTACAACTACTCCACCAATACATCGAAGCAAGACATCCCTAAAATGCAACTTTTATAAACAGCACACTTATGCCCATTTACATTGACACATTAAGCTTGATGACGCATATGTAGCAGTGAACCGTTAAAATGGGCCATAAATGCCTTTCAGACTTTTAAAACACCGGGAGTAGACGGGATTCTTCCAGTCTTACTTCAGAAAGGGCAGGTCGAAATCCTGCCTCACATGTTCTGGATAAGCCGAAGTAGTTTGGAGCTGGATTGTATTCCAGAAGCTTGACGAAGGGCCAAAGCCACCTCCATACCAAAAGCAGAGAAAAAAGACATTACGCATCCTAAATCCCACAGACATCATTCTTTTTGAAAACGGTGGAAAAGGCTATAGAACCTAACCTGGACCTTCTGATAGCCTATACTTTCTGAAAAGAATAAGATTGGAAGGCCAGCTGCGCAAATAGATTGATCAAAGTGTTGCTCAAACATGTGGATTTATTTTTGCTTAGCCAAAAATTGTCTGCCTTTTTGAACTATGAGATTTTTTTAGCTAATAATCTTCCGGAGCTAAGTCAATGTCCTCTCAATGCGTTCTCTCTTTCAATTCCTCAAAGCTTTGTTGCAATTAGTGCAGTGTTTCCTGACTTCCTTTTCATGTTTCAAGGTGGCTGTTTCACCAGAGTACATTCATCCTATTCATAGACGTGACATCCTACCTAATTCATCTATCAACATATAATTGTCCCTGACCTAATTTTGACTACCACCACATCTGGAAACAAAAGTTGGTTAAAAACAGTATTGGTTAAGAAAAAACTTAAAGTTTTTTCTTAACCAATATGCAAGTGATGGGTACTTCGAAAGTTCGCCTGAATCATACTTATCGTGGCCAACGAGATCATTTATTAGGATGTTGAAGTGAATTCTCTCGAGCTTGAAAAAAAGTGCAGTAGTGGTTCTCGTTGAGGGCGCCTGGTCAATGGAGAATAACATGTATGTAACATACGAAGCATCCGACGCGTAGAGCTGGATTTTGTTGCTCCTGGCGTGTTCTGGCCGCCTCTACTAATTCTTCGATATGAGAATCAAGGCTAACACCCTTGGCTTCTTTTGGAAGGTTCTTGGATTTAATCGCACTTAAATCCGCACCTTCTCAAAGATTCGTCATGGATGTCAGGACCTTCATGAGTCAGGTCTTGGTGGCTCCATCTATGGGCACTGAAGACTGCTCACTGTGAGGAATTAGCTGCTTCCACTCGGGGCACCATCCATCGCAATCACGGGCCTTTCCTGAATACGCTTGCTTTTTATTCAAGGTTTTTTTTTTGGATGACATTTTTCAATTACTGCCACTCGTAGTTCTGAAGCTGCCTCGCTGTAACTACTTTTAAGTTTCTTCGAATCCCACCCAGGTTTTTTTTTTATTGTCCACGACTGTGTCCTTTTTGCCGTCAGTGATCTGACTTCAACCCCTCACATTTAATACACACAGCGAATGTAATACCTTAAGTGTCCCTTAAAATTAAACCAAGCTTACCGTGTCGGTGCAAATGAGCATTAGAATTGATTTTAGACCAATGAACATACCGATGGTTAACCTTTTGACCGATCTTTTCAAGTGTTGCGTCGATCTCATCGATCCCATTCAATATGGCACTTATATGCTTGCAAATAATGAGACCTAGGAGTAAATTTGTGCCTGCTAAAATCTTTGACACAATTGTCTCCCAATAGAACACCCAATGGGCTAAGTTCGATCCATTGGTTGTGATATCCGCCTCGGTATTGAAATAGAAGTAACTTCCCAGAAGCGTGACACCGCCGAAGATGTATCTAAATATCAATAGAGGTGTTGTCTTGTAAAAATTCCTGCCGTTTTCTAATCTAACGATTCTATGACATCCAGCAAAGAAATGGGTCAAATAATGGAATGGGAGAATAGAATCAAATACATCTCTCACGTTTATATTGCATTTGAATGTTCTTAACATGGTTTGAATAAGGCGGAGAAGAAGTTTTGAACAAAAGTAAATTAGGAATTTAATGGTTGCTATGTCCAAAACACTCTTGAAATAGTGAGGTCTTTGTTTAAGTCAACTCAATATGTGTTTACCCGGACGTAATTGTATTATCAATAAAGGTCAAAATAACAAGGAAATTATGATAATTAATTATCCTTTGAATATGCTTAATTCGATTACTTCTAATTATAGGTAGAGCGATTAATTTATGCGACTAAACCGGGAATGTTGGTCCCTTCTTACTAACAATAAGTAATTGATTACTACATCACATCCTAACGAAATTGCTAAATCAAGTGAACTTTAGAAGATTCTTTACAAATAATTTCTTACAGCACTGTTTTCAACTTGCAATCGTATCAGTACAATACGCCTTATTTTCTGAAAAGAAGGTTCTTTTTCTGCTAAATTTAAAAGCATCTTTCTCCATTTTTTTTTAATTGACTGTTAATTAGAAAGAGCTTTATTCATGGTTCATTGGTGGCAGCATTTTGATCTGGGACTGATGCTAATGATGTTGGTAAAATGTGATGGCCGTATGAATACTCAAAATTACCTAAATGTGCTGGAAACTGTGCCGATGCCTTCATTATTGCGCATTCTTGGTGACACCAATTTACCTGGCGTTAAGTTCCAACAAGACAATGCCTCTTATTATAAATCAACCACACATACAATGCGCCGATTTGAAGACAATAATATTGTATTGCTGGATTGCCCAGTGCGATCCCATGATCTTAATTCAATCAAGCACTTTTGGACCATATTAAAACGTAAGATTCAGAGAAAACACAGTATAACATCAAAAACAGCTATGAAAAATTATTCAAGATTGGGATACCATAAGTGCAGAAAAAATGTGCAAGCCTTGTACGCAGCATGCGCCAAAAGATCGCTGCTGTTATTAAAGCCAAGGGTGGACCCATATTAAATATTGAAACTTATATTTTTTTTTTATAATTTTACGTTAATGAAATAATTTATAAAACAATAAAACTTCAGTAAATTGTGAAATAATAAAAAAATATCCTCCTTCTTCTATATATTTATTACAAATATCTAAACGATTACATTTTTAAGCCATCTTCATCGTCTATATGTCAAAAAAGGAAACAAACCGACACATAGATCATGAAGATGGCTTAAAAAAGCCGAAATATGTGGATATTTGTAATAAATATAGTGAAGGAGGACATCTTTTTGTATTATTCCATAATTTCCAATTTGACACTTTACTAAGTACACTGTAAAAAATTACAGTAATTTTGCCATGGTAAATCAGGAATATTACATGTAATAACGTTGTGAATTTACCACAATAAATCATGTAAATTTTGTTTTACATGTTTTTTCTAGGATATTTAACATGGAAAAAGAAATTTCGGTAAAATTTATAGCTTTTTCATGTAAGTTTAAGATGTAACAAAAATTCAAAAGGAAAATACAGGAAAGAACATGTACAATTTTGTATTTACTCTCAAAATATACTTAAAAGTGTAAAATTGACATTTTTTAGGGTGTTTAGTGCACTTTAAAAGTACTTTTACTGGTGAACTATTAATTTTGCTGTAAAAATATGAGGATCTTTTATATTTATTTGTTTTTACTTGAATTTTCGAGTAAAACTATAGATATCATGGAACATACGAAATTCATACGCCGCAATGTGATTGATTATTGGATTATTTATCTGTGCGCATAGGTAATTCTATTCGTTTGTCGAACTTATTATTGGCTCAATGATATCATGTTGATCCCTGGTTGAGCGATTCAGTATGACCTATTAGGTGCTATAAAAGAATTAGGTAAGTTACTTGCTCTCTTTATAAAAATACATATGAAAATTACTTCAGTGTTCGGTAAATATAGAGTTCATATAAATATTACATACGAATTTTACAGTACAATCTTGGAAAAACACATCAGGATGGAAAATTTAATATATGGTAGAAATTTTACTTTATGAAGCAAATTTACTTGTATAATTGTAGGCAACTTTGTTACCAACGATTTTACATGTAATTTTAATGCAACTTTTTTTACAGTGTAGGACAGCGTTGATAACAAAACTTTTATTTTGTACCTTAAAAATTAAAAATGTATTGAAGGTCAAGGTTTAATGTTTTTGGCCAAGATTAAGGAATAAATGTCTATGCTGATATAAGGTATATTTTTTGTAAAAAAAAATTACAGAAAGCATACTTTACATTAACATAGGTATTAATTTTTTGGGAATCACCAGGTGATCTAGCGGGATATTAACGATTTAAAACTTAGTAACATTGTAAAAAAAGTAGTACACAATTATACGCATTATCTGTATGGTCATGTCAGTTAATTTGCCTTCAAGAAAAGGGTAATTTGTAAAAAAAAATCAATAGTTATAGCGCATGTAAATGTAAAGTATCAAAGTAAAACAAATAATAAATTATAAACATATTTTTTCTCGATACATACAGTTGTGAACCGAGGTAAAGATTAAGACCATCAACCTGGAGTGTGAAGAGAGTAGGGCTAATGCTTGTCCCCTATGGGACACCGAATGATCGAGTTAAATATGCATATATTAATAGTTGCAACTTAAAATGTATTAGGTTAGAAGAGGAATTACATAGGTACAATATTATATAGTGTTTAGCATTCCTTCCATAAGCATCATTTTATTTTACTGAACAGTCTTTTGTCTTTTATTTCACGTAATTAAAAAACAAACCACAAGAATTATAAAATTATTCCTAAATATTTAGATCTATTTTTGGTTTGCATAAATCTTACCCGTTTCTATAACGTGATCTTCAAGAAATGTTTCTAAGTATTCGTGCACGGAAACAAATATGAACCTAATAACAGTGCAATAAAGGCAATACCGCATAATGACAAATATCCAAATTTCGAACATCATTACTTGCGTAAATGTAAATCAACCGATGCATAAGAATCCGATGGTATCGATTATAGGAACAAACAATTAGTAAATATTTAACAGTATCAGAGAATTTATGATCAATTCGCCTAAACATTGAACCCATACTTTCCTAAAACTCGATGCGTATCACGTGAGATTTTAGAACATAAAAAAGATGTTTAATTCTTCAAGGTTCTGATCTATGTATTTCGTCGATTTGGTTCAGCATGCATGATATGTGGTTGAAGATTAATCCATCCAAAATAATATTGATGGGTGTTGTTATTTTTATCAAGATACGAAAGTGATTTATTATTATCACGAAAACTATTCTAGATACGTTGGATATAATTTCGATGTGGAGAACTCTGATACAAATGTGGCTTCCCATGTAAAAAGATGCAGAAATATATGTACTTCGTCATCAGGAAGGGTGTTGTCTTGTAACGCTTCCTACCATTCTCTAGTCGTCTAGTCTTGTAATATCCAAGATTTATGATGTGAATTAGCCGAATAGAATCAAAGACATAATTCAAAATTATTCTTTGCTTTAATTTTTGAAGCACAGCTCCGAATATGCACAAAATAAATGATTGCTCAATAGTGGTTACCAGGTAGAATAGTAATTCACATAGCAACTTTATCACATTAAAATAGTTATTAATTTTAACGACACGAATCGTATTTGCCCAAGAGCTCGAGGTTATATGTAAAATAAAAGAATGGTATATTTTTTTCTCCCAATTATGGATCAAAATACTGACTAATACTATCGTATATTACACGCGTGCCGTGCTACTAATTAATTCCTACATCCGTACACTTTACAATATGTAGGCATTTAATCATACCAAATTAAAAACTAACGAGGTTTCCATTTTCATTTCCAGTTATATATAAATTCATTAATACTGTTGGTCGGATGTTTTCGACATAAAATTTTGACAATGTGATTAAACGATCTCGTAAATTGCGCCACCTGTATTGGTTTTCAGGAACGAAATAAATACGTAGTTAAAAATTTGTCATAGGCTAATCACTGAGAAAAAAATGTTGTTTTAAACATCTTTCATTAAACTATACTTTGCAACATCTACCAAAAATCCTACCATTAGTCTTTATCCCAACTCCCTCTTCCAAGATGGTTTCCAAATACCGATTTAGAGCCTCATATCTGCTCCGAATTATTAAAGCGTAGTTGCTGTACTGGAATTGCACGACTATATTAATCAATGAAGGTAACAGACTCGCTATGGCGAGTAGAAACTCGTATGGTGGGAAACTAAATTCTATTTCACTATTGACGATATCAAAAACCAGTAGAATTGTGATGGAGGCGCAGCACAAGACAACGGAAACGATGGAAAAGTACCAGACTTGCCTAAAATACGGATAAGGCAGATTAGGATTATTTTTTTTTCAAATCATTTCAAACCTACCAATCAATTGGGGTAATATTGAGCTTCTTAAACTCCAGGTCAATTTTATGAATTCGGTTCAGGATCGAAACGATCCTCTTAGCGAATATCATGCCAATAATTGTGCCTCCGATGGATAGAATTACAGTGACGACTACTTCTATATGCAGAACCATATCGGAAAATCTACTCTTGAAGACATCTTCGTCCAATTCAGTTTGGATATCGAGGTAAGCCATAAAGACTATCAGTATTAGTTGCACGATTTGCCTGATCGATTCCAAAAAGCTGACGCTGTACTGTTTTCGATCAAAGAAGCTTTTGATCTTGAAATTCGTCACTCCCAATATACGGCAGAACAGATAGAAAGGGTACAGAGTATCGAACACATCTGCGATTTTGGGTTTGAATTTTTGAGATATTTTTTCCGATATCATGGCCAGTTTTGAAATATGTACCTACTCAGGGTATTTGGAACTGAAGTAATGAAGGATGAACGTTTGACACAAATAAATATGCTGTTAAGTGTTGTTAACGATAACCTGGGTGATTATTGATCTTTGCATTACATATTTTAAATTTATTAAGCTATTATTGATCCTTTTATGTTGGTCGCGGAAGAGCAAATTAAAGTTATTACCATGCTCTTAATGAAATTGAATTCCACCAATTAATACGATCTAAGGTAAAGAATATTGATGAGCGTGTAAGAACCAATCTATCTAACCAATAAAAACTGTCTATAAACAGAATATCTAGGACATATTATTTTATATACATTTTTTTTTAATATATATCTAATATAGAAAAAAAAATCTATATTAGAACTAGTGAAAGCATCATATCTACTTTAAAATTACAACAAGTTAAATTAAGAACAATTATCTTTTGTCATTCTAGGAATAACGATTAATTTTATTTTTAACTGAAAGATTTCTAAAATCCTTAGTAATATACCTAACCTACAAAGCAAAGGGTAAATTCAGATTTATATTACAAAGCTTCGAAGACTGCATTAATATTTTACAAACATTTTATTAATGGAAGCCTAGGTAACCCATACTTTTCAATTTTTTTTTGTTTCAGTGTAGCAGTTGTCGTGTCATATTTATATACAGAGCATCTCCATATATAAATAGTATTGGGGCGCAAACGCGTATTCATCTATTTCGGGCGACGCGGCGTGCGTTATTTCGAATATATTATCAGTAGATTTACGTTTGAGAGAACATAAATTTCGTAAAGACGCGCATAAAATAGGGTTTGACGGTTTATTTCTAAAGGCAGTATGCAAGTGACTAAAAAAATAGAACTCGTATAAACAAGAATACGTCATATCAGAAACAAATAGCTTACGCACTATAAAAAGCTTGAACATAGTAACAATCCAAATTAAATAAATTCAGGGAAAATATTGCTTATTCCTGAATACAACATATAATCAATCAAATAAATATATATTATAAAAAGTTAGTAGCGCATTAACTTTAAAATATTCTTTACAAGAATCTCTATAAACGAGATTACAAATAATTCGTAAAGCTCTCTTCTGAATTACAAAACTCTTTCAGAGTGTGGCGATAATTCCCAGTGAATTGTCTTATACCGCATAGAAGAAATAAAATGATAGAAAGATAGAATGATAAAAAGTCAATAAAGAATTAATGATATCAATAGATTTAGTTCTATTATGAAAACATACAAATTTAGTTTTTCGTTCATTAATTATTAATTTATTTGAATTCATCCATTTATTAATTTCGTTCAAAGTTGTTGAAGCCATCTTGTTAATCAGTATTTTCTGGTTTAATAATTAAACTAACATCATCCGCATACAATGCAACATTTCTTATATTTTTCAAAGCTTTTGCAAGTCGTTTATATATACCAGAAATAGTGTGGGGCCCAGGATAGAATCCTGCGGTACACCAAGATTTATATCAATGCAACGCTGCATTGATATAAACTGCTTGCAGTTTGAGAGATACGATTGGAAGCAGTTATGGCTCTGGCAAGGTTTCCTCTTCACGAGAACCAATTTGCTTATCAAACTGGTAAATCCTGCGAGTAGGCCATTCATGACTTGGTTCGTCGAATGGAAAATGTCTTCAGCAACAAAGAAATTGCACTAGCGACCTTCCTGGACATTGAGGCTGCCTTTGATGGAAAGTGCGAAAGCTGCGAAAACGTGGAGTCAAGCCAACGATTACGAGGTGGATCGGCAACATGAAAAGAAACAAAAAGGTTCTCGCAAAGCCTCTGCACGATCAGGGCGGCTGTGGCAGCGGGACGCACAGTCACCGCTACTATAGCGCCTTTTGGTGGGCAGCCTGTTCTCTGAACTTCTGGAGGCGGGCTTCCGCGCGTAGGGCTATGCCTATGACATCACCATTCTTGTATGCGGGAAATTTAAGAGCGTGGTATCCGAAAGGATGCAGGTCGCGCTAAGGTTTGTACAGAGGTGGTGTACAAGAGAGGTTCTTAGTGTCAACTCTAGCAAAACGCCTATGGTTCCGTTCACACGGAGAAGGAAGCTTCCCAAACTCCAATGTCCAACTACATTCGGCTCTAAAATGGAATGGACCCGCCGGCGCTAGACACTGTAAATCTCTAGGGCTTCGAACGAAGGAAAGACTCCATTTCCACAGGATTTAGACATTTTTACAGATGGGCCGAAGGGTGTGAGTGGTACAGGACCGGCTTTTATTGTGGTGCACTTGGAAAATATTCTTACAATGTGTAGTTTAGTTACTTGCTGTTTCCACAATTTAGTGCTGTTAATTAAACGGTGTTATGCAGTACGGAACTAACCCTCAATGAATTTATTGATGGTTGGTGCCTTTTGCAAGTCATCATTCGATTAACGGTGCTAAATTTGGATGCTCAATTAATGACTGTACTACATAGAACGTAAAGATTCTCTAGGTTATTAGCAATAATTATGAAAAAATAATAACCTCTTCAGGGAAATGATTATCTTAGTGTTCAAAAGTTGTTTTCAGCATTTTTATCGACCGTTCGTTAGAAAATTAATCGAAAATCTTACCGTTGACCTTCATTCCGCTACCCTTTTCCAAAATGGTCTCCAAATATCGATTTAGAGCCTCGTATCTGCTCCCAATTATCAAAGCATAGTTGCTGTACTGGAACTGCACCAGCATATTGATCAGTGAAGGCATTAAACTAGCGGTAGTAATCAGGAAGTCGTATAATGCAAAATCTGATCGGGTTTCCCTATTAATTATGTCAGAAACCACTAATATTGTAATGGATATAGAGCAGAAAATAACGGAAAAGATAGAAAAGTACCAGACTTGCCTGAAATGGATCAGTAAAGTACATTAAGCTTTACTTTATTTCCAATAATATTTTTGGACATACCAATCTACTGGAGTGATATTAAGTTTCTTGAACTCCATGTCGATTTTAAAAATTCTGTTTAGGATCGAAACGATCCGTTTAGCGAATATTATGCCGATAATTGTGCCTCCAATAGATAAAACTGCGCCAGCCGCTTCTTCAATATAAAGCACCATATCAGAAAATTTCTTCTTGAGAATACCCTCAGCAAATTCGCTTTCGAGGTGAAGGTAAGTTAGAAACATGATCAGCAATAATTGTACAATTTGCTTGATCGATTCTAAGACATCAACGCTGTATTGTCTTCGTTCGTTGAAGGTTTTTATCTTGAAATTTATCACCCCGAATATCCGACAAAATAAATAGAATGGATATAGAGCATCGAAAACGTCTCGGGTTACTGGTATGAACCTCTGAGGTATGAACCTCTTCTTCACAGACATGATCACTTTAAAACTCCGATTCTCTGAATGTTTGGAGTTGAAGTAATGAAGAGCAAAGGTGTGATACAAATAAATATGTTGTTAAGTGCTGTTAGCGATATGATAGGCGGTTATTGATCTTCGCTTCATATATTTTAATTTTATTAGGTTCTTATTGATCCTCTAAACAGTTGGAGGTGGGTGTCTAAATAAAATTTGTCATGTGCTCTAAACGAAATTAACCGTTAGTCTGGTACTATATACTTGCGACCAATTTTACACGGTTTTATTTCTTTTTTTTTGTATACGAGGTCAGTTTTTTTTTTTTTATCAAGACTATGACTGTTCTTATCTGGGAAGCTACGCATCAGATCAAAAATTTTTATGAACATAGTTCATTCAGCTCGAAGGGATCTACTGAACTACTCATTAATATCAGTCTCAATCGCCCAATCCCACCTAGATGAGGGTGTAGACCAACTTTGATACCTCAACTGGGCACGCCCACAGTTTGGATTGTGGCCAAAAAAACGCGTATATATCAAAGATTTTGCCAAAAGAATAATATACAGAAGCTAGAAGTTGTTCAATGTACCATAGATCCTTACTGCACCAATAAATAATATTAAATAATGTCCTCTAATAGCTTAATTGGTAAAGCACCCGCCCGGCAAGCGGGAGGATGTAGGTTCGAATCCTGCTATGAGGAAAAAATTATTATTGGGAAAAAATTGCTCCTAATTATTACAGGAAAAGCAGAAATACATTAATTTAATATTAAATAATGTTTGGGGCAAGTATCAAATCTCGAATAGAGTTCTTTGTGTCCCGTTCACAGTAAGTGCTGAAAAATATAGCCGTCCGTTTCAATGCACCTCTTTACCGACTTGGAATTGCAGATTCAATTGATTCCCAATTGATGAATCGCCCGATATGCGTTGGTAAGTCGCTCAATCATATTGGCACTATATTCCATACTTCACCTTCTAATTAACGAATAAGCTTGCAATCTTTGCTTCACCTTCTAAAAAAATCCACAAATAAGAGTCCAGGCGAAGTAAGATCTGACGATCTTGCTGACCATTATGCTGGACCATCTCTTCCAATCCACCAATGACTGTGCGCGTGATCTAATACTTCCCATGCTGCTCGAGAAAAATGTGTTGACCAACCGCCATATTGAAACCACTATTGTTTATCGTATGTCCAAGAGGATTGAATGAGATTAGGGTTGGGGTAGCCATATGCATCTGTTTGACCGCAACCTTTTGACAACTATTGTCATCCCCTTTGTCTTAGAAGGCGTTCTCTAATTTTGCCCTCTTAATTAGACCTATCATCTTTGAGAGTGGCTTCTTTATGTAGCTGTTAACTAATCGCTTTAGGTGTTGGCTAGATGTCAGAGAAAACAACGACGCTCGAGAAAAATGTGTTGACCAACCGCTATATTAAAACCACATTGTTTATCGTATGTCTAAGAGGATTGAATGAGATTAGGGTTGGAGTAGCCATATGGACCGCTGTTTTACCGCAAGCTTTTGAGAGCTATTGTCATCCCCTTCGTCCTAGAAGGCGTTCTCTAATTTTGCCCTCTTAAGTAGACCTATCATCTTTGATAGTGGCTTCTTTATGTAGCTGTTAACTAATCGCTTTAGGTGTTGGCTGGGTGTCAGAGCAAACATCGACGCTTTTACCTAACTGGGTCCCTCTTTTTATTTCTCTGACAAAGTGATGAATTGCAGCAACCTCCTAGGGGAGGCCTGCAAACGTTACTGGAAATTCGTTTTCCAAGAATTTTCATATGTTGCTCCATTTAGGACGCCATCGATAAAGAATCAATAAAGCCCTCGCCAATGCTCTAATAATGTTTGTGTCGACTTTCTTGTATATGCTGAAGCGCTCACTAACCGAATATCACTCGATTCTGGATTAACAAAGCTTGTCTTATTAAACATATATTTTTGTACCTTGAAGGTAAAGTTGATCGTATCTCTATTTTTAACATTATCACTTTGCGGTATAGATTTATTATTACGCGACACATAAACTGCTACCACCTCCACTGTCGTCAGCCAAAATCGCATCAGACCCATCTTACCGTGGTTAAGTACTAAATTGTTAGCATCATACCATCTCATCATGTCCCGGACAACATGGATGTTAAATTAGAGGCCGATTCAACAGTATCAGTCGTTGTAATGCAACTTGTATCATCCGCATACTGTGCAAGTCTGTAATAATCAAGTGTCGGCTGCAAATCATTGACATAAATTAAAAATAGGGTGGGACCCAATATTGAACCTTGCGGAACACCGCATGTCAAGTCAATGTAATCGGAACTATATGTCACTATCATATCACCTTGAACGCTCTTAACACTAAGCACTGCCTTCCTACCAATCAGGTATGAATAAAATAAATAATAGGCAACCCCGTATTGACCAATGGACTCTAATTTGCGTAACAAAAGCGAATGGTCTACCATATCGAACGCTTTAGATAAGTCAAAAAATACACCGGTGAAACATTACTTCGATCAATCAGCCAGAGACCAGTACAGATTAGTACAAGGCCCTCGCATAATAGAATGGTTGGTATAAATACAAAAAGCCAATAGGCTGCAGTGTATTCGGAAATTTGTCATATCAGACATTTCCCTCGACACAAAAGGTTCGCTTAAAATTAGTGCTGAAATACTACAAAATTCACCATATACGGAATTGGTCACGGTGACATCAACAATATTTATTGTACAGATACTGCAATATTGATTAGGCCTATTGAGGAGACTTACCAGGTTTCTTGCCCTGATTATCGCACAAAATGCACTTCAAAAATGTATTTAACGACTTATATCTCGTCATAATGATCATAGCGCAGGTTCCATATTGATAAACAACCATCAAGTTTACCAAATCGAACAATATTGTTATGGCACTTTCTACTACACTGTAAACCCCGTCTGGAAAATCTGGTCTTGCACGGATCTCACTAAATTCTTGTAAGGATACAATGCCTATAGAGGAGACAACCCCACAAATAGACCACCAACAAATCTTTCTAAAAACCACACCTCTCAATTCTACCAGACTAATTTCTGATTCATTTAAATACCTACGATCGATTCGTGCTTCCAGTAATTTTAATTCCTCGTCTATTTTGCTGATTTGGTTCAACAACCAGACGTTTTGACTGGTGAATAGGATTCCGACGTATATGTTGACTATCAATAGAATTTGAGTGGCCATATAACCCGTAAATGCCACTTTGAAACGGAAATCACTGAAAGAAATGCGGAATTCGTCGGTATTGTAGATTTTGTAATAATTATAGGACGTGATTGTAGAGAAGACTAGATATTGCAAAGCACTTCTGGCAATCGTAATTTTATCCAACGTGAATCTGCAAACGCTGTTTTCACGAAGCTCCATTTGAAGTTGGACAATCCAGTGATGCGACAGACGAAGTATAGAGGCCACACTGAATCGTACATTCCAGCGTTTAATTTAGGCAAAATCTTGTTCAAAATTTGTTGAATATTCATACTGAAGTTATTAAACAAGTGTTGGTAATTCTCATGAATGAAATTCCAATTATTGATTGGAGAATACAATTAATATAATTGTGTTGACATACGCCCTATTGTAAGACTGTAAATAGTTTAAAAGTGAAGGCTATTTCAAGGAAGAGTATTGTTAGGAGGTGTTAAATTAAATTAAATTGAAAAGCATGAAGGAACTTATTAACCTTTAAAGCATTTTTTTTTAAATATTATCTACGAAATGTTATGCATGGTGGTATTTTAATGATGATGACAAAGATTTCCTTCTAAATAATTATTATTAATGCGTGCAGATCACTGCGAAACACAGTGTTTCAAAAACACATCTTTCTTTGGTCCTCCTGCCAAATTTCACATCTTTTTTAGAACAAAACGCCTTAATGAATATGTGACGATGTCTTTATAGTAAATCGGAAGTATAGAAACATGGCTTCAAAAATTAATACACCAATGAAATGAACCATAATAAGAACCACACCATCGTGGAACATACCAAAACTTCCTAATACATTCCTAGAGTCAAATAAACTGAAATAACAGTGAAAAAATACATCGGTGAAATATTACTTCGATCAATCTGCCAGAGACCAGTACAGATTAGTACAAGGCCCTCGCATAATAGAATAGTTGGTATAAATACAAAAAGCCAATAGGCTGCAGTGTATTCGGAAACTTGTCATATCAGACATCTCCCTCGACACAAAAGGTTCGCTTAAAAATTAGTGCTGAAATACTACAAAATTCACCATATATGGAACGGTGACATCAACAATATTTATTGTACAGATACTGCAATATTCATTAGGCCTATTGAGGAGACTTACCAGGTTTCTTGCCCTGATTATCGTACAAAATGCACTTCAAAAATGTATTTAACGACTTATATCTCGTCATAATGATCATAGCGCAGGTTCCATATTGATAAACAACCATCAAGTTTACCAAATCAAACAATGTTGTTATGGCACGTTCTATTACACTGTAAACCCCGTCCGGAAAATCTGGTCTTGTACGGATCTCACTAAATTCTTGTAAGGAGACAATGCCTATAGAGGAGACAACCCCACAAACAGACCACCAGCAAATCTTTCTAAAAACCACACCTCTCAATTCTACCAGACTAATTTTTCATTCATTTAAATACCTATGATCAATTCGTGCTTCCAGTAATTTTAATTCCTCGTCTATTTTGCTGATTTGGTTCAACAACCAGACGTTTTGACTGGTGAATAGGATTCCGACGTATATGTTGACTATCAATAGAATTTGAGTGGCCATATAACCCGTAAATGCCACTTTAAAACGGAACTCACTGAAAGAAATGCGGAGTTCGGTGGTATTATACATTTTGTAATAATTATAGTACGCGATTGTAGAGAAGACTAGATATTGCAAAGCACTTCTGGCAATCGTAATTTTATCCACAGTGAATCTGCAAACGCTGTTTTCACGAAGCTCCATTTTGAAGTTGGACAATCCAATGATGCGACAGACGAAGTATAGAGGCCACACTGAATCGTACATTCCAACGTTTAATTTAGGCAAAATCTTGTTCAAAATTTGTTGAATATTCATACCGAAGTTATTAAACAAGTGTTGGTAATTCTCATGAATAAAATTCCAATTATTGATTGGAGAATACAATTAATATAATTGTGTTGACATACGCCCTATTGTAAGACTGTAAATAGTTTAAAAGTGAAGGCTATTTCAAGGAAGAGTATTGTTAGGAGGTGTTAAATTAAATTAAATTGAAAAGCATGAAGGAACTTATTAACCTTTAAAGCATTTTTTTTTAAATATTATCTACGAAATGTTATGCATGGTGGTATTTTAATGATGATGACAAAGATTTCCTTCTAAATAATTATTATTAATCCGTGCAGATCACTGCGAAACACAGTGTTTCAAAAACACATCTTCCTTTGGTCCTCCTGCCAAATTTCACATCTTTTTCAGAACAAAACGCCTTAATGAATATGTGACGATGTCTTTATAGTAAATCGGAAGTATAGAAACATGGCTTCAAAAATTAATACACCAATGAAATGAACCATAATAAGAACCACACCATCGTGGAACATACCAAAACTTCCTAATACATTCCTAGAGTCAAATAAACTGAAATAACAGTGAAAAAATACATCGGTGAAATATTACTTCGATCAATCTGCCAGAGACCAGTACAGATTAGTACAAGGCCCTCGCATAATAGAATAGTTGGTATAAATACAAAAAGCCAATAGGCTGCAGTGTATTCGGAAACTTGTCATATCAGACATCTCCCTCGACACAAAAGGTTCGCTTAAAATTAGTGCTGAAATACTACAAAATTCACCATATATGGAACGGTGACATCAACAATATTTATTGTACAGATACTGCAATATTCATTAGGCCTATTGAGGAGACTTACCAGGTTTCTTGCCCTGATTATCGTACAAAATGCACTTCAAAAATGTATTTAACGACTTATATCTCGTCATAATGATCATAGCGCAGGTTCCATATTGATAAACAACCATCAAGTTTACCAAATCAAACAATGTTGTTATGGCACGTTCTATTACACTGTAAACCCCGTCCGGAAAATCTGGTCTTGTACGGATCTCACTAAATTCTTGTAAGGAGACAATGCCTATAGAGGAGACAACCCCACAAACAGACCACCAGCAAATCTTTCTAAAAACCACACCTCTCAATTCTACCAGACTAATTTTTCATTCATTTAAATACCTATGATCAATTCGTGCTTCCAGTAATTTTAATTCCTCGTCTATTTTGCTGATTTGGTTCAACAACCAGACGTTTTGACTGGTGAATAGGATTCCGACGTATATGTTGACTATCAATAGAATTTGAGTGGCCATATAACCCGTAAATGCCACTTTAAAACGGAACTCACTGAAAGAAATGCGGAGTTCGGTGGTATTATACATTTTGTAATAATTATAGTACGCGATTGTAGAGAAGACTAGATATTGCAAAGCACTTCTGGGCAATCGTAATTTTATCCACAGTGAATCTGCAAACGCTGTTTTCACGAAGCTCCATTTTGAAGTTGGACAATCCAATGATGCGACAGACGAAGTATAGAGGCCACACTGAATCGTACATTCCAACGTTTAATTTAGGCAAAATCTTGTTCAAAATTTGTTGAATATTCATACCGAAGTTATTAAACAAGTGTTGGTAATTCTCATGAATAAAATTCCAATTATTGATTGGAGAATACAATTAATATAATTGTGTTGACATACGCCCTATTGTAAGACTGTAAATAGTTTAAAAGTGAAGGCTATTTCAAGGAAGAGTATTGTTAGGAGGTGTTAAATTAAATTAAATTGAAAAGCATGAAGGAACTTATTAACCTTTAAAGCATTTTTTTTTAAATATTATCTACGAAATGTTATGCATGGTGGTATTTTAATGATGATGACAAAGATTTCCTTCTAAATAATTATTATTAATACGTGCAGATCACTGCGAAACACAGTGTTTCAAAAACACATCTTCCTTTGGTCCTCCTGCCAAATTTCACATCTTTTTCAGCACAAAACGCCTTAATGAATATGTGACGATGTCTTTATAGTAAATCGGAAGTATAGAAACATGGCTTCAAAAATTAATACACCAATGAAATGAACCATAATAAGAACCACACCATCGTGGAACATACCAAAACTTCCTAATACATTCCTAGAGTCAAATAAACTGAAATAACAGTCAAAAAATACATCGGTGAAATATTACTTCGATCAATCTGCCAGAGACCAGCACAGATTAATACAAGGCCCTCGCATAATAGAATGGTTGGTATAAATACAAAAAGCCAATAGGCTGCAGTGTATTTGGAAACTTGTCATATCAGACATCTCCCTCGACACAAAAGGTTCGCTTAAAATTAGTGCTGAAATACTACAAAATTCACCATATATGGAATTGGTCACGGTGACATCAACAATATTTATTGTACAGATACTGCAATATTCATTAGGCCTATTGAGGAGACTTACCAGGTTTCTTGTCCTGATTATCGTACAAAATGCACTTCAAAAATGTATTTAACGACTTATATCTCGTCATAATGATCATAGCGCAGGTTCCATATTGAATAACAACACATTCAGTTTACCAAATCGAACAATGTTGTTATGGCACGTTCTATTACACTGTAAACCCCGTCTGGAAAATCTGGTCTTGTACGGATCTCACTAAATTCTTGTAAGGAGACAATGCCTATAGAGGAGACAACCCCACAAACAGACCACCAGCAAATCTTTCTAAAAACCACACCTCTCAATTCTACCAGACTAATTTCTGATTCATTTAAATACCTATGATCAATTCGTGCTTCCAGTAATTTTAATTCCTCGTCCATTTTGCTGATTTGGTTCAACAACCAGACGTTTTGACTGGTAAATAGAATTCCGACGTATATGTTGACTATCAATAGAATTTGAGTGGCCATATAAGCCGTAAATGCCACTTTGACACGGAACTCACTGAAAGAAATGCGGAGTTCGGTGGTATTATACATTTTGTAATAATTATAGGACGCGATTGTAGAGAAGACTAGATATTGCAAAGCACTTCTGGCAATCGTAATTTTATCCACAGTGAATCTGCAAACGCTGTTTTCGCGAAGTTCCATTTTGAAGTTGGACAATCCAATGATGCGACAGACGAAGTATAGAGGCCACACTGAATTGTACATGCCGGCGCTTAATTTAGGCAAAATCTTGTTCAAAATTTGTTGAATATTCATACCGAAGTTATTAAACAAGTGTTGGTAATTCTCATGGATAAAATTCCAATTATTGATTGGAGAACACAATTAATATAATTGTGTTGACATACGCCTTATTGTAGGACTGTAAATAGTTTAGTGAAGGCTATTTCAAGGAAGAGTATTGTTATGAGGTGTTAAATTAAATTAAATTGAAAAGCATGAAGGAACTTATTAACCTTTAAAGCATTTTTTTTTATATTATCTACGAAATGTTATGCATGGTGGTATTTTAATGATGATGACAAAGATTTCCTTCTAAATAATTATTATCAACCCGTGCAGATCACTGCGAAACACAGTGGTTCAAAAACACATCTTCCTTTGGTCCTCCTGCCAAATTTCACATCTTTTTTAGAACAAAACGCCTTAATGAATATCTGACGATGTCTTTATAGCAAATCGGAAGTATAGAAACATGGCTTCAAAAATTAGTACACCAATGAAATGAACCATAATAAGAACCACACCATCGTGGAACATACCAAAACTTCCTAATACATTCCTAGAGTCAAATAGACTGAAATAACAGAGAAATCACAACAAATTTGCTGAAAAAATGTACACGCCAAACATTCCAGTTTTAATTCTCAAGTAGGAAACTCCTTTACATGATCAATAATTTGGAAAGCAGTACAGACAAAATTAGAAAAAAAAATCAATTTTAGAAATAGCCCAAACAATGCAGTGTTTCGTGCAATATTACTGTTTCCAAGTCTATCTACTGATCATGTTTATAGAAGTTGTTTCATTTCAAAGAAATTTGTCTAATGGTGAGATTTTATGTATATCTGTAGTACCTGTAGAATATCTATAAGTCCTACTATTAAATATCAAAATATGTATATACAAAGTTCTAGAACTACATAGATTATAACATAAAAATCAAAACCTTACCAAATCGTCTGTATTCATCTTTGAAAAATAATTTCAGATAGTCATTTAAGGACCTATATCTTGCTCTAATAATTATGGTATAGATACTATATTGGAAAACCACCGTAAAATTCACAAAATTAAACCAAGTAGCGATCACATGCTGAAGAATTTCGTAGAAGTCGACATTCCACACGAATGTTTGTTTAAAATTAATTATGGCATACTCCATGACCGCGGCAAATGTAATTGAAAAGATCACACTAAGGATAGAAACGAGCCAAGTTCTACTAAAAGAAAACATTCAAATTAATATCTTCCACACATACAATTACCTTATTTGTATACCTATGATCAGGTTTTGCATCAAATCTTTGAAAATTCCTGTCTATAATACTTATCTGGTTCAAGAACCGAACGATTTTGTTGGTGAACATTAAACCGAAGCAAATGTTGGTAGTTACAAGAACTTGAGATATAATTTGTGTGGAAAAGCCGATCTTGAAACGAAATTGTCTATGGTGTTCAAATAATAGAACATCAGAATAAAATAATTCGTAATAATTATAAAAGGTGATTATTGAAACGAACAAAAACTGCAAAGCACTTCTAACCATTAAAACTTTGTCTATTGTGAACCTGTGTTCATTGTTTTGGAGATATCCAGTTTGAAATTAGACAAACCGACAATGCGACAGAAGAAGTATAAAGGCCAAATGGAGTTGTATAAATTGAGACTATATCTATTGAAAATTCTTTGAAAATTTTGACGGCCAAACATACTGAGGCAATATATCTAGGTGTATTATCTGCAAGGTAAATTTTCACTCTGAAGTAGGTACCTTCTCACTCAATTGTATAGCCACTCTCTTAAACTAATTAGAATAATTATATTGACGTACATCAATTGTGGATGGTTTTAAGTATTGATTTTCTATAATCATAACAATGTTTATTGTACAAACACTGCACACTTGAAAATAATGGTTTTATTGAAGTTATTAAGGAAACTTACTAGATTTTTTTGCCTGGACGATGACGTTTGTATAAAACAAATATTAAGTAAGTTTTTTTAAATGAGCTGTTCTTTTTTTTAATTTTATTCAAGAAAGATAAATATTTATCCTAAAGAAAAATAAATAAATAATATAGAAACCAAAGACAAGAAAAATATAATAAAATAAAATAAACTGAAATAATATTTGCAAATAATACACCATGTTGTTCTTCAAAATATGCCAACTTATAATAAAATTCTTTCCGAATGTTAGCAAGGATTTCATATGTTTTAGTATATAAGTAATAAATAATTTAAAGAACAATAATTATATTTTCAAATTAGCGCGGTAAAATAACGCTGCTGGTGACTGGATACGAAACTATTTTCCAAGAGCACAGAATTTCGGTCAAGTTCAATACCTATTTTTACTGATCTGTGTTAAAATGACTGGGTCATCTCTTCCGTATACTGCAAAGCATGTTGTTCTGTCTTTACGTTCAGTATAATTCAATTGTCAAACGATTATTTTCAAACATTTATCTGCTTATACTCTTTTAATCTGAAGAGTTTGGCAACATGTTTGCAGAAATATCCTCTGAAAAGCAAGCGGAAATGACGTTTCTTACATGTTAAATGTTCCTGGACAAGTTGGTAGTTGTGAATAGCAAAACATTGTATACAAACATATTACGCTACTCTGATGCAACAAGAAGCTCTTTCTGCAAATTTTTAACCTGTTGGTGAAGACTTCATGTTGTTCAAAATGTCAGTCCACAGTTGTCATTTTTAGAGATATTGTGCAGCGGAAGTAATGTTTCATCAGCAAACAAGATATTTTTAATGAATTGCTATTTTGCACATTATTATCTTTATCGCGAGGAAATATTTTTTGAGCAAAATGAAATTTTCTCTACTTATAGCCATCTCTTTTTAAAATTCTTTAAGGATACTTAAACAGCCAAATTGGAACCATGTTTATTATCTTCTTCGAATCCGATAGATGGCGCCAAGAGCGACCAAAATTTCTGTTTAACTGTTTACTGCAAAGCACGTGACGCATTCCAGTAATTCAGCTATTATTGTTTGTTTACCATGTATTACGAGCACGGTTTTTTTGCTAATTATTTTCTATTTTTGTAAATTTTTTCGTCATTATAATTTTATTTAACATGATTTTTACAATATGTTTGCTGTTTAGTTTAGGGTTTAACGCATTTTCCAAACATTTCTTCGTATTTTTTTTACTTAGACTTTCGGATTTTTTTTTATTTTATTGTGCCGCATTTAAAGAAAGTTAAAGTCATGCGTTTTAATTATGTAAAAAAAAAAAACTTAAAAAAGGGACGACTCTGGTAATAACTAAAATAAAATTTTATTGCTGATTGTTTTATTTAACCTTGTAACTAATTAGTAACCAGTTCCAACTTTTAGGGCACTTAATAATACATATCTACTATAGGACTGTTCTAATTCACTCTCACAACACTGTAAATTTATACTTACTTAAAATAGTATACACGCAATATGGCAACACTGTTGAAAATACATTTTGCATATATGTTCGACCATAATTCATTTGAAGGCTATTATTTATAGCCTTCAAAAATTAGTTTCTTCAAATCCGACAGATGGCGCAGAATAGTTGCGAATGCCACCCACCCTCATTGAAGCGATTGGTATCAAAGTTATATTGATGTATTATAGTGCCTCTGTTAATACTCTTATACGGATTAATTGAGCATAAGCAAAGATATAGGCTGCTATTTTAAAAAAAAATCAAGTTACCTTGGGCTAAAGTTAAGCAAATGTTCAGGACTATAGTGGGCACCTGTATATAATTATATCGACTTTAATTTCACTGTTGTATCAAGTAAAGTATGTATGTATGATATTTAAAATATGAATATCTAAAACAAATGCATATATAAACTACGCCGCCTTGACCGAAAGTTTGGAGTAGGGCCTTCTTTTACAAAAGCGTAAATAACACCGTTATTATTAAAGAGAGATATACAGTAGCTTATATAAAGTGATGTTATTTTTCATCGTAGAATTTAAAAATGGAATAATATATAGAGTGTTCCATTTAAAATAACGGAGTAAGTACGCGTTTTCTTACTTTTGGAGCAGTCTGTATAGTCAAGCATATTTGTAGGTTATGCAGCATTGAATTCTGTAATACTTTTATATAAAATACTTTTTCGTAAAACCAAAAATAGAGGTGTAATTAAAGATCCAGTCTTAGATGCGACACTCTGTACATCTGAAATCGTATAGATTTTACCTGCGTTACCCAACACATCGTTGCTGAATTTCTTCTCCACATATTGATTCAGAGCACCATACCTCAGCGCAATCATGCTTGCATAGCTGCCATATTGTAGTTGCACCACGAAATTCGTCAAGTAAGGAATATTAGCTGCACAGGTAATAAATATAGCGTAAAATGGACTGATGGGTAACCCTCTATTGTAGAAATAAGTTGCTATCAAACTAGAAGATATATATAACACGGCAAGTACAATGCAACCAACGCTTATGTACCAAATTTTCCTGAAAAATCAAAAATATAAAGCCATCAGAAAGAAAATTAAGTCCTCCAGCACAAACCAATGAGCTATTTTCACTCCCATTCGTGCCAATTCGAAATCAATGGCGTTGATATCCTTCAAAATTGAGAGAATCTTCTTGTATGAAATTATATCAGCGAAAACACAGCTTATCGATATGAAACAAGCCGCTATGTAGGCCCAATATGCCAGGAGATCGGCTAATTTTAATTGCTCATCGAGGAGAATACTCCATATGTTAGTTAACATACAGGAAGTGAGGATACAAACAGTTAACACACGTATCGTCACAGTCCAAACGCACAGTTGATATCGTCTACCGTTGTTACGATAGATAATCTTGAAGTTGCTGAGTAAGAATAACCGACAGAATAGATGCAAGGGGTAAATTGAATCGTAGATATCGCGCAAGTTAGGGAGTAGGTGTTCGAAAATGGTCTCAGACATGTTGCAAGTAAAGTTAAATCGATGGTAGAACTATACGGACTGGGCCAATAATATTCTATTGTGAATATAATTAACTGTCAAGTTATATTTAATGAATTAACATTAATCGATAAGTCAGCAACACATTAGATGAATTAGTATTAACTTTGTAAATAGTCTTACCTAGTTATGTTGTTGTTCTAGATAATTTTAGAAGCGAAGTATATTGATTGATTGAAGTCTGTAGTTCAATGGATTGGGTGAATTACTATAAAAATTAGGATAAAATATTGTTTAATCCAATCAATATGTTTATTTAAATTTATATTTTTTTTGACATATGTTTCGCTCTACCATGAGAGCATCCTTAGAAAAAGAAGAATTTTCTGAAGGTTGAACAACTGAGCTGGAATATACCAGTGAGGTAAAATATCTGAGGGAGTTGATAAGATTTTACTTCTAAAGAAACTACAACAAATGAATAGAATTATCCATAAAGAAAATCCAATAAGCAAAAGATTTTTAGCTATACATAGCTACCAAAAGACCCATGCACTTATACATATACAGGGTAATTCACGGAACCTGTCCATTAAAAGTTTTTGACTTTGTAATGATATCTCGATTTTAAAACTTTGTGGTTAAGCATAGTTGGCTATGATCTCTTTAGAAAAAAACAATTGCATCTATGTCGCACTTCCGGTTACATGGAAAGTCATGGCCAACTTTGATATTTTAAATAGAAAGCTATTTTTTCGCAAATAAACAGAAAATGTTCGATTTGGAAATTAGAGGTGCAATACACACACTTCTAACCACAGCTTCGAAGAGCAGTTGGAGAAAACGACATCCACAGTGTTCACAGATTGAGGTTGTCGAGCAATTTTAAAGCTTAAATTTAAGGAAACATCTAACGATATTAAATGACATCACAACAGAGGTGAGATCATTAGGAATGCAAATATTAAGCAATCATTTAAAGTATTGATTCATAGGGCAATATGGAGCTTAGATGGATCCAGGATGAGACAAGGCAAGGAGTGCAGGTCAGAGTTATGAATCTCAACTGCTGACTCTGAGGCAAACTTTGACCATCTTCTCACCAGGCGAAAATATTTGCCATAGAAGTCTCTGATGGGAGACTTCAACAATGGGATCACAGAAAATCGTAACCCTTTTGGAAAAACATGTTTGGTCAATTGGTATCCAATTCTCTGGAAGCAACCAAAAACTTACGCAGATTCGTCTACTTTAATTCAGTTACTATAAGTAAAAGGTACAACCTTGGATAACATACATACAATGACTTTTTAGGCTGAAGTTTATGCCATTGAGATCTGTGCAAGAGAGATTTTGGATAAAAACTACAAGCATAATTCAATAAAAATTTTCAGAGACAGTCACACGGTGTTGAAAGCATTAGAGGCGCATAAATGCAACTCGAAACTGATCTGAAGCTTTAAACATATTCCAAATACATTTGGCATGGCTAATAATTTATCTTTAATCTGAGTACCTCATGCAGTTCGGAAAAGAAGAAGCAGACATCCTTGCCAAAAAGGGTGTTGCGGTGCAATTTCAAGGGCCAGAACTTGCCATTTCTGGACAAATCAGAAAGTGCTCCAATACTGGAACAACTGTTCTGGTTTGGTGCATGCGAAAGAGTGCATCTCACCAGGTCATGCCAGAACTAACTATTAGAACATGACCGGAAAAATGTTGAGGTAATTGTCTTGTTTTAACAGGTGTTAAATATGTGTCAAGAACCAACTAAGGTATTATTTTTTAATCCTTTCAGTAAAATCCCTCACGAATGGAAACATTATAAAACACGATTAACTCGCCATCAAAATATACATATAGAACTGGATAGCATTCTTTCCGATAGCGAATGATATTTTAAGGTTCGTTATAATTCGCTCACGAACGATAAAAATACGATTCTTTCGCATTCTTATCACTCGCGAGCGATATTGTCCGTACTTTACAAAATATCTAATACCTATTAATTTTATAACACCCTGTATGATAGCGTTGCGTTTCCCACCTAGTACCCTCGTTTTGTGGCTGTGCGAATGCATATCCGACCTCCGAACGTGCGCGATATATTCGCATGGTTACCTTTGCTTAGCGTCGTATCGATCTAGCATGATACAGCGCCCTCTACACTCAGTGACGGACAGGAGGCGCTTCGTAAGCTCACGCCGACATTAATCATGCTAATTGAACCGGATCATCGCGCTAGATCCGAGCACGGAACGTTCCTACCCGTTATTATAATATAATTCTAGACCGGCTTATAAATATTATGTATAAGCCGGTCTAGAGGCGCCAAGCACCTGGTAGGTGAAGTCTCGGTTTCTCTGACAACGTGAAAGGACGTATGTTGTACATACTTAATTCAGGCAACTTGGTCCGGGTAGGAATTAGACGAGAACGTGGAGTTGTGTTGTTTCAGAAAAGGGATTTGAAGCTTTATTTCCATGTGGTGGCCATCTAGGTATTATCCCGTAATTCGGATTTATTTTCTTTCAGTGCTTGCATGATGTACGTAAAAAGTAAAATAGATCTAAATATGGAAGGTGATTTACGCAGCTCCTCTATTAGAGTTCCTAAATTCCGATTTTCAAACTTTGAGTTAAGTATTAGTTTGTTCAAAATTTCCACCTTAAGCTTCTAAGCATGTGTAAATTCTTTGTAAAATGCTTTGATTTGTGGCTCGGCTGATTTGCAAAGGTTCTGACGAATTAAAGGTTTCCAGTACCTTTCCAATCAAGTTTTTGTTCCTCCGCGTACACCTTGTTCTTCACATATCCCCAGATGCAATAATCCAAAGGCGTCAAGTCCGGGAACCAGCCGAATGGACTCTTATTACCTGTCCAGCGGTTTTGAAAAATGTGCTCTAAAATTTCACTGAATGGACGTGTATGGGCTGGTGTACCATCTTGCTGAAACCAAGCGTTTTCCATATCTTCATTTGGCAGAGTGTTTAAACATGGAAGTAGAACTTCATGTATGATATTTAAATATCGTTCCCCTGTCAAATAATTGGCAGAAATATCTAGTGAGAAAATTCTATTGTTTTTAATTGCACAGAAGACATTAAAATTCTATCTGTATTGAAATGCCCATTCATGAAGCACATGAGAATTTTTATTTGCCCAAAAATGACTATTATGGCGATTGAATAAGCCATTTTTAGCAAATTTTGCCTCTTCGCACCATAGAATTTTGGTAATAAACTCAGGATCTTCTTGACACTGGTTGCAGTTTTCCAATAATCGCTTTACTGTGTTATGGTATTTTTCTACAAATAAACGACATGTTCGATCGACAACCTGATTGCATAAACAATAATCAGATTTAAAAAATCTTCCTCAGAAAAGCCTCTCACTCGTCGATTTGATGTTTCTATTGAGGAATATCAAATAGCTCCACAGCTTTTGTTAAAACTCAAATAACTCACAAACTATTAGAAATAGATATAGGGAATGCTAGTTATACCTTATAGAGAATAATCATACAAATCATATGCATTAATAATATACAGGGTGTTACATTTAAAATAAGTGAGATATTGCGCTTAAAGGGTTAATATAGGTCAACAATCTTTTGTGTCACCCTGTATTATTAATCTTACAATTATTTTAACTTTACACAATACTACAACGTACTGACTGCTTTACCAGTAAATTTCAACATTCTACTTGAAGCACTTCCACTGTTATTGATTCATTCCGTTGTCAATAAAACGTCAAAATGTACTAAAAATCTATTTTTCTCGAAAATTATCAAAGATAGGTATAGGGAAGCCTTAATTGAACTTATTTATTATAACGTGAGCTATCAGAAAATGAAATAATATACAGGGTGTTATATTTAAAATAAGAAAGTTGGCATCCGTTTCCGGTATAACCGGAAATAGTTCAGTGTTGTAGCCAATATTTTTATTTGAAAGATCAATATCAAAAACCCCCACAAATAAATTTTCAGAATTCAACTAGTAATAATTTCCAATATTATATAGCCGACGGTTAAACGCTTTACCCTGTATATGGTTTCATATGCGTTTAACTTTTTAAGCGATTGCACATTCTTCATTAATTCAAAGTTTCCTATATCGATTTTATATCCGGTGTCGTTTATATGTTGCGCAAAGCTGGATCATTCAAGGCTCTCATAGCGATAACTTGCCATGTGTTCCTTAAACCTAGTTCCGATCACACGCTTTGTTTGTCCCATTATCAAGTCTAATGCTTTGGTTAAATAGTATAAATAAATATAGTTTAAAATATCTAGCTTAAATGACAGGCATACCTCTTAAATTTTGGTCTACGTTTTGAAGAATAGTTAATTATCTCGTAAACGAGTTGAGTTAGGCATAAGAAACCTAACACCAACTTGTCTTTATTTAGTCTGTACTATCAAAATATGTCATAATTAAATGGAACATCCTGTGTGTTTTCTTTGAATCACCCTGTATACTTCAAAATAATTTTGAAATGTGGTCTTCTAAACCTGTATAACCTTTAACAGCAACAAAATTGAAAATATGTTACCACTTTTTGTATATAAACCGATGCGAATGTGGTGTTACCACCACAATTTTCACAAAATTTGCTACACATTTTTTTTTAAATTTCAAACAGAGTTAGGATGTAAATATTGATTTTTGCATTCGCGAAGAGGGCTGTATGGGACCAAGACAATTATTCTCGATCGCATTGTATATAAACTTAGCAAAACACTACTGGTTACTAATGTAGTTAACCATCCTACATCACCGTGGTGTCGTATTTGATACGTTGCTAGTGTGTAGCATACGTGACTGCAATTCACGGCGTCGTACAGAGGGCTAATAATACAGACAACATTTCAGGGAAGTTTACTTCGCCTTGGAAATTCTACGTCATTGAGCGTTTCCTCCAAATATCGATTCAACGTGGCATATCTCGTCGTAATAACGACGGAATAGAAACTATACTGTATTTGAACCAAAAATTGATCAAATACGGCACAACCAATATTGTACTCATGAAAATTGTTTGCAACACATCCTTTTGTGTCAAACGAATGTCGAATGAAGTTGTTAACACAGCTAATATCAGAAATAAGAAACAAACCGTGCTGCTACCGATGCTTAACCACCAAACCTTCCTGAAAATATTTCACACACTGATTAGAAAATACATATTTTTTGTATTCGAGTACAAACCGATGAAGCAGTGCAATTCCTAAGCATTCCAACTCTAAATCTGTCGCACTTATAACATTGTAGATTGATGATACGCTTTTAAAAGCAATCAAATCGACTGCAGTGCAACAGATGGAGATAATATTGGTGCCGATAAAACACGCGAAACAAACAAAGTTGGAAAAATCCTTTTCCAGTACATAATATTGCCATTGATAGTTCAGCAAGAATCCAGTGATCGGACACAGTGTCACAAGACGTAATATCAAACTCAACCAACATATTTGATAGAACTTTCTGTCGCTGCATCTGACGATTTTGAAATTGCACATTAAAGCTGTGCGAGTGAAGATGTGAAAAGGATAAATTGAGTCATATATGTCGTTCAAATTTGAAGGATATGGAAAAATAGTTTTAAACATGTTCAAGGAGCAAATTATTCTGTATGGGCTATTCATGTCCAAGCGCAATGTGCTAGTAAACTGTATTGCTCCTAATGGCGACTATTGAATTAATAATACATATATGTATTTATCGGAGGAGGTACATTAAATTAATTAATTTTAGGATCTTATAATCAACATCAGTCATCTGTTCGGTTTTCTAGTTTTGATCAAAATGTCTGAAGTAATTAATTTACATAGAGCATTTGGTTCAATTTCTTGTACAACATGATTTGCTTTTGCGATATGTGATGCATTTTTGGCAGCAAATATACCGCGGACGAAAATAGATAATCGAAAGTTTAATTATTTTTTTTGGAAAATGAACTGAATACTTTGTTAGAAGATGTTCGATTGAATATTATAAGAAGAATGTACTACACGCATGACTGCGCGCCAGCTCACTAATTTCTGCAAAGAAAATTTAGAAATAGGTTGATTGGTCGTGAGGAACCTATACCATGGCCAGCTCGTAGTCCCTACCTTAATCCCCTCGACTTTTCATTTTCGGGATTTATGAAAAGTGAAGCGTATGCCGCAGAACTAAATAGTGAAGAACAATTATGGAGCAGAATTGTGGAAGCTGCTGACAGATTTCGTAATAATGCTAACATATTTCAAAGATGCCGTCAGCCATAAACACGAAGATTGGAAATGTGTATTCAGTAACAAGGTCACCAATTTGAACACCTTATGCAGAACTAATATGTATCCTATATTTTTGAATGTTGTTCTGTTTAATAAAAGTCTTTTAGCTTCAACAGCTTGTCACTTGAAAACAAAAAGCAATCGGACATTAGTGTATAGGAACTTTTTTTGTTATTTCTTGGTCCTCTATCTATCACACGTTTTGGCTCCAAAACGGCAGAAGGAACTGGAATAGGAATATATGGGCCTAGAACTACATATTTCGAAAGCTTGGGAAAATACCCAAGTATATTTCAGGCGAAAATACACGCCATTGGAAGATGTGTTCAGTTCATTATGGATAGGAACTATCGGAAGCAGGAGATTATCATCGTGTCTGATAGTCAAGCAACCATCAAGGCGCTGAACTCATATTAAATCAGCTCCAAAGATGGTTTGGGAATACCTAGGGAAACTAAATGAGCTAGGCAAAAGAAATAAAGTAACCCTCCTGTGGGTTCCGGGTCACACAGGAGTGGAAGGAAACGAAATAACGGATAACCTCGCAAAAAAGGGGCTGGAATGCCTTTTGTAGGGCCTGAACCCTTTTGCGGGTTAAGTAGCAGTACAATACTGAAGAAACTAAAAATGGAAATGGTGCAGAGAAAATCCAGTTACTGGAAAAATCTCCAGGGAATGAGGCAAAATAAAATTCTTCTGGGAACTTATAACCAGAAGAGGTTTACAGAATGTATCAACCTGAGTAAGAACAATGTTCGCATATTAACAGGAATACTTTCAGGCCATTGTAGACTGAAAGGACACCTGAGTAAGCTTGGATTGGAAAAAGATCCTGAATGCAGATTTAGTGGAGAACAGGATGAAACATCCATTCATCTCCTCTCAAACTGCGTAGCAGTGTGCAACTCAAGTCCGGGGGACCAGCAGAATGGACTCTTATTACCTATACAGCGGTCTTGAATAATGTGCTCTAAAATTTCACTGAATGGACGTGTATGGGCTGGTGTACCATCTTGCTGAAACCAAGCGTTTTCCATATCTTCATTTGGCAGAGTGTTTAAACATGGAAGTAGAACTTCATGTATGATATTTAAATATCGTTCCCCTGTCAAATAATTGGCAGAAATATCTAGTGAGAAAATTCTATTGTTTTTAATTGCACAGAACACATTAAAATTCTATCTGTATTGAAATGCCCATTCATGGAGCACATGAGAATTTTTATTTGCCCAAAAATGACTATTATGGCGATTGAATAAGCCATTTTTAGCAAATTTTGCCTCTTCGCACCATAGAATTTTGGTAATAAACTCAGGATCTTCTTGACACTGGTTGCAGTTTTCCAATAATCGCTTTACTGTGTTATGGTATTTTTCTACAAATAAACGACATGTTCGATCGACAACCCGATTGCATAAACAATAATTAGATTTAAAAAATCTTCCTCAGAAAAGCTTCTCACTCGTCGATTTGATGTTTCTACTGAGGAATATCAAATAGCTCCACAGCTTTCTTTAAAACTCAAATAACTCACAAACTATTAGAAATAGATATAGGGAATGCTAATTATATCTTATAGAGAATAATCATACAAATCATATGCATTAATAATATACAGGGTATTCCGTTTAAAATAAGTGAGATATTAATTTTAAAGGGTTAATATAGGTCAACATGCTTTTATGTCACCCTGTATTATTAATTTTACAATTATTTTAACTTTACACAATACTACAACGTACTGACTGCTTTACCAGTAAATTTCATCCTTCTACTTGAGAAGCACTTCCTCTGTTATTGATTTTTCATTCCGTTGTCAATAAAACGTCAAAATGCACTAAAAATCTATTTTTCTCGAAAATTATCTAAGATAGGTATAGGGAACACTGCGTAGGCTTTCACGGCCGGTGTAACTATAACTAACAGCTTCTTGCGGGTTTCGCCGTGTGTCAAAACTTTCGCTCGGCGTTTCGCTGTTCATACTGACAGCTTCTTCAGGATAACTGAACTGATTCTCCATGGTCCGACATTTTTCTTATGTACGCCCCTGGTGCATCCAACCGTATAGTTTCCGCTCCATTTACCGTGACGGTTCGTAGTAGGCTCTTCCACGTGTTGCTAAGGTGCAAAGGATAAGATACCCAAGGGGCGCACAGAAGATATCTACAAGATAACATGCCAATGCGGACAGTGTTCTTTTATTCTTACGTCTATGGCTCTTCCTGTTTGTCCGACGTAGCACTGTCCGCATTGGCATGTTATCTTGTAGATACCTTCTGTGCGCCCCTTGGGTATCTTATCCTTTGCACCTTAGCAACACGTGGAAGAGCCTACTACGAACCGTCACGGCCAATGGAGAGGAAACTATACGGTTGGATGCACCAGGGGCGTACATAAGAAGAATGTCGGACCATGGAGAATCAGTTCAGTTATCCTGAAGAAGCTGTCAGTATGAACAGCGAAACGTCGAGCGAAAGTTTTGACACATGGCGAAACCCGCAAGAAGCTGTTAGTTATAGGTATAGGGAAGCCTTAATGGAACTTATTTACTATAATGTGAGCTATCAGAAAATGAAATAATATACAGGATATTACATTTAAAATAAGCAAGTTGACATTCGTTTCCGGTATAACCGGAAATAGTTCAGTGTTACCAATGTTTTTATTTGAAAGATCAGTATCAAAAACCCCCACAAACAAATTTTCAGAATTCAACTAGTAATAATTTCCAATATTATATAACCGACGGTTAAACGCCTCACACTGTATATGGTTTCATATGCGTTAACTTTTTTAAGCGATTGCACATTCTTCACTAATTAAAAGTTTCCTATATCGATTTTATATCCGGTATCGTTTATATATATGCAAACCTGGATCATTCAAGTCTCCCATAGCGAAAACTTACCATGTGTTCCTTAAACCTAGTTCCGATCACACGCTTTGTTTGTCCAATGTAAACTTCATCACACCCACCACCACCGATTTTGTAAATGCCCGATATTTCATTGAGATTAGGTTTATCTTTACGGACATTCACAAAATCGGTGTTACGCAACTAACTTATAATGATGTGTATACTGCAATTTTAACAAAATTTGCTAAATATTTTTTTGGGTGTGCAATCAGAGTTTGGATGTAAATATTGATTTGCGCATTCGCGAAGAAGACTGTATAGGATCAAGACAATTATTCTCGATCACATTGTATATGAACTTAGTAAAACACTACTGGTTACTAATATGGCTAACCCTCCTACATCACCATGGTGTCGTATTTGACACGTCGCTAGTATGTCGCATATGGGACTGCAATTCACGGCATCGTACGAGGGCTAATAATACAGATAACATTTCAGGGAAGTTTACCTTGCCTTGGAAATTCCACGTCATTGAGCGTTTCCTCCAAATATCGATTCAACGTGGCATATCTCGTCGCAATAACGACGGAATAGAAGCTATACTGTATTTGAACCACAAAATTGATCGAATACGGCACGACCAATATTGCAGTCATGAACATTGTTTGCAACACATCCTTTTGTGTCAAACGAATGTCGATTACAGTTGTTAACACAGCTAATATCAGAAATAAGAAACAAACCATGCTGCTACCGACGCTTAACCACCAAACCTTGCTAAAAATATTTCACACACTGATTAGAAAATACATATTTTTTGTATTCAAGTACAAACCGATGCGGCAGTGCAATTCCTAAACATTCCAACTCTAAATCTGTCGCACTTATATCATTGTAGATTGATGATATGCTTTTAAAACCGATCAAATCGATTGCAGTGCAACAAATAGAGATAATATTGGTGCCGACAAAACACGCGAAACAAACAATGTTGGAAAAATCCTTTTTCAGTTCATAATACTGCCATTGATAGTTCAGCAAGAATCCAGTGATCGGACACAGTATCACAAGACGTAATATCAAACTCAACCAACATATTTGATAGAACTTTCTGTCGTTGCATCTGACGATTTTGAAATTGCACATTAAAGCTGTGCGAGTGAAGATGTGAAAAGGAGAAATTGAGTCATATATATCGTTCAAATTTGAAGGAATATCGAAAAATAGTTTTAAACATGTTCAAGGAGCAAATTATTCTGTATGAACTATTCAAGACCAAACGCAATGTGCTAGTAAACTGCATTGCTCCTAATGGCGACTATTAAATTAATAATATGTATGTATTTATCGGAGGAGGTACATTACATTAATTAATTTTAGGAGCTTATAATCAACATTAGTCATCTGTTCGCTTTTCTCGTTTTGATCAAAACGTCTGAAGGAATTAATTTACATAGAGCATTTGGTTCAATTTCTTGTACAACATGATTTGCTTTTGCGATATGTGATGCATTTTTTTGGCAGCAAATATACTGTGGACGAAAATAGATAATCGAAAGTTTAATTATTTTTTCTTTGGAAAATGAACTGAATACTTTGTTAGAAGATGTTCGATTGAATATTATAAGAAGAATGTACTGCACGCATGACGGCGCGCCAGCTCACTAATTTCTGCAAAGAAAATTTAGAAATAGGTTGATTGGTCGTGAGGAACCTATACCATGGCCAGCTCGTAGTCCCTACCTTAATCCCCTCGACTTTTCATTTTCGGGATTTATGAAAAGTGAAGCGTATGCCGCAGAACTAAATAGTGAAGAACAATTATGGAGCAGAATTGTGAAGGCTGCCGACAGATTTCGTAATAATGCTAACATATTTCAAAGATGCCGTCAGTCATAAACACGAAGATTGGAAATGTGTATTCAGTAACCAAGGTGACCAATTTGAACACCTTATGCAAAACTAATATGTATCTTATATTTTTGAATGTTGTTTTGTTTAATAAAAGTCTTTTAGCTTCAACAGCTTGTCACTTGAAAACAAAAAGCAATCGGACATTAGTGTATAGGAACTTTTTTTGTTATTTCTTGGTCCTCTATCTATCACATGTTTTGGCTCCAAAACGGCAGAAGGAACTGGAATAGGAATATATGGGCCTAGAACTACATATTTCGAAAGCTTGAGAAAATACCCAAGTATATTTCAGGCGGAAATACACGCTATTGGAAGATGTGTTCAGTTCATTATGGATAGGAACTATCGGAAGCAGGAGATTATCATCGTGTCTGATAGTCAGCAGCCATCAAGGCGCTGAACTCCATATGATGTCAGCTCAAGATGGTTTGGGAATACCTAGGGGAAACTAAATGAGCTAGGCAAAAGAAATAAAGTAACCCTCCTGTGGGTTCCGGGTCACACAGGAGTGGAAGGAAACGAAATAACGGATAACCTCGCAAAAAAGGGGCTGGAATGCCTTTTGTAGGGCCTGAACCCTTTTGCGGGTTAATTAGCAGTACAATACTGAAGAAACTAAAAATGGAAATGGTGCAGAGAAAATCCAGTTACTGAAAAATCTCCAGGGAATGAGGCAAAGTAAAATTCTTCTGAGAACTTATAACCAGAAGAGGTTTACAGAATGCATCACCTGAGTAAGAACAATGTTCGCATATTAACAGGATACTTTTCAGGCCATTGTTAGACTGAAAAGAACACCTGAGTAAGCTTGGATTGGAAAAAGATCCTGAATGCAGATTTTGTGGAGAACAGGATGAAACATCCATCCACCTCCTCTCAAACTGCGTAGCACTGTGCAACTCGAGGGCATTGCACCTGGGAGCATGTGAAATCGAAGAGGGAGACTTACCTAGACTGAGGCCCTCTGACATCCTACACTTTCTAAAAGAAATAGGATTGGAAGGCTAGCTGTAAAACAGCAAGAATAGGGGACATAATAGATCTTTTAGGTCGCAGTGTAACACTACCCTTCTATTTACATACATACATCTATCACATGTTGCCATGCATTATAGTTTTTCTATGTCTTTCTATGATATTTTGAGTTACTCCCTTGATGTGAAATTTATTTTACACACTGATGACAAAATCTGCTAGCTAGTGATAGGAACATAATAGTCTTAGCTAGAAAATGCTAGAGTCAGTATTTCATTTACATATGAGTAGAATAACATTCAATATTCAATATATAACAATGCATGGCAATTTAATCGCAAAAGAAATTCTTAGTCCGTTCCAACATTTCCGAATTACGTGTGTAGGTACGTCATTCTCGATATCCGAACCTTCGACGGCCAATAACGTTTGATTGACGCTTCGAAATGCAATCGGCAAGTGCTTTTTTGTTCTTCTGAAATGTAGGCGATGCTACCAATGCCTGGCTGTGGGCTAATCAGCCCCCACGGTCCAGCGTCGGCGCACAAAAGGTGTCAATCAACTTGATAAGTTCGGATATGTGTTTAGATCTGTGTGTGTGTGAATGTCAAAGGCAAAACGCTGCGCTGATTATTATGGATCTCACTCGGTCGCCTGATTAAATCCCCTTGTTACCTATTTAAATAGCAGAAATAGGATAATTGAATTTTAAGTTTCATGCTGGGATACGTGCTGTATTACAGTCGTTTTTATTTCGATTCCTATCTGTTTCGTAAACGCGACAGTGATAGAGTTAAAATTAAATGTGCATGGCTGGAGCTGACGTAGCATCTCTCACGCTGAACATTTCATGAGAATTCAGTTGGTAAATTTATTTGGACCAGATATGTATAATGCAATGAGATTTGCTAAATGGTACACACTTACACTTATGTACGGGCTGGTCCAAATTGCTTGTCAGAATAGAGTTCGTCTGTCAATCGTCTGGGCATTCGAAATGGACCAATTAGATAATTGTCGATTATACCTGCCCACACATTAATGGAAAACCCATACTGGTGATTCCGTATTACGTTCTGATTAGGGTTTTCATCGCTCCAATAATGCATATTGTGAATATTCAAAATGCCATCGCAACTAAAACCTGCTTCATCGATAAACAAAATTAAAAGTTTAAGAAAAGAAATTTTTGTCCTTTATAATAATAATAATAATAATAATAATAATATATTTGTCCAACAGATAAAAAATAAATCCAATTACAGGAAATATAGGTACAATGTACAATAGATTATAAAAAATAAATAAAATAGAAGTAGTCAACTAATGTAACTAAAGTTAACAATTAGTGTAAATTTTACAGTATAGCAATAAAGAACAAATTAATACGCGTTTAGGGACAAACTTGGTCAAAATGTTCGGAGAGGGATAACTTAACTGTTTTAAGCTATTGAAATATATATCATTTATGTGAAAGATTTTGTTGTAGTTGTTACACAGACATATAAGGGCGACTTGAGCATCAATTGGTTCTAGAAACGGTAAATAGAAGGCAGCGGAGGTCTAGTGGACATTCGAGGCACCAGGAAGTTACACTGGGCCAAAAGCTCAGGACAATCGACAGACCGTGGACTAGGTTGAACAAAAAACATACACTAGTACTTATACGCCTATATGACAACGATGGCATATCAAAAAAATACCCAAATCCCTAACAAGATCGGTCCGGGCCAAGTTGACGTTGTCTATATTGTAATTATACGTTATGAAATTAAGTTTTCTAGTAAAAGTAACAATCTTACATTCTCTATGTTCAGGGGCAAGTTATTGGATTCACACCATGAAGAGAGCCGATTTAAATCTGTCTGCAAAGCAGTACAATCACTAGAATCGCTGATGCTTCGATAGAATTTTAAATCGTCTGCAAATAAAAGTTTGTGAGACAAAATTACACCGGGAAGATCATTGATAAAAATCAAAAACAGCAAAGGACCCAAATTTGAGCCCTGTGGAACACCTAATGTTGCAACGTATAATTCCGAAGTATAACCATTGTAGCAAACAGTTTGGATTCTGGATGTTAGGTAGTTAGCAAATAGAGTAATTAAAGAATCACTAAGCCCGATTACAGACAACTTTTGTAAGATAAGGGCGTGATTAATGCGATCAAATGCTTTCGAGAAGTCAGTGTACAACACGTCGACCTGATTACCCGAATCTAGTTCCCCGGAAAGATACTGATGGAATATCGCCAAGTTAGTAATCGTCAATCTACCTTCCATAAAACCATGTTGGAACGGTGAGATACTAGCTCTAACACAAGGATAGATCTTAGAATATAGCAACATTTCGAAAATTTTTGAGAAATTGGACAATATGGCGATAGGACGATAATTTGCTATGTTAGATGACTCTCCGCTTTTCAGTATAGGAATAATTTTCCATATATCGGGAAACGTCGAAGCTTTTAGCGCTAGATTAAAGAGCTAGTACATACGCGCAGTCTTTGATTAAAAAGGCAGGGATTTGATCACTACCAGCAGTGTATCGATCTTTCAATTTTTTTATAACAGCTATAACATCATCCTCGGTTACATGATAAATATGGATATGGTTAAGAGCTAGAAAATCATTTACATTATAATAGACATTAGACGAAACATAAGCGCTTTTGAAAGAGTTAGCAAATTCATTCACAATTATCCTGAGGGGAACTCAGTGCGACGTCATCCTAAAACATCCTGCCCGGTATCCTACTTTGCTTTTTCTTATCTCTCACGAAATTCCAAAATTGCTTGGGATTTCGTATAATAGAGTTCTCCACAGAATCAAGGTAGTTTTTATAAGCATGGTTAATTTATTTTTTGACCAAAAATCGTAAATATCTAAACTTGAGCAATGCGTTCGAATCCTTACAACATCTATACTGGTCGTAACATTTATGCTTACGTTTAATATTGAAAATTATGTCAGAGGTGTACCAGGTAGGATATTTGTGGGATATAGCTTTATAAATAGGTACATATTGATTAAACATAGAGTAAAGAAGATCATAAAATACATCACACACGGTATTCACATCAGAGACAGCGTCCAAGACTCCCCACTCAATTTGACACAATGAATTGTACATGTCTGTAAAGTTAGTCCTCTTGAAGTTATATGACTTATTGTTTTTGGATTTAAAGTTAGGAGTAATGGTTGATCTAGTAAAAAGATTCACAATTAAGGCTGGATGATAATTATCCTCTCTTACAAATGCAGAAGTATCGTGTAGAACCTCACATTTCAAGTCAGAGATAATTAAATCTAGTAATCTATTATCGACGTTGTACACATTATTAAATTGATTAAAATTAAGTGCCTCCAAGGAGGATACTAATATGTTAGTTTTACTGTCAGAAGTATTATTGAAAGTAAATTGATTACAATTAAATTCCCCCATAATGACAACATTTTGAAGGCTTGATATATACTGATCAAATAATTCACGATTGACATTCGGTACAACTGCACTTATTCTTCTGGTGCTTATTCTAGGATTGTCTTCTACTACCTGTAAAATAGCTTCTTCATTTGCAACAGTACGACGAGTTTTGTTAATCCCAGAATCAAATTTTGGTTTTTTAAAGCAATCATCTTCTCCCAAACTATGTACGTCAATAAATGTCCTAACATTAGGAACTTGCCTTAATGGGTATCTCTCTCGATAGATCCGTTGAGCTTCGGAAGAATTTGAACGAGCTTCGCCATAACATATGATGATGTCCCTGTATTCTACGAAAGTATAGCGCACCATTTTGAAATAAAACTTCCAAGTCACTATGCTAATATTGGTTTGACATTTACCAAATGTTTTGTTTCATGAAATCACAGCCTACCTTAAAATATTTTTTATTGCCTAGGTAATACTAAAATAGAAGAACAATATAAAAAGCAGCCTGTAACTTGAAAAAAAAAAGCAATCGGACATTAGTGTATAGGAACTTTTTTTGTTATTTTTCGTTCCTCTATCTAGTGGTGCTATACATTGTAGTTTTTTCTATGTTACCTTGTATATTAAAAATAAGAGTGGCCTCAAAACTGAGCCTTGCGGCACGCCGTGGTTAATGGTTATAAAATTTGATGACATATCGTTCGCATCCACATATTGCATACTGCCAGAAAGATAGGAGCCATTCATGTAGTACAAACAGTAGAAAGAATCCCAGTTTCCAGAAAATTTCCAAAGAATGATGCAAACTAACACCTATACATAATATATTGACGAAAAATCATCATAAAAAAGATCATCGGCATAAACATAAGGCCTCAGAATAACACCCCGAGTCGAGCTATCGAAACGTAATGGTATATCTACCAACTGTCACAAAGTCCTATTTTTTTATTCCAAATACTTTCTTTTGGAAGAATCAGACTGCGTTGCCATTTTAGGTGCAATTTTCTGATACTCATTTACCGCTTCATCAGTCCTCGTAATCTTGTGTGCTAAACATAAATTGTAAAGCAAGAAAAATTACATTCAATATTCTACACCCAACCTGACCTCGCTCATCTATCTAAAATTTGGAAAAGCCACCCCCTGGCCAGAGTTCCGTTTATACACGCGCCAGGTGCATTTAATTACGTCAGCAAATATATCACGCGCACCGCGGGAGAAATTAAAACGAGTCTATTAGCCTCTTTTTGCGAGAACCTCCGTTTTCGCTGTAAGCGCGGACCACGTTTGGAAGAGAGGGAAGTCCAACTGATGCGGTAGGATTCTGAATATGAAGCCCGCTAGCCTTTAATTCCGTCCTTTTTCCACCCCTTTTCGCGTACTCCTTCGCACTGCTTGCGCTCGCAGTCCTTCGGACCCGACGGCGGTTGATTTTCATCAACCTTTATTAAGTTTTAATCTCCGCCTTCGATAATGTTTTGAGGTAATGATAATATGGTGCAAATTAACAGGTGATCCGATTCAATTTAAAGTATTATGCGAAGGTTTTATTTGTTTTTGGTGTGGTACACGTGAGGTAGCGAATTAATTTTATTGATATTTCGTCATTTCGTTTCTAAATTAAATATGCTACTTTGAGAAAAATTCTGTTGACAGTGTAGTTCTTCAGCGGTCTCTACTAGGCCCGCTACTCTTTGTGATGTTTGTGGAATCCACTCAATTGAAAGATGTTCATCTAACCGCTCCCTAACATTAAGAGCATAGTAAGTGGAAGATTTATTATTATTATTAAGATTATTCATTTATTGTTCTATAATTTTGTTTTTTAGTTTGGTGGTGGCTTCATTAATTGTGTTTCCTGACTTATTATACACACAATTGTGTCTTTAATCAATAAATATATTATTATTGTTATTATTGTTAAGATCTATGTACAGCATATTGGGTCGCACAATCAATGGCATATTATCTAGAACTTCTTCCAATTTTTCTTTCTTCTTCTTCTCTTCTTCTTTCTTCCATTCAGTAGCATCTAGACGGTTTTGAAGATTTTGGTCCAAATATGCAGTTATTAGAAAACCTTCTTTGGTGACCATACTCACGAAATCGCTGCAGATTTTCCTCTGACCAATAGTGAATGACTGTTAAAGATATTAATGGTTTTATGGCTTGAGATATTAATTGCAACAGCTAACTGTCTAACCATAACCCCATTAAGTGTAAAATCTGCTCTAGTACTAGTAAAGTACGCCATTCCCTTGATCTTCTAGTATTTTGATGATTTGATATAGTAAAAGAAATTGTTTTCTGAGGTCATTGGCTCAAGCTTTGAAAGACATTTGCTGTATAAGATACCTCCTGTTTAAGTAGCGAGCTATATATTATATGCACCTTATATCATGTATTTACGTATCAACAGATTCGAAAAATGAAAAATCGATGCTAGAAATGAAAATTAACTAACTGAAAATTGGAATTTTTGACTTTGACTTAATGTGGACGCAAAAAAGACGTTTCAATTAATAATCACGGAATTCTACAAAAAAAAAGTCTTCATGTACAAGTTTTTCTCAAATACCGGGTGTCCAGTCTAAGATGCAATGGGCCATAGCCGATATATTATTGTTTTTTTGGAAAAATGTTTCAAATAAATGTTGCCTCGAATCATAATCTACACATTTTAAAATTAGTTTTAGTAATGGCAGACTTCCGGTTGTACCGGAGGTAGATACTAACTTTATTATTTTAAATGGAACACCCTATATATTATTGTATTTTTGGATTCCTTGTTAAATTTAAATAATAATACGTTGGGCATACATTGGGGCTAATTTGTACCGTTTCCGAATTACATGACGTTTTTAGAAAAAAATGACATTTGCAATGTCTGCGGTGTTTGGAAATATCTCCGGAAATACGAAAGTTAGAAAGATGCGGTTTTCAGTTTTCGCTTAATCATGAAACAGCACACGTCTTTTATTTTAAAATTGTTGCCTTTATATTACAGAATTATTAAATAGGGCTCTGTAATCTTCGAACTCTAAAATCATAGATAACTTGATTTTTTTAAATTGAATAGTATAGCAATTTTTACATAAATGGATGTAAAATTTGATTTTCTTTCTATTTTATACGAGTGTCATTGTGTCTATCTCCAAAGGTTTTGGAGAAATTCGCGATTTTTCAGTTTTTCATGATAGATACGTATTGCGAAGCGCCGGCCACCTTCCCCTCGCATTTCACCAGGCTTGGGACTGGCTGCAGTAATACTGGCATGCTAGAAAGTGGTCAACAAAATACAATAAGACCACTGGAAACAAACAAAACTTAAAATTAAAAAAATTTAGAATTTACTGAAGCGCGTTGGAAATGAACATAGCAAAGATAAAAGAAAACACAACATTACTGATATATCCATAAATCAGAACATTTTTTGAACTACATTATCTGTCCAATGAATCGAGCGTCTTACTCGCAACAGGTTACACTTTAAATGTTGGTGCAGTCATTATTCAGAGAATTTGTACAACAATATTACATTAAGTGTTCAAAATGCGATCTATTTTAGGCGCTATATTATTAAAATCGCTTTTGCAAACACTTTTGAACATTTCTGAGCATTTCTGGTGTGATTTCTTGAAACGCTTTTAAAATACAATGGCGCAATTCGTCAGGTGTTTTTTGGTGGGTCTCATAAACTTCATTTTTAATGAAACCCCGTAAAAAGGAATCGCAGCTTGTAAGATAAAAGGTAAAAACTGATGAAATTCTACAATATTGGGAGATGGATCACCATGGTATTGGAATCACATCAGTTGACGAGTAGCTAGCGGAATATTTTCTGACAGAACGCCCAAATTATTCTGAAGAAATTCCATATAAACCCCACCCACTAGGCGTTGGTTATGAAAGAACAAGCCTATGATATGTTGTCCAATGATACCTGCCCTTGACCTTCTGTACTGACTATGTGCTGCAATAAATCGATGGGGATTTTGTGTGTCATAAGAACAACAATTGTGACGATTCACAAATCCATTTTTGTGGAAGGTAGCTTCGTCTGAAAACATCACTTTCTCGAAAAGTTTACAATGGGGGTCTTCTTTCTTTTTAATTTCAAGTTTTGCTTGTTTCCAGTGGTCTTATTGTATTCTGTTGGCCACTTTCTAAGCATGCCAGTACTACTGCAGCCAGTCCCAAGCCTGGTAAAATGCGAGGGGAAGGTGGCCGACGCTTCGCAATACGTATCTATCATGAAAAACTGAAAAATCGCAAATATCTCCAAAACCTTTGGAGATAGACACAATGACACTCGTATAAAATCGAAAGAAAATTAAATTTTTCATCCATTTATGTAAAAAATTGCTATACTATTCAATTTAAAAAAATCAAGTTATCCATGATTTTAAAGTTCGAAGATTACAGAGCCCTATTTGATAATTCTGTAATGTAAAGGCAACAATTTTAAAATAAAAGACGTGTGCTCTTTCATGATTAAGCGAAAACTGAAAACCGCATCTTTCTAACTTTCGTATTTCCATAGATATTTCCAAATACCGCGGACATTGCAAATGTAATTTTCTCTAAAAACATCATGTAATTCGGAAACTGTACAACTTAGCCCCCCAAATGTATGCCTAACGTATTGTTATTTAAATTTAACAAGGAATCCAAAAATACAATAATATACAGGATGTTCCATTTAAAATAATAAAGTTAGTATCTACATCCGGTACAAACGGAAGTCCGCCATTATTGAAACTATTTTTAAAACGTGTAGATTATGATTCGAGGCAACATTTATTTGAAACATTTTTCCAAAAAAACAATAATAAATCGGCTGTGGACCGTTGCATCTTAGGCTGGACATCCGGTATATATATACATACACAGCTATCATAAGGCATAATCCTTTCAATAATTTATTCACTTTGAACATTAGGAAACAGATAAAAACTTACCGTCAAGTTGAGGTATTCGATGAACGTCTTTCAAAGTAGTTTTCAAATAGCTATTCAACGCCTTATATCTATATCTGATTATCATGGCAAGGTTGCTATAGAAAAATTTGATTCCAGCATTTAGGGCATCAATAAAGTAGCTGGCAAACAACAAAATACTATCCGTTGTAGTAAATTTTGACACGTAATTTACCAGGTAATAAAAATCTATATACGAAATCGCTAATATAATTACAGTCAATACGAGAACTGTAATCAGGCCATTCCACCACACCCTTCCTAAAATAACTTCTACAGTGGACAAATTTTAAACATAAAAGGAATTGTAATATACCAATGTTCAATGATAATCCCAAAGTGTTTCAATTGGAAATCGACATCATGAATCTCATTTATAACATCAACGGTCTTTTTGGAAAGCACTAAATTGAGTATAACGTTCACAGTGCTGACAAACAGCCACAATCTAGTTTGGACGAAATTGAACATAGGTTTCAGAGTCGAGCAATTGTTGCAATAAAACGAATCGTCTTTGAAAGCGAAGTAAGTCAAAAATATGACTAGAAAGTATTGCAAAAGATGTCTTAGCAGTGCTGCTTTAGTGACACGTGCATCTTTCACACTATCGGTTATTTTAAAAGTCAACAATCCCAAGATATTGTAGAAATTGTAAAGGGGAGCCATGGACGCGTAGACATCGGTTAATTTTGGTGAAAATTTTTGGAACATTCTATAGGAGACTGTAAAACGTCAGTACAATACACCATATAAAAATCTAATGAAGCTACTGAAAGGTGAAAGTAGAAATCAATATCATTTTTTGTTGAATGGATAAATATACATATCTATTACACAAAATGAGATAATAGTAATATTCATTTAATTATCTTAATGCTCTTATAATTAATTGATTTGGGAATGTAATTGATATTCTATATTACAAAATTAACTTACCCCCATGCTTGTTAATCAAATTGTCAGGGTCTTCAAACGTTCTCTTTAGCTGGTTATTCAGGGCACTATATCTATTACCAATCACCACAGCTAGATTGCTATACAAGAATTGTGTTTCCATTACCAATGTGTAGATTAGATATTTCATCATTAACAAAACAACATTAAGTATGGAAATGTTAGAGATCTGAATTAACTCCAATATATACATCGAAAATAGCAATATCACACTTATTAAAACACTGCTCAAACTGACCCACCAAATTTTCCTAAAACGTTTTTTTCTTGGGGAGAAATTTTAACTATAGCACCATACGCACCAGTGTTGGATGACAACGCCAATGTTTCTGATCTCGATATCCAATTTATTGATCCTATTAAAGATATCAGCCACAATTTTCGAGAAAACCAAATTGCAAGAAATATTCACTAGTCTAATGCTATACCATGCCATGTACCAATAATAATTTAGCTTTATAATCAATGGAGAACATACTTAAAAATGCAGTCGTCATAATTATCATCGACGAAATACGCAATAATTATTATCAAAGAAAATTGTAATAAGTGTCTCACTGTTGACCAGAAAGAAACTTTCATAAGTGGTTCGCTCCGATGATTGACGAGCTTGAGATTCCACAGTCCTAAAATATTGCAAAAGTAACGAAAAGGCGTCATAGAGGTATAGATATCGGTTAGTTTTGGAGCAAATTTTTGAAACATTTTACAAGATATGCAATGCAATAAACAGAAATGCAACGGTTCAAACGGTAATACTTAATCTAATCGCATTAGAGTAATGAGGATTGTATTAATTCAATGCATTAGATGTTAATCCTTTTAGTGGAGCAGCTAGGGTAATGGTTATTGTCTGGTTACTCATAATCGCATTAATTATAGATGTCTAATTAAATGAAAGATATTTTGTTCATTTATTTGTTAATTTGACACTCTTTTATGGGAATTTATATGGATTGTTTGGATATAAGGAGACAAGTGGGGGCTGGTTGAAACGTTCGATACGTTTGAATAAAAGATATAGATTGAAAAAATGTAGTATTTTGATTTCCTGTAAGAAAGAAATAAGAAGAAAAAAGATAAAGTTCAAAAACTGAATGGGCATTTCAAAATATATAACAGTTTAGCGTCTGTAAGAATTTCATTCCACCACTAATGGAGATAATTACCTAACCCTTCACTTAATGGGTACGATTTACCTGCTCATAACATATGAATCCGGGAGCCGTAATGACTACAAATTAGGGCCCTATGAGATAATAGCAAAACGCAATAATTTTAATTTTAAATTATTTTTTAATTCTTAATTAAGTTGTTGTTAATCAGGTCTCATTAATAATTATGAAATGAATATATTTCAATGTGACATTTATGAATCATTAAACTTCATCCTCCATTACTTAATGGAGGATATAAGGCTTGATTAACAAACCAATCAGGGTAATAATGGTTAAATTTAAGGAATTATTTTTGAGAAGGCATTCATCTATTTCGGCCGACGCGGCGTGCTTTATTTCGAGTATTACTGGCAGATTTACTTTTGAGGAACCTTAAATTTTGTGAGGACGCGAATAAAAGGTTTAATTACGATAACGGGAATTAAATCAGAACGTAGCGATTTAGAAAGACGAGTGGTTATATATAATTAAAAAGTATTATTTACAACAAATTTATAGGCACTTTGGGAGAGGTTTTAAAGTTTTTTGCGGGTGAGTCGAAGGGTGAGGGTGGTACAGAAGCGGTTGATATTCTTTATAATAGGGATATGAAATATATAATCAAAAGTTTAAATTACGGCCTCATTGCAATAATTTTCAGGCAGAATTAGTTGCAGTAAAGCAGGCAGTACTTTATATTAAACGCGAGTGAGAATTTATATAGGAGGTGCGACTTATAAATAATAATATAATAATATATTGTTATGGAGAGAGTACTTTATATTCTACTATTATTGAAAAAGGGAATATTACTATTTTACTCAGTTATATTTTGAAACTTATTAGATATAATAGAAAAAGGATATAATATGTAGCAGCAGACAGCTAGACGATGTCCAGGTGATGTAGGAAATCTCTGCATTTGGCAGGTCCTTCAAGGCATTTTTCTTTAGAATTTTCCCTTCAGGAAGCAAGATGATCAGCAGTGATACACCTACACATCGAAAATGAATATTAGAATTTGAATAGTATAATTTTACAATAGCTATTTGGATCCACGTTTAATTCAAGTGAACAGTTTTATTATTTTTACTGTGTATTTATGTCGGTTAAATTTAGTCTAATAACGTTTGTATATGTATTGGCAGTCCAATTGCTTTGATATGTCAACAGAAAGACATGGTAAAATTACTGGAAATTGGGTTCTGTAACAATTCTATGTGTATAAATGGTTGCCTACCTTCTAGGTGTAATAATGAATTTTAAGATTGTTAATTTTTTTATAGTAATAAGTGTTTAAAAATTTCAAATGTATTTTTCACATAATCTACTGACTCATACCTTTATTATATTACAAGTGTAAAGTGATTCCAGATTTTGTAATTTTATTTATTTTCACTTCGTTGAAACATCCGATAGTTCTTGCGATCACATGGGCATTCTCATATATAAAACAATGGATGTTCCCCTTATTTCGGTTATATTGACGGATTTTCACAGACAGTTGGACTCCTTGACGAAGACAATCGCTTTCAAGTCAGTTAAAACATTTTCAATTCGAACCATTCACTAACCGAACTCTGTTAGAGGCAGACCTATCTCATTTTGTTCTTGTAAAATTTAACGGTTATTTCGATAAAATCCAATTTTATCCCAAATTACAACCTAAAAATTATGGTTATTTGTTAAACAAAGTTTTTCACACAAATATTATCCAAATTACCTGCAATTTTTGGGTAATTTTTCTTCAACGACGATTTTTCCGAGTAATGTTCCTGTCCTGAGCGACCCATCCTCTCTGATCTGAAGTACCTATCTTCGATGTACCGAACCAGAGTCCATATCCGACCTGAACAGTCCTGACCACCGATGATCGCAGAATTCGGCCCTGTAAAAAAGGTACTCCTCGTCAAATCTACCTAAAAAGAAACGTATTATTTCAATTCTAATCTAAATTTAATTATACTTATAAGAAATTTTATTTTAATCCGTTCTGCAAAATTGGGGGTTAGAAAATTGTTTGTAACATAGCTAAACGGTCTCCAGTTACTTGGGGAAATTAGTATAAGTTGGTAGCTTTATATGTATTTAATATGTATTTACGTTACGAACCAATATCCAGTGATTTACCATCAAGGTTGGCTACTCTGTTTCACACGTCTCTTTAAGCCTAACATAACTCCGTTTGAACGATCAGAAAACGCGGGACTTTTAAAATTTAACTTAAACGTATTTACGTTCGTAACTATGAATTTGAATTGCAAAAGATGGAATTACTAAATAAAACTTTAGTGTTATTAATTAAACGGACTCACGGACTTACCTGAGATAATTATCCAAAGATATATGTCTGATTTTGAACAAATTCACATTTACAATTTTTTTTTTGTTAAATAAAATCACTTTTATCCAAAATTAAATGTTTTAATTTTACATAATAGATTGAATCTATTAAGGCACGACATTATCATGCCTATGATATCTTTTAAAATGGTCATTGACAGTGAATTTGAAGGAGAGGAGGACAATTGACTACATTCTTGCTCAGTATCTCTACTCTCACTGAAATATATAAGAAAGTAACGACCTATTCAATATTTTTTTTATGTCACCGCCCCTCGATCGGAAATTTCTCGCCCTGCATGCCATCTGGCTGATGAGAGAACACACTTCTATATCAAAATTACTAAAGATAGATGACACTGGGATATATAAAATTTGTTTTTTTTTTAATTTAATTAATGTATTTCTTTTAAAATTAATTTTTTTAATCCGGGCTGTATGCTACTGTGTAGCGTAACAATATATATACTTTATTTCAATATGTCAACAGAAACAGAATGAAAAACAAAAATAGACACATATTGAAATCCTGAGGGTGCAATTCAAGTTCAAAACCTGATCTTCCATTGCTTCCTCTAACAAACTGCAAATCAATACATTACAGCAGAAGCAAAAAATAAAAAGAAAAGCAAAACATATTGACATAATGCTTGCTCCATTCTCAAATGTATTAACAAACACACATCACCACGTTACACACTCCACCCAAGCACATCCCTCTCAAAGTGAAATTTAAATGACGGAATTGACAATTTGGTAATATGTCCATCAATAGAATTAGAATAGATTCTAATGCATAGTTGTGTGTCTAAATGACAATTTGTCTGTATTAGAGGAATTAGGAAATTTAAAAAAAATCGATCCATTTGTTATTAGATACTTGCGATATATTACGTGAGGACGGTGCTAAACTTTTTTTGGACTAGGGCTTACGTGAGTAAAATCAATAATAAGAGGATGGTTCAATAAGCGAAAGAGGCGTTGTCTAGGGGGAATAGAGCGATAATTAGGTATGGGTTAATTAGGACTAGCGCAATTAGAGAGTGTTTAGGGATAAACTTAATAACGATTGGCAGATATTAGGGACAACGTTTCGATCGAATGGAATTTTTTGGTAATGCTGCTAAAAATTAGACAGATTGCGGCGTGATGTTTAGATAGTTAGTGGGGTCGTGTGTATTTATAAATGGATATTTTATACTCTTAGGGTGAGTTTCTTAATGCCACTTTAAAGTTCCCATAAATAATGCACAGACTTTTGTTAAAGTGCTAAAGTAACATTTATTATGAAACCGGCCATTATAGAGTTTTATAAATAAAGTGTCACTTTAGTCACCAATCTAAATAGTATAGACATGTACTTCCATAAACGAGGTACTAAATAAACTGGAAACGAAACACAAGCTCTATCCTATGAACCTCAATATCCATACACGCTTGGATGACTACACAGCAAATACACTGGCACACCTAGCCACACGTATGTGTACACGTACCTAAAAACTGTCACGCTTGACAGATCCCAAATTAATTTTTCAATTGAAATATTGAAACCACGGTTCACCGGATTGGTCATTCGCACCCGGTTGCTTTCTGATTCATCGTTGCGAGCCGGCATTTTTTTTTGTTGTTGCATTTATCTATGTATTCAATACCGGCAATGAAATAGGATTCGTTACTGATGGCGAAAGTTTGTTTTACCTTTTTTCGTGTAGGTATTGAAATATTGAGTATTGTAGACGAGGATTTCTGACAGCGGGTATGATGGGATTGGAACTAAAACGAGACTAAAATAGAATTCGGGTAGGCAAATATCCTGCATATGTTTGACTAGTAACGCAGCGTGAAATGTTTTATATTTCTGTGTTTTTCTTTTTTTGTCGAAAATGGTATTAATTGATCTACGTATCTGAACTGAAACATGCACATCGAAGGGATTCTGACGCGAGTGTATAGAGTAAATACGCAAATACGTATTGCTGTGTACTGAATGTACCAAAAGAAAATTGAAAATGCAAAATGAATATCAAAAATGAAAAATTAAATTAACTAGCTCAACGGATAAAAAAAATTAAAAGGGCGCAAAAGAACAATTAATCTCAGGGTTACCCTCGCGAATTAAACTTGAATTTAACCCCGAGAAGTAAAATGTGGGTGAATGAAATCTGACTTTCTTTAATTACTCCAAAAATTGAAAAGGTTTAATCGAAAATAAAAGAACAGAATTTTAAATTAACAACGTTAATCAACAATCAGAATTTATTATAAAAAACTGCACGAGACTCTAAATTACAAAAGGTCAATGCTAAATCCTTTATCAAAGCAAAAAGGTTAATTAGTGCAGGAAGATAATTCTTTTTATATCAAATCAATCCATCTGGTTTCAAAATTAAAACAAACTAAATTAAACGTGGACAATTCAAGTGAATTTACATAAATGAAAACTAAAAGCAAACACAAAACTTCTATTCACCCAACCCGAGGTGATTAATAAATAATTACAAAACAGCAAAAATTAAAAAAAAAAAACGAAAAAATGAACTATTTAAACTAAATATATCTTCCCGAACAAAAATAATAAATGATCTTATATCTAAATTGTGTACACAAGAATATAATAACAATTATTATTAAACGAGTTCCTTGATGGACGAAATAAAATCAAAAAACGCGAATTCAAATCTTTAAATCATAAGTATTAACAAAATGGCAGCAATGAATATAATATAATGTACTTACGCTTTAACGTCTATCTCAAAACTAATTCTTACAATGTTTACAGTCGCATACATATAAACAACAGCTGCGTGCACTGCACAGATCATCGAAGAAAACTTCTAAGAAGGACATGAACAACATGAGCAAAGGCTCTACATTTTAAGGAGTGAAATAAATTTAAACAACTGAACATTTAAATAAATAAATTAAACAATTAACTCAATAACTAAATCTTATTTAAATCAACATTAATTACAGAGAAAATTTGCTCGAAACATTGATAAAGGCTGATAGGATTCAACATGTACACATCTGTCTGAACACATCTGAACTTTAAAAAAAAACTCTCGCGAACACAAGGTGTCCACAGCAGTATACACAAATTCTACAATTCAAAAATAATACCTAATATACAGGGAGTTCCAATATTATAATGTATATATCCCAAAAAATATTAGGTTTTCAAAAATTGCTGCCATTTAACTACCACGCACCATGACGTTACTACTGTTGCAACTTGAATAATTCAAATTAAAGCTAGATTGAGCAGGTGGGGTATACTGATAACTAACAAACGAAATAAAGATGTTAGCGTAGTGTGAAGATTAAAAATACTGTTTATTTATATTTCGTGGGTTAGTTATCTGCATAATTCACTTATGTGCATAAAACACAATTACATGTTTGCACAGGTAACAACTTTCAACGCCGCATGCTGTTTCCCATTCAGTTGTTCGAAGCGGTGCGAACTCCTGACTAGGATCTGACGAACATTTTAATTAATAAAGTTGTAATTAACGCCGGCACACCCTCAAATCGGATGATACACGTAAATAGATAATTAATATTCGGGTTTCATAATTGGCAGCAAGCCGGTTTAGTCTCTCGACGTGTGCAAATGTTTATATAAATTAAAATAAATTGAAAAACTGAAGAAGATTGTTTTGCCTGTTAAATAATTTATTTTATTGAATATGATATAAAACTAAAGAATAGGCTTGAAGTTACTCTACAACTAATATGTGGGCAGCACTATCTTTCAAGCTTACAACCATAATTAAAAAAAATCTGTGCGTCATAATATTCTTCATTCTGTTCATTTCTTCGCCGTAAAACTGTGCATGTTTTCAAATTTAATATTTGCTTTTTTAAAGTTCCTAATTTATCTTCCTCTTCCTTTGCAATTTCATCTTCGCCCTTGATTCATAATATGAAGTTCCTGTGGCTTTTAATTCCTGTTCTCAGATGTCTTACTTCCGCTAACAATTGAGCGATTTGCTTCCTTTCTTCCAACCTATCTTTCATATACATTGCAAAAAATTCCGTTAATGACTTAAACCACTTCCTTCTGTTCTATCTCCATTATTTATTATAAATCACTTTATTATTCTCTATGATGTCAAAATATCATCAAATAGATTATGCTCCAGTAGTACAAAAAGTTGCCCGGATTATAATCTTATTCATATATTTTTTTGTACATATTTAGTATGATCAAATATTATACCAGTATACATATGGTCAAAGAAATGTTCCACTGGCACACTATAGATGTCACCACCAGCATTTTCTATTGTTGTGCATTTCTAGTGGTAATAAATTTCCATAAGAGAATACTTGTGGTGCCATCTATAGTACGCCAGTGCAACATTTCTTTGACCATATGTATACTGATATAATATTTGATCATACTTATAAAATCAATAATAACGCGTATTTGAGACTTATTGTTTTTCTAACGTTATCAAAATTATTTTCCGTTTCTGTCATATTGCACAATTGACATTTGTTCATTGTCATTCCTGTGATTGTTATTGTAATCATTTGGGTTGATTTGACATTAGAAGAGATACCAAATCATATTTAATGGGAGCGGCATACTTCAGTCCAGCATTTACGCTCTCACTACAGACATTTTTCGGAACTACTTTTTGAGAACATTTCGTGTAATAATAATTAACAAAAATACATATGACTGTACTTGTAAGTCTGGTAGCTACCGAAAATTTTAAAGAAAATTAGGGGTGCAATTTAATGCAATTTAATAAAGAGGGAGAGGGGGTAACAGGCTATTTATACGGTGTGTGTTATAGTTGCAGAATTTGATGTACAATATTGTATAGTCTCAGTTCCATAGATATGGGACACATTATACAGGATATTCCACGTAAGTGGTTCATTAAAAGTTTATGATGTTCTACTGTTTACTTATATTTAAGATTTTGGCACCATTATCTGTTCGATTGGAACTATAAATGTGAAATACCTTAACCAAAATATCACTTCCGGTTGACCGGAAATTGGCGTCAACTTTGATATTTTAAATAGAATGATATAATTTTCCTTACATTTTTGGATTTTATGGCCATAAATACGTCAGTCTTTATTAGCTATTCCTATAGTTACATGTTGCCATTTTTGAGTTATTTAAGATTTTCTTTTTTTTTTTAGTAATAATCATTGCCTCATTCTGAAATTAATATCTCGGTTAATACTGCAAGTAGAGACTCCAAATTTGCTGTATTATGAATGTAAATATAACTCTAAGAAATGGTATGCACACTTCGCATTCTAATATACAGGGTGTTCAAAATTGAGAAATCAATTGACATATTTTCGAATGCAGAAAACTCAATTTTCTTAAATAGAACACTCTGTATTTTAATTCGAAATTGGGAAGTAAATATCATCCCCTATCATTTTGTATCAGCACTCCCTATACCTATCTTTAATATATTTTGAGATATGAAGAACTCTTTTTTGAACAATCTAAGTAGCTCTATGCTTAAATGTTCGCAGATGGCGAATGAATCAACTGAAGCGATGTATCACGTGGTATCACCAACGCATCCCTACTTCTCTCTTGCCGAATGGTTCCGGCATACGACGTCTCGACTATAGGTCGACTGTTTGATCTGTATATAATTCTTCCACCAATTTACACAAAGCATGTAACTTTTTTTTAAATTGTTACCATTTGACTACCGGAGACCACGACGTCACACCCAGTATATGGTGGGATCTCTAAGAAAATATCGTAAGTAATACTTATAATTAGCCTAAAAATTTTTATTTCGTTTTTGTGTTCTAACCGACATTTTTCAACCAAGATCCATGAGCCGTTCTCGAAAACAATAATAGATTCGCGTTAACATCTGCCGTAGCGACGCCACCAGACATCTTTCCACGCGTAAAAACATCTCCAAAACCTATCTGTTTTCCACCAGCTCTGGTATAGTTCGAAGATTGGGAATTCGCCGTCTTCGAAGCTGTCAAGGTAGACGTCCGCTGGAATGACAGCGATATCTCGCCAGGAAGAGGGGAAAATTGAGTTCGGCGGCGTCTAGAAATTGTTTCGGTGACGCCGCAGGGGCAGGAAAAGTTTCTGATACCTGCACTAGCGCCCGCCAGGAGATACGTCAATTTTTTTCCTTCCCATCCAAACCGATTTTGATTTGGGACGATAGGCGTGCGGTTCGCCGGTCAAAATTTAATTTTTAAAATAGGTTTTTTACGTCCGGATTCATCGTAATGGAATATTCGGGATCGTTCTTATTCGATTTCGGACGTGGATGAACCGGGAGTTGAGTAAAATTGGGTTTGTCACTTTTTTTTCTTATTAATTATTTTTTATATTCTGATCCGAAGGAGATTTATTTGTGTCTAACGTTTGAAGTTGGGAGTATTATATTGATAATAACAGTTACTCAATGCATTATTTCTGCAAAAACTATTTTAGGTAAATATTTCTGTAATTATACAGGTGTCTCCGGATCGACGCATTAATACATAGGTAAAAAAGCTTTGAGTTGAAATTTCATCTTCTAGGGTTTAACCCTGCTTAATTAGAAAGTAATTTGTGTCTTATTTCTAGTTTGAAAAAATCAAGCATGCCTTGGAATTTTACAAAAAGGTAAACTTTTGTGTAAATTTCAAAAGCATGCTTGATCTTGTTTAAATTTTGCAGACTTACGTAATTTATTAATCTGAATAACTTTTCTTAATAACATTTTGTGGTATCTCCTATAAAAAGCCACTTTATTAGTGAGAAAAACTACATTTTTGTAAATTTCCAAGGCATACTTGATTTCTCAAAACTAAAAATATGGCACAAATTACTTTCTGTCCAAGCAGAGCTAAACCACAGTAGATGAAATTTCGATTTCAAAATTTTCATACCTTTTTACCTATCAACTGTATATAATTGTTTGTGCGGCCAATTCAAAAATTACAACGTTTTTTCGTATCACATCTATTTTCGGAAATAACCAAAAATTGTAATAGTCTGTTTTAGAATGAATTAATTTGTGTAACCCATGTACAATTATGACCCATGTACAATTAATTTGGAAAGTCATTTTGGGAACTTTTATGATAGGGTGCAACCTGAGTTGGACATGGGGGCACAATCGATCTTTCTGGCCGAGTTGCCTTCTTCAAGTCTACATCCGCCCATGAACACAATTGAAGAATAGAACTGAGTAAGTGGAGTCTTTCAACGTTCGCCGCTAAGTTCGCTACTGTTTGCGAGGCTTGTGGATTTCTCAACCTTGCATGTCACGTGTAGATATGTGGTTGTACTTTGTATATTTTTTAATTAGAAATCTTGACGTTTTAATGTTATACTTGCTCTGCTGTGTTCGTAGGACTCATTTGAAAAAAAAAAAATTAGCTTGTGGCAACACTGATGTATGTTAAAATGCCGAAATCTGTTGTAACGGAACGGGTTTTCTTGTCTGGAAACTTTTGGGGATGGCTAGCCCAAATTCAAATGAGACAAGCCAAATTCCGTCTCGCAACCCTCCTGTTCTTTTGACCGGCGAGCCACTGCTGGGAAACAAACTTTTTGTTCGGTAGCGAATGGTTTTAGTAATTTTAGCCAAGATGTTTCCCAACTGTGTTTTCCACCGTCAGTCGAAGCGGGCCGTTAGTTAGCCTAAAGATTGCTGATTTTCCCTTCTCGTCGGCTTTCTCTTACCGATGATAACTTCCTTTCCAACCCCTTTCTAAGGGTTCAAACTGAACTTCTTCTAAATGGCGAAATAATAGAACGACTTGTATTTTTTACAATTATATATTGAATATTTTAAGATATTAAAAAAAAAATAATCTAACAAACTACACAATTAAATAAAATAACAAGTGAACTAGAATGAACAAAACACATTTTTTTTGTATTGTTGAATATTTTAAAATTTTATACTGTCGATTAACATAAGCTCAATTAATTTTTCTTACACATTTATTTATTAAGGGAGAGAGAGAGGGAGAGAGCGAACGAGTTACGGTTTTCACGTAATTTCTTTGGTTAGTTTTAAGCAGATTCTTTAAACATCTTACCGGCTGATGTGGGAAAAATAATTCTTCTCGTAATCCAAATTATTAGGCACAAAACTTACACAACACCCACAAAAATTTAAGCAAAGCAAAGAGGGAAATTCAAACGGATTTAGCGCAAAATCACTAATCACTTCTCGAGGAAAGCTTTTGCTTCCTGTTCTCGAATTTTTTTAAGCGTATTTTTTCTACAAATTCTAAAAAAGGGAAGTTTTAAATTTTAAGTTTTAGAAACGCCCGACGAAGGGAACGCGAGCTTATTCCTGAAGCTAAATTGAAGAACCGCGGACTAATTTATTGTAAACCGCAATGTTAAGGGTTTTTATAAACTTTGATTGTGACGTCAATTCGCACCGATAACTAGTTTCGCTTCTCTTTACAGAAGGGCGCAAGTATGACCGAAGTGCGTTATTTTTCTGACTTTTAGACGTCCTACTTGAGTGGACCGTGGGAATTGCTGAACGGCAAATGTAACATACAATAAACAAAGAGGCAGATAACAAAGTAATACCATATTATTTTAATTACGCGAGTCTTTAGTCGAAAATATACTTTTGTTTCCTGTTAGGCAGACGCTACTCAGCAAATGCCACGGTACCTATCAACTACGTATTAATAAAATGAATTTAAATTCTCGCATTATACAGGATGGAATTTCGAATTCTTACACTGTTAATTGGGACGCAAGGGATGATGGGTGTTGTGAGACCATCATTGAAAAAGTTTTTTAGTTCTCTTTACGGCAACGCGTTACAAAAAGCATTTTTTTAATCAGTAACTAGAAAGCGCATAATTTGCAGCCTATGTAGTGAAATGCGATTAGAATGAAATGGTTTGAATTATTGAACTTTATTAAATGTTCAAAATGATGACCAAAACTCCATGCAACAGAGCAAACTTTAGCTTTAAATGCTCTCCTAACAGTTCGCAACATTTTTGGAGTCATTCGTTGGAATTCTTCAACAATTTTTTGGCATTACTCTTGTAAGGGGAGCGGAACGCGTGACATACACCTTAGTCTTAAGATGCCCCCAGAGAAAAAAATCAAGTAGTGTAAGATCCGGCGATCTGGAAGGGAATTCTATAAGGTCCCTTCGACCAATCCAACAGAAATCGTTGCACTCTGCCAGCGTAATGTCTAAGCAATCCATCATGCTGAAATACTATATCATTCTCCAACAAACCTGAACCTTGCTCCAATTTATGGAGTCAGAGGAGTAGCTAGTAATTTAATAAAATCATACCTATCTAATAGAACACAAATTGTATCTCTGTGTAATAGAGTAAGTAATCCCTTAGTAATTAAACGTGGGGTTCCACAGGGATCCATATTGGGCCCTTTTTTGTTCATACTATATGTTAACAATCTACCGATACATATAGTACTTTAAATAACATGGTAGTAACAACAATGTATGTTGATGACACAAACTTTACCGTTCGTACAAGCATTAATCATAATACTGATAAAACTATCAGCAATCACATTATTTCCCACTCTCAATCTTGGTTTAATGCTAACGATCTTTTTTATCAACACAGACAAAACCAAAATATGTACATTTTCACTTAGAGAGAAAACTAATTTTAGTAATATAAAATTTTTAGGTATCTATCTTGATACTAAACTTTCTTGGATTCCACAGATTGATAACATTTGTTCTCGGCTAAGTAGTATAGTTTATGCAATTCGATAAACAGCAGCTTTTGTTGACAATACCATGGCGTATAAAGTATATTTTGGTTTATTTCACTCTGTCCTTTCATATGGGATACTAGCATGGGGAAATGCTTCTCACTCGCAACTGCAAAGGGTATTTACAATACAAAAAGCAGCAGTACGTAGCATAGTTCAGGCGAGATTTCACGATCACTGTAAGCTATATTTCGTAATCTTAAAATTATGGCACTGTTTTCTTTAATAGTCTATGAAAACTTAATATATATTAGAGATAATATCCATAAGCTGTCGTTACATCGAGACATCCATGACCACAACACAAGAGGTAAAGACAAGATAATGGAACATAGATATCGTACAAATAAATCGCGGGTTATAGGTATAGCACTATATAATGCCATGCCCAAAGTTTAGTGAATTTGCCGAGTCCCAAATTTAAAACCAAATTAAAAGAAATTTTAATAGATGTGTGCTTATACAGCATTGATGAGTTTGAGGAGAATATTTGTGATCTAGCAACGTGCAGGCAATCGCAAAGCTGACAATTTTAATGTGTATTGTAAATTATTGTATTTGTGTATTTATGTCATTTATTGTATTGACGGGTCCATAAACTTTTTGTTTAACGGACGAATAAATTACTTACTTACTTACTTACATTTAAAGTTTCGTCAATGAATAGGGGTCCTATGAGATAATCGCCGATGATACCAACTCATACATTTAGTTTCTGTGGCCCTTATGTATGTGTTTAACGCATCAAATGGGGGTTGGTATCATTTCAATATTTGCAGTTATGACGATTCACTTCACCATTCGATGAAAAAAAAAACGATTCGTTCGAAAAATAGATATTATACAGTAAGTTTCGACTAATATTGAGGCGTTCCGTAATTAATTCACAAAATGTCAACTTCCTGTCAAAATTAGCCTCATTCAATTTGTGCAAAAGTGTAATTTTAAAGGGGTAAAATTCAAAATGTCAGAAAAGCACGTAGCGAGAGCATTTAAAGTAATTTCTTTTTTGCTTACTCATAAAAAAAATGACTCTTTGATACAAGTTATTTGAGGTGGCACGTTTCAATTGAAATTGCCTGTATATCGCCTATTGTCGGCGTCTTTCAGAACGCAATTCTGAACAGGGTTAAATCGAAATTTAGCGCAGAAATACTCCTAAACAGAGAGTGGAAATAAAATCTAACCCGGGTGAGGAATTTTAAAAATAGGAAAACCTCTCCCGTTTCGTTAATCAATTAGTTTACGCGGAATAACGTTATAGGTGAACCATTCCCAGAACCCATATACACTCCATTATCCACCAAACGAATATTCACTCCCACTCAACCATTATTCAGCGTTTACGGGGAACATCAAAGTGCCACGTCAGCGCCGATAGAATCTATTTATTTTACGTAGGTGCGTCTCTGGCCCGCTGATCCGTACTACGGGATTAATAAGGCGTAATACGATCCCTTTGACCAGTCGAGTGTACTAGTTTGTTAAACGTAGCGCACTCTATGACTATATTTAACTAGACGGGTAAGGTACTATCACGCGTAAGGTCTTCTGTGACGCAAAAAGTGGGTCGGTTTCTTCGCCTGATCGACCTTCTGGTCAGTGAAATGGATGAGGTAGTTGTTTAGCTTCTGTAATAATGCTATTTATTTATGAACACGGACTTTAGGAAAACATGGACCTTCTATATTCCCTGTAATTCATGTCAGTTCATTATCAGTTGTAAGCGTAGATAAAGTGCTTTTTTATTTTTGAGTAATATGAAGAATAGCTCGGGTGCTCTGAAGTTCGTAATGTTGGGCTGTATCATAGAATAACCTGACAAGAATGGTAACTCTCATACGCCAACTCGGACTGCGTTTAGTGACGCCTGATGACTATTCTTCGTACTAAAAATTTATTGGCGAGTAATTTAAATGTTTACTATTATTTACTCTTTTGTATTTATGATTTGAAATAGAACAAAAACACATGTTTTTGTAAAATATCTTTATTAATTGTGTAAAAATACAATAAATTAAATGTACATGGTATTATTTCGTATAACAATAGTGTATAAATACATAAACATTTATTTTAAATGAAAAATTAATGAAAAGCAAAAAAGGAATAACAACATATGCACTGAATATTGCATTTTTAGAGACAAATGTGAAAATTGAAGCAATAAAATTCTAGAAATAGATCGATGAAATATGTGAATTCATAAACATAAGTCGGAATATCATTATGAATAACCACAATCTTTTATTAGGAAAGAATTAATTAATTTTAACCAGGTAAAACGATATATACATAAAATAAATTTATAGACTGGTGACATAAACTTAAATTGTTGGTCTAAAACTCGAGGACACTATCTAGTCCTCCTTGTTCTCTATTCCAAATTATTTAATTAATCGTTCTACAACAAAAGCTATCAATGTATTTATAAATCCATTCAATCTTTGAATCAATAAAATAATAAGGATACTCTTAAGCATTTGAAGAGAAAAATCACAAAGTTCATTGTTTACTGTCCTGAATTAATTTTTTTGTGTTTTATTGTAACCAATAAGCCAGAAATATGGCTTATGGTAATGGCATACCTAAATAAATACAATACCAGTCAAATGAGTCTTACACAAATGCCCCTATGTAAAATCATTAACATAATATATTTGTCGCAAAATAAAACCACAGATAAATATTCTAAAAAACCAAATAGTATGTGGAATATAAACATAAAATATAACAAGTATCACTTCAAGCAAATTTTCAATTTGTTTAAAAAAAATTAAAAAACAAAACATGACTGAAAACCTGATAAGTGCAAATAAATCGGACTTTAGTTTTAACTCGATCGTATACTAGGCAAGTGATTTTCGAATCAAGATTTATTTTTCACATTCCATTTGATTAAGTGATTTTCATTGCAGGGAGTTTTCTATACAAATTAAAAGATTATTGAGAGTTAAAAGCCAGGTTACCTGATATTCGAAATTATATTACTAATTTAGCATTAAAGAATATATTTCTAGTAATATTTGGTTAAAATTAGTTAAGAGCTTTTCCATTAACATAATAAATTTAGTTTATAGTTTCCTTCCCCTATAATCGTCTAGAGGAAACTCACTAAATAATAAATTTTTAATTTTTCTCCCAAAAATATTTTTGTTATCTAAATCGGTTGTGGTATTTTGTTTGCATTTATTTACTAAAGCTAATTTTTGATTCGCTGTCATTAAATCACTTCCAGATTTGGTTTTGATTTCTTGGGTTCTCGCTCTATGCCCTCAATATTATGCCTCAAGCCCCAATCCATTAACCATAATGGGTTTGACTACGACTTAGTCTTCCTTTCGAAGGAGTTAATTGCCATTGTCATGCTGCATTAAGTAGAAACACTGTATTTACCTAAAATAATATCTTTGATTAGGGTGGTATCTTATAATGTTTACCTTTAACTTACGTGTACATTTTTATGATGTAAGGTGAAATGGGGAAACATTTCTTGATATTATCGATGGATCTGATGCACCTAATAAATATAAATTTATATTACCATTATAGCTTAATTAGATTTAATAAATCACTTATTTTTCATGTTATGTACTAATTAAAATTGATTTGTAAATATTAATAACTTACATAATAAATGCGGGAGCAATTTTCTTGCTGCAGATTGCAATGCAATGTCTCCAGAAGAATTCTCTAGAAACTGTACCTGGCTTATGCATAACCCTAAATAAATCTTAATTATACACGTCTGCTTACTGCAAATCGTTCGATCAATACATTACCTGGCATATTAAATGTTATCACATCCATTTCACACTTACAAAACGTTCGAAATAACCAAAAAAAAACGTGCATAAAACCGCGATGCGAAAAGACGCCAGCAAATTTTGTCAAAATGGCGTCAATAAACAGAAAACGAGTGATCGCAGCGCCACGCAGCGCGATTGTCGAGAACAGTCGAGAATAGTAAATGAGCGAGATAGACGACATTAGTACAAATCACCGCTTGTAGGGTGCGACTAAATAATGTTCATTGAATTTATATGGAAGTCCCATCCCTCTGGGTTGTATTGGTGTAGAATGACGATTGAGTGTTTATTTTTCGATCATGTCTTTTACACTTTTTTCTTAAAAAAAGATGCGATTTTTAGGTTGTCACCACACAAAACAAAAACCGCGTTTATCAACTAATAACTGTTATAACCGAGTACTAAAATGTTTCTTATTTTCATGAAAACACCTTTTCGTGTAATGTTTTCACCAAAAAAAGAGTTCGTTTGAAAGTGTCCTAAGGCTAGGGTTTTTTATGTTGGTACGTTTGTCTTCACAAGGTGTCACAGGTTGTTGTCTGTAAGTGCGCCTAATAATAGGTAAGATCTGATGAACAATTAATACTTTGTATTGGGTACATACTAGAAGATACATTCGTTTGATGTGATAAACGACGAACTGATGAATGTTGGTTTTTGCCAACAAGGTTTTCTACGTGGTTTCTACGCATCTATAGCGTAAATTAAACTACATCTGTATCTTAAATTATTTCATGAAAGCTATACCGTCGAAACATGAAACACCGAACGGTGTATTAATACATTGACAAGGTAGAATTGAAATCGATTCAATACTCTACTGGCGATTATATTGAATATACGACCTACACGTTAAACGATAACGTAACACATATCGGAATTCAAACCCTCCGGGGTGTTGTTAATATTCGAAGGAATTCCAAGCCGCTTTGGCATTCAATAGCATTGGAACGTTCAGTATTGAGTAAATATGTTACGCTTCAATGGATTACAAAATCTACGTTTGTTGAGGCATAGCATATACAGAAACGTGTGTCGCTACAGAATAACGCAATCCCAGACAGAGATATTTGTATAGGCATTTTTAGTGATGGCAAGTTTTGACAGATCGACAAGATGTATAATGAATGAATATGCACGCGGTGAAGAGAAAATAAAACCCACACGAATGCCTTAATTGGATGTTAGGATATAAAATGTTGAATTGTTGTCGTCGATTCTACAAGTACGAAAAAATAAATTAATCATGTTACCATCGTGTTGTTCGTATGGTTTGATACAACAAACTATATTATATCTCACATCTAAGGAAGTAATTGCATTTTTATCCAATTTTTTATACAGTTAAACGAAAAGTAGCTAAACTACATTCGTATCTATGAGTATACTTACCACCAATTGGAAATGTAATTACAACTAGAAGTCAGCACTATAAGAAGGTTAATGTGTGTTGTGATGTCATACAGGGTGATTCAAAAGTACCGGACGAACTCATGGGAGGTGATAAAGAAGCGTCCACTGGCTTTGAAAATGTAAGTAAGATACCAATAAATGTTTTGTTTTACAATTTGTGGTCCTTGAAATATAAAAGTTTTCTATCAGATTTTTGGTTATTTAGAACTATGTAATATGATTTTAGTTATTGTAAAAGATAAGTTTTGCGACAGAAAAGAGTGTTTGCTAATAAAAAATTAAAGTTATAAAGCAGAAAAACAGCTAATTAAATATTATAGGTTATAAAAACATATTTTTGGCAACGTTGGCATACAATAACTAGAAATGTCACTTTTGACAGTTTTGAAATTATTTTGTAGTGTTATTGCTTTCAAAGTGTTCAACTACGCTACGCGATACCCTCAACGTCAGCATCCTCACGAAAATGTTTTTCAACGTCCAGATGATCGCATGTGATAAACGGAACGAATTCATGTTATTGTTGATGATCCTGGAAGACTCATGTAGCACGAACTCTACAATCAGAAAAGCCATTCTTGAGGCTGTTGCGGAAGATTCCAGTGAGAGCATTCGAAGAATTGGACGTAACTTAAATTTCAGTGGTAAGTATTCTTTGCCATTTTATTACACAGTCTGCAGTTGGTATCTCCAGTGCTGATCTCAATTTCTTGTAGGTGTCCTTCAAGGCGACAACGCTTTTCGATTAAATTTTTGCAATATACCAAGAAGATGGCAACTTTTTAACATATGCTCTTTGGAGCGATGATTGTACGTTTATCAGAGATGCTTGTATTTTTGGAACCCATAATTTTCGGGGGGAGAAAAATCTGCATATGTTTCAAGAATACGGTCGCCAAAGGAAGTTTTCGGTTAACGTTTGTCTGGGCATAACCAATTACCGGGTCTTTGAGCTAATTTATCTACTAAATCGTTTTGATGCCAATGGGTATCTGAATATTGGAACAAATTATTGACGAGACGCTAATGAACATACGCCATAACATGATTTACATGCAAGATGGAGCTTTTGCACACTAGGCTCGTAATTCAAGAGAATGGTTGGATGAACACTTCCTAAACAGATGGATTGCTTGCGGTGATCCTATCTTATGATCTGCGAGTTCTCCCGTTCTCATTTTTTTAGACTTTTTATTTGGGATTTCATTAAAGAGTTTATGCAACACTTCCTCAAAACGCTGAAGAAATCGGAGACAGAGTACAGAGACAGAAAGGCTCGAACAAGTAATACAGACGATATCTCGTAGATTGCAGATTATGTTTAGAGACAAATGGATTTCAATTAAAACAATTACGTAGATGATAGTGTCAATGATTTACTATCAGATAAAAATCTTGTTATAAAATACGAATGCATTGTGGCCAAATGAAACACAAAAAAATAATCAAGTCGTAAAGATTATTAACGGTTAGCACCGCCAACGCGTATTCATCTATTTCGGCAGACGCGGCGTGCGTTATTTCGAACACATTACCAGTAGGTTTACGTTTGAGGGAACTTTAATTTTGTAGGGATGCGAATAAAATAGGATTTGAGGGTTTAATTACGCAACAGGAATTAGTTTAGAACCGAGCAATTTAGAAAGGCCAAAATATGCAGGAGGTCGAATTAAAAAGTATTGCTTATAGCAAATTTATAAGCACTTTTGGAGTCGAAGGGTGAGGATGATAAAGGAGCGGTTTTTGTTGTTTATAATAGGGGTATTGAAATACATAAATTAATCAGGACAATAATGGTTAAATTTAAGAAATTATTTTTGAGAAGGCATTCATCTATTTCGGCCGACGCGGCGTGCTTTATTTCGAGTATTACTGGGGGTATTGAAATATATAATCAAAAGTTTAAATTAGGGAATTATTGCAATGTTTTTTCAGGCAGAATTAGTTCCCATAAATTAAGCAGTAGGTTAAAAAAGTATTTTCTTTTCTCTCTTGTTCAGTCCATCTGGAGACACAGTGTATATGTTTGCATATATTCATTTCAACCGCCAGTTTGGGTACAAAGTGCACTTCCCTCTTTAACAGAGGTTTTTTTATGTAGTGTGGTATCTACTTTATGCATCTGGCGACTTTAATATCAAGGTATATGTTACAAACCGCAAGCGTCGCCTAGCAACAAACACACTGGATTCGAGTCTGAAATTGGAGTAGAGTGAACCCAAAATGAGAAGTACATATGTCGTCATCGTAATATCGACGTAGAATAGAGGAACTAAAGTCATTAGTGGTGGGGTTGATTTTTTTACGATATAAATTACAGTAAATACTTCTATCAAAGTGACAGGAACACCCCTAAAGCTAGTATAATAGACTCTTCCGACGATTCCAGCGCTCAAAGCGGATATGACGACATATGTACTTCTCATTTTGGGTTCACTATACTAGAATCAAGTCTGGGTATTCGAATACTAGATTCGATTCTACGTACTCAAGGTTGGACTTGAATCTTTTAGTAATTGAGTATAAATTACTGGAGTCCCAAACACACTTCGTCACATTACTAGTTATAATTCAAATGGGTCGTTCCAGCTGAGCAGTTTTAATTAAAACATATCGCAAAAAAGAAAAAATCCTCGCAGCATTACATTACAAAATTGTTTTTAGGAAAATCAGTTCATTCATACAAAAAACTTCAATTAGTCACTCAGACGGAAATACCTTTATACATTTTATACTCGATTTACCGGAAAAGCGAACCGCTTTTATGCACCATAACCGCGTTGAAAATCAATTAAAACTCCGCAACGCAACGGAACCGTTACAAATACTGTTCCGGGGTATGCGAATTAGCGAACTTTTTTTTTTGTATACACTTTTCCAGCTTTCTTTCTTTTCGGGGCAAACAACGATGCCTCTGCCGGCGTAGTATTCGCCTTTAAATTGGATTCTGGTCCTTTTTGAGTCCGCGGGCGCGCGGAGATGCTTCTGACGCCACGGCAGGCGAGCGGCAATCGAATTAATTGTTAAAAGGCTGCTGCCATACACGATAATTGACTTACGAGGCGCGCTATGACTCGCAACGATAGGCAAGAGGGAATCGGGAATCTAAACGTCAATTGCTCGACAAAGGGCGACGTCTCAGCATTGCTTTTATATAATTCGGTTATTGGGAACGCTACCGCTAATGGACTGCGCACAGGAGTTGACGGGCAGATGGTTGCAAGAACAATCTAGTTCGCATGATTGGAATTGAGTCTGTTTGTCTGATTTTGAAGCGGTCTGTAGAATTCCGTGTTTGTAAAGTATCAGTATATTAAAAACTGTCCGTTTCAAACAACTGTCGTTGTCGTAAGCAAATTACATGGCAATAAGAATAAAAATAATATCTAAAGACTGCTTCGTTACTTTTAATAGCTTTTTTGACTTAAATAACTTCATTTAAACTTCCTATTGTGCCTTCAGTTATCGTTGAGTTTTTCCTTCGAACCGTTCGATACACATATTTTGAATTTTTAACGTCTACGAACAACGGATTTCCTATTTTCGCTTCGTGACTTTGTTATCGACTTTAATTAAAAGCAAAATAATTATCGAATACCGACGAATTGCTCGACTCGCAGCTTTACTTGATTCTTCACAGCAACGTGAACCTTTGTTTTAATAAATTAGAAATACGAGATTCTTTTAGCGATACAAGATTAATCTGCGAAAAATTCTAAATTGTGAAAAAGATTGTTACGGAAATGTATAATCGACAACATCGTTAATGTCTTTTGTCTACGTGTTATGTATATTACGTTCTTGCACGTAGGTAAACAATAAAAATCACGTTAATTTGAACTCATTGGTAACAACAGCATTGACATAAATAAACAGTATATTAATACAATGAGCAGTACATTTTAACTATATCTGTATATTGGGTTGCATACATGATACTCCCTTCTAGTGCTGTGATGAACGTAGCTTTCATTCACATGTATAGCTGTGCGTGAATATTGCAATGTGAAGCCAACGAATGAAGTGAAGCCTATTCTCAAAATTGCCTTCACCGTCATTCGCGATAGGTCACTCGTATCATACGGCTGCAATGTAAAGCACAACTAACTCTTGTTCTAATGCTTATTTTAAGCAGGAATATTTTGGAATATATACAACATACAGGAAAGAGGGATTTTAAATTATTTATTTATTTTTTAATAAAAATATAATTCTTCGTTAAAAACAGAGTGTTTAATAATTAGATTTGAAAAGATATACATTGAACTATTATAGAGACTTTTTCCAGTAAGTAAATTTTATTAAATTTTAAAACGCGCATTGTATGGAGAGGCAGCTCAAGTGTAAAGACGACAAAGTAAACAATAGCGGTAAGAACATGTACAACAGAGAAAAAAGTAAACCTGACACCTAAGTGAGACACGAAATGGGACGTTTCGACGCGAAGACGTTTCGACGCCGGGACGCTTTGACGCCCGATACAATACCAGTTGAATTTGAGTTGATCATATGGTTTTTCTATTTTTTTTAACATAGGGAGTGGAGGATGATTTTTTTAAATGATGCTTTTTTTATTTTTTATTAAACATCGGCAGAATAGGACGCATTAAAATGTTCCAAACCATATTTTTTTAACAATAGAGGTTAGAGCGGAGGGGGGGGGGGCAGGATGTTTTTTAGACGATAATTTTTGTTTCTTTCTTTTAAACAGTGGCAGAGAGGATGTGAAAATGTTTCAAATCATACTTTTTTTTAACATCGGAAGAGGTGAGGGCGGAGATTTTTTTTCAATAATATTTTCTTTTGACATTGACAAATGGGATGCATTAAAATGTTTCAAATCATTTTTTTTTTTAATTGGAAAGGGTCAGAGGAGAGGGGAGAGATGATTTTTTAAATAATCATTTTTCTCTTTTTCTTAACATCGGGAGAGAAGACGTATTAAAATACTTCAAATCATATTTTTTAAATATTGGAAGATGTGAAAGGGATAGGGGGATGATTTGTTTTAACTCTCACCCCTTCCCATGTTAAGAAAATATGATTTAAAACATTTTTAAGGTGTCCTCGTTCCCGATGTTTTAAAAAAAAATATGATTAAAAAAACATCCCTCTCCCCTTCTCACCCCTACCAATGTTAAAAAAAAATATGATTTCAAATATTTTTATTACGTTCTTTCTGCCGATGTTTCAAAAAAAAGTAATATATTATTCAAAAAATACACTCTGCTCCCCCTCTCACCCCCTCCAAGGTTAAAAAAATATCATTACAAACATTTTCAGGGCGTCCTCTCTCTCCCAATGTTTAAAAAAAAAAGCAAAAGACTGCCACTAAAAAAAAACCATCATCCTCTCCCTCTCACCCCTACCAATGTGAAAAAAATTATGATTCAACACATTTTTATTGCGTCCTCTCTCCCGATGTTTAAAAAAAAGGAATAAGATTGGCATTAAAAACAAAAATTAATTGTCGGAGAAAATACAAGTGCCAATGAGTATACTTCATTATTGTTGATTTATTTCATTTTATTTAATATTAAAATATAACTGATTACAAAAACTATGCCATGAACGGAACCTCCCGCTCGTAATCTTTCACGAAGTAGATATTAAGCAGTGTGTGCGCAATGCATACAGTCACTTGAGAATAGGCTCATTTCACTCTTTCGTCTGTTCACACTGCAATATTCACGCGTGAAGGCGATATGAGAAATTTGCTTCATGCACAACGCTTCATTCGCTCAGGTAAAGAATGAAATATACTGCTTGAAGCCCTGATATGATACGAAGGATCTGCGGTGAATGACGGCGTTCGCAACGCTACTCCCTTCACCTTATTTACAAAGGTGCTCCGATAAGCCACTGATAAGTGCCCCTAAAGCTATCGGGCTGCAATTAAAGCAAATAAGTGCTACTGTCACACATACTGTAAATACCAAAAATTAGCTCAATCGATGCCACCCTATTCGAGATATTAGCATAAGAGTGCAAAAACTCAATATTTTTTTTTCAGGAATTACTTAAGCATTTCGCACAAAAAAATATGTAAATAAATACTGATTATGGGCATTCTATAAAAAATCAAGAACTAATTTCAGTCACTCAGTTCAAAGTATTACTATTTTCCCCTTTTGAGAGGTGGTTTTTTTGAGTTTGGTTTAAGGTGCCAACTTGGCTGTTTGTTATATTAGGCTGTATACATTTTGGTTTACTGTATATTTTTTTCGGTTTTTTTGTGTGTGGTAGAACATGCAAATAAAAAATTAAACCTCTTTGAGTGATCTTAGTGTAGCAGCATTGGGTTATTGATTAAGGTTAAAATAATTATTTATCGAATAGATTCAGGATTATTTATATGTACATTTCAGCCCTAGTATCTATAAAAGCATCGACACATAAAAAAGAATATACATACCAGAGATCATGGGTCTGACCACTGTGATGTATGTCCAATACATTATATTAGATCTTAACCCATGAGCTCTTCTAGCCAACGTAAATATTGTTTCCGCTCTAATTTTAATCCTCTGAAGCTGGCAATTCTAAGTAAGCTTAGAATCTAGGATAGCACCAAGATGTTTCACTTCTTTTGACAGCTTCATTTCTTCACTTCGGAGTTTTAGGGGTCCAAGACCATGTAGGTTCCTCCTCCTCGTGAGTGCTATTGTGGTCGCTTTGGAAGCATAGATGTTTAGTCCCTCATCCTCGATCTTTGCTTATACAATTTGTAGAACGTTCTGGATTTTGCCCAGCACTACGCTGTTGAATTTACCCCTGGGTCATAATGACAAGATCACATGCATACTCCAATGTTTTATATCCTTCATTGTCCAGCTTTATTAATAGCTCGTTCACGACCTGGTTCCACAGCAGGATATCCACTTTCGACCTAAGTCACCAGTGCCTCTCCGATGATGGTTTATGTAAACTGATTTCCCTTCAAGCATGCATTTTATCCACCTGGTTTGATACTACTTATGACGTGAAATTCTCGACGATGAATTATTAGAATATGAAGAGTTGGTATTTGCGGTATTCCCATTGTCTATTCCGTTTGTTTAGAGCTTGATTAGAGGCAGCGTTTTTTTTTTGCTACCATTAGGGTAGCCCTGATAAGGACTGTGATTTGCCAATTTCATGAGTTTTTTTTTTTCTGAAAGTTAATTGTTGGGATTTTTAAAAAATCTGATTCTATAGAAAATTTCGTCATATTTTTGTTGATTTTTAAGAATTTTTACTCTATTGTTCCAGTGTTATTGTGGTTCTAGAATTCTGATTATACCTTATTAACATAACAGGGTTACACTTAAATTGATACTTAACTGGGGCGATGTGGTAGTTGGTAATTTGTCTTGAACTTTGTCATGTTATCTATTCGTAATTATTGTTATTATTATTTTTTGTTATACAATCATATATTCATTTGTAGTGATGTGTAAAACTGTTTCTTTACGTTAGCAGCTATAACCTGCTTCTGCTACTTTTGGTTAGCAGTTAAACGATATACGTTAAACAGATAAATCTACAACTTTGCACACCGCTTATAATGCCTTATTGTTATCGCTATTCACTCAATATCTATATGTATTGTTACGCTACACAGTAGCATACAGCCCGGATTAAAAAAAATAAATTTTAAAAGAAATACATTAATTAAATTAGAAAAAATCAAATTTTATATGTCCCAGTGTCATCTATCTTTAGTAATTTTGATATAGAAGTGTGTTCTCTCATCAGCCAGATGGCATGCAGGGCGAGAAATTTCCGATCGAGGGGCGGTGACATAAAAAAAATATTGAATAGCTCGTTACTTTCTTATATCTTTCAGTAAGAGTAGAGATACTGAGCAAGGACGTTGTCAGTTGTCCTCTCCTTCAAATTCACCGTCAAAGACCAGTTTAAATGATCATCCTAGGCATGATAATGTCGTGCCTTAATAGATTCAATCTATTAAGTAAAATTAAAACATTTAATAGTGGATAAAAGTGATTTTATTTAATTAAAAAAAAAATTCAAAATGTGACTTGTTTAATATCAGACATAAATCTATGGATAATTATCTCAGGTAAGTCCGTGAGTCCGTTTAATTAATAACACTAAAGTTTCATTAAGTAATTCCACCTTTTGCAATTCAAATTCATAGTTTCGTACTTAAATACGTTTGAATAAAATTTTAAAAATCCCGCGTTTTCTGACCGTTCAAATGGAGTTAAGATAGGCTTAAATAGACGTGTGAAACAGAGTAGCCAACCTTGATGGTAAATCACTGGATATTGGTTCGTAACGTGAAAACATAACAAATACTTATAAAACCTAATTACACAAATTTCCCCAAAGTAACTGGAGACCGCTTAGCTATTTTACAAACGATTTTCTAACCTCAAATTTTGCAGAACGGATTAAAATAAAATTTCTTATAAGTATAATTAAATTTAGATTAGAATTGAAATAATACGTTTATTTTTTAGGTAGATTTGACGAGAAATACCTTCTGTGAGCATTGGAGTAGTCTGGAATGTTCGAATCGGATTCAGATCAGGGCCCTGGTACATCATAGGTAAATCAGATCACGGAGTCTGGCTCAATCAGGACGGGAACATCACAGGAAACTCGGGAAAATCGTCGTTGAAGAAAAATTACCCAAAAAGGTTGTGGGTAATTTGGATAATATTTATGTGAAAAACTTTGTTTAACAATAAACAATTATTTTTTTTAGGTTGTGAGTTGAAATAAAATTGGATTTTATCGAAATAGCCGTTAAAATTTTCAAGAACAAAATGAAATAGGTCTGCCTCTAACAGAGTTTGGTTAGTGAATGGTTCGAATTGAAAATGTTTTAACTGACTTGAAAGCGATTGTCTTCATCAAGAAGTCCAAATGTCTGTGAAATTGCGTTAATATAACCAAAAATGAGGAACCTCCATTGTTTTACATATGAGAATATCCATGTGACCGACAGGATTATCGGATGTTTCAACGAAGTGAAAATAAATAAAATTACAAAATCTGGAATCACCTTACACTTTTTATATAACAAAGGTATGAGTCTCTGAATTATGAGAAAAATACATTTGAAATTTTTACACACTTATTGCTATTTAAAATTAACAATCTTAAAATTCATTACTGTGCCCCCAAAAGGTAGGCAACCATTTATACACATAGAATTGTTACAGAATCCAATTTCCAGCAATTCCCATGTCTGTCTGCTGACATATAAAAGCAATTGGTCTGTCAATGCATATAAAAACATTATTAAACAAAATTACACCTGTTCACTTGAATTAAACGTGGATCCAAATTTGATCTGTCAAAATCTAATGTTAAAAATATAATGTTCAAATTCTAATATTTATTTTCGACGTGTAGGTTTATCACTGCTGACCCTCTTGCTTCCTGAAGGGGAAATTCTAAAGGAAAATGCCTTGAAGGACCTGCCAAATGCAGAGATTACCTACATCACCTGGACATCGTCTAGCTGTCTGCTGCTACATATTATATCCTTTTTCTATTATATCTAATAAGTTTTAAAATATAACTAAGTAAAATAGAAACATTCCCTTTTTTAAATAATAGTAGAATATCAAGTAATCTCACCATGACAGTATTTATATTGCGGACAATTCTACTTGATTTAGTAATATACGACAAAATTTACACGCTTGGGGGCGTGGCTCCGACTCAAACCGACGACGCACGACGCTCTGTTTAAAATTTTGCACACAACATATTTGGAAATATTTTATACACTGCTTTACTGCTATACTGCTACGAATATACATGTACACTGGCCGACTTATTTAATGTCGTCGCCTACAGCGCGGTGACTATCAAAACTACTTACCATTTGCACAGGTGCGCGTTCGGCTGGCGTCGGCTGTTCCAGGTAAATGATTTATTGGGGTATACAGTTGTAAAACCCTTTCCAATTATGCAAACCAGGTAGATCTAGGATTATTAATATCGAAGGAAACCTTTAATATTATGATTTGTATTGAAATATCTGTTTTACGGTTTGAGACCAAGTGACTTTTAAAACTAAAGCTCTTATTTTATGTTTAAAAATAATCAAGTGAATGTATAGATAACAAATCGAGTAGTATTCATTACTGGCTTATTTATATTAAATTTTATTTATATATAATTTATCTTTAAAATAGGAAATATATTAGAAAACAAGAGAGTAACACTTCATAAGTTACCTTATTAGCTTTAGTTTCAATAAATATTAATTTATATATTACAATGTAATTATTGTAATTACCTACAGGTAAGAAACATCGTAAAATTCCTGTTCGTAGGAAAAATCACAAATGTCCTGCAGATCATTCATTTTGTTAAATGATAGTATTTACAGGGCAATTGTTTTAAACGGAAATTTTAATATACTAATATATAAATTATTACCACATTACTAAAAATAAAGCTTTTCTTTGAAATTTCAATAGCCAACTTATAAATTCATTAATACATTATATGCATTTCGATCTGCGGCAATTATAAAACTCAGCCATCATCCTTTAGAATTGTTCTTTTATTAATTCATGTGTATATTGTTTTGTTTATATATTTTATAAAATTTGTTTTTCTTTAATTTTTTAGGGTGTATGTTTATTTTTTATTTTTGCAGAATGTATTGTTTTAATGGTTAGGTTTTACATTATCATTTTTTGTTTGTATATTTAATGACAGTTACGTAATTAGATTTTTATTTTTAGAATTTTTTTTGTTAATATTTCAGAGTTTGACTAGTTTTCTTACTTTTGCGGAATGGTTATTTTGTTTATTAGATTTTATATTGTTTATATTTGGGATTAGCATATTTACTTAAATAAATAATATAACCAGGCCAAACATAATTTTATTTGGTAATAATAAATTAAATGTTCTATCCAATCAATTATTTATGCATACAATGCACAAGTAGACTATAAACACGTTAAAATTAATTAAAATTGTTTAAAAATTATATGGTCAGCCTGATGTGTTCGAAAATGGACTAGACCTAGTCCATTTTCGAACAATTTTAATTAATTTTAACGTGTTTATAGTCTACTTCTGCATCGTCTATATTTTATGTTATTAAGAATTTTAATCATTAATGTATAACTATACAAGTTCATATGACGTAGCACCTGATTCCTCTTAGACGTACTGTGTGTCCAGATGATGGCAAAAGGCCGAAACCGGTAGACACAGCGAAATTTAAAATAAATAATTGATTGGATAGAACATTTAATTTATTATTACCAATTCCACAACCAATCAAAACTTTCATTAACTTTATAATTTTATTTTCTTATGAATAGCAATTTTACAGAGTTACTTACACATAGGTGGGTCCTGCAATAGTAAATGCTAATACTTAAATATTATTGAAATCTCCATTCAAAAAACAGTAATTAATAAACGCTTACAATAGCTAATATTGCTTGAAGCTATAGTTTTACGAAGTCTTCTTCTGCTGTTTGCTATCTCCTACGTTTTTAAAACAATTAATACACAAGATTGACTATGAATACCAAACTTTAACTAGGGTCCAAGTTATGAAAGACATTTCAATTTAAAGCACGTTCAAACCGCAATATACAACGTTTACTTGTGATAAAAATAATCCAATTTTTCTACCTGATTTGCATAATTTCGAAGCGTTTTACAACTGTATACCCCAATAAATCTTTTACAGCCGAACGTGTACCTATCCAAATGGTGAGTAGTTTTGATAGTCACTGTACTGTAGACGACGACATTAAATAAGTCGGCCAGTGTACCTATGTTTCACAACATTCGCACTTGTATACTATATCAGAAAACTGCTACAGAATAGCAGGTTGCTTCGTAGTAGCTCATCACTATTTATTTATTGTTATATTATTTATTATTACTATTTATTTGAGACGATCAACTACCTCAGTGTTAACGAAATTCTTCGCATTATACACAACAAGCATGCGGAATGGCAAAACATAATTTTAAATTTTCCCACGTGTTTATCAATGCGTGTGTTTATTAAAACGCCCCCCGAAACACTGCCCTTCTGCGTTTTGCCCGCGAAGATATGTTGGAAATTTCATCATATCTGGCGGAATTCCATTTCCCGTTCGCCGAAATCGGTGACTATAAGGGGAAAGGGTATGGGCGAGATGGAGCGGTAAGGGGGTGACGCCCTTCGTGTCATACGTAGTACGTACCTGAATGAGAGTCCTCGCCAAATTCGCCGGGTGTCTGGCTTCATTTAGCGAAGTCGACGAAGCGTGCCCTGTCCGATAGCGACGACGCGAAACAGTTCCAATCGCTCGACAATGCGAAGGGCTTGAGACCTGTTCACCCCGGAAAGCTGTGAAAGCTAAACGTGTGGGGGGGGGGGGAATTGTAAACGCTATTTTAATCGTTTCAACGGTAAAATTTTGTTCTCAAGCGAATCAGGATTCATACGAATGTTAATAAGGCTACTTACACAAGGCGCATGTGCAAATGGTGTTACAGTTTATGTAGAGAGTGTCCTATTCAAGAAAGAGTCACTGATTACATCGCTATTTTTGATTTTAGGAAAAAGTGCAACTCAATGGCTTTAAAATAACGGAGCATGTGTTTCCCTACTTTTGGAACAGCAATAAAAAGATTTATTGCCCAACAGATGATAAGTACATCCAATTACAGGACAAAAAAATAATTACATAACTTGTGATAAATATTAATCAAAAACAAAATACAAAAAAAAAAATTGATTAAAATCCAACTAACTCTAATTAACATTTAAACTTAACCTACAGAACAAAGACTTAGTAACAGATTGAGACAAGAAAAGTACCATATGAGACTCACATATTGAATTCACAGATTGTTTATACATTGAATAATCAACAACAAACTAGATGAATGTATATCTACCACTGAACTCAAATTATTATTGAAGTAACACTGCGTAGGCTTTCACGGCCGGTGTCGGACCATGGAGAATCAGTTCAGTTATCCTGAAGAAGCTGTCAGTATGAACAGCGAAACGTCGAGCGAAAGTTTTGACACACGGCGAAACCCGCAAGAAGCTGTTAGTTATAGTTACACCGGCCGTGAAAGCCTACGCAGTGTTATCACAAGCCTGTACGGGGAGGAATTGTACTTATTTACTAGACGACTAGATTCTCTACGCACCAAGAAGAACAAGTTATTGTCAACTTTGGCATTTCTACGTCGATGCCGAGACAAGAAGATTACACCTAACTTCGTAAAGTTGAAACATCACATAACAACGGATGCCGCAAAGAAAATCTTAAGAAGAACGGAGGAAGCCTTACTACGAGAACGAGTGCATCAAGTGTATACGGAGCTACATCTGATTTCCAAGATGATAATGGAGCTACATTTGACATTAGCCAACAAAATGTCAAAAGAAGATTGGGACCTTATCGACCGCATAACCTGGGAAGCAGCAGAAACTGAGTTCGAGAAATCCAGAACAACACAAGTGAAGAAGTTTGCAAGGATGGAAGAAAAGAAGATCAAGGAGCAACCTGGTACACTGAAGAACGTTGTGATTAATTTATCAACGAAGCTACTATCTGCAGACGAAACAAAAGTACTTGGCTTAGGGATGAACTACGTCATTGCACCCAAAAGAGTACCAACAGAAGAAATCATCACGGAGGTAGAAGCAGCGATCAAAGGAATTCCGAACATCGAAGCAGAAGAAGTGCGGGCAAGAAGTAAGCAGAGCATTGAAGAAAGCAAAACCACCGAAACCCAACCTATCCAGGGAAGAAGAGGCAGCACTTACAAATTTGAAAGCTGAAAAAGACATCGTTATCCTCAAAGGAGACAAAGGGAATGCAACAGTACTACTAAATAAAGAAGATTACCGGAAAAAGATGAATGAACTACTTGACGAGAACACCTACAAGGAAATAAGAAAAGATCCAACGGAGAAGATCACAAAAACAGTAAGGGAGAGTATAAAGACTTCATCGATACCTAAAGAGATGCAGAACAGATTGCTACCAAGAGCCGCTAGACCACCCAGGCTGTATGGAATACCAAAAAATACATAAAGAAGGAGTGCCATTAAGACCGATTGTAAGCAACATTGGATCACCGACCTACGATTTGTCGAAATATTTAGCTAACTTACTAAAGCCATATACCAGACAAACTGCAACGTATGTGAAGAATTCGAAACATTTCGTGGATATTCTGTCTACGCTGAAGACTAAACCTACAGACATTTTAGTAATTTTCGACATTATATCGCTATTCACGAACATACCCACGGAGGACGCACTGGCCTTACTTCCAGAACTTGGACTACAAGAAAACATCATTGAATTAGTGAAACTGTGCTTATCCACGACATACTTTTTGTATGAAGGAAAATACTACGAGCAGAAGAACGGAACAGCAATGGGAAGTCCCTTATCACCTGTAATAGCCAACTTGTTTATGGAAGCATTTGAAGAAGAAGCCCTAAGTTCCAGCGATATGAAACCCAAGTGTTGGCTGCGATATGTCGACGATACTTTTGTAATATGGCAACACGGAGAAGAAAAACTACAACAGTTCTTGGAACACATAAACTCACAGCACCCAGCCATCAAGTTTACCATGGAGAAAGAACAAAATGGAAATCTCCCTCTCCTGGATGTTATGGTCAAGAAAACAAAAGAGGGAATGCTACAGCACGCAGTATTTAGAAAGAAGACGCACACCGATAGATATCTGCATGCAAGATCTCACCATCATCCGATGCAGAAGAAGACATTAATACAAACATTGCTATCCAGAGCCGAAACCATCAGTGACGAACAACATCTTACCAGTGAAAAGATACATTTGGAGGAAGCACTAAAGAAGAATGGTTACACTGACATCGACATAAGGAGAGCCACTAAGAAGAAGACGACACTGGAGAAAACTACAGAACCACGAAGAGGGATGGCGTGTTTACCTTACATAGCAGGAGTCACCGAAAAAGTAGGCCGAATTTTGAAGAAACGTAACGTACAAGTACGCTTCGGGACTGCAACGTCGATCCAGCAGTATCTACCGACCGCAAAGGATAAGATACCCAAGGGGCGCACAGAAGGTATCTACAAGATAACATGGCAATGCGGACAGTGCTACGTCGGACAAACAGGAAGAGCCATCGACATAAGAATAAAAGAACACGAGAGGGACGCAAGATTAAGAAGGACCGAGCAATCAGCGGTGGCAGAACACATACACGACACCGGACACAAAATGGATTTCAAGAATGTAAAAGTAATAACTACCACCAAGAACTACGGGAAACGACTCATCAGGGAAGCCATAGAAATAGAGAAGAATAAAACCGTTAACAGAGAAGAAGGGTACCACCTTAGCAACACGTGGAAGAGCCTACTACGAACCGTCACGGTCAATGGAGCGGAAACTACAGGGTTGGATGCACCAGGGGCGTATATAAGAAGAATGTCGGACCATGGAGAATCAGTTCAGTTATCCTGAAGAAGCTGTCAGTATGAACAGCGAAACGTCGAGCGAAAGTTTTGACACACAGCGAAACCCGCAAGAAGCTGTTAGTTATTATTGACGTAGTTACAGATTCTGTACAGTGGTGCATGTGACATAACATTAGTGTGTGCCTGTAAAGGCCTGTCGTGCAGAATACTGGGGAACTGCAAAATTCAAAGAATTAGTGAGAGAAATCACATCGCTCTTGTTATTGACTAAATTAAAGAGAAACTTAATATCAGTTTGAGTGCGACGTTGTTCTAGAGACTGAAAACCGAACATATTTAACAGAGTACTGTGGTTGAAACCTCTTTCGGGATATATTCCGTGCTGCTTTAGGTAAAGATATTTCAGAAAACGTCTCTGGACATGCTCAAGTGATTGCGAATTTGTTTTATAAAACGGAGACCACATTACGGAAGCATATTCCAGTTTAGAGCGCACATAGCAATAGTATAATAAACTGATTACAGAATGTAATAATGAAAAGTGTTTTGTATTGCGAATGATAAAGCCTAATGATTGTAAAGATGAAGCAATGGTATGTCTAATATGGTCCTTGAAAGTAAGACTACTATCAAATAGTACACCCAGATCCATTATAGTGTCACAGCGGTTTAAGGTAGTATTATTAATTCGATAATTGAAGTCAATTATGATAGATTTACGCGAGAAAGAAACAATGTTACATTTTGAAATGTTTAGATTGAAGTCGTTGTCCAGGCACCATAAAGAAAGTAGATTTAACTGGCACTGAAGGCGTTCACAGTCATCAATGGCAGTAATTTTAGAATATAATTTTAAGTCGTCTGCAAACAGTAGTCTGCCACAGTCTAATGTCACAGGGAGATCATTGATAAAAATCAAGAACAGCAAAGGGCCCAAGTTGCTGCCTTGAAAACGCCAGAAAGAGGTGTAAAGTAATTTGAACGATGACCTTTGTAACTAACATACTGCCTTCTATTAGATAAATATGATCTAAACAGTAATTACAATGAAGGCGAAAATCCAACAGCATCGAGTTTCATCAGAAGACTAGAATGATTCAAACGATCAAAGGCTTTGGAAAAATCTGTATATACCACATCCGCCTGCCCACCACCACAACGGCGAGATTAATTACCGTAGAACGCCTATCGACAAAACCATGTTGATGTTGAGATAAAAAAAGGTCGGAACATATTGAAGATAGTATTATATAAACAACTCTCAAAAATCTTAGCGAAATTATTGATGATCGCGATAGGTCGGTAATTCTTTAGGAATGAGGTGTTGCCCTTTTTATGAACCGGTGTAAGTCTGATAGTTTTCCACGCATCCGGAAAGATACCAGTAGACAATGATAAATTGAACAGAACACAGAATGGTTGCGACAAAACGCGAGAACAGTCCTTAACACCTGTACAATTAACTCAAAAAGATTATGATCTAGGTACGTAAAATGAATAGTCTAACACATCTACTTTAAATGCATGTGCCCCTTCTTGTATTAAAATATTCCCTTGAAACGTGTTTTTCCTTTTTTATAAAACTTATTTTAAGGTTAATGTATCTCGGCCGGTACATAAACTTTACAGTTACATACTAGAAAATAGCGGCAATCTAACTAAGTAAAATTGAACATATCAGAGGAAGGAAGATGTGGAAAATGCTCATACAGAATAATCATCAATTAAGATGTCAGTCTGGAAGTTCGACTGTACCGCAAGCCACGCTCACTAATGGAAGACGTCATTTTCGGTGATTAAGCGAGGACAAACTTCGACGAAACGCGATCACAAAATTACTAAATCCAATTAAAAATTAATAATCTACCGCAAACTGAAACTTCCGTAATGGTCGGATCATAAACCAGCACGAGATGACGCCGTCCATCATTAAGTTTTTCTATAACGTCCCGTATTTGAAGAGTAATATGTTTGAAATAATATTTTCTTGACTGTTTTTCAACAATAATTTATTACATTTTATTTGAACATGTTTATATACTAGCTGATACAATTCTGAATTAATTTTTAACTTCCCGAAAACCATTTTCCTAACGCGATCTGAAATACCCCCATTCTTGCCTTCTTTCTTATTACCAGGTTTGAGAGAAGATTCTGCATTAGTGTCTTTGTTGGTGCTATTATTGCAAACAGCTAAAACTCTGCATCTTGTGAAGTTCAGGTACAGCTGGTACATACTTGTACAGCAGTGTATAAATGGCACACAATCTGACAAAACGGAGGCCAGTGAGGTTTTTTTATTGAAGTTCCTTTTGCAACACCATCAAATCACAAGTAATAAACGTCATTGGTATAAATACAAAGACCTAAGTTTACAAAAGACAGAGAGAAGAGAAGGAATCTTACAATGACTGATCGATAACTGCAAACTGAATAAACTTTTGTCCACCAGGTTTTTTATTGAAGGTCCTTTTGCAACACCATCAAATCACAAGTAATAAACGTCATTGGTATAAATACAAAGACCTAAGTTTACAAAAGACAGAGAGAAGAGAAGGAATCTTACAATGACTGATCGATAACTGCAAGCTGAATAAACTTTTGTCCACCAGGTTTTTTATTGAAGGTCCTTTTGCAACACCATCAAATCACAAGTAATAAACGTCATTGGTATAAATACAAAAACCTAAGTTTACAAACGACAGAGAGAAGAGCAGGAATCTTACAATGACTGATCGATAACTGCAAGCTGAATAAACTTATGTCCACCATAGACTTGCCAGCTTTAATTAAATATGAAGACAGAATGATTCTTCTAGAAGGATAATGAAGATCACAATGGATTTGAAAATGTCGCAATGAAAATAAGGCCATATGGTCACTTCTACTTCCATTTTTGGGGTTACTTTGGGGTGAGAAAGAAGCAAGTTTGTATGTATGTAAATGCAAAGGTGTTTCTAAGAGATTCCTTATGAAGTTTTTGTACCATATTCAATAATCTATTCCTTTGCTTTCAACAATAGAGTGAATGGCAACTGGGTAAAGGATATCTTCTAAGCCATAATAGTGATGGGCATATAAAGGACAAATGTCACTGCATAATTTGTTTTTAATTCTTTATAACAGTGCGCAGTAGGGCCAAATGTCCAATACAGCTGGAAGAAGTTATAAAAGTATGTTATATATATATATTTTTTTTTGGTTTTTTGGGGTAACAAAGATGGAAACACACTCAAAAAATTCTAAAGTATCTTTCTTAAAGTTATAAAATTAACGCCAAAGCATATGAAAAAAACTTCATCCAATTTACCATCAAACAGCCAGTCAATGAGTCACACATAGTTTGGTTGCTGGGACAACTTTGAATCGAGGAAATTTTTCTCTGGTATTCACTTTCATTAGGTGGTTTTTTGTTTGTTTATGGGAACCATCTGCCGATTCGCCTTTTTTGTATGAACATTTGTAAGAATACCTTGAAACGCATGACATTAAATTAAATTTCTTTAGGACCACGAATTGTTTGATCTACGGAAGAGCGAAGATCAAACCAAAAAACTTAGCTATAGGAAGAACACTAACCGTAATATAGCCTTTTTGATAGTTTGTGGTTGTAAATAAATGGGTATTATTATTAGAGAGGTAAGCCTTGGGTCCTATGACCAAAAAGATTAGGATAGGTGACTGCGTACTGTAATGTGTAGCGCCAGACAATCAGATTCTTTATTACTGACTCGAACGACCGTCTCTGATTGAGAATAGTGGCGACAATCAGGTTTTTTTAACCAACGACAACGTTCTGTGAAATAAAGGATACTTTTAACCCCTAAGACAGACAAGTTCGAATTAGGTAGTTTTGAAGTCTCCTGCCTCAATTAACTTACTGTATGTTTTTAAGATTCGGAACCACATTCATTGGAGGTAGTATATTACTGTTATGATCATTATAAATTTAAGATTTCACTTATCACTACATTAGGGTCTATTTTTTGAGCTTTAGACAACCTCTGTTCTTTTTTTTTATAACGACTGAATGGTGTGCGTTAGCTATAAGCGAACTTATAGCTAAATATTACACAAATGGCTATAAAATTGTCTTATTTTTAAACATTTACGTCAATATCTGTTCACAAACGTGTCTGCATAACCAGACTATTTTTCTTACAGAGTAATTTAGTTTTCTGCATTAAAACTTTGCGCAAATGTGTTTTTTTTTATCATTAATTCTTGATCTATGATTTCTTTTCAGAATATATTTATTCCTAAAAACAGGGCTTTTTTTTTAAGATATGTTCACGACTGTATCCTCACAGTACCAGAAGATAAAAAAATAGTATTAGAAGCATTCAAGCCATTTCACCCTAGATTGCAATTTACAATAGAAAATAAAAATAATAAGAACAGTTGGAGCTTTTAATTCAATAAGGAAAAACCAAGCTATTACTACAGATTGATATTTTATTATTTTATTGAACTCAAATTCGATCCATCGAATCTTGCTCTGCCATTTTCCATAGTTTTCCGAAGCATCTTTACATTAAATCTGACGGCGATAGTGATCTCAGTGCTGTCTAGCCCCCGGTATGAATACGAAACCGTTTATTCATAATATCCCGTTGTTTTCCCTCGCGTATTAAACAGACAGCGTGTGCTTCAATATCTGTTTTTTATCCTGATTTATTTATTACCCTCCAAAAAGGAAAACAAAAAAGATGCATAAAGAAAAAACATCTCCTAATCAAATAACTGTAACCTCCTTGCTCGGTGATACAAATGTGTTCACCCCGAATGTCACTTTGTCAAATTTCCATCTCAACCGCCCGAGAACATATTAGGATGTCATAGGACGTCTTATTGGCCATGTCAGGCGTGTTTCGCACTGATGGATAACCGTAGCGTCGGCTCATTTGCCCTCGACTGCCGTGGAGTGTGTTTTGCGCACAATAGATGGTAAAAACGCGTGGGTCTTTGTTGTTTGGAAAATGGAGTGTAAAAGCGGTGCCTGTACGCTTGACTCTTTCGGTAATGAAAAAAGAGCTATTTTATGTTCGTTTTCCCTTTGTTTTCTTTCATTTTTTGTTTTATTCCGTTTCGTTTGGCGTACCCACGTGGTATCAAGTTTTGTTAGGACGATCGAAAACTCATTTTACGTAATGTTTGTTAACTTGCCGACTAATCGACCAATTCGCGAGCCGCCACTGCTCGATGCAGATGCGCCCTGGGTGTAAGAGTAATGGAAATGCGATATGGCGATACGGTCCGCTGTAAATGGGCGTGTAAATCAACATTTAGACATTTATGACTTAATTAAATAGCGTTCGGCCACCAACGCTGGCGCCCTACTATCTGAAAGTATAGGAATGGCATCAAAATAAAAATGGAAAAAAAATAATTGGCCACGTTGGCAGAGCAATCGTAAATTTATCGAAAAATATTATTTTATAAGTGAAAAAGAATACAGCGTCGTCACAATCTAAAGGCTATGATGGGTAACCGAATAAAATATTAATATTTTACATGTATAAAATTGTGCTACAATTTGCTACAATAAATCATGTAAACTTTGATTTACCTGTTTATCTAGGATATATAATGTGAAAATACAAGTTTTGGGTAACATTTATTGTTTTTTTTTTATGTAAAACCGAGATGTAACAAAAGTAGATCATTAATTACTTCAGAATCCACATTTATAGAGTAATATTTTATTTTAAACAATAACTTTTCGTAAAGCGCATACATAATCTAATCCGCATCAAGATTTATTAGATATGTAATTAAACATGAACTTTCAAAATACACATAATTGTTTTTCTTGGTATGTGGAATTTTGGACTTAATCAAAGATGTAAAAACTATTTTGATGTTTCGAAACAACTCTATTAATTCTTCTTCAGAAATCATTTTGTATATAAATAATGTAATAAAATCATATACATTATAATATATATTGAATATGCAATTAACACTACCTTCATGTAAAATCTTCCTTATATGGTAATTATAATTTGAAATCTGTGTATAACTTTAAAAAAAAAAATGATGTGTCATAATGTCAGATAATATAATCAAAATTGTTTCTGTTTGTGTTATATCTATAGTTTGGTCTAGTTTGACTAAAAGTGTATATTACGCATATTGTAATTTGATGTTTACAAATAATAATAAATGACTTTATTGCAATAACATCCACAATATTAAACATAAAAGAATAAACAAACTATAATATATAAATATTTGTGACCTTTTAATCTTTCTGATAAATGTTGCAGAGTTTGTCCTATGTATGTAGCATCACAATATTTACAAGAGATTTTATATACAATAAACGTAAGGAAGTGATATCTTTTAATTTTAAATAGAGAAATTTTAAGTTACTATAATTTTGAGGTGCTACTTTAATATTTTATGGTACCTATTAAAATTTTATTTATTTCCTTTAAAAGATTTCCCTAATAGCCAAATTTAAATTTCCCGCCACTATTTTCAGTGAATTCAACGTAAAGGCATTAAAATAACTATTATTGTAGTACAAAATGGTAGGTAATTTTATGTTTCAAGGTTGGAGTTACTAAGAATAATTGCGGACAATTTAAATTTGGCTATGTGGATTTGAACATATGGAAAGAAACATATTTAATATCTTTATTTTTCTTTGTTGTTGGAGATTTATGTTAGTGTTATTATAGTATTTATATTATCTATTTTGTTTAAATTAATTAAATGTTCTGGGTTGTTAGTGATAATTAAAATTTAATTGATTTGTTTTAACAGACTATTAATATAAAAAAACCATTCAATTTTAAACTGCAACTAAAATAACTTGTACTTCAAGATGCACTTTATATAATGAAGATTGGATTTTCTTTTCTTAGTGAATGCTACTGAGGTAGTCTTACAATTAGTGGGGTTAACATTAAGTCCCACCGATTGACACCATCTTCTCGTAAAGTTTAGTCCTCTTTGAACTACGACACAAAGGGTATTCTCAAATTTGCCTCTTGCGTATATGACAATATCATATAGTATATCCTTGATAAAGTATGCCTAGATCAGTCAGCCCGCATAAGAGTTTATCTCCTATGAAGCTCCACATAAGTGGGGATGTGACTCCCCTCTGCGAGCATCCTCTGGTCGTACCAATCGAGATGGTCTTATGTCCCACCTCCGCCTCCACCAATCTGGTAGACAGCAACTGCGACATCCATCTAGTTAATGAATGCTCTTTTCACAGATTCGTGTGGAGTGTTGTCGAAAGCGCCCTCTGTGTCTAGAAAGGCGCACACTACGGTTTCTTTATTCGTAAGTGCATCTTGGATTCGATCCGTCAGCTCCACTAATGCACTCCCAGTGGATTCGCCCGTTTGATAGGCGTGCTGGTAGAGATGCACCCGCTCCAAGATATCTGCTCTGATATGATTATCTACAGCCTTTCAAAAGAGTTTCAGTTTTCAAAAAGAATGATCTAAGACTGGTAGGTCTGTGGGATTTAGGATGCGTAATGTCATTTTTCCCTGTTTTTGGTATGAAGGTGACTTTGGCCCTTCGTCAAGCTTCTGGAACGTAACCCAGCTTCAAACTACTTCGGTTTACCCGGATCATGTGAAGCCCTTTTTGAGAATTTTGACCGGAAGAATCTCGTCTACCCACGGTGCTTTAAAAGGCTGAAAGGTATTTATAGCCCATTTTAACCGTTCGCTGTTACATGTGTGTCTGGGCCATTGTAGTAGCTTCTCTAGTTGGTCATCTCTATTGCTTGGAAATATTTTCCATGATACCCACTTTGCCTTCAGGGAAGTGGGTCTCTAGAATGGGGAGAGCTCTTTCTTCTTCACATTCAGTGAAGCTTCCGTCTGGCTTTCTTAATGCAATTACTGTATCGATTCTGACCTTCGCTAAAAAAAAAAAAAATAAATATAACATACTTTATGTAGTAAATTCTGTTACCTACGATTTTATATGTAACTTCGTTAGAAGATTTTTTTACAGCATGAAATTTGCGTACCTTAGCGAATTTCAATTAATTCAAGACGACCGTAGACAAGGTTAATTTTTTCCAAGCGCCTTTGCGACCACACGAATCGCAAACACACCGCACAGGAAAAGAAAAGATGTTTGAGCGTTCCCTATTTTGGTTTAATTACGGTGTCGCCTTTGTAAGGGCGCGAGGGTGGAAAAATTAGACAAACTGGAAGGAACTAAGAGCAAAATAAATTTCCGTAAAGTTACCTTTACTTCGCTACCTCCTCGGCGAGACCGAGTTAAGGGGTGACACCCTCCTTTCGGGCCGGCCCTACTAAAACTCGCCTCTAACTTCGTCCTTCATTATTCACAATTACGGAAGTTGGAGTTGAAGTAGATTGTCGCTTGTTTTTTTAGCCCCTCGGAAGAGACGGAGAAGGAGAGATTTTAAGGAAGAGTTTCAGAGGCGATTTGTCTCACTTACGAGGGAAAATCTGGGAAGGATGGACGGGAATTTCGGCTATCTTAGTCCTCATCTGTTATATCGGATGAACAGTCGTTATTCCCTTGGTCGTTACTTTTTTATTTTTCAATTTTATGGACTTTTTCTCTCGTTTTGTTGGACAAACAAAAGTACACCTTGGAACCTTTTGCAAGCTTTTATCCTAATTAAATAAACTGCGCGGACTTTAAAAAGACCTTTCACATTCTACTGGTATATAGCACTCCATAGCAGAATCTCTTGGCGATGACTTCATCTATTATTTTCACGTACGTAAAGAAAAGTTGAATCGATAATTTAATCTCAGTATTGATAAATGTAAATATGCAAAATTCGGGGTTCATTCCACGTTATTTGGGGGAAACTGGTAATAACTGCACTAATACGCTGTAACGGAACGGGTTTTCTTATCTGAAAACTTTTGGGGATGGCCAGCCCAAATTCAATCAAGGCAAAACCAAATACCGTCTCACAGATAACCCCACCTGCTCTTTGGAGCGACTAACCGCTGCTGGAAAGCAATCTTTTGTTCGGTAGCGATTGGTTTTAGAAGTTCTAGCCAAAGATGCTCTCCAACAGTGTTGTCTCAGTCCTCGGTCAGTCAAAGCAGGGCCATTAGTTAGCCTAAAGATTGTCGACTTACCCATCTCGTCAGCATTCTCCTAGCGAAATAACTTCCTCTCCAAAACTTTACTATGGGTACAAATTGAACTTCTTTTTTTTTTAATTAGGCATGGCGAAATAATAGAGTAAGTACTTTTTACATTAATATATTGAATAATTTTTGAGACAATAGGATTTAAACTAACAAACTACAAATTTAATAAAATATAAAATAAAAGACATAACGAAACAACTATTTGGATGAATATTTTAGAATTTTAATGTTGGTTAACATAAGCACTAGTATTTTTTATTACAATTTTTTTTTTTTTTTTAAGGGAGATAGAGAGAGCGAACGAGTTACGGTTTTTACGTATTTGTAATGGTTAGTTTTAAGCAGAAATTTTGAACATCTTACCAACCGATGTGGGTAATTAATTCTTCCCGTAATCCAAATTATAAGCCACAAAAACTTTACACAACACTCACAAAAATTTTAAAGAAAAGGGGGGTTTTTCGAACGGTTTTAGCACAAAAACAAAACACCTCTCGAGGAAAGCTTTTGCTTCCTGTTCTCGAATTTTAAGCTTATTTTGATTGCAAAATTTAAGAATAGAAATTTCAGTTTTGAGATATGGAAACGCCCGACAACGAAAGGGGTATCGCGTGCTTTACTGTAGCTAAATCGGAGTCCACGAATTAATTGAATTAAAACAGCAATGTAAAGAATTTTTATAAACTTTGGTTGTGACGTCATTCCGTACCGATTTCTAGTTCCGCTTCTCTTTACAGGAGGACGCAAGTATAATCGAAGGCGTTATTTTTCTGAACTTCAAACGCCCTTCTAGAGAGTAACGTGAGATCCGCTGGTCAGCATTTGTAATATACAATAAACAAAGAAGCAGATAATATACAAAATAATACCATATTATCTTAATTACGCAAGACTTTTAACAAAATAGACTATTATTTCCTATAAAGTAGACGCTGCTTCAGCGATTGCCACATTACTTATCATCTACGTCTTAATAAAATGATTTTAAATACTTATTATACAGGATAGAATTTCGAATTCTTACAATAGCATGACTGGCCTCCCAGATCATACAAAGAAACTTTCTTTCTGTATTTTTTTACGGAGCAGTTACGAAAAATACGTGTCGAATCAAAGGCTCCCTTAACGGGTCTCTGCGTGCGCACCACGTTACTCTCTCACCCTGAGTACGCCGCACAGTGGTTCAGGGCCGGCAAAAAATCACTTTTGACAAATATGAAATCTAATAATATATTTGCCGTAAATAGTTAGTTAAATGTTCAAACTTAATGAAAAATGCTATTTTGCAATATTTATTCGTAATAAACTATGCAATATCCCCGGTCAAAGTTGGCATAAGTAAAAATCATGAAATAACCGCATATTTTTGTTAGAATTAATAATGCTGTATTTTAATAAGTTGATATCTAACTTGAATAAAACTATGGTCCTTATAGTTTATGTGACTGCTAAAAAAAATTATTTAATTTGTAAAATGCTTGATTTTATCAACAGTTTTCTAAATACTACATTTGTACATGAAGAAAAAGTTCAGGTAGACTTTTAGTGGTCATCGGCAATTATCGACAAGCTGATTTTTACATGTATATGACCTCTAATGCCTCTAGTATAATGTCCAAAAAGAATCAGCTACTCCTTTTTGCTCCTCTCCGAGAAAATCACATTTAATTGGGAGCATGTCGAATAAAGATAGCATTCGCCATTAGCATTATGCAGTCGACAATGTATCTCGATATATCTATATCTACATTTATATTTATGTGTGTTTATGTCAATTTAAATGTGTGTATATGTGTGTACTTGAATATAGGTATATCCGTTATATTTTTAAAGTTTTAGTTGTTAGAAGCATGTTTTTTTCATTTCATTTATCTTCCCACGAAGGTATTTATGTATTGGAAATAAAAGCCATATTTATTCTAAGAATGTGTATATGGTATTTTTTTTGCAGATATACTGTAATCCTTAAACGGAAATGTAGATGTAGTTTGGAGATTTATTGCCTTTCTTTCCTATTACAAAAAGAAATCGTTTTTTTTTTCTAATGTGGTAAAATAAATGGTAAAATGTGTTTAAATTAATTTGCGATACATGTTTTAGCTCATTCTTTGGCTATATTTCCAGTGCTTCTAGTGTATGCTGTATGCCACTGCCTTTGATTAAACCTTAAGTATTATAATTATTATTAGTACATAATAGTTGTATATTATACATACATATACACAGAATATATATTTTTTAGTTTCTTGCATGTTAATGTTATTATTTTGTGTATATACTTGATGTGACTGTATTAGTATTTTAGTTAATAGTTATCAGTTGCATCTGTGAAGAAATTTAACACAGTATCTATCACTGCATGCTTTGTAGTGTATTGTAGGTTGTTTGTGTTCATAGTATCTATTCCAACATGGCTAGTTTTTCAATATCTTATAGGGAGTTGTGTGAGGGTTTTATGGATTGTAAACGTGACGTAGATTCTTTTTGCCAATATATTAAACATAGATATGCCAATTTAACAGAAACACAAATAATAGCTAGCCCAATAATTACGTCGCGATTTTATGCTTAATCTTTTTTTCTTTTATGCAATTCAAATCGCCTATATCTAATCTCATTATCCTGAAAAAATTATTAAAAAATTTCAATTCTATCAAAAGTTACAGATTTATTTCCGCAAAAGCGCGTTTCTGGACCACTGTGCGCCGGTACGAAAGGAATCTGATTAGATGGAAGAACAACTAAAAGCGTTGCTGAACAAAAAAAAAACACTACGTTGCAAAGAATTAACTTATTAAAGTTAAAAAGCAATTCCAAAACTCTAATTGAAAACTAAATTCGAAGAACAGTTAAGCTATCAATCTAGCTCAATTACACGCCAGTAGATGACTCTAGTAGTACTAACAATGAATAAAAATAGAATAAAAAGATGAAAATTCAAACCTTACAAAATGCCTATAAATGCGGGCTTTGTTTATAACATAAATTCCACGTACTATAGTAAAAGTAATTCAAAATAAAATTTTACTAACTTTAAATGTAACAGGACATAATATATATAATTTTTAGCTTACCTATTACTTTTTGCCCGTTATCATTCTAACCTTCCCTGTCTCCAATTTCGCTATGAAATTGGGCTATGCTCGGCTGTAGTTTATGCTTACAGGAATACATATAATACTAGTTTGTTCGTTTTAGTGTAGCTTTTCAACACGTGTCCTGGTGAAGTATTTACCAATTTCTAGAGTTTAGGGTACTGACGATTTAGCACTACAAAGTGTATATTTTCTACACTAAAATTTTACCCAATACACTGGCCTAAATGACACGCCAGATTTCCTTACTGTTTACTTACCTATTTGATGTAAGGATTAGCAAAAACTATAAATCCATTTTGCGGATGTAGATGATTATGTGAACCATAGCTAATGCATTGCATTAAGTCATACGAATGCGCATTGTTGGAGGCATAGAGATGACTGATGTTTACGCATTTACGAGTTACAGTTTGGATATTGTATACCACAAAATTTGGAGATTGAAACCATACGTGATGCACTGGTTACATACTGCACGAGCTTTAAGCGATGACAGATGATTCATTTCCAGCGCTTATTGCACACCCATCATAACCTAGTCCAATACATTGTTTTGGATCTAGTCCCTCTAGTCCTTTTCTAGAATTCGATCAATTGTGTTTGCCATCGTGTTTGCATCCATAGCTTTTAATCCTTCAAATTCTTTTCGTAAAAAAACATTTTCCTCAATTTTACTTTTTAATTTTTATTTTGTTCTTCCATCCGATAAAATTTAGGAAGGGGATCTTCACACCCCTACCCCCTTGGCTGGCTTCGCCCACGCCATTCATAATTACTGAGAATTAAGAACTGCTTTATATTTTACCACTAAACCTCACATTCAACCCTCTCGCTCCATTATCTCGACGAAAGTCGGTATAAAGGCACTGACCGCTCGCTCCATCGAGTGGTTTACTCGCTCGCTGTATATTACATGGATATTGGAGGGGCAGAATTTGAAAGCAAACCCCTGTCACGTCATTACGTTTTGATATAGAACCGACGGGTGTCTGGCGTGTTTTCTGGCCGTATCTATGACGTTTCCCGCTTCCCACAGTAAACTCGGGCGGTGCTGTACCTACTCGTTCCGGTGGATACCCGTACTATAGAGCACGCTTACGGTGGCGAAATACAATTTAAGTTGTCGCTGTTAGTCGCATGGTATAGGGCACGAGTCCCCATATATCATGAGAAATGTCTGGCAACGTACGTAGCGTTGCGACGTCGGCGTCGGTTTGAATTTATTTGGAGCAGGTGAATCGGGCTAATATCTCAATGGATTTATTGTATTTTAACTGCCCTGGCAATTATATCAAAGTTTAACTGGAAAATATTGGTGCTTTAACAATACATTCGATATGATCCCACTTGGCAAGTAATGTTGCAGATATCCCAGTAATATTACATTATTTACTAGACAGCGATGTTAAACAAAAACATGTTACTGAAATTTTGCAGCAACATTAAATGATGATAGAAATATTGCAGGCCATTACAGTAACATTTCAAGGTAATCAGGAAAAAATATTTTAAAACAATGTTGCAAAAACAAAGACTTTGTTATCAGAAATGTTGAGGTAATATTTAGTTGTAACATTGCCATATTTACAAGGTGAATCATTACAAGGAATGTTACAACATTTGCGCTTATAACATTAACATATTTACATTTTATAAAGTGTAAGATAGATATACGTATATATGTTTCTGCAAATTTAGAATTTTGAAAACACAAAACTAATGGAACAAATTTTCTCTATAAAGTAAATAATGATGATGAAATTTTTTAACATTTTTTGTAGCCTATAATAATCATGTTAGTGGGGTTGTGGTTGCACACTGCGCACTTGTAAAAGTTAGTATCGCTTGCCATCACAAGTTTTCTCGTACCGCGCATACACGAGTTAGCGTGAACCTGTGAACCCCCTCTTTCACAATATACATTAATAGTGACTGGACAGGGCGTGGATAGGACCATCTTGGGATTGTGGGTGGCAATTGTTTTGATGAGAAAAAATTCCCGTCAATAATGAATCAACATCATCAGGTAAGTTTTATTTATAATGCTAAAGTAGGTATGTCGATCCTTTCAAATTCATCAAAGATCTTTAAAGACAGGTATGTATTATGTATATCATAACCTACCTGTTGTGCTATAAGGATGAGCAATGTCTCGTAATGTTATTCTTAGAATTGATAGTAATTCTTGATCAAATACAAATTTTACAATAATTATAAACAGTGTTATATATAAAATATGCAGCTTATCCTCAATTTTCATATAAATAAAATAGTTTTTCCCATCTCTATTTTTGACGGTGTGTCTTTTTTTTTTAATTTCAGAGAGAATTAGAAGAAATATTGTATTCACAGATACAGAATACGAAATAACTGTCATGGAATCGTTTCGTTATGCAAAACAAAGATTTGATAGAAAAACAGCAAAATGTTCAAAAGAATAAAATGCATTCGGGCGTTTTCTTATTGTTGTGAGTTTTTGTTTAGATTCTATTCATGTTAATTTATGTGCCCCATAATCTGTTTCCAATACTGAAGTTTATTAAAATGGAATTTAATGTACTTTTTTTTTAATCAATAAATGCCTTTATTGTCTTCTGTAAGCAGCATTTTACTTTTTAAAGTATTTATTAATGTATTTCGTTTACTTAAATAGCTATTTATAATATTATTGATATATGATTGACCATTATCTGCAAAAATAACTACAAAAACAGACTTATAATGTTATCTTATAAAAATGTCTTATCCATTATATTTTTCTGGCATTAATGTTTAATGTTAATATTGTAATTTTAATAAGTAAAGATAAATTCGTATAAACAGAGGGGCCTGATCTATCAAGGGTAACATGAAATTATAATATTAACATTGAATTTCAATAAGACTGATTGAGATTCCATTTTATATTAATTAATATGACCTCTCGATAAACCTCAACATCATGTTTCTTGTATAATGCAGCAAGAACTTTTGGAGTAAATAAAAGATCCTAATAGAAACATTAGTGTAGATATATTTATAGGGAACATTTAATTGCCACACTGTATCAATATTTCTCTTTAACATATGAGAAATGTGACGGAAGAGCGTATTAACATTACTGGGAAATATTGTTTCGTAACATCGCTTAGGCGGACATTAAACAGTCGTAGAAATGTTACTGCATGTGGTACACTGTATATATTTTTGTAACATTTCGCGTTACAAGATAACATTTAGACGACGTTATAGTCATGTTATTTTGCCAAGTGGGATTTTGCTGTGAAATTGATCAAGAATGTTTTTGCCGAAAATAGTATTATGAATGACCTTAAAGGATCTTATTTTCTGGATATAGATATATGTCTGCGTTAACGAAATAGAGAGTGTAAATTTATTTTTGAAAAATCTAATTATTTTTTTTTTCTGAAACAGATGATAAAAAAAGAACTCCCAATAAACTGACTGATCGAAGTTTTAATTGAAATTTTAATTTTCAGGATCACGAATCGGAATTTTTTAAATCACTATAAACAAGTCTTCTTTAAATTCCCTTACACTTTGACCTTGGAAACAATCAAATCAAACTAACACGCAGAGTGTTTCGGTCATCGTCCATACTATCTCTGCTTGGCTTGTACGCTGGAGCCGCTCTCTGGATCTTCTTATGGCCGACGTTTCGTCTACACTCGCAAGAGTCATCTTCAGAGCTGTTGATACTTTGTTGACTTAAAATTGCAGTTTCAGGTCAACAGCATCCGACGAAGAGTATTAAAAACCACGAAAACCTTCAGTTTTGCTACTTATAAACTGTGTTCCCAGAGAAATCACAAACTAGTTAGAGCCAATCATATGTTGTGAAAGCAGTCAGAAAACTGTTTCGAATTTCTTTGAGCCAATCGAATCGCGTTTGACTAGTTTGTGATTCCTCTGCGAACACAGCTATAGCCAGCAAACAGGTCGTGTTATCTTTTTATCCCCACGTCTTTTCAGTTTCTTCTTAAAATTTGTTGACCTCCAGCTACTATTTGAAAAGCGGTGTATCCCATGTTAAAGATATGTTAGAGATAGAACTAAATAAAGAGTAGGACATACACAAAGACTCTCCTCGCTGCAGATCTCGTAGCAGTAACCAAAAAAATGAGCCAAGGAGAACATATAACATATAGAATACAACATATATAGAACGAGTGATAGCAGAGAACAAACAGTTTTAATAACTATAAGATTATATACAAATTTTGCTGAACGTTACATGCTAATTAATATCTAACTCTATCTTACTAGCTTTAGCTGTATTCATTCTTCTCGAATTTAGATCTCTCAGTATCTGTTGTATTATTAGCCAAGAGCACTCGTTCATCTTTTTTTCTGAGTCCCGTTGGTCGAGATGAGGTGGGTACAATGATTGATAGACTGAGCAATAGTAAATCTTTGGATTATTACGGTTTGCACAGTGCTTTCTTAAAATTGGGTAAAATTGGGTATTAACCGATCATTTAACGCATTTAATTAAGCTTTCCTTTAGTAGTGGTATATTTCGAGAGTGTTTAAAAATAAATAAAGTTACTCCGATATTTAAAAAGGGCGATCATTCCTCGCCGAACAACTATAGACCTATATCTCTTATCCATATTATCTAAGTTATTAGAAACTGCCTTTAAAAATGGACTTGTTAAATACTTAGAAAACAAAAATGTTTTAAGTAATTCTCAATACGGCTTCCGTCCCGGTAGATCAACTATAAGCTCACTAGTGGACATTATTAAAAACAGATATCAGTGTGTTATTAAAGACATACAAAGATAATTTGTATGGCGTCCCTCAAGGCTCCGTCTTAGGCCCCATTCTTTTCATTATCTATGTTAACGACATCAGTGATTTTGTAAATGCTAAACACGTGGCATATGCCGATGATACTACCGTTTTAATAAGTCATAAGAAAATAGAACAACTTAATGATCTATCGGAGGAAGCTCTTAACCCTTTAAGTACCACTGGCAGAAATAATAGTTTTTGCCATTTGTTTTTTATTGATTATTGGTCTCAGGGGTATTTTAAATGAAAATAACAGTTTAAGTTTTATTTATCGGTTTTTGTTTATTAGAAAATAGCTGTCCTATATATATGACACTGGTACAATATGTGTACATATACCTTATACATACTTATTAAATAAAAAATATTATTTTGTATGATATGGTTCAAAGCATTCCACGCACAGTGTTACATCACATTTACTACAGTACGTTAGAGGTTTTTTTTGACATTTCGGGAATTGACATCTTCGCTGCTTATTTCTTCGCCTTATCCAATGGTTGTTTCCGTCGTATTTTATATCAGGAACTACGCTGTGTACGTTATGTTTTCTGATAACTCCCGTATATCCCAGTTTTAAATAATACGTCGCAACATTTCTTATAAAATCTAAACAAGATAAAGAACCAGACCCGTGAATCTTTTTATACACAATCCAGGCATTCGTAATTGCCATATCGATCATTCTAGTAATTAGAGGCCAATACCATTTTTTGCCTCTAATTCGAATGGCGTACTTTCCTACCAACCAGTCGTGATGATCAACACCTCCCATGTGTTGGTTGTACGTTTTGATTGAATTGGGTTGCGGAATGGAGATTCTTTGTTGTTGAGATTTACACCACCTTGAAGCTTTACCCAGTGGTTCAATGGTGTCAAAATTTGTGCCCATTGTAACACATTTATTATCATGCCATTTTAAAATCAAAACCTCACCATTTCTATCAAATCTGTAATCATATATACCACGATTTTTCTTGGAAAGTGCCTTTGTATTCATAAGTGGACACTTATCAGTCCTATTCTCACGCATAGTCCCTAATTGAGCGCAAAGTTAATTTTAGTACACAATAACAATAGCACATGTTACCTGTAGCTCGAAATCCAATTGATTTTAAGTGAATGAGTATATATCTATTCGTAAAGAAATTATCAAAAAATACAAAATGGTCGTTAGGATTCGGAATACCATTCAAAAGATTTATGATGACTTGAGCACCTTGTAGTATACCCGGAGTAGAGTTGACATCTTTGCCGGTATAAACAGAAAATTTATAGCAGTAGCCATCTGAACTACATAGTGACCATAATTTGTATCCAAAACGAATCGGCTTAGATTGAATAAACTGTTTCAGGCGATTATGTCCGTAATACTTTACAATCATTTCATCGATTGATAGGTGAGTAGAGAACACACCCCATTGTTGAAATGCTTCATTCATTTTATTTATCAGTTTGCGAATTTTGTAGCATCTGCAACATAATTTATATGCACAGTGAAAAGTATTTGAAAAGGCCTAACTTTATTACCTGTCAGTTAAATCTGGCTCATTATTATTGCAACAGTGAAAAACAGATTTTAATTTTAAATACGCATTTCGAGACATGGCCTCCTTAACTATTTGTTGCCCAGCATCTTCATCGGGGGGCAAAACCGCTATGTCAACACTATCTGCCCTTTCTAAATCTCTAAAAAATTCTTCGTCTTCAAATAAAGCTTCAATATCTTTTACACTTAAAAACCGCTTATTATCCATATTTCTCACAAAAAAGTAAGAAACGTTCAAAATGCCGACGCGACAGTTGAAAAGCTGTGTGTGTTATATGCACAATACGAAGGAAAAGTGTGACCGCTGAACTCACAAATCGGATATACTTAGTATATATCTGTATATGCATTAGACCAGTGTCCTATAAATATGACATCATAGTTTAGGCTCGAATATTCCTATTTATAAACAGAAATGAACTTCGGAAGATTATGTGCTTTTATAGACTAAACATTCCCTTGTAATCGTCACAATGGTCCTTCTATGAAATTGTTAATCGTAAAACCATGGATGTTTGGGGATAGTAAGTAATATTCCATAACAAAATTTACCATCGCTTCTGCAAAACCCGTTCCATTCATCTTGCATTTATCAGAAAACCTATATTTTATCTGAGGTAGAAGATTTCTCGATTCTATTCTTCCTTGTCCTTCTGCGTCTGAAGAAGACTCGCTTCTAGCCAATATGTCTGCCACCTCATTACCTTTGACGCCCTTATTATGTCCAAGTACCCAAATAAATTTTATTCCGGAATCTTTGTCTTTCAAGCCTCAGACACACTAAAAAGGATCAGTCAGTATCAGATTTTTTTTTGCCTTTTTTTGATTTATTATGTCCAGTGACTCCAATATTGCACTGGCTTTTACACTGAAAATACACATTTCTGGTGTTAACTTCTTTCTAATCGCTACAGCCAGGTCGTTGCTGTACATGCCAACTGTCACTCTTACAGAATCAAGAGTTTTGGATGCATCTATATAGACTGTACTAAAATCCCAGCGACTTTCATTAATATGTTAAATATAGCATTCTGCTGCAATGTGGTAACATTTATATGTAGATATTGGAAAATCGCTGACCTACAAGTTCCAACTCGAAACAAGAAAGATAAACATCTTCCTTTCGTCTTCCTCTAACACTTTTATAGCTTTGAAAAGAAATGGTGACTCAACATTCCCCCTTAATCGAAACCTTGGGACAGCAACCATTTATACACGATCTTCATATACGTAATTTACTCCCTTAAAAAATTCATAGCATTCAAAGGATAGTTCCATACCAGTCGTTTAAAACTGATATGTAATGGAAGTTCACCAACATCATTCAGTAAAGCTTAGGAGAGAGTCGATTTTATTGCTCCCAGACCCAATGGTTATGCTTCAAGTTTAATCTTGCTTAGCATTTAAACCATATTTTTTGACAAAGAATACAAAATCGTACACAAAATTGGTATGCAAATTGTATGAATCTGAACTATGCTATGGAAAGCATCCATCAATCATTGCCCTTTTAATATTTTATGTAAATTATGAAGGATGTCTGATATAAGTTACGATACATGACATAAATGCGTATCTTTCCAATATATATTGTTTAAACCTGGTTGTTCTTGTTATCATAAATTAAACGTTTTGTAAACTATTTATTACTTTATACAGTATAACATAACATCTTGTTTAATGCGTTAAATATATAACATATACATAATGTACAATTTTGGTGCACCCCAAGCTGACGTTAGTGTATATTAAGTTGCATACACACAATCAAGTAAAAATTGCACGTTACCGCATTTTACTAACTAACTTCATTTCAATCAGTGGATGTAAATATTAATATGGATTTCACTGAAGGTAATACAGGATCAAAGCAGCTTTATTCGATCGCACTGTTCTTCTAGTCATTAATTAGCGCTACTATTAAGGTATTAAAATAGATTGCTGCTCGCTAACACGGAAATACGTAAACCAAATTACTTTGGTGTTGCGAGTAAAGTTAGCTGCTGCTGTTGTTCATGTTGCAGTTCAATGAATGTATGAATGTTCCGCCTGCTCTAGACGCTGAATTAATCTAGGTCAAATTCCCGCTGGAATGATGTGGAGAAGAACGAAGATTGACAAGTACAAATGGAGCTTGAATGTAGTACGCGCCATTCGAAATATCAACTAATACCATTTAAAATTAGTATATTCAAATATCATACATATATTTAACAAAGACAATACGATGTTACAGCCTCTTATATAGTCTTTTGACATACTTATCAGTTCCATTTTCCAGAGTCTACAACAGACCAACATTATTTCACCCCATTATCCTAATTAGAACCATCTGCCCTACCATCACGACGCCACTGTCGGAAAATTGATATAACCGCTTTAGAAGCTTCCCATACGACCAGCAATTGAATAGGAAAGTATCGCCGATTTTTTCGACTACCGTCTGAAAATATTTAAGAATTCAGGTTTAAATGGATATATTTCATGCACAATTTTGCACGTACAATTGCTTGACCATCTCCTTCGACAAATTTCTTTCCTACGACGAACCATATAGCTCTCTCCCAATACTTTGTCTTATTCGTAAAGGTATACTTGTCTCCATCAAGGTCCACTGTTAGAAAGCAATCTATGCTATTTAATTCGTCTATAGTTTCTTGTGTGATTTCGTCACCTATAAACAAAATAAAGGTTTTATTAGTTCTACAATTCGATCTTTATTAATTTTTAAGAAAAAGAAACATGCCTATTTAGAGAATTTGTAAAACATATGATCAAACTGAATGTTTCTAAAATCAAAATTCTAAATATAAACAAAATAATATCTTTTTAAATACTATATTAATGCAGTATTTACCCATCATTTTAAGGAGTTCTTCCGTGTTTACACTGTTAATAAGTTGATATTTTTCCTTCGATCTGCACCATTTCCCGAAATATTTTTTTTTACAAGCATAAATATATGATCAGAGAAACTAGCTTTACAATATACATGAATACACTAAAAAATATTTTTATTTTTCCATATGGCTGTTAGAACGTATTTATTTTCAAGTGAGTAATACGCTGTGGTGTGTTATCTGTGTAATCTTAATAATTGTTCTGTGATAACTATATATAATCTGATTAAATATACATCAGAAAATTTCGATAAATTATTATCGAAACGTCAAACTTACAGACAAATTAGTGAGTTTTGTTATGTAATTAACATTTAAAATTTGCGGATTTAAATTTGGATAGTTTGTACCTTATTTCGAGCATAGATGGCGCGTGTAATATGAATATATCTTTTTTTCATTGCTCAATTGACCATATATGTACATAAACATATGCTCTAAATTCGATATTTCGATGCAAAAATTCAAACTAATCTGAATTAAAAGCATCAAGGGAGCATCAAGGGAGAAGGGGGCTCAAGACTATGTTCTGCGCCACTGACTAGTGTTGTACGGATCCATTTAAGTTAGATCCGTTAGGACCATGTGCATTTTAGCACCTAAAATCCAAACATTATAGTTGCTTTCATTCATGGAAATGATTATAAACAGGATTCACTAACTGCCAATAAGCGAATAGAATTCTAAAAATACGTAAATTCTGTTATGTTACTACAAATACAGGAAAATAAATGTTTAGTATGGAGATTTTCAAAATTAAGTGCTGCTATTTATCCAAAAAGAAAGCTTATTTGAAAATAACAAAACCTGATTTTTTCTCGGGTGAATGCTTATTAGAACTTGGTTCTTAATTCGAATTAAGTTTTCTGTGACAATTTTCGATATTATCCAGAACATAAAACTATCTTTACTGTTAAGCAATATTAATATATATTATTAGGCTGGCCTCTTTACGATTGGCAAAAGTTGATATGGAATTCATTTAGATTTCAGATAATTTTTGTTTTTTCTTGAATTAGTAATAAAAACTTTTTTCTGTATTGCATCAACGTAGAGATAAGGAACACTATAAACTAGAAAAAAAAATGTCTAGAATAAAAAGTAATCTTGATTTATATATATTTTTTTTCTCATATTCTTAGCATACGCATATTATTGTAAGGTACAATGTAATTCAACTTTTTATACTCTTTTGTAAATCCTTTTAGCTACGGTTCCATCACCCACATTGAGGACCTTCAACAAAATAAAGTTTCAGTTTCAGAATAATAAAAAAAAATATATACAGGGTGTTCGTTAAAGGTGTTCTGATTTTTAGGGAGCTGATAGATGACGTCATTGTGATTAAAAACTCTATATACACTTTAAGCTTTTTTAGCTTCTAACTTTTTCTTGGTAGGAATACTTTAAAGCTGGCTTATAAACATATTGCTATAAACACTGTTCATGCATTACGGACTTGCGTAAAATTGTACTATCAAAAGTGACAGTTCGTGACACAAATAAAACCGATTGCTTGATTAATTTTTGTCTGCGAATTCAAAAAATTAAACAGCTGTAACTCTTAAAGGATACGTCAAAAGTCAAAAGTGTATATAGATTTTTTCAATTGTAATGACATTCTCTACCAGCTTCCTCAAAATTAGAACACCTCTAACAAACACCCTGTATATATTAATAATAGAGCATTTAAAGTATAGCGTTGATATATTACCATAGTTACGCCATCTGTTGTGAATTCGTAAAATCTCACGGAATTTTTGCCATCCTTAGAAGATTCGAATTTGAACTTATCACCATCTCTAGTAACTGTGGTCTAAAATCCGTTAAAAAAAAATATTACGTCAAATAAATATAAAAATTGACAATATTTACGTTGGTCTTATTTCCCCTGTCATCATTTTCTTCGAAGATCTTCCCAAGAGTAAATTTCAATTCCCTCTTATAAGAATCACCGATGGTTGTGGTGAAATTGTATTGATCCCCATCGGCCTGCACGATTATTTTGGAATTCTTTTCGTTTACTCCAGCTAGGGAACGTTCAGTAACTTCTTTCCCTAATCCCGAAAATACATGTTTTAATAATAATCAGGAGTAATAGTAAATATGTATATAATTACCTGCTATCTTAAGCATGCCTTCCGGATTGACGTTTTCCACAAATTGGTAAGTTCCTGCAACCGGCACCATTTTGAATAGGAGATATACTGGTAAAACTGCACTGTGTTGTTGCCTTGATAAGTTGATCTATCCTTTTAAAGCTCAGCTCGTTGATTTATATATCAAATGGCAACTGGAGTTTACATATTATAAAGTACTGATAGCTAGAAATAGATTTTGTCTATATTATTTAAAAATAGATAATAAATAGATCCATGCAATTTGCACAATCATCATTAATTGTAAATGGAATAGCAGACTCATCGATGCATATACATAGGTACCTAAGTACCTACTAGAAATTGAAAAAAAGTAAAACTCTGCTTCTTTATTCTATACTTACTTAATGTCTAAATAATGGTAAATAAAGCTTTCAATTTCATTACTCAATTATAGCAGTAGCAGTAATTTATATTTTTACACTACTATACATTTAGAACCATTTATTAAATAAAATCTCATTTATTTTAACTTAAACGTTTTCTTCCTCACATTATAAAAAAATGATTCTTTAAATATAATGCTTTAATTAAAATATAGGGTTATATTTTAAGTTTTGAAATTGGTATTCGCTTAACGGTTTTCCTTTCACCGTAGGAAAACGCAAAAAAAATGGTAAAGGATTACCTTTACCATATTTTTTTGCATGCTTGCGCTGTAGTTTAGAATGAAAATATTTTTGCAAATGTCATTTGCAACAATAAGAGATCAGAAAAATGGATTTTTTTTGTTGAATAATGTTTGAAGTATTCACAACATTGACAACAATACAGAAATGTATCAACATTTTTGAGTGCAGTTTTTCAACATTCAAATTGTTCTACACATAAGTATTTTATAAAAAAAAACATATTTTTGCTGCCTGCTAAAGCATATTTGTCTTGTTTTTGTAATCATATATTTTCAATCATCATATAGACTTAGTCATCAAATAGAACAAATTAACATAACTGCACGTTATAATCTGATCTTAATCATCAGCAAAATAGATAATGATTTATATATTTATTATGTGTCAGATAATCTAGAATGACTTCTATTTTCTCACAAATTTCAACGGATATATAATACCTTCCAAAAAACTAATATAAATCACATCACTTCATATAAATTTTGTTATTATAAAAATGATATTCTTTATTTAAATATAAACATACAATATTATGCACAAAAATCCATATTATAAAAGTGACATACTTTAACAAATTCTTTTATAATGCACTTCAATATTTTCCGTAGTTTCAACAGCTAAAACCTAAAAAAAAAACATTTTTTTAAATCACAAAACCATAATCAAACCTAAACTAACCTCAAATACCATGAAAACAGGTATTCGAAAACTTACCATAATCACACCTGCCTCATCAAATTTATAAATTCTCTTCTCCTCCCCCCTGAGGGTTGCCGAAGTGAAGATCAGTTTGTTGTCATCCTTACTAACGATTGTCTGAAACGTATGAAAATTTATTATAATAACAAACGACGCAGCTGAAAGAAAAGAAAACAAATACCATTACGGCAGCTTGTATTATTTAACTTACAGTGACTTTGCGACCATCTATATTATCATTGTATGGTTTCTCTAACGTAAACTTCGTCCTAATTCTACAAGGATCGCCGTAGCTCCAAGTAAAAATGAAATCCTCTCCGTCAACATCGACATTCAATACTGAAGAAACGATTCTCACTTATTGCTAGTTCCGAAACAATTTTTAGTGAAATGTATACTTACTTGCTGGTTCAGATGGTCCTAAAACGTTCACTAACTTGGTAACCCTATAGACACCTGCGATTTGGGCCATTTTATTGTATTATAAGTGCATCCATACACAAATTTTGCAGATAGGCGAGAGAATTGAAACTGAAATGTGATTATATTAAAAAGCAAGTTTCCATTATTAATATCAGTTATTTACCGTTTTCTATATAATAAAACTCGTCACAAATACAATTCTCTAATTTTATCTATGGATATTAAGAATATAATACACAATAAAGAGTATTAAAAATCCTTCAAGTTAATATAATGTATTCTCTGTGGGCATGTGTATGAATCAATTGTCGGTTTTATATGTGTAGCTATCTTGAAAGGCGCTAAATTTAAATTAGCTAGCAGAAATTTTGCTATTTGCTGTTACATATGAAGGTGGATTCTCAATTTCCCATGCATGCGAAAAGTAATACACGATATCCATTTCGCCAAAAGCTTTTCTATTAAAAACAGTAATTTCTTACTTTGTGGTAACTTTTGCTCTATGCTATCGATTGACGACTTAATCTGTCGCAAACAGCTGGCGAACAATTTGGAATTTCACGTCGCAAAACTAACATAACCTATCAACGCAACACCTCGATCACAAAATCTGTTTAATTACTTATTACATACGATGTTATGATGTTATTGTCCTTGAAAACAATAGACTATTAACATTTTATGTATGTATCTATCATCTATATCCTGTATCTTAACTAAGAAAGATACGAGTACTTTAGCAGTTTAAAATCTGTCTAGGCTTGACATTTTATTATTTTGCTTAAAATGTATCTTAAAGAATCAGAAAATAAATTCTCAAGTTTAATGTTTTTAACAATTGAATTTAAAGAAGAAAATGTGCAAACTTACTTTTGATATTGAAACCACAACGGCGTAAATTACTATATTAACGTACCAGTTTCATAAGACAAATTTTATAAATGGTGTTTTATATTAATCATTCTTAATGCGTTTTGTTCTTTTTGTAAATAAATAAAAAACAAATTGATAATATAGGGCTCTTTGTAATGATTGGTAACGTCTATAAATTATATGTAAAAATATCCCCCAAATTCTTAAAACAATAAATGTTCACCACACACAAGTGGATTTGCCCTAAGGCCAACTAGGTGCGGCTTAGAGAGGTCAAATTTTAAGGGGGATAGATTTTAGGAGCGGCCAATCGTGGAACTAAAATACTTGCATTGACGTAAATCTCAGTTCAATACAGTGTTGCCAGAAACCGTCTTTTTTGTAGCTTTTTAGTACAATTTGACGTCTGTTGTGCAAAAGTACAATTCCTATCTGACTAGTACATTTTTCATGCGTATATACAGGTGTCCTACGGAAATTATAGCACTTTTGGTATACAGGATATCAATATCGACTTTCTTATTTTAAATGAATTGGTGCAACTTTTATAGGTCCAGTGTTGCTCGTATCTTTTTTGATGAGTTTGTATTAAAGTTTCCTATTCCTAAAGCTAATCGTTTTTGAGATATTTGTAATTTTGTCAAAATTTTGACGTTTGTACTCTTTCCAATAAAATATTTATAGGCTATTAGACGTTAAGATATCTACTGATGTGGATACAAGTATACATAGGTATTCACTGCGACAGCGGTAACTGGTAACTGTAATATCATATACAGGGTGTTCAGAAACTCATGTCCAATATGCATATCTCTAAAGTAAAAAAACTTTCTTTTCAAATGGAACGTGGCATTTTTCAGTGTAGTATTGAATATAGCGCAAGATGCTACATCGATTAGTATACCTCTTTCTGATAGTTTTTGAAATATTCACATTTATTTCATAAAATCGGCAGAAATATGCCAAACATATTGTATACAAAAGTATATTTGTTCTGATTTCTTTCAAAAATTTAAATCCTGCAATCACTTTTAGTAACTTCAACAACCTTGAAAATATTTTCTGTTTTACACAATCCATAATTTTTGAAGTTACTTGAAATAATTGGGGGAAATTTTAACTTCGTTGATTGAGAGTGTGATTAACGTTTATTTTTTTTTTATGTAACGGAGGACGCTATTAAAAAGTACATGTTGTTCCAATTCAGTACATTTTAATTAATTTCCGTATATATGCTGGCAACACTGGTTCAGTAAATGATACAGCTGAGAAGAGGCGGCAGTGCGGTGCCAACTTGGAGGATTTTCCCCTGAATTTGGGGAAATTTTTTAAGGTGAGAGGCTCTTTAGGGGATACGTTTCTTAACGGGAATTTTTTAAACCGTTAGAATTTAGTTTTGTAGACGAACAGCAAACTTTATCCATTTTTTTTTAACAAATAAACTTAAATAAATCTTCTTTAATTTTTATAATTTTTCAATCTTCAGCATTACGTAGTGATACGCAACACACTACTAATTAATCCTAAATCAAATAACCAATTTTAAATGCTAATTTACGGCAATTATGTTTACTAATATTTAGTAATTCCAAACGTTAAAACATATTTTGTAATACATCAATAATTGTTTTAATATTTTTACGTTGACTTCATTTAAAATAACAGCAGGAAATTTAAATTTGGTTACTAGGGAATTAATGACGGTCGATATTTGTAATATATAATGTAACATAAATTTTAAATACAATTTTTTGGAAGATAAAGTACTTGACTAAAGGGAAATTTGGAGCACCCTCTAGGGGGGAGTGCTTTCTGACGGTTGGCAACACTGCGCAGTCCCTAATTCGTTCCTAGTCATTGTTTATTATGATAGGGCCGTTTCATCATTTTGGTCATGACTTTCTCAAACATATCTAGATATTGTTATGGCGTTTTTATACCAAGATTTTAGAAACTAAAATTGTAAGTGGTCTTTTTGACGTTTTTATATGTCAGAGTTAATGTTTATAATTTCATTATCTATTAAGTGAATTCACCCTACGCAGATATTTTGTTGAGTTTTGTTTTAGATATTATTATGTAGTTTGTCAATTAAGAGATGTCATATAAAGAATTCTGAATAAAACATTGATTATCCGGGCAATGATTTATATAATTGGAGCGTAATATAAGAATATATATTTTTTACACTTTGTTCGTTATCCTCTGTCCACTAATTTGGGGTATTCTATGTACTTCAGTATTCTTTTCGAAAGTCGCCAGTAAATTTAAAGTTGTAAGTTATTTCTCGATAGGCAACAATTCTACCACCAAAGTCACTAACACGGTGATAAGTTTGACGTCTTCGAACTCCAGGCATGTTGTTACTCTTAACAGTCGTAGACGGACGCGTATTAACTAAACATGTCTGTACTAGTCAGCTCTCATGAATAGGTTTCTTCATCAAAAAAAAAAAAAGAAAATTAGAGAGTTTTTGTTTATCGCAAAGAAATATCAAAGATAAAAAGTGTACATTCTTATTATAGTTTGCTTTCAATATAGTCATTCTGAGACAAAAAAATTAAGTTTGAAGAAATTGAGATACAAATAAATATTACTACCAACCATGAATTTTATTTACCTGACTAATAATAGACTTGAATAATATGTAGGCATTTTTAATTAACAGCAATAGTAACGTACAATAAAAGTATTATATGCATATTTTAACTATTTTATCATAAATTATACTTAAACTAATTCCAAAGATATCAAATCCTCTTGTAAACTCTCCTGGCTTCTAATATATTTTCAACATTAAAAATCTAAAAATTGTTTAGAGTAGATTTAATCGACAAAAATAATCTATGTATATATTTACCACTGTTACTCCATCGTTTGTAAAGGCATATCTTTTCTCGACATTTTGTTCACCGCCAGAAAATTTGAAGACAAGCTTATCATCCTCTTTATAAACTGTCGTCTGCAATAACACGCCAAGAAACCTAATTCATTTATACAGTTATTAAATTCAAAGTACCTACAATAATTCCTCTATCTCTATCGCTCAAATTTTCGTAAAATCCTTTCCCCAACGTAAATCTCGTTTCTCGCTTCCACCAGTCGTCAATTGCACTACTTAATACGTAATCGTCACCACTAACCTCTATCGTTAAATGGGCATTGGGATTCTTCAAAGCTGCTACATATTTTTCATTGATATCTTGCTCTGGAAATGAATACTTATATGTTTTTCTTTTTAATGTACTACTACTAATGTAATTACTTACTAATCATTTTAAGAATTACTTCAGGATTCGTTGTTTCAACATGCTGATAGGTACCTGCGATTTGAACCATTTTACACTATACTCAAATATCGATTTCTTTTACAATGCTTTATAATTTCGACAAAAATCAAAGCACTACAATAATTATTGCAACAACAATACCTACGAATAACTTGAGATAAACTGTTTATTTCAACTTGCGTGTATCACATGTTCGAATGCTATTTTAGGACATAATCGGACTGAAAACAAATGCTAAACAGAGTAAATAACTTTTATCTAGGCAAACTATGAAATGTCAAAGTTTCATTTTTAGCTTATCTAATCCTACAACAAATAATATTTAAAGCGGACTTTCAATAATGTTTGACACCAAATGTTCTAAAGTTTGTCTGACAATATTGACGTTATAGCCGACAAAGAAGATACAGTGTAACCTTCTTTAGCGGACAACTCTCTTTAGTGGAAACTTGGGAATATTGCGAATGTATTTACTAATTTTGCTTTAATAAAGTGTACAAACTTATTCTTACATCAGTTTTATTCCTTAAGGTGTGGGCATTAAGCCCCGTTTTACTTTGCTTGTTATTTGTATACTTCCTGTGAGCGCTCTATTACGTAAATTTATACAGCATGACCTCTATGGAATAATTTTATAACACTTATAGAATTTCAAATCTCATCTCATTATTAACCACTTTTGTTCTCTCTTCGTTTAATTTACGTAAATTTATGTTACCATTTCAGATCCTGTTGAACTATAATTTGAACATTACTGATTGATTTTAAGTAAGATTATTTAAAATTCTGTCCTTTATACTCTAGAATATTGCTCTTACTATCACCTTACTAAACACGCTCTACAAAGTTGTAATTTCTCTTCGAATTTCTTACTAGTGTTCGTTAAATAAAACGTACACTGTATAACGATATCAATAGTATTTTATCAGATATTTATTTGCAATAACAGCAAACAAGTGCTTCAATTTATCGCATGTGCAAAATGAAGTGAGTAGATATGCAGATCATTTTTTTTTGTATACATAGGTGTATGTAGGTAATGTTATCGGAAAAATAAATATAACTATCCAAAGATAGGGTGGATATAAATCGGTTTTTAAATCGAAGCTTGAGGTTTAAAAGCGTACAGTATTTTCAATATTCATGTTTTCAAACCCTACGCACAAGATACAGGGTGTTTTATATCACTCATTCACATTTTGTCTGTCTCTTGCGATTTATTAGAACTGGATTTATGTGACAAAAATCTTGATAAAAAGACTTTACCTGGAGAATAAGAGATATTTTCATCTTAATTTCCTTATCTTTTTATTTGAATGATGTTGCTTTTATCGGAGATATCAAACTTGAAGATGAATTTATGAACACTTTGTATAAAATTTAATTATTCTTTTGACGGAATATACTATTTGTTGATTTTAACTTCGCATTAACATAAAATGCAAACGACATGTCATCTTATTAGTACATTACACCATTATTGGTACAGCAAAAGAAAAAAGTTTCCGCGTAGAACTAACATCTATTGCTGCCAGCCTAAAATACCTAAACTCTTTTCATTTATTTTATTCAATAAAGTCCCCAATATTTTTTAATTTGTTTTGCAAATTATAGCAAGTTAGCAAGTATGATTGATACCCTTTCCAATTACGCAGGTAGCAAAGTGACGTGAATTGACGTGTAATGGACGTCAATATGACGTAGTAGACGTCCATTAAACATCATTTTCGTCATCCTGCTATCTGGGTGTTTTTAGAACAATGAGAGTTCAGAGTGTGAAGCACCCTTATATTAATTACCTTCTTATGACCTAGCAATGTCCATCCATGCCTCTTCCTCGAGGTCATTTCACCATGCTTATCTTTTATTCAAATATTTGATATTTTCGGTATGAACATACAATTTATAATTAGTTGATTAAAGATTTTTTTTATATTGATTAACGCTTATATTACACAAACACGAAATCCATTAAGTGTATACAAATTTCAAACCTGGGTTTCGAGTACGTGACACTTCAATATCGCGTTAATATGTAATTATACTAATGCAAAATCATTCACTTGAGCTCCATTAAATATATATCACATAGCTTATTTATATAAGAAAACAACAGCTGCACTCTAATCATTTCTATCTCAACCGTCACCCTAGGCAATACAAAACTTCCTCTCATTTCCATTGAAATAAAACGTGTTAATATGTCTCTAATTCCGGGAAAATACAAATTGGAAACTAACGAAAATTTAATCCCTTTTTTAATTAAATTAGGTAAATTTACCATTTCATTACACCTACTCAAAGTGAAATCGTTATAAATATGTTTTTATTTATATTTTATATAGGGTATACAGAAGAAAAAGCCGGGATCGCTGATAAACTGAGGCCCACTGTAGACGTTAAAGTTTCCGGTGATAAAGTCGAGATAATTAGCGATTCTGGGGTCAAGAACAGCCACCAAACATACATTCTCGGGCAAGAAACTGACGATCCGCTTCCAAGTGAGCACATCGCCAAGGTTAGAACGGTTTTTGTATTGTTAATAAAGTTTCATTGTTAAATTTTGCGTAACATAAAATAATAGTATCAAAAATGTAGTTGAAAGTTTTAAATTTATTTTAATTCAGACTATTAAATTATTAGTACTTCATTAACTAGCAGTAGTTTATAATATATCGACAACTGACTTAGGTATATTTCTAGGGAGATTTAGGCAAAATGAAATCTTTACTTAAGTTACCTATTTGTAACATTCAATGTTAGTAGTGCTTAGAAGTGAAAACTACGGAACTTCTTTTATTTATGAAACATATTTAGCAATATGGTAATACTTAAAAATTAAATTCCTATGCAGATTTTCTTTATAGTATATTGACGATATTATTTTTTACAATCAGTAGCCCTTATTTTATTAACGAAAACGTAAAAATAGAGTAATAACTAAAACGAAAGAATGACACCAAGCGGATTAAAGCCAACGAGGGTCTAGAAGCCTTCCCCACCATTTTTCAGGCCCAAAATTATTGCCATCCAAACTTGTGCTGAGGGCATCTCAAACTGCCTGCTCAAAAATGAAAATCAGGCTGCCCAAAGATCATTTCTAAGTACAAAGCTGTAAACTATGTAGGTAGTCTTGTTAAATGGTATTTTTGTTTATGGCATTTTAAAACTTTAATTTTTCTAACAACTAATTCACATGCTATTGCCCAGTATTTGATGTTGTTTGGGATGTTTTTTTTTTTTTTTGATGATGGATTCTAATTGTATTTATATTTTATTTATAATTTTATTTAAGAATTCAAGTGGATACTGGTTTTCTACGAGTATGGTTTTAATTTCTTCTGAAATCTTTGGTCTAAATTGTAATCATCTGACTAACAGAGTAATTTATTGTATTTTCCTTGTAAATGATGTAGGATTTCTGTAGTACCAGCATGTTTCTATTGTATTGTTTGTTCTTTATTAGGGAAATAAAGATTAGTGATATTATATCGTCTACTTCCTAAGTGAACTTTAATTTGATATATTGGTTAAACTGATTGATAATGTAAACTAACTTATTTTTTCTTTAGAAACAATGATATGGCAGTTATCAACATAACGTTTACGAATGGGTTTGCTTTGAATTTGCAATTACTTTAATTTCTAGATCTTCCATTACTATATGGCTAACCACCACACCAGAAATTACTATGTATTTAGTTAACGTTTAAATATCTATCGACTTTTTCGTCGTTTTTACTAATAATTTGTGAAGCAGGATTTGCTAAGTTATTATATGGGTTTTAATGGTGAATTAAATATGTGCTCCAAGTAGAGTAAAATACTGGAAAGATATATAAACTTAAAGAATAAGGCAAATCTGTCAGTGACGACAGTCTCTTATCAATAAAATATTCACACTACAATTTTTTTTGTATTGTATCTGGTTTTATTGCTAAAATTTTTATATCTATAATCTATATAATATTTTTCTTTTCCAGAGCGTTGCAAGAATCGAAGGAAACAAAATTTTGATTGATACAAAATGTGTTGAAATCAATTTAGAAGGCAAAAGAACCTACGAATTCTCAGAAGATGGCATGATGTTGGTAAGTGTTGTTTGCTCGTATTCCAATATATTCTCCTACTAGTAAATCCTAGTAAAGCTTATGATTTGAAAATAAATAATTTGGATTTTTTTTTTTTCGTTGGAATGCATAAAATCATAAAAGTATTTTCAGTTATGGGAGCAATTTTTATTATTCAAGTTTTATTATTCAATGTTGTTTGAGTTGAGTTGAGTTACTCTGTGTATACTACTTTTGTTCGGTTGATACTACATAATTTATTTTTAATAAAATAAGTAACGAAATTTGAATTAAAAAAAAAATTTCGTCATACAATTTCATTATAAATCCACAATATTTCCAGGTTATTTTGGAAAATTTACTATACAGGGTGTTCAGCGAGGAATGGAACAGCGTGATATCTCGGGAAATAATGAAAATTTTAAGATTCTGAAAATTTTACAACAAACCTCTAGTAGGGGTCCACATTACGTGGTAGTTATTTTTAAGATAAAATGTGTCACCGCCAGAGGGCGCCATATTACTTGATCTTCTTAAATGGAATACCTCACCTTTTTATTCGATTTTCGAATCTGTGACGTATTTACGACAACTTTTTATATGTCTACTACCAACTTATCTGTTCTACTTTTCGAGATAAGTAACTACCATACACTGTAAAAGAAGTTGCCTACAATTTTACCGGTAAATTTGCTCCATAAGGTAAAATTTCTACCATCTAGTAAATTTCACATGCTGATGTATTTTTCAAGATTTGTACTGTAAAATTCGTATGTAATATTATATAAACTATATATTTGCCGAACGCGTACAGTTAAATAACCTAATAACCAATCACATTGCGGCGTATTCAAGTAAAAATAAATATAAAAGATCCTCAAATTTTTACCCAAATTTAAATACCCAAAAAAATTGTCAATTTTACACTCTTAAGTAAATTTTGATAGTAAACATAAAATTGTACATGTTTTTTCCTGTATTTTCCTTTCGAATTTTTATTGCATCTTAAACATACATGAAAAAGCTATAAATTTTACCGAAATCTTTTTTTCCGTGTTAAATATCCTAGAAAAAACAAAAAAATTTACATGATTTATTGTGGTAAATTCACAACGTTATTATGCCTAATATTTCTAATTTACCATGGCAAAATTACTGTAATTTTTTACAGTGTAGTCATAATCTGGCAAAAATTATCATTATTTTGAAAAGTACAACAAATAGGTTGGTAGTAGACATATAAAAAGTTGTCACAAATACGTTACAAATTCGAAAAATCGAATAAAAATAAAGGGTGTTCCATGTAAGAAAATCAAGGAATACAGCGCCCCCAGCGGTGAGGCATTTACTCTTAAAAATAACTTTCACGTAATGTGGGTCCCTGCCGAAGATTTATTGTATAATTTTCAAAATTTTAAAATTTTCTTTAGTTCCCAAGATATAGCGCTGTCCCATTCCACGCTGAACATCCTGTATATAATTGGGTAATTCAAATTAGTACAGGTGTGCTTCTCTCAATGATTACTTTAGATTTTAGGATATAATTGGTAAAATATACTAAATACGACAAAGTTCCATCTCAATCTCATCTGATTGTGAGATAATTTTGTATTTATAAATATTTGTTTTTTATTTTCAGATTTATCATCACCCAGATGGTGAGGCTAGACGCATTTATAAGAGAGTTTAAGAAAATTGTGCGAATAGATTATATACAAACAATAAACCGTTTATTTTATTTTGTTTATTTATTCATTGGATTATAGATACTTCCTAATTGGTATTTATTTACTAGCAGCGCCTAGTTTCGACGTTGCAGTCTTCATCAGGCTTAGCCTACTGGTGACTAGAGTTACGATGTCTTCCCTCGACCAGGCTGGTATCGAATACGCAGTGCTCCCACTAGTGTATTATAAGTTAGTATCGAGCGGATCTTTATATAAAGCGGACGTATAATTATTAATTTTGATGGAAGGGAAAAACGAAGCCATTGTTCGATGCAGTGCGAAAATTTATTGATAAATATCCCTATTTATATTAGAATGATACTAAAATATACTGTAAGGCCTGTTCCAAACGAGGCGGTTTAGTTGATTCAACTAAGTTGCCTGCTTTTACTGTCAACTAGTTGATTGTCATTGAAGCTGCCGAAGCGGACAAGTTGACTCCGTGTGAAAGGGTTCATATCAGTATGCTCCTTGACAACCGTCCATTCAACTAGTGGAATGAACTAATCGCCTCGTCTGAAAGAGGCCTAAAAGTCGCGATAAACTGTTGATGTGTTTTTGTAGAGACTCTGTGTAATTATTTAGTTCAGGTCTGTATACAGTACTCCATGCCAAATAGAGTGATTATAACCGATTTCTGAAATTCAATCCAATAAGCACAACATATTTCGTTCCGTGCTTATTGTGACACCCACACCTCAACCGAAAGGACTACATAAATGCTGCAAATCCTCCATTGAAACTTTTTTCTATCTCTCACCGTTTAAAAGTTATTTTGGATAAACGAAATTTGAAATTTGAACGATTTCAAAGTCAATTGCGCCCCCTAAAGTGTCCTTGAGTGACACCCCATGGGCTCTACAAACTGGCAAAGTTTCAATAGAAGCCGCGATTTACAATTCCCGAGGTTCTCTTGTCAGATCAATTTTACTGCTAATGAAAAACACAGCACTGACTGTTATTAACTGATTTTCCACCCATTTTCTTTAAAGGAAAGAAACAAATAGAACAAAACTTTCCAACGAATATTTGCATACCACTACAAATTATTTTGAATACAACACATCCACATAGCAGTTTTTACTTGGCGGTTCGCATTAACTTCTAATCTTTTTATTATTTTACCAACAGCCAATTCGCAGCGCAATTAATTTATTGTAAAAAGACCTCCTACATTTACTCAGCCACGGAAGAAAATCCTCGGTTATGTGAACAAATGAAAACAGATGCTTAAGAAGGACGAGGCGCTATTCCACCTCACCAACATTCCCAAACAAAATGAAACCAGTCCATTATTATACAACACCTTGCTAGATGCATCAAGGTGTGCCCTATTTTTTCCACCGCAGGCGAGAATTAGGTTAATTACATATTCTTTAGGGATTCAGTGTAATAAAGAAAATATAATACACGCCGCGGCGTTCTTTTCATACAGTATCATCCCTTGGACGTATTACTTGCATGTCTGTAGATGCTCTCCCGTGTACATTGTCTGGTTGAATAAGCTGGTCTTTTGTTTGTGATTATTTTGCTCGGTTATATTTTACTTCATGTTGGAGCTTGGAAATTTAGATAGATACAAAAGTGGGCGAATTATTCGGCGAAATTCGCATCTAAAACCCAGAACATGCGATATTTTGGTTCCGAGAATTCGATTTTCGATACAATCCAACCTTTCGCGTCATTATTCATCTGAGCACCAAAGTGCCAAGCAGTCGTTTCGCGACAAAAAGATACCCTCTTTATTCCCTCGTGAATACTTTATCTTTTCTGGGAAAAATGACGGGTCGCCTACTCAATTATTAGACCCAAAGAAGACACGGGAGATGCCAGTGTAAGGTTTCAATTCGGGAAATCGTATTCAAAGTAGAACAGGCTTCGTGGATTATTGCAATTAGCCCTAAGGTCGATGTTAAAAGGAAGAGAGGCAAAAATAAAAATCATTAAGTATATTCTTGCCTTTATAAAAATTTGTAAAATTAAATATTGATGTTTACGGTAAATAAAAATAATTCGTTATTTTTAGAACTGAATAAATAAGCTAATAATGCTTCAGAAGTTAAAGCGTATTGAAGGCATATTTCTATAAAATGTTTCATTGATTACACGCATAATTTTCGTTATTTCCACATTGATTAACTCACAGGAAATCGAATCAATTTCAAGTACCTAACTTGTTACTTTTCATACTTACTGCAACTGCATATTCTATCTAACTTTGTTAATCGTAAAAGCCTTAATCTTGGTTTCAGTACTTTGAGCACACTTTTCCTTTTCTATATGACAGCGTTTATTGCGTTGCTCAAATAGGTAGCATGATTTCAAAAAATGATTTTAAAATTAACCCCCAATGATTGAAATGACACTTTAAATTTTAATAAAAATGAGTTGTATGTATTGCTTTTTATTATCACGGATATATCTAATATTAGGTTTTGTTGATTAAAGTTGAGTTCGCATGTCAGATTCGCCATCAAATCTGTTGAGGTATTTATTTTTATCGACACCTAAGCTGAGAACTTTCTTTTCACATATCTGTCATTAGTAAAAACGACAATATGGCCATTCTGACAAATGAAGATATTCATCCTTATTTAAACTACAGCAGAATGCATCTAACGGCATTAATTTTTGCTTGAATAAATAAGAACTACTGTTGAAATTCAGAGATAAAATTAAATACAGGTCATCTACAATTAAACTTGAGGCTAATATAAAGTTCTATTTAGCTGGATTTTGTATATAGTCGTGAGCCAATAACCACCTAGGAGTCGTTCTCTATAACTACAATCTTAATAAACTAATTGTATTAAATAATAAAATTTGCATAAATTCGAGAATAAATAAAAGTTTTCTAAATTAAATTGAAAAATATGAAGAACAAAAGAGTCCTAATAACCCTTTCAGAATATGATTTAAAAATAAAAACTTCATTTTAAAATATTTCTACAAAAAATAATTCTTACTAGGCAATAAACAGCATATATTTCAAAGCCAAACATTATGCAATTTACTTACTAAATGAAAGATATAATCTACAATGGCCCTATTGATTCACTCGATCCTAAAACATACTGCTGTGGACAGGCATCCCGTTTTTCGCGAGTGTATTTTAAGTTGCATAGTTGTTGTCATGATTTTTTTGTTTTGCTGAATCATTGTATCGAGAAATTTCCACAATAATGTTTAGTTTGTATAAATTTTAGTTCAAGAGTTAATTGTATAATTTATTTAATTAAGTGTTTAGTTCTTTTTTTTTAATTAATTCTTTTCTTTAAGATGTCTAGCGTTTGCTAATTCTATTCAATGCTTATCTCTAGTTCCTTTGGTCGGACTTTAACTGCGTAGATGTATTTTTGTAAAAAATATGTAGGTTGTTTCCATTTGTATTTCATTTTGATATTGTAATTTAATTCGCATAAATTGTCTTTTATTTCGTCCATCAAGGAATTCGCTTTCTAATAATTGTTATTATATTGATGTGTGCACATTATAGATATAAGATCATTTATTATTTTTTCAGGAAGATATATTTTCAGTTGTAATTTTCTCATTATAGTTTTAAGAGTTCTATTTTCCGTTTTTCTATTTTGTTGATTCGTTAATTATCAATCACCTCGATTGGGTGAATAGAAGCATTGTTCTTGCATTTAGTTTTCATTTTTGTTTAATTTCGTGTGTTTGTCCACGAATTTATTTTATTTTGTTGAAACCACGTGGATTGATATTGGTATATTAGAATTATCTTCCTGAACAAATTAATCTTTTGCTTTGTATAGGAAATAGCATTTTTCTATTGTAATTTAGAATCAAGTGCAGTTTTTATATTTTTGGCCAGAACCTTCAGTTCAGCCATTTTGTAATTTTACCCATTTATAAAATAAATTTGATTGTTACTTAGCATTTTTGGGTTGAAAATTCTGTTTTTTTTATTTTAAATTAAACCTTTTCAATTTTTGGGGTAATTAAGAAAGTCAGATTTCTTTCACTCACAATTTACTTTTCGTGGTTAGATTCAAGTTTTAATTCGCAAGGGTAACTCTGAGGTTGATTGTTCTTTTGCGCCCTTTAATATTTTATCCGTTGAGTTAGCTATTTTAATTTTCTTTTTCATTTTAAAAATTCATTTTGCAATTTCATTTAATTCTGTCTGCACACAGCAATACGTACATATAATCAGTGGCGTCGCGCAAAATCTTTGGGTTCTCCCCGCAGAATATTGTCTTGGACCCCTTACCAACCGCTGTATATCTGTAAAATATTGGTAATAATCATATCTGAGGGCTCCTTAGACGGCTGCCCCCACCCCCCACCCCTTCGCCATGCGGAAGTTGCGAGGGTGTATTTTACGCCTCCTGTTCCGAAAGGAAGAAGTCAATCTATCGAAAAGATTTCAGAACCTAAGATATTCCAAGTATGCCTTTAACATTTTCGTATAGCATTTCTATTCGAAAAATTTCATGAATAATAAGAAGTAAAATAATCTTCTCATTATATGAATACACAAAATGTTAACCTCCAACCATCTCTGCTTCGACTCTCGAAGTTTATGGTGTCTCCGGTAAAAGAAAAGCGCCTCCTTTTCCCATGTGGGCTTCGAAAATTCTTGCTAACCAGTAGCCTGCAACTATAGATGTCTGTCCATCGAGATTTACTCCAAAAGACGGCTAATATTTCATATAGGCGGCTTTTGTTTGTACTAGATTGGTACCAAATGAACGCAACAGTCATTCCAATCTTGGAAACAGAGGGCCAAAGGATATACTATGAGATACGCGTATACATAACCTGTTTTAAGTAATATTTTTATCACTCATCTCCAGATACATCAACCGACTGTCCTCAACTACAATACAGGAAATAACCTTTCTATCCATTATTATAACTAGGGCAATAAGATGCTCCGAAATGGCACTTTAAGACGTCTGGGTTTTGTTTGTAGGACGATATAAATAACCAGATCCTTTCGGTGGATTCATTCTCCTGAAGACCATTCTTAAATCTGAGAATTTTTTTTTCTGTAATCGATACACTAAGATATCAACTGAATTGTGCCCTTGCACAGCGAACAAAACTATTGTTAATAGTAGAATATAAAGCACAAAAAACCTGTTAATACAATTTCTTACATTTCAAAACTTTAAATACACAACCAGTAAAGTTTATCAATAAGAGAAACTCAGAAAGGAAAACTTGTTACAATAATTTTATACGCATTACATCTACCACATGGCACAAACTTTCCCAGAATTATTACTGTTTACTTGCAATTATTTCCCTTGTAATTCCCACATTACATCGTATAACAGAACCCTAGATCCCAGTCACCAAACAACTGTCGAAAATCCTGCTCATCTTCCAAATGCTCCTTGGGAGCAATTACTTAATAGTCTCAGAATCCGACCGCTTCTATTCGTTGCCTCCTCTTTCCGAACGCCATTCGTCACTGTCTTTCATTAGAGCCGACATAGAGTTACTGTCCTCCTCTATATAATTCTCGCACACAACTTGTCAGAGGACGAGCGAGTTTTGTCCGAGAGATCCTGTTTTGATCTCGGTTTTATCGGGAAATATTTGTTGCGAAAGACGGAATGAATAGGGGTATTAGATTTCAGTTGATTAAGATGGCTGGAAATAACATGGAGTTAGTATGATTGGAAAGGTACAATTTAAAGTTTTAATTTGATGGTGAAGTTTACCTAAAATGTACATATATTGCTATGGGAATGTTAACCTTTAATATTTGAACTAATTTGCTTAATTTAACCCTCATTTAAAACAGGTTTCAAAGCATAATAAAGGAGTCATTGGAATTTGATGTACAAGCTTGCTTACATACTCTAAAAATATGAAATATGAAATTGTCATTTATGACCATATAATAAGCCATACTAGATCAAACTAAGTATTAACTGTATTTTATTTGTTAGTTCAAGCTTAAGCTAGTGTTTTTATAAATATTTTTCCGGAAAATTTATATTTTTTTTCCGGTATACTATATTTTAATAATATGTTGTGTATTCATTTCTGTCTGGTTTAAATAACGGTATTTTCATGTCGCTTGTGGTTTCCTATTTAAATTTATATTGGTTATCCATTTTGTATCGAATAATATAAGCCAGATAACTGTTGGCAAAGTTAATTTTTTTTTTTCTGGCGACTACAGCGAAGGGTTACTACTATAATTTTACGCCACGCGCTCAGATATATCCCAGTTCTACAAATTATATACCTAAAAAGTTTCGATAAACCACCTACATAGTATTTAAATCCACATATGCCTGCACGACCTTTACGATTTTCCTACAAAACTATCCTGACAAGAATTCTAATCGCCACTGAAACCCTTGATCGTTTGCGGAGCCCCAAGTACGTCCATTTTTTTCCGTAGGTTACCTGCAACGCACTGCCCTATTTCACAAGATTGTCTGCTTCCTCATTTTCGAGAATTTTTAACGTAAAAAGATCCATTTATGTATTCCATTATTATTACAATCAAATAGAATATAAGGTATAGTATACTCTGCCTCAAATGCCCCAATAACATCGGTTGATTTAATCAATTTTTGCCAATTTGCCAACATTAAGAGCGCTTCTGCAAACCATTCCCTTGGGACTGGCCACATGTTTGACTTTTCTAATGCCTCTGTCTTAAACAACTTTCGTTCAACTTTTGCTTTTAATTTTCAATGTTTTCCTTAACAAATATTACCCATTCACAAATAAAAATGCTTAGTAAGTTATGGTTAATGAACAGCTACCAAAAAATTGTTCTTGAAATCCTCATTTGTAGAGCAAAGCATCGCAGGAACTGGAAAGACTAGCCCCAGAACATTATATCATATCTCAGCTGAAATATCAGAAAATATCTATTCCATGTAAGACACATATCAACGTAACAGCTAAGAAATGTGTTGTAATTCAGGGATGGTTTTAGATTCCAGAAATAAAGATGTATCTGGCACACAGCGGTTGGTTTTAATATGCAAGTTTTACCATCATTTATTTCTGGTTCATTAATGCAACACCAAGAAGACATTGCTTGCGTATATTGATTATCAGTATGAGATAACTCATGTTTCATTCATCCAGAAATAACTGCTGTAGTGTCATCAACGAATTGAAATAAATCACTATCTAAGAATGATGCAGGTCATTGAAAAGCAATATAAATAAAAGAGGTCCAAGAACTGATCTCTGTGGAACGCCCGCGCAAGGTTTATAACTGATGAAAAGGGCACCAGGATTTACATATTAAAGACAGCTATTTATTCATTAAGTTAGGGTGGGCACCTATAGTCCAGGCACTTGAGCTAGGTACTCATTGTACCGTCCCTATTAAATCTCTTACTTCCACTCGAGCAGCTTGGTGTTCTTTATAGAGCCCAGTATCTTCCCCAGTCGAAACTTGAGAACCTTCGAAGGCTCCAATAAATCCTTCTCGAAATATTTCTGCCTGAGTACTTTCAATTACTCACATGTGTAGATCCTCCTGTAGTTCACATCTTCTGCACCACGGCTCGCTTACTCGACCTGTGTTGTATAGATGCTTTTTTCAGGGGACAGAGTCGAATTACCAGCCCAGTAATGGTTTTAACTTCTTTCTTGCTACGTCTGAGTAGGTTATCAGAGAATCTAGCATCCCCATCCCCTATTAACGCTTTAGCATGGAGTTGACCTTCACTCGACCTCCACTTCTTTGTACTTTCTTTATCTAACCAGGTCCAGGTCTCCCTTCCTGCAGAGTCCTTAGTAATCCCACATACGAGCTCTGGACCTTTGAAGTAAGGACAGCTAATAATTTGGGTATTTGGGCACTTACTCATTCCAAAAATTTAATTTTTATCAACATTTATTACTTTTTTAAGGCAGAAATATGTTTGGTTCATTCTTCTTCTAATGTTGTTAAATGATTTTCTTCAATTTATTTAAGGTAAGGAATTTGTGAGTATATTCCAATAGTTCCAATTGTAAATTTTTAATTTTACTACTGCTATTATGACATCCTATTTTAGTTTATCACCTTGATGCAGAAACCATTTATAAGTGTATCAGTTAAACATTTTCGGTTAATAAAGAAACAATTAAATGTCAATTTCTTCTACGTGAATCCATAAAATCTAGAGGCAACATTAAAACATTCAATACAAAAAAAACTGTTGTTCCTAGCTTTATTTTATAGCACCAATTACAAAATCGAATTGTATAAATCTAGATTTGTATTAACCTCACCTTACATTATTTAATAAAACTTATACTAACTAAATAATAACTACCAAATTAAATTCACAATTGTTATTATACACACAGAATAACGACTACAAAAAGCAGTTATACTCTCTTGTAGATCCTTTTAGCCGTTACATCACTATCATTGAGTGTTAACGTCTGAAATATTACAGTCAAAATATCATCGCGAATAATAGCAAATTAACTTACCAAAGTCATTCCAGTATCAGTAAATTCGTAAATCCTCTTTCCTGATTTTTGACTTCCATCGGAAGACATCACAATTTTATCCTCACCTTCCTTGATGGCAATGGTCTGTGAACGGATTACATTTACAAATCACAACCGCACGTATAGTTTTATCATCACCTGCAATTTGATTCCAAACGGCGTGATGTCCTCAAATTGTTGCCCAAACGTAAAATTAACAGAAGACAAGCTGTTGGTAATGGAGCATTTGTCTCCGTCGAGTTTGACAATCACTTTCAAGTTTGTGTCGTTCAAAGCAACCAATTGCCGTTCGTTCAAGTTTATACCTGCCATTTTAAAAATTCATTTGGACGAATTACTAACATACATATATACATACCTAGAGCTTTTGCATATTCTGTTGCGTTGACATTCTCAACAAATTGATATGTGCCAGAAATTTGAACCATGGTCGGTGTAGCGTTAGGAATTACGAAAGACTATATTTGGTGAAAATTATGTCAGTACTGCTTGATGAATTGGTTCGTAGACCCTTATTTATACGTATAGAGGTAACTTACAAAGTTTAAATGATAAGAAAAGTTTTATTCAATAGGAAAGATAAACAAGTAAATATTTTTTTTGAAAACATTTGATTTTGAACCTTTAAATCAAATTGTAATTAAAAAAAATCTATTTAGTGGATATCTATACATAATTTATAGATACTGATTTACAAAATTCGCTAGTACACTGGTTTAAAGTTTCTAATACGTTGCATAATTTGTACTTTGATTGAGGAAAATTTTATGTTGTTAACTAAATGGTTTCAAAAATTGTTATTTATTTTATCTACCGGATTAATCTTTTTTAATGCTTGATATAGGGATCATTTATTGCATTTCTAGAAAATGGTTTTTCTTTTTTGTTATTTTATCAAGGATTATTCAGGACCAAAACCCCTGAGAAGCCTCTAACATTGATAGAAGCACAGAACGAAGGGCTAAAGACAAACCTTTGGAATATACTAAGCCTGAAGGATGACGGTAAGGGCCAATTCCTGACGAAGCTTCCTACCAAACCATCAGGTGTGACGGATACACCATCCACTACCGGTTTGGGTGAACCCCTATGCATGGGCTGAAGAAGCAGCAGGAGGAGGATAAACTCACTCCTAGCACCTCTAAGGAGGACCAACCAGAAAGCGATGTGGAAGGTACTAGTAGTCTCTACATCGCAGCCCTCTATCACGGAGAATCGTCATCCGATTGCTGACGCCATCGCAAATGGACAAGAAGAAGAGAGGGACAAGATCCTTACCGGTGAGGACAATATCCTCACCGAAAACTAACAGCGAGATGGCGGACATAAATATCGTCCAAGTGAACGTCCACCACACCAAAGGAGCTTCCGCTGTTATCTCCAGGACCTTCACAATAGAGAATCTCAGTATGGCGCTAATCCAAGAAGCCTGAACCTATAAAGAAAAGGTAAAGGCAGTAGAGTAGTATGTGACAATACCAGTATATCTTAATTAGAGACAATATTAATTATATTTATTCTCCAGAATTCTTGACGAGAGACCTCGCCTCGATTCAAGCATACCTCGAATTTAAGGAAAAACGTCAGGAAATCGTAATGGCTTCATGCCAATTCGATGGAGATGGGCTTGTACCACCCGCTGAGTTGCATGGGCCAGAAGAGGAGGTTACCACTACGGTAACGCACACGACATTGTTTGAGGAAGCAAGGACACCAATCAGAAAGGTGAGCAACTTTCAGAGTATATTCTCTGTAATAACCTACTCGTACACAATATCGGGAATACCCCACATTTGTAACAAGAGTAAGGGAGGAAGTGCTAAATATTACAGTAAGTACATTGAACCTAAAGGATGTGTTAAAAGACTGGAGGGTATCAAGTGAACGAACCCTATATCGCCAACCTATCGGCAGCCTTGTTTCGCAGATTACCTTTATGACCTTTGACCCATCTGAGTATCAAGTCATTAGCAATAGCGATCGCTTCCAAGTCATTGTGACACCGAAGTACCGAAGTACCAGGCTTGAAGCGATCTTATAACTGCTGAGGGCTTTAAGTGCAGCTTGGTTGTTACTATAAAGGACAATACGTCGTCTTTTAATGCTCCTTGCTAAAATTTCTTCGGCACCATGCAAGATCTCCAAAACCTCGGCTTGGAAAACTGTAGCTAACCTACCTAGCGCCAACTCTAAACTTCTATTTTAAAAAGCTACCTGCCTCATTATTGTACCATTTTTTTCTGTGCCTGACATTTACATCACTTAACCCTATTTGCTGACAGATAGCAATCAATTTAAATCATTGAACTCCGCTAGCATCAATGCTGGCTTGAAGTAATAGTATCTCATTTCTTTAAGAAGACGATATCCATAATTTTCTATATAAAAGACAAGCATATCACAAGCTTGTAATACTCTTAATTGTTTTGCAATAATTGATTTGTAATTTTTTTAATAATTACAATTATGACTAATATTTGGCTTACTTTTCGGCATTTACTATAAACCACCTTTGAAACGATTAAAGATAATCACTATTTTGTAGAAAATAGTATTATAATAAATCCTACAAAATTATTCATCAACGAAAAAATAATTTTGTTTACTACAGTAATCTGATAGCTACATTTGTCACAGATAAATGTTTGATGTGGATGATTCACAGATTACACACAAAAATTATGTTATTTTAAAACGACCTTGAATCAAGTGGAAATAAAATGGAACGAGAAATAAACAGGCACTTGTAGTGTATACATTTATTATCTTTACTCCAAAAAAAAATCACAGTTGCTAGGTGTTTAATGTTGCAGTTAATTATATTTAAAGTTCATTTTGATAACAGAAATCAAAGTACACGTACTAACATCAGAGGTGGGAATATTTTAATTAACAATATAAGAAATAGTCTTCTATTGAAGAGATATGCCTGCAACTCACTTGTTATGGACGTTAAATTCTTTTAAAAAACTTAACTCCAACAATATTAGTTTTAGGACTGGTATGTGTCTAAAACAAAAATATAAAGATGTAAAAACGTTAATCTTGTAAAACAACTATTCACTTACCACTTTACAACCTAGTTCATCGAATTCATATATCCTAGTATGTTGTACACCATCTTTACCCGTTGATATGATAGTGATTTTGCTTCCATCGAACGTAGCAACACTCTGAAGTAACGCAGACGATCAAAATTTAAGTAAAATCGGAAAAATAATATTAAACAGTTCTATTTTTTAACCTGTGCTTTATAATCCCCGCCAAAATCCTCTTCGAAAGCTTCGTCAAACGCAAAAGTATGACTCCTAGCATCACCAAAACCTGACTGTGTTGTTATAGTGCCATTATTTCTGTTTAATTGAATACTTAAAGAACCTGAACTTAGTTTGCTTTTCAAAGCATCATCAACAGTGACTCCTACACAATAATATTTTTTTAGACAATAAATATGTAAAAATGAATGAAATAATATCATTTTTCAGATCATTGCGTCAGTATAAATTATCAAACATCCTCCATCTTAAAACAGCTTAAAGAACAGGTATCTTACCCAAAGCTTCAAGATATGCGACCATATTGTCATTTTTAACCCATTCGTATTTACCACTGATTTGTGCCATGTTCTAAAATTATTTCACAATATTCGCTGGCTTTACTTATGCAACAGTAAATTCGGAGCATGTCGGATCTTTAATTTTATATCGTGAGGAACGTTGTAAAATTCTTTATCATTTGTTGGTAAAATGATATTCAAATTTATGTTAGGTATAATTAGAATGAATGTAAAAATAGTGAAACGTTCTCTCATACAATCAAGATTAAAATGAGCTGCATGTAATCATGATAGGTACAAACGTTTTTTCATAATATTCAAAAATGGATATTTTATTCAAAAAGCGAAAAACTAGATTCCTCACTCACTGTGGCGTCTTGTGAGTTATGAAAGAGGGTGGGCACAATATAAGAACTTGCCTATTTTTTGCACATAAAATCCATTCTCCTATTTTTCATGCTGGAAAAGACGTCTATGACTTTGTTGTAAAAATGCGTTCAGTCGATATTTTGACATTGTGCTTCTCAGAAAAGTTTTAATGCGTTTGAGGGTGGAAAAGCATCGTTCACATACTGCTGTCGACATGGGGGTTGTACAAATACTATTCACCAGTTTATATGTTTTCGTCAAAACTTTTTTTTTTTAAGTTGTTGTGTGTTATGAACACTAAAAGCGGCAAAACACCACCTACATCTACGTCACACATGTTCTCGCGCTCATAAATTACTGAAAGTTCACTTTTCAATTGTGCGCTGTCCAACATAGAATAAGATTTTACATTGTTTTATACACATAATTAACCGACGCAAAATATGACGATTTTTTTCCATATCATCGTTGTACTTAATTTTATGTCGCAAATACGCACTGTCTAACTATTCACGTATGTCCACTTTGCCTAGAACATTAAAATCCATGCATGCATGCATTCATGTGAGAAACGGAATTTTCGTGTTTCTTTGCCCTCTCTGCCATATGCTTTAAATCATCTAACCCTTGTTTATTTCACGCACTAACCTCTTTCTTAAAAATTAAGCAGATTAAAACAAAATAGTTTATTTGTTAGTGAACATCCGCACATCCACTCATATTTTTATTAAATACTCTATTGTAAGTTCGAGTTTTACCTGTGGAAATGTAGTTTATTTGAAGATCAGGAATAGGCCTTCCTTTGTCTTTAATTAAAAGTTTTTTTTCTCAAATGAGAGCTTATTCAAAACTTCCATCCAAACTTCCATCATTAATAATAAACGTCACTTCAAGCCTTTGAAATCACACATGCGCGGTACGCGTTGAAAACGATGCAGTCGCAACGAATGCAAGACGTTAACTGGGGACACGGCATTGTGTGCCCCGAAGCGACCGTATAAGCGCATATAGCGAAGATAAACGGAGCCGTCCGATTCATACTCCAAATAGGTACATCGGAAAGAGTGCCCCGGAACATAGTTCGTTTCGCATAGCGTTCGCATACACGCTAGCGTCTGAGGTGCGGAAGGAAACTTTGATACCATCGTTATAAAAATACGTAAAAATAATAAAACAAAATAATGCACTGAATTACATGCGAATTTCTTTCTGTTTTTATCTTGGTGGTTAGGTGGGCATGTGCCCTTGTGCCCTTTAGTACCAGCCGCCACTGATTCCTCATAAAGTAATTCACGATAATTTGGTTAGTTATACAGAACATAACTAGCTGGAAAATAAATGGCTATACCTTGTAAATCAGAAAAAGAACAATCGATTGATTTTGATTTATTATATTTAACTTCCCTGGTAACTTTTCTGTCAGATTTGATTCACGAAAAACTCAATCTTTATCAAACGCCACTTATTTTAATTATATACGATTCCTAATTCTTAACGCTGCTTAATTAATGACATGCAAACCAATACGCTACAGCGAACCGTTTTCTCATTAAATATATAACTCGCCCGTGACAGTATTCTAAACTTGGTGAACAGTCAATAACTACAATGTGTACTTTATATTACAGACTTAATACTGGGTTATATTACGTAAATTATTAATTTTCATCTAACACTATATTCATATTTTGTTTTTTCTATCCTTGAGATACTAATTGACAATGATGTATTGTATATATTCTGTGAAAAACAATAAACTTCGTCTATGTTATCTGAAACGTACTATATCTATCTGATGAATACCTTTATATTTGTGATACTGATTCAGTATGGAATATCTAGGGCATTATAATAATGATAGATGAGATTTTGATAATCTAAAATCAGAGATATTTAATGATATATAGAATCTGCTTCATCACTGTTCGGGCGAAGAAAAAGCTCTACTACCAAAGCAAGGAAAATTGTAAGATCATTCAACGAAGATCATTCTGGTGTAGAGTGGAATCGTAGAATGATAAACATATATGCAATTCTTAAGTTTTATTGTTAGAATTGATAGAAGCTATATTAATGATTTAAGTAGAGGTTACACTGTATATTCTTATATAGGAATATATCCACAATAATCCGGCAACGATTCTATACTTTTTGAGTTAAAATTAGTGCGACAAATTGGCGCTATCATTTGACATCTCCCTTGAACCTTGTTCAACCATTTCTCTAAAAACTGTACAATTATAATCACAAACATACCTGAGCGTCGAATTACGAATCTTATTTTACCTTATAAGAAACGTATTGACCCATAAGCAATAATTAAATTACCTCAAATCGCTTCCTAACATCTGTCGAACCACGTTTTGATTTTTTTACACGTGGCTTAAACGTCTATTTACGTTCAAAATCGTCCGACGAAATTCGAAACGTTTTGCCGGGTGAGAGATACGACCGCCATTACATGAATTCGGTCAAACCACAGATTATCCAGATAGTTCACTTGTATATATTTCTTGGTCGGATTTTTTTTTTTTTTTTTTAACGTGTGCGTGGTAGTCACTGTTTCCGGTTTGCAGTGCGCACCCATGCTTGCGTACGCGCACTCACTCCAGCTTTGTTTATATCTTGCTCATGAATTTTCGTTTATAGGTTATAAAGCAGCAAGCAGTTGTAGCAGAGATTATTGTATTAATTTTCATTATTGTGTTGATTGAACCACTTCAACTTTAGCTGTTTAGTGATTTTTATACAATGTGTGATAATGTGGTATTGTGTTCCTGATTGTCGCAATAAATATAGCTTTAAAATTCCGGCAATGTTTCTTCAGGTTTCCAATAGAACCAGAAAGGTAAGCTATTAAGTTTTCATATATAGATTATATTACAATAAGTATATATATATTTTAATATGTATTTTATGTATATTTTTTAAGATGTGCATTGTGGGTGAAGGAATATTGGTCGTGGGATTTAGAAACAATTTCACCAGAACATCTGTACCAATCTTTAGGTTTGTGCGGAACATTTTGAAGATAATATGTTCACAAGTCTAGCAAAGAGTCGTTCAAGAAAAATGCAGTTCCTACAAAAATTTTTGAAAGTAAGTACATATGTCTTTCATACATAAACGTAGAAAATTTAAGCAGTGAACCATTTTTAAAAATACACTAATAAGGTTTACATGTAAAGATGTTTGCACCTTGGAATATTAAATATAACAATGACATTATTTTGATTAACTACTTTGTATGAAAACTGTAAACCTTTATTTATATACATAAGTTATATGTGCAGCAACAATATAACGCAGGTTCAATTATAAATATATCTGAAAAGAGAATTCTTAAGTGAATCAACTTAACAATTCTAATTATTAATATTAACTAATTAAAAATTGTACATATATGATTTTCTTCTTGTAGAAGAACATTCTGAGATCACTATGAATGCACCACAGGAGATCCCCATAAGCGAACAAGAAATAGGCCAACCTTTACCACAGCAACCTTGAAAACGTTGGAAATTGGAAATATATTCATATTTATTTCATTTTATTTTTTATTTCTTAACCCACTAACTAGTAAATGTTTCAAAACTTCAATTGCTTATTTTTATAAGCTAAATGCTAAAACGATAAAATAATGACGATACTTCTTTTGTTTTGGTTTTGCTACGTTACAATTTCTTATTTGATATATTTTTTATATGTAATAGCATCCGCCTTATTGCACACCACTTTACACATACGAATAAACGTTATAATTTCTTACACTTAGTTTTTATTAACTTGGATAAATTAATATCGAAGGCAATCTTACAATCTTTTCTAGATTATGTTTGTTTATATTTTCTTAAAAATTACTTCCCTATAGTTCTGTAATGATATATTGCCAACATTAAATTCATAACATAAACAAAATGAAGGACACATTAGACTTTAATTTTGTTCAATTATATTAGATCCGTTCCTGATATTTTTATTAATGCGGGCCTGTCGAAATGCGCGTGATAGTCTGCGCGAAATACCGTTTGTGCCACGAACATCAAAGGTGACGACTGCAAGTGAACTATCTGCATAATCTGTGGTCAAACCAAGGCACGCGTCCCCGGTTTCTCGGGTCGCAGTGACGTTCGTTTCGCCGCACCCGCAAAAATCGAAATTTCGGAAATTCTCTAAATTTTAAACATAGTTTTTTCCGATAAATCCGCCGATAGCCCCGTTCGCTACGACCTTTTTCGACTTTTTCCCGTCTAATCCGGGACAGTAGGGGAGTGGGTTCTAGCACGCGGTAAACGGTGGGACGCCACTGCCAAAAACACTCTTCTATTTTACAGAGAGATGGAAGAGCAAAGCTTATTTACAATCGTAAATAAACTACCAGTTAAAATTGATTTTGGGTTGCATTCTCGTTGAACGATTCACAGTCGCTTTATCAATTCTGTCTATTCAGCTGTATATCCCGTACAAATAATGAAATCTAAATCTCACATCACCGAATAGAGTGCCTACCAAATTCATATAACCTAGGATATTTATTTAATTACCTATGAATTTTATGGATGGTTTATCAAAGTGTATAAATAATCCGCTTTGTAATACCTACAACAAATATGCATTGCAGACAAATATGCCGGTACATATCTGAATTAATAACTGAAAATTCCACATTCAACCTGTTTCATTGGCAGAAATATGAACAATTTGTAAAATAATAAATTTTGGAAAGGTTAATTTAAATATAACAAAAAAAATGATCTAGGCAAAGGATAAGGAGGTGTAACCTAAAATCAAATTCACTAACAGTAGCATTTCATCTTTATTCTTTTTTTTATGAGATAAGTAGATTTTTTACAGGAATATTATATAAACTATAAACGTAAAGAGAGAAACATGACCTCTATTTTTACACTAGAAAACCAAAATATTTTTTAGTTTATCCAAAGTACAGTTTTATTTCGTATAATGTGTACGTGTGTTTCTCATAGTTTAAATAATTATTTGTGAAGATTACAGCAAAAATTACTACCAAAATTGCTAATAAAAAATATAAGTTGTTATTTAAAAAGGTATTAATTATACAATTATATATACCTAAGGTAAAAGTAGGATTATCAATACCAGGTAAATAATTAAAATACTTGCATTTAAACCATATTTATTTTCAGTATACATATGTATATTATCGCTTTGTGAGCGCATTAAGTTATATGTACTTCTCTAACACAGTTGAGCACTTGTTAAAGTACAATGATCACAGAAAAATAATAATAATGATAATATGAATTAGGTAATAAGAAACAGCTCCGAACATTAGCTGTTAGATGTGTGTATAATCGAGATATTAACCCAAATAATCTTACAAAAAAACTTATCGTGAATATCGTGAATAGCAGCACAAAAAAAAAATAGAAATTATCTAATCTTGGTATAAGTACTCCATGCAACTATATTAGTTTTCTCTCCTGCGTATGTCTGGAAACAAGACAATTTTTGTATTAGTATTATTATTCTTACAGCACTTCTATATTGGTCCTTAATTTTACAACAAAAAGTAATAATTTTGAAAAACATTATTCTTCAAAGAAATTAACATTTGTATGTGAAAAATAAAACAAAGATCAGATATGTGTGCAGTGTTACTAAATTAATAAACGTTAAAATGTTTTTAGAGAGAACTATTTATTACTTTAAACAAATGTTTATAAAAGAAAGACAATATTGTAGGAAATATGATAAATAATCTTACAGTACAGCTGGTGTTATCATTAATGTTGTTAATGCATCCAGTCTCGTTATTTACACTTGACTGTATCAAATACGTAAATCGAAATAACTATGTAGAACAATTCAAAAATTAAATTAGAAGAACAGGTTCGTAATCCAATCTTGGTTTATTTAAATTTTCATTTTGCTACATGTTTCCATCTTATCATCATCCTCAGGAAAAATACGTCAAATTTGTTAAATATAAAAAACGATGTGTCAATAAACAATATAACATGTGTTGAGAGAAAATCTTCTACAACGATAAACAATTACAATAACACATTAAAATCTATTAAAACGCTAGAGAATAAACAAGCAGACTGAACGTAATTGGAATACAAACCTATTATTATTCTAATTTACTTAAACACCTTTTTGTGACGTCACTTATTATTAATTCAAAAATTGTTGTGATAATGAGTTTGTTATTAATACTCTCAAGATTTATTGTCGATTTTTGTAAACTCACACTAAAAATATGAAATTAAAAATTCCAAATTATTCAAATTTAACTTTAGATTATACAGGGTATTCGTTAAAAGTATTCGGATTTTGATGTAGCTGCTAGATGACGTCATTATGATTAAAAAAGTCTATATACACTTTTACCTTTTTTAATTTTTAACTTTTCCTTGGTAGGAATATCCCACCACAGAGCTGGTTTATGGACGTTTGTGAATGAGCTGTTGCCAGCACTATTCTTAGATTATGGACTTGCGTCAAATAATACTGTCAAAGGTGACAGCTCATGACATTACATGAAACTAATTGCTTGACTAATTTTTGTCTGTCAAGTCAAAAAAAAATGAAACCGTTGTAACTTTTAAAGGAAACGTCAAAAGTCAAAAGCGTATATATAAACTTTTTCAATCATAATGACCTTCTCTATCAGCTCTTTTAAAATCAGAACTCCTTTAGCAAACAGCCTGTATAGACAACTATCTTTTATAAGCATTTTATCGTCTTTCTCTCATGCTAATCCTATTTGTGAACGTACTGTATACAAGCATGTACAATAATTCAACCCTATTTACTCTCGCATACTAAGCTTATACCATCTTCCCTTCAGATTCCTCCCTAGTAATTCAAAAAATAGCAAATGAACCTAGCTAAATCTCAGTTTAAAATATATGGCAAAGTTACGATGCGAGAATTATCAAAGTGTGGGTACGCTGCATGACATCCAAAATGTCGCCTTCAGTATGTTATATATTCAAAAGAAAACATTCTGTCACCGATTCTAATACGTTGAAAAAGTACATACAAGAATCTTAAAAGTGCTCCGTACAATCTAATTTAGGCATTAGTTTCACTATACTTACAATTTTCAAACCATCTTTAGTAAAGATAATTTCGCGTACTTCTTGCTTTTCCCAGCAGTCTACGCCTGTAGTACTTATTGCTATTGTCAAGACATTGCCAGCATAAGCACTTGTACACTGCAAAAATAGAAATTATGTAATTCCCATAAAATGTAGTTGTATTATTACATTTCATTGTTTTACGTATATTACAGCCAAAATTGTTTTTATAGTATCAAGTAATTATTTCAAAATCAAATAATTGTAAAATAAAAAATACGTTAGAAACCTGTGGAAAAGTATCTCAAAGACGAGAAAATGTAAAGCTTTCAATAGGTAATTAACAAATAATACTCACTATACCTGCGATACGAACCCGGGAAATAACTCCATATTGCATGGTTCACCAATTATAAATTTCATAGTAAAACCGTCTGTAAGTATTGTTAAGTAATCTCCTTCCACTTGCAATTCTATTGTATTCATTTGGTTTTCCATTTCATCGATTAGGGAAATCATATCTCCATCCACAAAGGGTGCTTCAAACACATAAACATACGTAAGTCGTGTTCCTTTCAAAAGTGTTCCACCCTGATTCACACCGACAGCAGCTCGCAGCTGCTTGTGTAGTTATAGCCTGTGAGCAGTTGTGAGTTGCTATCAGCGTAAAGCCGCAGCGGCAAACATGTGATAGTTGAAAATTGAAAACACAAACTTGGTTGACGCAAAGCTTTACGAAAAATAAATATCGTTGAGATGTGATTTTTATATTTTAAAATCATTGTTATTTACTAAAATTGATATATTTAAATTAACGTTAATTTGAAAATGTCAACTAAAGGCTCTTGAGCTTGTGAAATAGCGCCATCTACGCATACCATAATAAAAACCATCAGCGCCATCTACACACTAGTAATGTAATCGCGGATAAGTGTTCACAATAGTGTATCTTATATCCTTTTGGTTCTAAAACGAATTGAATACGTACTGATTTTTTTCAGGTATTCGCCAAAGTTTTGATGACACTGCAGTTCATATTTGCCCGCGTATTGTTTCATCACCTAATTACACGTTGGAAACTATTTTAAGATAGATATATATTCCGTAGTATAATACGAAAGAGAGAATAAAATGTGACAAGTCAATGATAACCGATGGTTTATGACTGAAAACTGTTGATAGGAGACGAGTTCGACACCGAAAAATTTTCGCGTGCACGCTCGCCTGGTCACGTGATATCATATCGTCAATTTGTTTTTTTTTTCTGATTTCTATATCATAACACAATAACACGTTACGACGTAACGAAATTAGTGATGGGCAAATCGCATTTGAATGATTTTCTCTTGAATGGCATTTGCTGGGTGTATTTGCTTTTTTGATTACACGAAAAGGATGTACAACTTGTTGGTATATATTTTTTATATAATATTTAGACAATCAAACGAACATAATTTATTACAAGAGATTTCAATTACACGTACCTATATGAACCCACGTTGTTTAATAATGATTGGGAAATGGAGGTAATCTACTTAACAAACATGAAAGGTATGGCCTTAAGGGCAAAGTTAACGACTGCTTCTGTTCATATTTGACTTATCGTCGCCAATTTGTACGGTTGCGAGTTGACAATGACAATGTCGATTCGACAGTTGGCCTGGTCGTGTGTGGTGTGTACCGCAGGGCTCAGTGCTTGGACCGATGTTATTTTTAATATTTATTAATGCTCTGGCACATGTAGCCCGCCAATCACAAACGGTTATTTTCGCAGACGATACATGCCTTACGTGGCACGCTTCAAATCGTGATGACCTAGAGAGATTAATCAACGCCGACATTTCCAAGATATGTGAATGGTTTAATACTAATGAAATTACTCTTAACACTAGCAAACCCAAATTGTTACTGTACAGACAACAAACCAACGTTAACATTGTTATTAATAACTGTCTTGTATCCCTGCTACTGAGGTTAGATTTTTAGGTGTTACTGTGGATACCGGCTTGGGGTGGACCGAGCATATTCAGATGTTGTCGAAGGGCTTGTCATCAGCCTGTTATGCTCTAAGAATTACAGGGCTAAATCTTGGGGAGCATACTGTGAGAGGGGTTTACTTTGCACCATTTGAGTTTCGCATGACATATTGTATTTCTTGTTAGGGCTTCACCATTACAACGAATTTATTTAAAATTTTTAAATTACAAAAACAAGCTGTGCGTCTGATTAGTGGAGAGGACAACAGAGCCCATTGTCGTCCGTTGTTGGTTTCCCAAAAAAATTACTTTATACTCACTAATTATCTATGAGTCGGTGAGTATGGTGTATAAATATAGAAGCATATATACCTATCGAACCGACATTCATTCTTACAACACTCGTAACTGTAATAGTATTAATATTCCGAAAACTAGTACCTCTCTCTGCAAAAATTCTCTGTACTTCATAGGCTTCTCTTTTTTCAATAAATTACCTTCGTTTATATTAAGTTCTCCTAATTCATTTGACGAATTTAGTAATCATAAATTTTGACCTGTCTCCTCATAGTGAACGTGTTTATTGTTTTATTTTTGTTTTTACTATATTTTTTATATATTTATGTAATGTCAGATAACATGCACTTGTTTATTTGCAATAAATCTATATCTATAAGTTTGTTCGCGTCGCATGAACTATTTGCACCATTATGCACTTTAAGAACTTTTGTGTGCAAAAGTGCATAATAGTACAAATAGTTCATGCGACGCGAACAAACTTTATATCTACATCTAAAAAACGAAATTCCACGGTATAATTGTTGCAATTCAAATGTAAATTTTAGGTTTGTAAATTTTAACATTCAAATTATATTTTGAGATATTCGAATACGAGTCGCCCATCACTAAGCATATATTCGAATGTATATGTGCAAGTTTTGTACGTACGAATTTGTGTACAATATGTTTATGTTACCTTGAATCTATAACCTTTAGATTATGACGAATTATATACGCAGTAATCGTATCATTAATGTATGGTGTTTCGATGTTTTTACTGTTTTATTTTTGATTAAATCATCAATATTTTTTACTTATGCAATATGATGCAATTAATACAGTACACTCAACAATTATGGCTAGAAACCTAATATATATATAGATAATGATAGGGTATAAAATATACGATTTCTATTTTCATTTTATTTAGATTTTCAATATGATTTCGTAAATTAAAACGTTTCGTTTCTGCAGTTGTTATTTTGAATTCGTTGTGCTGGCAATTTCGTAAAATTAAACTTTAATAGTAAGAAGTGAGAGGTTATCTTTTTGAGGTAATGTACTTTCAACAATGTTTCAAATTAAAATATACTCAATTAGAAGGAATAATTTGTTCGACTTGATTTTTTTGCATCAGAATGATCATATTTAAAGCAAGCTATAATAAGAATGTGAACATTTTATCTTTGATATTTGTTTGGGAAAAAGAAAATTTATCTCTTAATATAGTTTTTGTGAAGAAACCTGTTTATGAGATATTCTGTAACGTCTCTCATAACATCAGTTCTAAGATACTTATATTATCTATTACGTTGTTATTAATGTTTGTATTGTATCATGTAATTATTGTTAATTAATTTCAAATTAAAGTCTGCAATAGTAAATGAGGTTACGAGATTTTTGGCGCTACTAATTGTAAGTCTAGACAAATAGAATTAGACACCTATAATTATACATGTGACCTTAATGTAAATTATATTTATTCCCTGTGGCTTAACAGTAATTAGGCATTCCAAACAAGTTTGGAATTGCAACACTCAATAACCTCAATTAACTATAAATAGTGAAATGGAAGAAGTTTATTAATTAACGATTTCGTGATTATTTCTAAGATGCAAACGAATATATCAAATATTTCCATTTTAATATTTAAGCTTTTCAAAGTCAACTCCCATCGATTCTACCTTTCAATTCGAGCAATGTATTTGCCTTCATTGTTATCTATATACTACACAAAGAGAAGGATTTGCGAATATAAGGAAAACTGTAATATTCAAACACAAACTAGGTATTCGAGAGAGACAATATAAGCAAAATTGATTTCGCGGAACCGTGCAAAAACCTTTTGTAGACAGTAGCCTTTGATCTGCCGGGCATATTGTCGTGAAAATTTCGAGTAATTGTTTGCTTTTCAGTCAATAAAAAAAAATATATAATAAAGCACTACCGGCGCTTCCGTGTGTGTGTTTTCATCCAACAGCGTCTACGGAATATGATTCCAGCTTGTCATAAGCGCAATTTTTTCGCATTGTTGTGTTTCATTTCCGCTCATCCACCTGAATATTTGTTCCTTCTACCTGCTGGGAGAACGCGCGCACAGCCTCAGGCTGCATGCTGTACTTGATGATTGCGTGACGCTAATAAACTTTATTATAATTTGACGGTGCATGCAAGAATTTAATAATGATAAATCGATCGCAGCAGTTCATATTAGATATCTGCTAATATACATGTCAGGCATAGCAGAATGTCCCGGAACGGCTTAATTACAGGCGAACGAAAAGATAGCTAGAGGGAGGCGTTTGTATAACTTCATTTACTATAACAGACGAGGTACGTCATTACTTGCAAATTCGGGCCATGCAATACCATATTATTAAAATAACCAACTAACATATAACTTACTCATGTTCAATTAAAGATACTATATGTTGGTGCCTACTGCTTTTTAAATTGCATGCTTGTCACATCTTCCCAATGTATTCCCACCAATTTAGTTATAGCTGTCAACTGTCAAAGGGTTATATTCTGCATTTGCAGTAAAGTGTGGGAATTTGCGTTTATACTTGGTATATATTTATTTAAAATAAGTAGTTATTACAACTAAACCATACTGAAACCACTGTGTAACTAGTCGAAGCAGTTAATAGTTTTGTTAATTGTGTATTTCGACGCAGAACGCGAGAACAAGGGGCCATTACTCCCGTTAACTTTCGTGCAAGGAGTATAAAATCCATATATTTTGAATGTCATATTTTTTACGGTATTTCGTTTTTAGAGAGTAACGAGTGTTCTAAACATTCATTTTGCAAACATAAGCAAAATTTCATCCAGGAGTAAACAAGAAATTACATCCACTAACCCAAAACGAAAATGCATACGAAATAAATGTTGTAAAAATTGATTATTCTACTCATTGTCAATGTGCTATTGGAAACACAATTTATGACATGTACGAAAACTGTGAGTATATACAAATATTGTTTACAAAAGTGGTTTCTTCACATACATTTTTCAGACTAACAGCACACATTAAACATTTTGAACAGTGCTCTTAAAGAAAAAGACATTTCTATGGTTGAAACACATTGTTGTGGTAAATATTATTTCTTCTCAAAGAAAAAGTAGTTTGTTACGAAACGATGGATGAAGTATGGCAGATCGGAGGATGCATACTATTGTATAAAGCGGATTGAATTAAATTAGTCTGGAAATTTGACGTACTTGGTGTACAACATATTGGAAAGGAGTAGATTCAGAAGTAGTAAATCAGAGAGATTGGTTTGGATAGAAAAGAAACTTGCATACTAATCGTTACTGTGAATACTTTAAGCGATAATGGTCCCGATTAATAATAATAATAATAATAATAATAATAATAATAATAATAATAATAATAATTTATTTCCTACAGGTAATACCCAATTACAGGAAAACATAATGCACACATCTGCAATATAAATTACACATGCGTTAATAATATAAATTAAATAAAGATCAAACATTCAAAAAAAATTACATAAATTCTTACGAGCTAGACTAAAAAATTCAATTTTATTTATTAAATTAAATTTGAAAAATAATTATGAGCGTACTCAGTTATGAAACTTAAACTATCGCTATTAAGGTCGCAACTATCAGAGATTCTATTGTAGTACTCGCACATTAAGGAAATAGGGGAAGAACGTAGAATATTAATTCGATTTGAAACACAGTAGAAAGTTGGGTGAGAACGAGAATTCAGCCTTGGAATATTAAAATTTAATTTGGATAAAAGCCATGGACAATCAATTCTACCATGAATCAGACAAAATAAAAATTTGACCAAACTAATAATTCTCTTTACATATAAGGAACTGAAATTAAAGTGATTTAAAAGAACAACGTAGTCGAATCCTCTCACCGGGTATATTCCTTCAACTAAATAGTATAAAAACTTCAGAAATTTTCTTTGAACAGACTCAATTGCGTTAATATGTGAAAATAAATTGAACCAATAATAATCGCATATTCTAATTTAGATCGAATAATGAATAGAATAAAGTGCTAAGTGTGATAGTGTTTTGAAAGTCCCTGCAATTCGATAAATAAAGCCAAAGAGTTTAAAACATTGAGCAACATACCCGCAATATGGTTAGAAAAGGATAGCCTAGGAGTCAAATAAAACGCCAAGATCTCTAACATTCTCAGTGGATGTTAAAATAGTGCCGTTGATAGAGTAAGGATAAATAAAGCGATTCACTTTCTTTGTATACATCATAGATGTGCATTTAGAATGTTCAGGAAAGCCTACACCTATTGCACCACAAGAGAAGGCATCAATGTCACGTTGGAGAATCTCAGCTACTACTTGAGTTAACTGATGTAAATATTTAACGTCGTCGGCAAACATTAATTTTCTCAGACTGAATGTTGGTGACTAAATCATTAATAAATATTAGAATAAGAGAGGCCCCAAATTAGATCCCTGCGGAATGCCAGAAGTAGGAGTAATAACACTTTGAAATATAATTGCGATACCTAACGCACTGTCTTCTATCCAGCAGGTAAGATGCCAACACACGCATTAAAGAATCAGACAGTCAAACGCACGCAATTTTCTGAGAAGTATGTAATGGTCAATTTGATCAAAGCTTTGCAAAAATCGAGATAAACACATCAACTTGACCACTGTTATCCATCGTTTCAGAGACAAACTGCGTAAAGCAGGCTAAATTAAATTTATTATACTCACTTGTGCTTTTTTGTTATTTTTTTCCACTGGTGCCATGATTAACATACTTTAAATTCTGATTTGCAAAAAGAATCATCACTAATATTAACGGTAAATGTTATTTTTAAGAGTTTGTTTATTCACTTGTCAAAAGTGTTTGACAGTTAAATAACCTAACGGTTTGTTTACGTTTTGACGAACAGAAAATTTGCAACACGGCGTGACGTCATAGCAATACTTCACCGTAGACCCTTGTCTGTTATAGTAAATGAAATAGTTTCTTGTATATATTGCTATATTATTACCACTAACTACAAAATTTTTGCTCGGATTATAATCCTTTTTTTATTCACAGTTTCTTTTACATCATGACATCTCTTAACTGACAAATCTATATAATAATTATCAAACTAAAACAATCAACAACATATTTCCTTAGGTTGAGTTCACTTCAAATTAAGTGAATTAAACAAGTCTTGACCCTTTCCCCTCCGGAGGGGAAGTAACTTAGGTATCAATCCTCAGAGGCGCTGGAGTCAACATGCAAGTACATAAAGTTGCCTACATATAAGGAAAGGAAACCTGTTAATAATTGCATATAATTTAGGCGTAAGTACGCCACTACAATTACCATTTATTCTAGCTTGCAAAATCACTTGCATTTCTTAAGCATTTCAATAACTCTTAATTTCATTGATAAGTTGCACCTCTTTTAAGAAAACTTATTATTCTAGAACAAAAATGATTATTTCGTTCTAGCCATTTCTAGTTAACAGAAGCGTTATGTTGACATCTAGAAAATCAAATGAAAGCTACATACACAACATAACAGTTTTACAAAAATTTCGTGAAATCGTGAAATCATTATTTAGATATTGTACCCTATTTAAGTGTTTGCGTAATACGTTGACCGGAAATAATACATTTTCACCTGTTATTTTCATTCCACCTGAGACTTTTAACGTAAAGTGCCGGTTGATAAGTGTTTAATTTGTGGCGCAGAATCCGCTTCTACAAAATTATTTTGGTTCGCACTAAAAGCTGGCAGGTCCATGCTTCATAAATATTTTTATGCTATAAACATTTAATGTTAATTTACCTATTTTGTAAAATTATAAACCTATACAATGCTTTTTCCTGGGAAATATTTGTTTATTTACAAAAATACCTTTATACGTTCCCAATTGATGTTATTTTTTGAAAATTGATTGTATTATTGCGATAATTTATCATTTTTTTTTTAGAATGTACGTTAGCAATAATAAAGCAGCCAATTTTCAAACAATAACCATATAAGAGGCGAAACAGTAGGCTATACATTCAAATTCCGCGCTCTTAGTGACGCTAGCGCCCTCTATGGATTGATACCAGAATCGTTCAAAATCGGTCCTCACCATATTGCACAGGCGTAGCAACTTTTTATCGTTAAGTTAACTATCTCTAGTGTACCTTATCTCTGCTAGATATGAACATCAAATTGTCGACATTAATTCTGATATATAAACACGTAAAAAACGTCACTTATAATTATACTTTCTAAAACCTTGGCGGTATGGAAACGCCATAGCGATATCTAGAAAGGAGGGTTATAGTGTACTACTATATACTTATAAGTCAAAGAACTTTACAGCAGTATATAGTGTTTGAAGGTTTTAAAACTGTTATATACGGAAAAACGATCTTGTTTTCAACCATTTTTAATGCAGTGTTACAGTTACTAAATTATTACTTGATTTAGGAATATTAAAAATATTCCTGTATTCAATCAAACAAATAATTTGGTTAGTAGATTTATTTGAAGCTAGCGCAGTATTTATTAATTTAATTAAACATTTACGTGGAAGTAAAAATAAATATCGCATTATATTTTCGTATAGCAGTTTTCTCCCCATATAGTACAGCAGATGAGCAGATATACTTATGTATAGTAGAGAAATTGTCGCATAGATGGCGCATCTCCTATTTCATTCCAGTAACAGATAATATTTCGTACGAAATAGGCTGGAAACTACGATCAAACATACTAATCTGGTATGTTTACTGGAACAACATCTGATAGGAGTCATCACCATTGAAAGGAGGATTTCTTTAGCGGCAAGTAGAGTGCTAGGATGGTCACGGCGACCAGCTCACTAATGCTACTTAGGATTTACAACATTCTAACGGCAAATCCCTCCTTAGTGCATATGGGCTTTTGGAGATAATTCATTTTCATTTCGATTAAAAATGATCACGGCATTTTTTTGTGTTTACGCTTAAGTCTAAAATGAATAAATGTTATAAGAAAAGAAAAAAATGCTTACGGTTTTCTGCCAATCTGCGTAGTTTTCAAGTTCAAAATAAAAAGGACTTGAATCAACTATCAATATCTTTCACTTAAAAGAATAAACTGTTTCAACGAAAAATATATTATTTTCGAGGAAAAGCGTGAATTTAAAGTTATATTCCTTTTCAAGGAAACATCAAATCATATTGACCATATAAAAAACGCAAAAGTTTTGGTTTAATGCAATTTCTTTTAAATGAAAGGATATTTCTCTCAGTGTACAACATAATTTTAAAACCCTTACACCTGTATTATCAAGTAGCAATATAATTTATTATGTTTATTATCTAAAAATAAAGAGAATATAGTTATAATTTCTTTATTTATCTTATCGGATATCTGTTTAATTGCACATTAGATGTACGCATATGATATTCAAATCCTATCATATCTTCGTTTAGCGGTGACATTCGATTTGCCCCCAGTGTATGTCTAAAACAAACAATAAAATTATTTATCCACTTCAAGGATTTCGAAGTGAAAATATAAGTCGAAGTAACTTACAATAACCAATCCGGCATCACTGAAAGCGTACTCTCGAACACCTTTGCGACTATCAGTGCTGCTGGATTCGATTCTCAGCACGTTACCGCTTAATGTGGCCACACTCTAAAATATTATATAAGTATTCAATATGCTTTCGTAATATTTAATTGCTTACGTTCACTTTAAATCCACTCAGAATTTCATCTTCGAATGTTTGACCGAGTGTGAAGACGGTCGAAGATCCCGAATCAGATATTAAACTGATTTTGTCACCTGATACGGTGACATCCAACGTTGGTTTTAAGGAATTTAGCACAGTGGCTAGTTCATCAGTCATTTCGGTACCTAAAATTTTAAATTACGAAATAATATAAATATTTATCGAGAATGAAAGTTTTTCTCACCTAATCCTTTCAAGTATGGGATAAAATTCTCGTTGCTATGCAACTTATATTTACCCTCTATTTGAACCATAATATCTCTTTTATATAACACCACCAAAAACACAAATAATTAATAATGCCGCAGAAATATCGTCATTAACAAAAAAAAAATTGCAATGAGGAGAGGTATTGGTTATCGGTTCTATTTATATGATCTTGCATACCTGAATATACATTATATCAAAGATATATTTATTATACACGAATGAGATAAGCTGAATATTAATCTCTGGTATTGCAATTTTGTTTTTAATATCGATAAATAACGTGTTAACAGTTATTAAAAAAATATGTAGGTGCACTTTTATTAGTTATTACAGGCTTTTTATTCCCATCGTTTCCCCTCAATAAAACGTCTCGGTTATTATGACAAAAACGACACGCCTACCCCAGCCAAATTTCACTAGATCTAGAGATTTCCATGCCATTTAGTGACTTATGAAAACTTTTATGCGAAGGCTCGATTATTATTTTTTCTTCAAGACGTTCTATAATTAATCTTTAAACCGCCAGCATGGCCTGCAATTCTATAATCCACCAAGGACAGGCGAACGTTTAAATACAAATAAAAAAAGGAACAAAGGCTTCAAGTGCAAACCTTGTGGTACCCCATACCTGATATAATAGAAATCGTCAACATTGGACGCTATTCTATAAACCACCAAAGAGAGAAGATTATTTTATTTAAATAAAAAAATAATAATAAGGAACGAAGGCCCCAAGTGTGAACGTTGCGGTATTCCAGATTTAATTCCATTAGAAGAAGAAACAATTATAAGCAATACAACAAACAAAATTGTTTAAATAAGTGTAGAGAAGTTATAAATTTCTCAGTAAAACCAATATTCGTGAGCTTAAGAAGTTGTATTTTATGATTAATGGTGTCAAATACTTTGGTAAAGTCCCTGTATGAAACATCAATTTGTTGACGATTATTCAGGGCCTCACTGACAAATTGAGTAAACCTTAGCGATTGTTGATGCTATTTGCATCTGCTTTGCAGCTGTTACTGTCTCGATATCAGGTACATACGATCATCTCTAGCATAGATAGCTACATATGTACAAACACATCAATCAAAATATAACGTATTTTTGCAAATTAAAGTTGGAAACCTAATGGTTTATATACAATGAAATTATTTTTTTCGTGGAATAGAATAATGGCATAATACATAGGGAGTTTTATTTAAAATTCTTTTCTTGATAAATGTTCTAGATAAATGTGCACTTCCGGGCAAAATGACAAAATGCAAATACTTTATGTTGGTCTAAAATGGCATACTGTGTCATTTTATACCAACAAGAACCAAGCCGGTTTTTGACATTCTTTTTTTTTTAGCAGTGGTTGGCACGTATAAAAACATATCTACCTAATCCATAAACCTGGAATGAAGCTGATATGGAGGTAATAATATAGGCAGTGCAAAATGGAGATATGGGCTAATGGAACGGAACATTGAACACACGACTAGCAGATGGGTTGACTGCATGCTAAGAGGCAGAGTGGTCTATGCTAATATGCTAGATAAAAATATCGCCATGAGGACCACTAGAGGGTGTCCTCAAGGGGGAGTACTATCACCACTGCTGTGGAGCTTGGCCTTGGATGATCTCGTCAGATCATTAAACGACAAAGGAATATGGACGCAGGGGTACGCTGATGACATTGTCATCGTAGCTAGGGGCAAGTTCCCAGGCGTGGTGGCGGGCATCATGCGTAATGCACTGCGAATGGTGGAGGAATGGTGCCTTTCACAAGGACTCTCAGTTAATCCACAAAAAACAAAGTTGGTTGCCTTTACCAACATGAGAAAACTCAATGACCTAGGCGGCATTAGACTGTTTGGGCAGGAGTTACAATTAACCAAGGAAGTAAAGTATGTGGGTGTTACCCTTGATGCGAAACTGAGCTGGAAAATCACTTAGTTAAAACAACGACCAGGGCCACGCAACTATTCTGGCGCTGCAGGAGAGTTGCTGGCAAAACCTGGGGATTAAAGCCGAAGGTGATCCATTGGCTATATACTGCCGTGATAAGACCAGCGATAACATACGGAGCAGTAGACTGGTGGAGGAGGACAGAAGTGTCCTCCGCAGCGAAGCTGCTGACCGCTGTCCAGAGACAGGTATTGCTGGGTATCACTGGCGCAACTAACAGTACAGGGACCGCCTCTTTGGAGACCATTGTGGGCTTCCCCCCGCTGGAACTCTATGTGAGAGCGGAGGCAATGAATGCGATCCTTAAACTGAAAGCCAACAACCTGTGGCATCCCACTTCGGGTGGAGGACACACTTATACTACGGGCACGTTGCTGGACGGGCCATTGCTACAAATGCCCACGGACAGCATAGTACCCGAAATTATCTTCACTGAAAAGGTGAAAATCTCCATACCGAACAGAGACCAGGCACGTAGTGAAATCACTGCTAACGAAAACTGGTACACGGATGGATCCAGCCAGGGGACAGGAGCCGGTATTTGTGGGCCCAGTCCTAATCAAAGGATATTGATAAGCCTGGGGAAACATACAACGGTCTTCCAGGCAGAGGTATTCGCCTTGCAGCCTGTGCAGAAATGATGCAAAAGGGGGCTGCATGAGGAGGAAATTAATATAATGACTGACAGTCAGGCTGTCATTAAGGCAGTCTCAAACCCTGTAACTAGGTCAAAACTAGTTAGGGACTGCCAACAATCCCTCAATGCACTGGCACGAGACAACACGGTGTCTCTGATTTGAGTGCTGGGACATGAGGGTATAAAGGGCAACGCAATAGCCGATGAACTACCCAAGGAGGGCTCTAAGAGACACTTCATGGGTCCAGAGCCCGTATGTGGGATTACTATGGATTCCGCAAGAAGGGAAATCTGGACCTGGTTAGATAAAGAAAGTACAAAGAAGTGGAGGTCTACTGAAGGTCAACTCCATACCAAAACGCTGATAGGGGATGGGAATGGTAGTTTCTCTGATAACCTAGTCAAGCGCAGTAAGAAAGAAGTTAAAACCATTACTGAGTTGGTAACTGGACACTGTCCTCTGAAAAAGCATCTATACAACACAGGCCGTGTAAGCGAACCGGGGTGTAGAAGATGCGAACTACAGGAGGAAACGAGTTTACATGTAATCTGCACATGTGAGGAACTAAAGGTACTCAGGCAGAAATATTTCGGGAGAGATCTACTGGAGCCCTCGAAGGTCCTCAAGTTTCCACTGGGCAAGATACTGGGCTTTATAGAGAACACCAAGGTGCTCGAGTGGAAATAAGAGAATCAATAGGGATGGTACAATGAGTACCAAGCTCAAGTGCCCGGACATCAAGTGCCCACCCTAACTTGAATGAATGAATGAATGAATGAATGAATGAATGGTGATATGGGATGGTTCATTGCCTCTAAAAGATTCAATGTACCACAAGCAACACTCGAAATAAAGAATCACAAGAAGGAAAGAGGCTTGAACACCTATGGTCCCACTTTTTCTATTGAGCTTGAGCGTTTGATAATTAGATTAGATTAGATTAGGGTTGGGCCAGCCTATGGACCTGTTTCACCGCGACCTTTTCATATATATTGTGATTCCCTTTTTTCCTAGAAGACACTTTAATCTTGCCCTCTTAATTAGGCCTATCATATTTGAGAGCGGCTTCTTTATGTAGCTACTAGCTGTGGGGTTCTCCTCCCCCATTACTAGAAACCTTGTCCTCGCCAGGCCTTCACATTGGCACAGCACATGAACTGGTGTTTCTTCCTCCTCTTGACAGTATATGCAGATTGCATCATCTGCCAGGCCTATGTTGTACATATGCCTATTCAATCTACAATGACCAGTTAGCAGACCTACAATCATTTTGACAGTCTTCCTGTCTTTATTCAGTAGATCTCTCGTGAATTCAAGCCTCTGCTCCTTTAGGAACTCCTTTGCCTGTCTTTGTCCCGGTGATTTTGGCCACCACTCTCCGGACTGATTATGTATCCATTCATTGATGGATTTTTTAATTTGCGATATGGGTAGTGCCGGAAGACGGGCCAAGTATTTGATGGCGAATAACATTAAAAAAATTGGAAACTTGAATGTTTGGACCCACTACCACCGAAATAAGACTGTTGGCACTCGAATTCGTAGAACAAAATAATAAAGTACACAGATTTAATCCAACAAAGAAAACAGCTGGTTGGAGTTAGTCCATAGATTTTAGAAGCGGGAATCCAGATATTTCATTGAAGCCACATCCGCTGCTCCTGCGCAAGGTTTCAACAAGCCCCAACCTAACAATTTTTTGAAATATTTAAAAGAACAATGGTAGAACATAGTAGTTTACTCAGGTAGAAATATTTCGGGAGAGATCTATTGGAGCCCTCGAAGGTTCTCAAGTTCCCACTGGCAAGATACTGGGCTTTATAGAGAACACCAAGCTGCTCGAGTGGAAATAAGAGAATTAATAAGGATGGTACAATGAGCACCTAGCTCAAGTGCCCGGACTTTAAGTGCCCACTCTAACTTTAATGAATGAATGAAATGAAATTTAGTTTTGAGCGTATCTATAATGTTGATAAATCTGTGCCCTCAACCCTCAACAGTTCAACAATTCAAGTAAATAAATATTGCAAAATTATGGAATCACCTTACATTAACATAAAACAAAGTTAGCGGTCTGTGCATCATGAAAAAGATATTTTTGAAAAATTACAACGCATTTTATTACATTTAGTTAACAATTAAAAAAAAAATAACTGTACAATGGGTATGCAACCCGGCATACACAATGTTAATATTAGACAAAACCGAATCTCAGCGATTTTTCCTGTCTTCTAATGTTGACATATCGATGAAATTTGATTACGAATACATATAAAAGTCTTATTAAACTAAATTTAAGTAAAATAAATACACTGTAAAAAAATATGTTCTCTCGGACTGAAATCGATCCAAACTTTGATCTGTCAAAATCTTCTATACCAATATTTAATATTTTGATTCTAATAATTGATATCGATCTGTAGGTGAGTTTCTACTGATTATTTCCTGAAGAGAAAATTATGAAGGAAGGTCTTCTACATCACTTGGCCTCGTCTGGCCGTTTATATTGTGACGTTTTATCATTTTTGTTATATCCCTTTAAAAAAAAAATAGGTAAAACCACGATACAAATAATACGGTATGCTTACGCGCATATGGAAGCTACGTCAGATAGGAGCGCCACATACTAGATTCAAAATGACTGTCGTAATAAAAAAACTGTTTTCCGGAAAAATTTATCTATATTTATTACCAATTTAATGAGTGAAGTTAGCTACATACAAATTTCATACACTAAATGAATTTTCTTGACATTTAGCGACATTGGCGTTCGTGTTGTAGTATTTTTCGATTATTTATCTTATAATTTTTTTCAAACCGCTTTTATTTACATCTAATATCACCAACAATAGTATTTCTGAATACTGTAAGAAAATAAGGGAATTTATCTGTGGTAATTAGCTCAACAAACAGGTAAAAAATCAATATTAACATTAAGTGAAATAGTTTATTACATTTTATAATTTTATAGGCTTATCATACACTTCAGCGCAACGAGTTGTCAAAAGAAAGTTACATTTTCATCCCTATAAAGTTTCTACGGTACAGGAATTATTACCATTAGATCACGATAGGCGATTGGAATATTGTCGTTGGTTTTAATAACAATTTAAGCGACGATGACTTGCTAAACAGATCATTTTTCTCGGATGAAGCCTGGTTTCATCTAACAGCCTATATCAATTCATAAAACTATCGTATCTGGTCTGCAGAAAATCCACACGAATTTCGAGAAACGCAATTGCATCCCGTAAAAGTTGCAGTTTGGTTAGCTATGTCCAGGCAACGAATAATGAGGCTAATTTTCTTCGAGGAAACTGTAACAGCCCAACGTTACCAACAGATGTTGGAATTGTGTATTGCAGAGTTACAAGAAAATGAGCTTGAAGCAGGTTATTTTCAGCACGATAATGCTCTGGCACATACTACTCGACAAACCTGCCAATATCTTCGACAGTTTTTTGCTGACAGGGTCGTTGAAGCACAAAGATGGCCACCAAGATCGCCCGATCTAACCCCATTAAGTTACATTCTTAAGTTTTGTCACTTAATAATTATACCAGTTGTGTGTTATAATTGAAAGTAATAAATAAATTTACTTAAACACCAGTTAGTATTGAATTGTAAAATCATAATTTAGTAAAGTTAAATTAATTACATTACAAGCAGAAACATCAATCGATAGTCGTTTAAATAATGCGAGTTCAAATATATTATAGATTACGTTTTCCTTATTTATGACAGATCCGTTTACTTTCTTGTGTTCCAACACTGACTTAGTTCAAACCTTCATTACAAACACGCTGCATATACCTACACCCTGCTACTATCTATAGGAGGGGAATTGACAATCTTTTTGAATCTCATAGTATATAATTATTACTATATGAAAATCGATTTCGAGCGTGAGGGTTTTGTTAATGTGAAAGGTAAGATTAGAAAATCCGGATGGGGTTACGGAACATATTTCAAAAGCGTTAAGGTGTTTTCACGATTCAATTTTCTAGAAAAACCACGAAAACACTTTGTAAACACACATGAAATTCGCCACAATTGTAGAAATAAACACGAACGCTACTAGATGGCGACAAGATAGATAAAGTAAATTTCAACTTAAAACGGGCTTTTTTAAAGCAAAGCTGCATTTGAATTACATTAATTGGTAGTTGTGAATAATTTGGATTTTAGCATTTTACTATTTACCATACATGTATTTTATTGTTTTCGATACGCTCCTTAATAACGTCATCTGACCGGCCTTGACGAATTTGAAATTCAAAACGAGCATACCGTATTATTTGTACAGTGGATAAAACAAGGTTTACCTAAAATGATATAGTGGTATAGGATTGTTTAAAATCCACAGTTTATTTGAATCCTAAACAAGTGTCTTATGATATTAATGATTAATTAGCAAGGTTTACAGTGTAGCCTTAGCTGTAGGTAACGTAAATATATCATTTTAGGTTAGTTTCCCCAACTTTCAATTATAAATTAGGATGTCGGAGTGTTGATTTCAGAAGCTTAGTGATCACCCACCAGCCTCTAGCAGGTACACAATACGCATCATGGAAAAATCATCAGCCCAATACACATTCCGTATATCCGCGCACCTTTTAACGGAAGAGACGACTCGAGCAAGACGCCGTTTTCCATTACATATTCGCGCTTACATGCTCTCGGCGGGGTCCCCCTGCATTATTACATCGTCCGTCGTCTAGCTCGCGTACAAGGGGCATCCCCTACTCCGCACGCCGCGAAACGAGAGGGGAGCCGTCCTCTCCGGCTGCCAGATCATACGGCGCAGCATCTGTCAGGAGGAAGTTCACGCCACTTCAGTCCACTTTGGGCCTTAATTCTGTGCGGATCTGTTTCTCAATAACCCAGTACCTCCCTCGTTAACCCTCGTATTTTTCCCGGATAATTACTTACCGCATTAAAATAAAAAATATGTATCTATCGTAAATAAAAATTCTTTTGAAAATTCAAAAATATATACACAATTATATATATATAAATATATAAACTTCGACAGGGATTAAGAGAAAGATTTTCGCTCTAAAATTGGCAAATATTTATATAAACAAGCGTCAGAATAAGTTGAAAAAAAAAAAATTAAAAAACATTAATAAACAGTGGCATTTTTCTAACACCTTAATTTCCAACCGCATACTATATTTTCCACCTTATTTAAATCGATTAATAAATAGAAAATAAACCATAACAAATAAATAAAATATACTAAAAGCATTAAATTATACAAAAATAATAAAGAAAAGAGTCATAACAACAGCTCCCAAATTTACATTAATAGAAGTACAATACGTAGCGTAAAAAAGCAAATAACTCGTGATTCTTTCCTCCTGAATAACTGCCGAATCGTGTGTAAAATACCCGAACTGAAGAATTGAACGACTGCGTTCGTATTTCTTTCCTCTACTGAACAGCCAATAAACATATATAACGGAAAAAAGACACGAGTACAGAAATAAAAAAAAAGTGAAAATTACCAAATTACGTGAAGGACGAACAGTCAAGACTTGTTGTCAACAGCTTATGGTGAGTTTTTCTTATAGATTAGCTTCTCTTTTTTCCTTATCGTTAGATATAAAAATGTTGTATGATCAAAAATTTTCTCAAAATTACAAATCAATTTAAAGGAAATGTTTTGAAAATTGTGCAAGTTAACATAAAATAATGATAAACATAATATGCTTAAGCTGTTTACTAGCTGAAAATATTGAAGTATTATGGAAATTCAGTGAAATAGAAAAAAAATATTAACCAAAAAGATAATTTGCATTAACTATCAAAAAACGGATGAGTGAATAAAACCAAATAATCTTATTTGAAAAAAATAAAATAAAACATACAGCCAATTTTCAGTACACAAAGAATATAAATTAAGGAACGTAAAATATGCGCTAGCATAAATTAATTTTTTTGCTTTGGATTTCAAAAAAATATTGAAGTTGACCTAGAATTAGTGTAGTTACAAGTCCCCAGAGGATTATTCTCTGTATTAACAAGTTAATTACCCAATAGGTGGTTACTCCCAGCCCAATTCAAGATATAAAAATATCACTTTTAATGCCTGTAATGATTTTATTGAATTTCCTACGACGATAATTGCTAAACCCCTCATTTACAGGATAATATTTACCTGCTTACAACATATGAATCCGGAGGCCGGAATGACCATAAAATACAGCTCCCTCAGGTGTTAACAAAACCTAATTTTAATTTTAAATTGTTTGCAATGCCTGATAAAATTATTATAACTAATGGGCATTAATGATCTTGAAATAATCATATTTTAATGTAACATCTACGGATTATTAAAGCTCAATTACTTTTAGAGGATTAATGCATTGATTGTGAAATTGGTCCTAAATATAGCATTAGTTACTGGCTATTATCTGCTAAAAATATAAAATAATCAGGTTTAGATTACGACTTCATCCTTATTTAATGACTGGTTTTGCGACACTTTGCTGCCAAATTTATCACAAGGTAGTATGGTAGTGACGTGGATAATACTTCGGATCATTCGCGACAAGAAAAAACAAGTTTGCTACAAAATGTAATAATAAGAAAAATGTTAAAGAGTTCTTAGAAGTAAACGATTTGTATTACCAATTATTAGAGATGTTGAACGCAAAAAAAAATATTTAAAAGATTGTTATAGGGATAAAAGTCCTATGATAGCATTTTTCATCCCATTGAAATGATTTGGTCTCAATTCAAAAATATCATAAAGCGAACAAATCAAACACCGAAATTTAGTGAAAGTTTACTATAGCCCACATAACGGCACAATTTAAAATTAAAATTAGGTTCTGTTATTACCTTAGAGGGCCGCATTTTATAGTCATTGCGGCCTCCGGATTTATATGCATATATAAGCAAGTAAATCGTACCCTTTAAATGAGGCGTTTAGCAATTATCGTCTTAGGAAGTGCAATAAAACCATTAGAGACGTTAAAAAATATATTCATACTAGATGATTCGATCACAGACGGTGATTTATGAAATATGGTGTAGCTATATGTACTTCTTTTGTATGAACATGAATTTTATTAGACATTACAAACCACATTAGTTGATTAGTTAATTTTGTGAGCGCACATGTATATGTATCTTGCCACACGACTTGTTTTTTCTGTAAATAAACTATATTATTTATTATATACAGGGTGTCCTACGGTGATTTAGACACGAAATATCTTAGATAGTATTGGGAACGCCACATAATATAGTATGTTTAGATTACTCTTAAAAGTTTTAGTTTTAGATCACGTGACATTAATTTAAAAAAATTAAATTGAACAGCCTGTATATTTTTGTAGTTTTAGATTCCTCTCGATAAATTGGTTCAATTGATTTATCGCACTTACTGTCTATTATGATTACCTCGTCTGTTATTAAGAAATGAAGTTGGTATTTTATAGCCAATACATCGAAGTAATTAGTGAAGTATTGGATGAAATATGGAGTAAGTTGACAACAAACAGATGTTAAAAAATCAGAAATAAAAAAAACAGTAATCTGGTAGTCTACATCCCTACATCACATATTAACATAGAACATTGTAGCAAGTGTCAATTTAATGTCAAATTGACATTGTTTATTAATTCATAATGCCTTTTCTTTTTACGCCCAAGGAATATGCTGGTATGCCCATTGTTTATAGCGAATGCGAAAAAGATTGTAGAAGAGGTAGAAACTTCTATAGAACTCAGTACCCAGATCGTTTAACACCTAATAAAGATACGTGTAAAAATGCTGAACGAATTACGCACTGGCTATTCTCCAAATGGACAAGCGAAACAGGAAGCTCCTAGGAAAAAACTTGTTCAAACCGGCGAAAAAAGAATTCTTATTCTTGCCTATTTACAAATTAATCCCCACGCCACTATTTGATATCGGGAAGAAGAATTAAGTATTAGCAAATTAATAATCCAGGGAGTACTGAAGAATCAGAAGTATCATCCTTATAAGATACATCTAGTACAAAGTTTGACCACTCGAGATCCCGACCAATGCTTAACATTTTTCGCCCACATGTACCTCCGCATAGAAGCGGATGTATATTTTTTGGATAAAATTTTATGGAGTGACGAATCAAAATTTCATAAGAACGGGACTGTTAACCGTCATAATTGCCACTATTGGTCTTCCGAAAATTCAAAATGGACAAGGGGAAACAGATTTTAAGCAATCTGGGAAGTGAATGTGCCATGTTGTATATTTAATGGTCATTTAATTGCTCTATATTTTTATGGACACACTGACCGGTGAGAGATATTTGGAATTTTTGCAAAATACGCTCCAGATCCTACTGACTAAAAGTTTTAATAGTATATTTCAAACCAAGGCCAAGGGAGAAAAGTGCTCTATTGCGGGCCGCTGGCAAATATTATAATTGCCCAAGGCCTTCAGTAGCACTTTCCCCACGTGGTTTGAATACTATTTTTTCCCAGCCATTCCAATTTTAAGTAAATGTCTAAAAATAATAAAGACATACCTGTGAGTGACATTATAGATAGTAGGCTTAATCTGTCAAATATTTTTTTGAGAACTATCCAGTTAGCGTCGTTTTAAAAGTGTTTAATAATAGTTTAATTGAAATTTAATACCTAATAATTCAGCAATTATCTCATAAATGGACTCAAACTGGGTCGAATGTACTAATGTCATCTATCAATAAGATGTACAGTTTCATCATGTCAATGTCACTTACTTTTCCGCCCTAGGGAGGAAAAGTACAACTTCGGGAAGGTGGTACTTTTCCTCCCTCAAATGAGCTGCTGGGAAAAAAAAGTAATTTAAACACGCCATATTATGCGGTGGTCCCAGTAATATCTATCCACCAAATTAAACTTTTATGATACAATTCGTTGCCAAGATAGTTAGGGGACAATCGTCATGGGACACCCTGTATTTGAAATTCAAATGGCGATTTGCTATTGTTTCATAGGGCAGTAATTCATAATCAATGCGGCTCCTGAATGCATATGCTAACAAGTAAACTGCATCCTTAAAATAAGGAGTCAGGGAATTGTCGTCACAGAATGTGCAATAAAAGCATATTACAGACGTTAAGGTGGTATTCTTATATCTTGAAATGCGCAATATGCAAACATTTATTTACCCTACGTTAAGATTGTCCTATAAATGTGGTTTTACAACAAAAGAAGAAGAATTGAATATGATTCTAAGCCATGGAGAATTCCGTAGTAATATACATACATATCTGGAGCAGTGTGACTTATGTTCTACTCTTTATTATTAAAAGCTGATTTTCCATCGTATTTATTTATTTTGAATTAAATACAAACAAATACCTATTTTAAAAAATCTACAAACCTGCTTTATTTCGTTTTCTGTATACAAGGTGATTTATTAGGCTACCGACATTTTTTTTATAAAAAAACTGATGTAATTTTGGCAGAAAAAAAATGTTCATAAATTTATTTAAGAAAATAGAAGATGTCTCGACTGTAATTATTTTCATATTTCAAAATCAGGTAAATATGTGCATAAATTGCTCAAAACTGAAAACAATGTAAATCTACACTGTTGAAAATATTACGGTGTTGGCGTTAATTTTGCGCTAGTCAAATATTTTAGTGTTGATTTTTCCAAACTTTGCCAGACGAGTTGACTACGCGTATTTAATAGAACAGAAATTACTAGAATTTCGTGTGAATTCTTTCTTCAGATATGAGGATTGACTATTTTTCTAGACATTCAGAAGCGTCAACCAATCAGAATTTTTCCCTCGGATAGAAATACAGAAACCCCACCTATTCTAATACAGTATTGCATTATACGCACCACCTGCATTGCACGTGTATCTGTTTTCTTGTTTGATTCTCCCTATTAACATATCCAAACAAACCACCAAATGTGACTGACTTGCAAAGTGTAACCTCGTGTTATTAAACGTTAATTCCAGTGGGCATAAAAAATTTCAACATCTTAAAGATGTATTGGGAACATCTATTTACGCAATTAGTTTAGACTTGAATCAAATAGCATAAACATTCACTTAATTTTATAATGGTTCTCAAAAAATCATTTTAAAATTGGTACGTTTAGTTGAAACCAAGACTTGTGAATGAGTGGTTTTGCATATTTATAATTGAGAAAACGTCTTAAAGAGAGAATATTATAGCACTAAGAAATAGGAGTTGCATATTAAGAAGACGTTGTATTTAGAAAATGGTGTTAAAACACCCAATAGATCGCATTCATTTAGTTAAACAGCTAGTAAATTTGTCTAGTCTAGATCAAATAAAATGTGACTAGAAGTATTTTATAATTCCACCTGTCAATTGGACAAAATAACCCCTTAGCAATAGACAATACTTGACTATCTTTGCTCGTCAAATTTAAACTTCTATAGTTCTCGACAAAATAACACGAAAAGAGTGTGGACCTCTCCTGACTATTAAATTAGTCAAAAAAGTGTTAAAATTTTCAACAGTGTATAATTGAAGATACCTGTGGATGAAGGTGCTATGTCGCATTTTAAAAACTGCCTTTTTTTGCATGAATCAAGGTGTTTTGTACACATCTTTCACATAGCACCATCGAAAAATCTAGAAATTCAAGAACACTCGAGTCTTCTGAATGTATGAAGGGGTTATGTTACACTACTTTTGAGAAAAATTACATAAAAAACTTAATTTCTGAGAAAGTTTGATTTTGTAACATAACACCTTCATCCACTCGTGTCTTTAATTATACTAATTCCTCAAAATGTCCATTGTTGAAATTACATCCATTTTCATGTAAAATTTGTCGGTTAGCTAATAAAACACCCTGTAGGTATATCTATCCAAACGAACTTGACGTGTGTATCTACTTATCAGAAAATGTCTGCATGAGGAAAAGAAGACATAAGCAGGTAAAGAATATCAGTTATTTCGTCAATAATCGGATTATCTTTGTGTGTCTTTCCATCGTTATACGATGATCAGTGTGTCTTCGAATCTCTTGTCCTTTGTAGGATATTTCTAAAATTCCTTTTAAACGCAACTTATAATGCTGCCTACATCTCAACTGGAGAGAAACTTGGCATAGAGCATAAAATCCTTTAAAATGTCGACGTGGGTATTAAAGGTATAAAGGACAAACTGTAGGATTACTTCGGGTAAACAACAACAGGATTGTTTACGGTGGAATCGTAAGTTTTCTCTTGTTATACGTATTAAAAAAAGAAGCTTTTGTAGAACGCAAAAAGAAAGTTATAAGAGAAGACATGTTTGTCCTAGTCGATAATTTAATATGACAAAGGCTAATGTATACAGTAGAAAAATAATATTAGATCTTATTAAAAATACCCATGGAAAGAACGTTAAACTAAACAAAATTTAATGCTTAAAATACGTTTAGCTATATCTTAAACTGCAATACATATATACAGAGTGGAGTTAAAGTATGGAATATTAAAAAAATGGACTTGTCCGCTTTTTTTTAAGGGCTAAAACAGATTTGTTTTCAGTCATGACGCTATCATAGAAAAATGACAATCTAGATTTTTAGTAATGGAAATCTGAGAGTACTTTTTCTTCCCTTTACGATCACGTAAATAAATTATGAGGATGCGTAACAACAGTTTCCGAGAAGAAAGAAGCTTAACCTTTAATAAGAATGGTAAATAATGCTAAAGTTCGTGTTTCAATCTTGATGAATATATTTAAATTATCTTGTTAATTATGGAAATATCATAAGCAACTAGATACATTAGAACTTTTATTAAAAAAAAACGAATATTTAGCGTATTCTGTAAAAACTTGAAGACTTAGAGCTTAAGTTATAAATACTACTTCGATAGGTGATTAAAAGTACATTTGCTGGTAAGTTATAAAAAAAATATGGCGTTTTACTTAAATTAATCAAGTTATAGCCACTTACTATAATTGGATAATAAAATATGGTCTATTGTTACGCTTTACTGTAAATTTGCCTTACATAATTTAAATGCCTCTTAAGCATTTGAAACATGAAAATTAAGTTAGATTTTCTCAAAAATTCTAATTACACTAGGCTACAACTTTACTTATTTTTTTATTTTTTCTTTAGTAGCATTTCTTTTATACTGTTCTACGATACTTTCTGATATCCCAAAAACCCAAGTGCGAATGTAAAAAATGTATTTTAAGGTTCACGTTTACTTCTAAGAAGTTCACTAACAATTGCTATGTAATTGTCAAATTTTGTATTTCCTAGAAAATTTTGAGTCACTCTTTTACAAGCATTCCAAGCACCATGTTTCAAATCATTTAAAGTCTCTTCAAATTGTGCATCTTCCTTAGGATCCTACAAAAATTTTCTCTTTAAGTTTTGCATTTAAAATATTGGGAAATTTATGTCGAAGGTACTGGAATCCACGACCATCCTTATCCATTGTTTTGACGAAATTCTTTATCAAACCTAATTTGATATGCAATGGCGGTAGAAATATTTTATGAGGGTTACGCTAGTGCTTTATGAAGTATATTCTTTTGTGCAAAAATATACTGAGCCCTGACTGGCCAATCTATAACATCGTAGTAAGAATTTCTCGATCGACTGTACCACTTACAAAGGAAACAGAAATGCTTTGTGTATCCCAGTTGTAAACCGAGTAGAATTGCTACAACTTTGAGGTTAAGCGGAGATCACTGGATTGGTCGAAGTGGGCCACACGTATAGCCTGCTCGATTCCCAGACTTAAACCCCCTAGATTATTTCTTCTGGGGATCTCTGAAGTCAATAGTTTACGCTACTCCAGTGGAGAATTTGGACCATTTGCGAAATCGGATAATTGCTGGGTGTAACTCGATTAGAAACGACTTTCTGGTGTGCTTGAAAGAGTTCGACAGTCAATGACGAGAAGATTAAATGCTTCTATCCAGACTGGAGGAAGCCATTTCGAACATTTATTGTAGATTGAGCAATTTTACATGTACTTTTTGATAAGAAAATGTTGTTACTGTCGCAAATCTTGTTCGCCCTGTATCTTCGCAACAATGGGGGGGTTTTTAAAAAATCATCATAGGACAAAATATTCTTAGAATAAGCCAAGGAATAACCCCTTGAATTTTTGCCCCATGTTTACCTAACACCCTGTATACTGTAGTATTAGTAATTTAATAATAGACATGTCAACTTACACCTTGAATTATAGACTCAATCATAGTTCTACTCGTATCATAAACTGCCCAAGAACGCGTTAACTCCGTCACACAATACGACGTGTACGTCTAGGGCACTGTTGCCAAAATTGCTACCGGCCACAGTTACTCTTCCACACATACATACGACTGCACGAATGCTCTTCTGCTCTATAAATAAGCAAACGACATTTGAAGTGCATGTACGTGAATCATAAAGCAGCAATGAATTAGAATTTCTAGTCAGTTAAATATGTATGTATACTATTCGAATAGAAATAAATAAGTAAATTATTGTCTTAAATTGTATATAATTATAACTTCTAGAGTGTCATCTGTTATAAAAAAAATTCTAAATTTTGTATAAGTCCAAATAAAAGCAAAGAATACGTACTTATATAAATAGATTACCTATATATGTTATAATTTGGTTCTATCTCTCATTTACATCATACACTACTGGTTTCCTGAATCAGCTCTTTTCCATTATTATTAAAGAAGTTTCATATACTGTGTAAACTTACATATGGAGATATTCCAAAATTTATTTTTAATTAATTAAAAAAATTCAAGAACAGTGAAGTTATTGTATAGTTAAAAAAAACAAAAATTCAAGGTTGTACCGAGTTTATAAAACACATGGTATAAATACAGATTATTTTATATGTGGAGGAATAACTCAATGAGGAATTAAGATAGAAACCTTTTTTATCTGAAATTTTGGTGAAAATCGGTTAAATGCAGCATATGCTAGAACAGGTTAGATTGGGGTTCAAGACGCTCTCTAATTTTGCTCTCTTAATTAGAGGTAATACTTGAGAGCCACTTCTTTGTGTGCCTGCTAACTGTGGGATTCTCTACAACCATTACTAGGAAAGCCTTGTCCTCGCCAGGCCGTCGTATTAACACAGCACATGGTGTTTCTTCCGCCTCTTGGCAGAATCGCAAGTAGCATCATCTACGAGGCTCATGTTGTAGATATGCCTAATTAGGCTACAATGACCCATCAGCAGACCTATTATCATTTCAACAGTCTTCCTATCTTGACTCAGTAGATCTTTAGTAAATTCAGGCCTCTGTTCTTTTAGGAACTCTTTTGCCTGTCTCTGCCGCGAAGACTTTTCCCCCACTATCTGGACTCATTACGCATCTATTAATTTATGTACCATTTAGTTTGCGATTTACCAATGCTAAAAGAAGGGCGAGTTCCAACGAATAACCTTGACGAACCTCGTCTGGTCAGATCGTCCACCACCTCATTTTCCCTCAAACCCGAGTGGCTAGGAACTGAGGGCACTGTGAACATCTTTTGCGTGCCTATCTCATTTAGGGCGCCTACACGGTCTCAAACCAGCTGAGAGACCACGCTTACGGAACTAAGTTTGGATTAACTGTCTGAGAGGATAGCGACGAAAGCTTCCTCTTTCCTGGATGCTATGGGCAAAAAAAAAATAATTTAATTAGGTATTTAAAAAAAGCATTTCTCTTCTTACTTTGGTGTTGTACAAAAAATAATTTAAGCCCTCAAAAGAATTCATCCTGATCTTTCAGCCGGATGTTCAAAAGAAATAATTTTATCATTTAAAACATCATCTCCAAATTTCTGAAAATAATAATAGTCGCTCGAGCGACTAAAAAGGCTCATAGATGGTACGATTTATCGTACTACAAGATATACAACTCGACAGTTTGAACTACAGTTGCACCGTGTATGTGACTCTCATTCAATCTGCAGGAGAATATGACTGGATCATCCCGCAGTATTGCATGCATAAAATTTCCAATTCCGCAGTCCAATCCCATGCAACTTGCACTTAAATTTGAATATATGTGTGCACTCACCTGTTTGTCGATGTAATTTTTCTAATCTGATGGTTCATTAGCTAAATTCGTATGTGTGTAAATAGATATGCTAGGCCGATTCTGGCGCAAAATTCTATAAGGTTTACATAGGAGCTCCAAATTTACTTTCTACTCACTGTTCCACGGCTAGAGACACGGATGTCAACCCTCAACAAGTAGTCCTATGCTATACGACTTTACGGGAGGGGAGCGGTAGAGGCACTGTTGGGTCTCCAACTCCAAACAAGGGCGCCCATAAGAACTACCGTCATGGGGGACCAATGATGATGTCAGAGTACGTGATGTATATTATAATTATAACTCCTGGAGCAGCTTAAACAGCTCCTGGACAGCTTGAACAACTCCTGGAGCAGCTTAAATAGCTTCTGGAATAACTTGGACAACTTCTGAAACAGGTTGAGCAGCTTCTATAACAGTTTAATAGTTTCCTGAAATAGCATAAACCGCGTCAATAGCTCCCGCTATTATAGGAGTTGCTTAATCTTGTTCCAGGATCTGTTTCAGCTGCTCCAGGAGCTGTTTAAGGTGCTCCAAGAGCTGTTTAAGCGCTTCCAGAGGTTTTGCAAGCTGTTTCAGCAGCTGTTTAAGCTGTTCCAAGAACTGCTGCGGAAGCTATTTAAGCTTTCAGGAGTCTTGTAAGCATGAGGCCCCCTGTGTTTGGAGTTGGAGATCCGGGGGTACACCGTCGTATAGCACAGTGATAGACATCCGGAAAACCGGAAGTAAAGTAAATTTAAACCCCTATGTAAACTTTATGAGATTTTGCGTTGAACTAACCTAGCATATCTATTTGTCTAGATATAGCGCGGCGTTGCAATTACTAATTTTTGCACCAGCATCTTTTTTTATGTTCTTCTTTTCATTCTGTAAGAAGCTTATCATCAGTGCAACTGTTACTATTTTCGAAATGCTAGGTACCATGGCGGTAACAGCGTGTCTATTTTAAAGCTTCAGATGTTGACCATGTATATAATATTTAATTTCTTTTTTCTTGGTTTTTAGGTCGTCAATATTAAAAACATGAATGAATACGACGTTTCACTTTATTGAAAAGCTTTTTCAAGTATATAAATAAATGTAAAAAGTGTAAATTATAAATAAAATGTTTTGTTTAATAAATGACAAATTGTTTTGTTTACTATGATTTTGAATATTTATTATGTTTATTAAAGATTGCGTTTTAAAATAGGATGTTTTGATTATTTGTTTTTGAATTTTGTAATTAAATAGTTCTTTAAAAATATTGTATTTAGTTATAAAATTAAATTATTTAATTTTGTGAAATATTGTATATCGTATTGTATATTTATCATTGACTGCATTTTTATGTTTATAAATTTGAATTATTTCAAGTATATTACGTGTTTTTAAATTTTGTTCTTTGTTTAAAATTGTTACGTTGTTGAAATCAAAGGTATGATTTTGAGTTATTTCATGTTTTTTTAAAGCTGTAAGATTTTTATTATATTTGTGTCCTTTTATTCTATTTTCCAAATATTGCATGGTTTCACCTGTACAGGGTATTCCACGTAACTGGTTCATTAAAAGTTTATGATGTTCTATTATTTACTTATATTTGAGATTTTGGCACCAGTATCTGTTCGATTGGAACTATAAATGTAAAATACTTTAACCAAAATATCACTTCCGGTTGACCGGCAATGGATGTCAACTTTCTTATTTTAAATAGAATGATATAATTTTTTATTCATTTTTGGATTCTACAACTATAAATACGTCAGTTTTCATGAGCTATTCCTATGGCTACATGTTGCCGTTTTTGAGTTATTTAAGTTTTTCTTTTTTTTTAGTCATAATCATTGCATCATTGAGAAATCTTGGTTAATACTGCAAGTAGAGACTCCAAATTTGCTGTGTTATGGATGTAGATATAACTGTAAGAAATGGTAAGCACACTTTACATTCTAACATACAGGGTGTTCAAAACTGAGGAACAAAGTGACATATTTTCAAATGTTTTGATAGGCAATTTTATAATTATATGGTTTGAAAATTTGATTTATTCATTTAAATCATAGTAAACAAAACAATTTGTCATTTATTAAACAAAAACATTTTAGTTATAATTTACACTTTTTACATTTATTTATATACTTGAAAACGCTTTTCAATAAAGCGAAACATCGTATTCATTCATGTTTTTAATATTGACGACCTAAAAACCAAGAAAAAAGAAATTAAATACTGTGTGTCTATTTTATTATGAGCTGTACAACTGATCGATGCCCATGTCGTTGCGTGTGTGGAGAAAGCGGTTTTACAATGGTCGTTACAATTGTTTATTTGCCCTTTTTCACATATGGAATTCTTTCACCTCCTATCATTAGTGGCTATAGGCTTTCTAGCGATCTTTTTCATCAATATGGACCGACTGTTGCAGATACACTTAATTTAACCTAATTAGATAATTTTATGTTATAGAACAAGTATAATCTATAACAATTTATAGAAACTTTTTTTATCACATCGGTCTTATTAGATAGCAGAAGAGATGTATCGCAATAACCAAAGAGTCAAACAACTGAAGCGGTTACCCCGATCAAAAAAAAAAAAAAAAAAACTAGAAACCTAATACTCTGAATTGCGAGCAAAGGCCGATTCCCCATCCTCAAAAAACCCCACCACTATTATTTCCACGTTTCCAAGACGGGCGACCTCTCGGAAAAGCGGATAGCCGTCCGAATAAAGTCCCGTCAATTTCCCCGGAAAACGAATCAACGCGGTCTACTGAGACCGAAAGTATTCGCCCGCGCGCTACTTCACCGCCGGCGAACATCTGTCACGCATTTTCCGCCTGTCGATCGCTCTTCTTCGCCCGTATTTTGTCTTATTCGGAGATAATATCGGCGAATCGATTAAATATAAAGCGGGTCTAAACGGAAACGCGCGGGACGTGTTGATAATTCCAGCCGGATACGGAATTTTGAAAGGGAACAACATTCGGAATCGCGATATGTGCGCCCGCAGGCGCACTGACCGGCCCTAAGGTAATGCGAACGGTCAATATTTGTACAGCCGATACGATACATTAGAATTGAAGTATTTGGACAACGTATTTGTGATGTTTGGGCTTTGCCTTTCTGAATGGAAATTGGTGCGATTTCGACGAATAAAGAGACGAGTTTGTGATTTACTGATAGAACCCAATAGAATTTTGTGAAAATACGCTTGTACATACGAAATGGTATACAAAAGTTTTCGGAATTTAATTTCGAGACTGACAAAGGGTATTTTGCCAACTACGATCTCTTTAAGGGCAGTTATTTTTGGTTTTCTAGCAAATCCGTATGTACTGAGGAAAGATATCAACATTCGTGTTATTTTTATAATTCTTGCTATAATGCAAAGGATGCATCTTTCAAAATATTTGGAATTTTATTAAAAAGAAAAAGAAAACTTTTTAGCGATTATTTTCTCGTAAGGCGACAATGTGTGGCCCAATTTATTAGTGCCCAGATCAATAAATTTCAATACTTCAAATAAATAACACACGAAATATAAATAAACTTCTATCTCACAAATCACACATCTTTAGATCTGAGTAGAGCCTTTCATAGAAAAGGATAAAATAGAATGGTCTCTCTTTGTATAAAAATTGGATATTTTTTAAGGGCGCCATCTTACCTATGGATTCATAACTATTGGAGATATTATTGAAACCTACACCACAATGGTTCGTAACTAAAAAAGGCGGTATTTTTTGAAAAATGTACTCCTGATATTTTGATGTAGCTATTACATTTGTACCTCTGAACTAAACAGTATTAAGCCTAATTGTTTTGCATTCGACTTAATACTGCTTAGTTCTGAAGTACAAACTTAGTTCAAATGAAAATTGATATTTTACCAGAAAAATTAAATATTCAATTATTGTTTTCTTTTTAAATGAACAAAATACAGTTTTTTGGTAAAGTATCATTCTTTTTTACAATAGAAATGTCTGTTACAATTAAAACACATAATGTAAGTAAATATTTTATTATACACTTCACGATACTAAGCTGTGATTTCAGATCTTAACACGAAAAAAAGGGAAAAAAATAGGATTGTAAATGTCTTGAAATTAGTCAAAATGCACTAATTAAAAATTGATTTAAAATTACTATGTTGCACATTATTTCTGTTTCTTTTGCTGTTTATGGGAAGCTACGTTTTTAACAGGGTCATTAATAGTTAAAGGTTTAAAACAACAGTCTTTGCCATTAAGAATCTTATTTATAGATTTTGTCCACCCGAAAATCATAAGGTTGACTAAATTATTTAGAAAAATATCTACTAAATCAGGATCACGTTCACATATAATATTGCTAAAATCCATCCTACTTTTAACACATTCTACGATTGTGCGACAAATATTATTGTTTAAACAATTTCTGACAATTTCTTGGGACACTACAATTGCACATTCATGAAAAATACTCATGAACAATGTTGATGGCAACATTAATGATTTAAGATCATATTGCTTTGCCATTATTAATTTATGTTGTTCTCCATCAGATGTTACGAGTAAATTTTTCATGCAGGTATCGCATTTGTCCACTTGTTTATATATTTTTCTGGCAATGTAACCGCAGACGTAATTTTCTATATAAACATGTACCGGCTTATGTGTTACACCTACCATTAAATTAATACTGGTAATGGATGGTTTACTGACTGGCTTCTGATTTAAAAATTCCCGAAAATTGTCTAAGAGTTTTTCGGAGACGTCATTTTCACAATTTGAATTCAATGACTTTGAAGAAAATAAATTTTATTAATTGTCAATGTTTTAAATGAATTTATGAAGCCCTCGCAAGTGGGGTTGATGTTCCTCACACCATGACTTCTGATGCAGCAGAAGAAATTCTCGATGGCATCTTGATTAAATCGCCTTGGCATGATATATGTAAAGCTAAGTGAAGAAAATTCTCTCCATAAACCCATCAATCATACGTATCCAATTTTCGATAGATGGTAGTTTACTTTTTTGTTTTGATATCGCTATTTTGCATATATCATAACAAATTATCCGTAAGTCACTCTAACAAAAAATATAATTCACTTTAATCTTAAACAACACAAAACCACAAACGCAAAAAAACAAAGAATAAATGTCACTCGGTTGTTAAACAGAAAATGGCTGCTGGAAATAGTAAACACGAACGTCATTAGCTAATAGGGCGACCCTTGCGGATTTTACTTGGTACTATCTTCTGAATAGTTATGAATCCATTGGTAAGATGTCGCAAAATTTCGAAATACAAGCGATACAAGCGATACAAGCTGGCAATCTAACTGCCCTCCCCATGGAGCCTTTGATTGTTTCGCATAACATTCTATTAAACAATTTGCAAGCTTTGTTACGGGGTTCGTTCGCTCTCAAACTCGCTAGGGTTTGAAGGTCTCATCGGATCGAAATAATTCAATTAAAACACAAATTTTTGGGTGACTGTATATTTGTTACAAAAATAAAACAAAACAAAATTAATACAAGAAAATACAAATCTTTGCATCTGAGTTGACACATTTAACGAACACAATTTGTGTTCGCTCTTAACCTCTAAACTTAACTAAGCACTGTAATAACACCATGCGATGGCCCTAAGGATACAGCAAGAACCCCCACTTCAAGTATTACAAAGTACCAACAGCTGTTTAGGTGGGTCAAGGTCAAAAGGTAATGACCTGGCGTTACACTATGATTGGTTTGCTCTTTCCTTAACTAGTAATCTAAATTATATATAATGAGCGTGCAATGGGTAAAGTTACTATTGTAATTGTATTTAAGAAATTCGAATATTAATGCAGTTTGACGGTCTTTACGACGTGTTAGGATGTTGAGGTGAATTCAATTTTTAATACAGTACAAGAAAAAGAAAAAAATAACAGTAAAAACTTAGCTGGTAACTTTGGCGTGGTCCAAATTTGCTCCCCTGTACGCGGATGGTGGTGCAGGTAAATTCAACGACAAGCGGTTTCACAAATTAGGTACTTCTCTAACAAAATAGGTCCTAAAGGACAGGACCGGATTACCAAAACTAATAAAGTTAACAACCGAAAGAAAAGTCAGCTTACCAGTGACCTAAGGATAACGCTATTAAACTAAATGGATGCCGGCTTACGCTACTGCTTGTAAACCCCTTTTGAGGAAAATATCGCTGCAACGAACACTTCTCCTGGCAGCCCCAGGTAAAACAGAAAATGCACTCGATATTTGATGTTCCTCACGTGACAATATCCCACAACAAACGCGGTAACTAATAAAACTTTCACGGAGCGAATCAGTCACTGACAGACTAACAATACGGAGTAATTCACGCAAAAGAAAAAGTTTTGATGAACGAAACTTGAACTAATAATCGAACAATGAAAAGCTATTTTAACGGACAATGAATTACTAATAATTTTAAAATGAATAACGAAAAATGAGACATTACTTTTGACTATCACGTGACTAAAGATGCGTTGGAACCAGCAAGATGTACGAAACTTAGTTGCTAGATGGTGTTACAGGGCCTAATTCTTAATTTAATTCAACAATAATCTTTAACTATAATACCTCAATAAGACGATCGCAATCCCACGGCCACAGCTTATGGTATTAGAGGAATTGCTTTAGAATGGGTTGGGTCCTTTTTGCGAGATAGAAACAATTGGTGACTACTTCTTACAATAACGAGAATTCCATAAATACTTTTACTTCTGACAAATTAACTAATTTAGGTGTACCCCAAGGTTCCATATTGGGTTCGATAATCTTTTTATTGTTTATTAATGATCTCCCTTGGGAGATTGACCGGGTGTCAGTCACTCTTTATGCAGACGACGTGGCTTTGATAGTTGCTGGCGGGGTTACAGATGATCTGAATGATGCTTGCGATGAGGTTGACTTGACATTGCATCTGCATGGTTGTTACTAAAAGAAACTTGCCATCATGTTAGTATTCTTCATTCTTCTTATTTTTTTTTTTTTAATTTTGCTGCTTGTCACATAAAGATACAATAATATCTATGTGGTAAAAATCAGAATTAGTTCGCTAAATAACAACCCAAAAATCAATATCTCTTCTCACTGCGTTAAACGCAGAAGATAAATGTAGCAACACGATCAGTAATTACCCACCGCTATAAACCTACGTCTATCGCTTGTAGCTCATGCATGTTTGCCGAGGGGCTTATATTTACATCTTCTCTAGATTAGTGTTTGTTTTAATTAAATTACATTACCTCGTTAGCGAAATTGTGTGTTAATTCGAAGCAATGGAGTGGGCAAAAACCACACAATGTATCATTCCCCAATTTGGGCCATCCGGAAAATATGGAACTGCACCATCGTTAACTACATTCATGTATTAACGGTGTGCATGTTTACTTGGTTACAACTCGATATTGGGAAGAGCACTACGGTCAGCGTTAATAGCTCTAATGATAATAGTTTTGCCGAATTAGCGATTTTAATTTGGAAATGGTGTAAATTGCTACGTTTCGCTATTTTTTTTTTTTTAGTTCGTTTTACAACAGGAGGCATACTAATATTATTTAGGAGGCAAGGCATCGCATTCGATTATAAATCGGCCTTCTATGCGAGAACAAATGATTTACATGCACACTGTATCCATGCGATTTTTGTGTTCTGGCGAAGTTTCAGTTCGGGCAGTCCATGGATTGCTAGTCCCGCTAGATACACGACAATATAGATATAGATAATAAAATATGAGATGACATTTTTTCGGCTAAATGGTTTGGCATTTTACCTCTCATGTTTTAATATATTACGTCATGGTTAGAACCACTAACGTACTAGCAGTACTGGCAATCCATCGATCGCCCCAAGCTAGATCCATGACTGCATTTACGAGGTTTAGAAAGTTTACTGTGTAACTTCGTTTCGTTTTGCGTTCAGTCAAAGAAACCATAAAAATAAGAGTATCTATATTGTAAGGCACAGCTAAGCGATAATGACAGCACTAGTGAACCTTGACATACAATCGAAGCTGAATAGCCTGACATACCGCAATAAAATCACTTTACTGAGAGACTCGGACATTCGGCAATTAAAGAAAACGATAAAGGCAATTAGTGAGCAAGAAAGAGGTCCTGGGCTTCATATATTAAGGTGTCCCAAAATGAACGCAAGATTTGAATTTGCCGCCATTTGTGCAGTAAATTGTTACACGATAGCACAACGTGTCTTCCTTATTGAACAATATTTCAAAAATAATGAACTTGGCGGCCGCAGTTCGAAAATTTCATACAACATATTGTCGGAATAGTGTTTTAACTTCGTCAACTATGAAGAGATTAATTGAAAAATTCAGGGAGACTAGATCCGTTGGAGACGCCAAACGCACTGATCGTCCAAAAACAAGCCGTTCAAATGTCATTATCGAAGCAGTGCGTGAGAGTATCGGTGACAATCCAGGAACCTCAATTCGGCGTCGTGGACAAGAATTGCACATTTCTAGAAGCTCTCTACAGCGTATACTCACTAAAGATCTGTGTCTCCATGCTTACAAAATTCAATTAACACAACAACTGAAGCCTAATTACCATGCACAGCGAAGAGAGTTCGTTGAATGGATTATTGAACATCAACAAATGGATACTGATTGATATTCACCTTGATGGCTTTGTTAATCGCCAAAATTGCCGCTATTGGAGTCTGAGAACCCACATGTGATTGTCGAAAAACAAATGCATCCACAACGTGTCACTGTTTGGTGTGAATTTTGGGCTGGAGACATACCCAATAAGAACATAAACGTTAAGACAACGTTGTTCTTAACGGTAACCGAACGTTTCGTAACGTTTATAAACAACGTCGAAGCGACATATCTATGTCCCGACAAAATACGTTGACAAAAAGTTACTTATTAAGCGTTATTTCACGTCATATGCTCATGTTATTTTAACGTTTAATTTTTAATAGAAAATATCGTTAAATAGAAACGTTTAGCACAAGCTGTATTTTAACGTTTAATAAACCACCTCTGTAAAACGTAAAAAATCGGTTTACAGGTAACGTAACCTCAACGTTAACCCTTCGTTAGTGTGGTGGAGTATGCCATACCCCAGTATGTTTGCCTACATACTGGGGTATGGCAACTACACCACACTAACGAAGGGTTAATAAAATTTCTATATCAAACCTTTATAACCACGTAGTAGTAACGTCACATCTGCGTAATTTAGTGAGGTGCCGAATGTATGAAAATCAACAGTATGTGGTGATAACGAAAAAATTGGTTATAGATTAAAAGTCATAATGTCCAATACTAAATTAAATTTTATTTTAATTAAATCATTCAATGATCACATCATAGTATTGAACTCATGATAAGCTCTTCAATAAAACATAATGCTTCTTCAGAAAAACTAAAATGTAATTACCTATAAGTATAATACAATGCAATAATAACAATAATAATAATAAAAAGATAATAGAATTCTTTACCAAAACTAAGAAAGTAACGAGGTCATTTCATTTATAGATATATACATTTTCCCTTTTTCTGCACATCCAGGTCTTCTACCCAAACAGTCCATTGGGCGTATATTCAACCAGTCCTTCACTGCACTTTCTGCTGTATGTATGTATTGTTTAATTGTAACTTTAAATGTAAGACTCAAACAATAGGTATCATAAGTAACACCAAGAACTACAGGCTGTAAATTTTAGGGATATATATATATAAGTTAATGTTTACTTTGATTGGTTTCCTAGATTTTTGTATTACAAACGAATGAAAGTATTTAATACTCACTGTATATTGTTACTATAGTTTCCGTATTATCTCTGGTTCCCGTTTTGTGAAAACTAAGTGTTCCTTCCCTTCCAGTTATGCTTCACTGCAACGACGTCATGTAACAGTAATTAGAATAATTTCTTTTATACAAGAATCCAGGTTTTAGAACCATCAGCATTCGCTAACCTATATATTTGAAAATAAAGTAAGAAGGTAGTGTATACTAAGAAACCAGGTTCCTCAAGAACAAATTTTATAATATAGTTAAATTTCGTGACATTAGTGTTCTTATTTTAAGATGGCTACTATGCTGTTTTGCCAATTGTGTATATGCAAATACATAATTATACGTGCAATGTGCATCGTATATGCAAATATAACCTGGATAGACTTAATTGATGGGGTACCTAGCTACTCACCGTTTAGTTAAATACACTGATTGTTGCGTATCACATATTAATATAAAACTTTGTTATAAAGATAAAGAAAAGTTCTAACACTCAACTAGCGTAGTAAACATGTGACTGCACTGCAAGTACACCGTGCACGTTGCAGATGCGCACCAGAGTGGAAGAGTTTATTTGAAATGGGGGAGGGATGATACATTCATCAGTAGTGTAGTTTTAATACAATAATTGTGTTACCTATTGTTAAATACATTTTGCATTCATTCATGCAAAAGCACATCTTATCTTAAAACAAACAAATTTAACACCATTTTATTTTAACTATACTTATACTTATGCGTTGGATTGCAGTTAATAGTTTTTCATATTTCAACGTTGCTTTTTAACGTAGAGTAAATGGTGAAACTACGTTTTATTTTAGTTGTACTTGAAATATGCGTTACGTTTCAGTTAATAATTTTTCATTTTTCAACGTTGTCTTTCAAACGTCTTTCAACGAGTAAACGGTGAAACTACAACGTCTTATTTTAGTTATATTTAAACTATGCATTACATTTCAGCCACTAATTTTTCATTTTTCAACGTTGTCTTTCACGCAGAGTAAACGGTGTAACTAAAACGTTTTATTTTAGTTATATTTAAACTATGCGGTACATTTCAGTTAATAATTTTTCATATTTCCACGTTGTTTTTTAACGTAAAATAAGCAGTGAAACTATAACGTTTTATTTTAGTTATATTTAAACTATGCATTACATTTCAGCCACTAATTTTTCATTTTTCAACGTTGTCTTTCACGCAGAGTAAACGGTGTAACTAAAACGTTTTATTTTAGTTATATTTAAACTATGCGGTACATTTCAGTTAATAATTTTTCATATTTCCACGTTGTTTTTTAAAGTAAAATAAGCAGTGAAACTATAACGTTTTATTTTAGTTATATTTAAACTATGCATTACATTTCAGTTAATAATTTCTCATATTGTAACGTTGTTTTATAACCTAAAATAAACGATGCAACTACAACGTGTTATTTTAGTTAAATTTAAACTATCCGTTACATTTTTTAGTTAATATAACGTTTCTTCAATGTATAGTTAAAAATTGGTTATATAATAAACGTGTTAATTATAACCATTAACGTTGTTTCAACCAATACAACGTTAAATTCACGTAAATGTAACCAACTTGTTCTCACTGGGTAATTGGGCCATACTTTTTTGAAAATGAGACTCTCGTTTCGGTGATCAGAATTGGCCCCCTAGATCGTGTGATTTAACACCATTAGATTTCTTTTTATGGGGTTATTTGAAATCACAGCTCTATGTCAACAAGCCCACAACCACCCGTGCATTAAAGGGGAGATTCAACGCTGCATCAACGAAATTCAGCCACATTTATGCAGAATGGTCATGGAAAATTTCGACAAACGAGTGCGTATGTGCATGAAAAGCCGTGGAGGCCATTTGCCCGATGTATTATTCCATAAATAACCCTATCCTATGTACTTTATGATTCAATAAAAAAATAACAATCAAAGACTAAGAACTGTGTTTTCTATTTAATTCAAAATTAAATTTGGGACACCTTTATATACATACCCAGAAGGTTTCAGGAGTGCCTAAAAAGACAACACGAGAGCAAGTAAGGAGCTGGATCAAAGAAAAACACAAAAAAAACAATGGAATAATACAAACAGACAGATTCATGAAGAGATCTTTATTAGAGGGCCATCAAAAAAGAAGACTGAAGAACTACTGCAGCTAAGTTGCAATCGTCTTCGTATCATGACAGGTCTCCTTACAGGACACTGTACACTGAAAATGGATCTGCGGATCAACACTGGAGATAAAAACTAGAGACTGTGTAATGGAATAACTGAGAACGCTTACCACATTCTGTGTGAATACGAGGCTCTGGATGCAAAAAGACACAGGTAGTTTTTGGCAACCCAAAAATGTACCCAGACTTGTACTTTGATAAGAGTGAAAAATATAGGAAACCACATACCAAAAGCCAAGAAGCTGTAGTGTTTTCGGACACTCCATGTCTGAGGGTTTTCACAACAACCAAAAATATATATTGTTGTGGAACATAGGATTAATGGTCAACTATAGCAGATGTAATTATTATTTTATTTTTTATTTTTTATTTTTATTTCATTAAACAAACAGCGTTACATAGAGAAATTATATAATTACACAATATAATAGATATAGTTTCCCACGCTGCTAATCACCATCCCTCATCCTCGCCACGGGAGCTACTATCTCGGGCTAACGGGGTTGAGGGCCTCTAGGATTTTGAAAATTGCGGTCGAGTTTATGGGGTTAAATTAGGATTTTTCTTTAGCAATTGTTTTAGTTTAATTTGAATTTGTTATATGGATATTCTTTTATGTATTTGGGTATTTTGTTGTACATGTCTATTGCTGTTGTTGTAAGTGGTCTGACTATATTTATGGTTAGCTATTTTTTCACTTCTCAAGTGCATATTCTACGAGTTTTGTAATTGTGTATTTCTCTACTGGTTTGTAATTTTAAATTAATTTTGATCTCATTATTTCTTATTTTGTGTATAATAATAATAATATATTATTTAAGTTTATTATTTCTTGTATGTTTAATTCGTTTGTCTTTTCATAAATAGACGTTGTTGGTGTTCTATAATGTAACTTGTATATTATTTTTAGCACTTTATTTTGCTGTCTTTGTATCTTGGATAGGTTCTTTTTTGACGTATTTCCCCAAATGCTTATTAGATAACTATTTTTGACGGTAAATAGAGCATGATATAGTGGTTTTTATAAGCGAACGTATTATGTGCTTAATTTTATTCAAAGCTGCAATAGTTTTCGTATTTTGTTCAATCAATTTCTGTAAATGTTTATCCCATTTCATAGTGTTTTGTAGTTGTAATCCTAAGTATGTTGTTTCATTCACCTCTTTTAGTTTCTGATTATTTATTTCTATATTTACTTCCTGTTTGTCTCTTTTATTGCTATATATCATATACACAGTTTTTGTTTCATTGATGGTAAGTAGATTATTGAAACACCATTCTTCTAAAATGTTAATATCTTTTTTGATCTTGGTTTCCATATTTTTGATACTGTGCCCAGAATAAAGTATGCAGGTGTCATCTGCGTATGCGTATAGTTTTTCAATGAAAGGTTGTTCGAAAAGATCGTTCACGTAAAGTGTATAGAGGACTGGTGGTAGATTTCCTCCTTGTGACAATCCAAAATCGGCAGACATCGAATCACTCACGTAGTTGTTACTTTTGTCATTTGCTGCCTGTTGAAAATATAGACTTTATGATGTTCAATTCCTTTTCTTTGAAACCGTAATGCTGAGTTTTTCTATTAATTTGTTTTTTTGACACAGTATCAAAAGCCTTCTTCATATCAATATACACTAATACTACTACTGTTTTTTTATGATCTAGTTCTTTTTGTATACTGCTTGTTAGGTCGTACGCTGCAGATATTGTACTTGATTTTGGTTGAAATGCGTATTGACTGTAATTTATTATGTCATTTTCTTTTACGTGTTTCATTATTTGTTGGTGGATTATTTTTTCTAGTACCTTATTTATTGTCGATAGCAAAGATATGGGCCTATAATTTTCTGGGTTACTGTCATCGTTCTTTTTATGTATGGGTATTATTATTGTTTTCTTTAAGTAATCTGGGTAGGTACCTTCGTGCAGTGTTTTATTAATCAGTATGCTTAAGATGGGTGCAAGTTTCTTCACAATTTGTTTTATTATACCGTTCGTGATTTTATCGAAACCTGGTGCTTTGTTATTTTTCAGTGTTTTTATTGTTTTTATGATTTCTTCTTCGGTGGTGTCTTGGAATGTGATTGGTGGTATTTTCTTTCTTGTAATGGTGGTTCGGGGTACTTTGTTGTGATTTCCTAGTTGTTTAAGGGCTAATTTTTTTCCAATTGTAGCGAAATATTTGTTGATTTCGTTTGCTATTTCTTTGGTCTGTGTTGTAATTGTTCCATCTTCTCTCTCTCCATTTTATGTATACACCTGCTTGTAAATCCAGTATATTTTGGCTTGTTAATTAATTTGCACCATAGTAGCCGAAAAAAAAAAACATTAGCCGAGTAATCCATTATAAAATTGCCCAAAATTTTCGCGTTCTTTGCGTCTTTATCAAAGTTCTGGGCAGAATTTCTGTCAGCAAACCTCAGATTAGAAGCACACAAGAATGTAAAGATTACGACTACCCAAAAATATTCCGCTATTTCTCCCATTTCTATCCGAGTATTTTGGAATGTATAGACGAGGAGTCTGCATTGTCGACTTTTGGTCCCCTTATAGGAAAGATTAAATTACACCCGGTGCCCTACTCCCGTTCCAACCCGGGTAATATACTGGATTGGAATTTAATTATTAATGGGGCACTAACTCGGAACCGAACACGTTGACACATCGCTCCCCCGGTCCCAGGAGGGAGGGATTGACTAGGGCCGACTCTCACTCTGCGTGAGCGATGGCGTAACGCCTGAGTGACATCCAGTAACGTTCGGGCTAATGAACGAATCAAAAATTCTAATCGCATTAGCTAATTACGAAAGCGTGAATTAGTTATGTGAGTTTTAGGGGATTCGTTTGCGAGTTACGTTGCCTTATCATCGAGAAGTTGGCTTACGTGGGCACCGTATCGTGGTTTCCCATTCCGTTAATTCGCTTTTAAAATTCTCGTGTCGGGAATGTCTATCTTGAAACTTCCTCTAATCGTTCCTTCAACACATAAAGTTAACTTTAGATGCTTTGGGGTTTTTAGTAGTCAACTTGACTTTGTAATTTGTAGGCCAGTTATCGTCAATTATCATCTTCTTATGGATAGGATTTTCAATGTTCCAATATTTCTGGTTGTGTAGGATGCTGGCAATAAGCTTCTTATAAGTAGAATGCTATAGTTTTCATTGCCTCAATGATTTTGCTCAACACTTGTGAACAACTTGATATTTAGCAGTTTCCCAACATTGGTTGAGGGATGAGTTGGACAAGCAAAGATAATTAACATTGTCCTGGGTACTCAGTCAGACTGTGAAGAGTAATGAGGACACACATTACCTGATGACCAGATGGATATCCTTAAAGCTTCTCATTAATCAGTATTACTATATCACAGATAAATCCATCAATACAACTATAAACGATGAGTTCAAAGAGTGGTGGCAAAAATTACTAGAACAATTTACCTGTCATTGGCCTCCCAATCGTTTTCGGAGGAACAAAGATCTAAATTTAGATAGGTATATTGTTAAGGGAGAGACAAATCGCTTTTGGAATCAATAGAATTGCAAACAATGCTAGATTAGTTTAGATTAGGGTTGGGGTGGCCCGCGGACCTTTGTTCTAGAAGACACTCTCTAATTTTGCCCTTTTAATTAGGCCTATCATTTTGAGGGCACTCCTTTGCGCAGTTGGTAGTCGTGGGGTTCTCCACGCACAACACACGAACTGGTGTTTCTTCCCCCTCTTGGCAGAATCTGCAAGTAGCATCATCTACCAGGCTTATGTTATACGTACATATGTCTATTTTGTCTACAATGACCAGTCAGCAGATCTCCTTTCATTTTGACAGTCTTCCTATCTTTACTTAGTAGGTCTTTAAGAAATTCAAGTCTCTGTTCCTTTAGAAAACCTTCTGTCTATCTCTGTCCTGGTGACTTTTCTCACCGCTGTCTAGACTGGTTACATATCAATTTATTGATGGACTTTTTAATTTGCGATTTGGCATACCGAAAGAAAAGCCAGCTCCAACAGATGACCTTGACGAGCCTGGCCTGGCCAGATTGTACGCCACCTTTCCTCCTTACGCCCGATTGGCTGGGAACCCAAGCCAATGTTAATTTCCTTTGGGTGCCCACCACAAATTAGCTTTGATTAAACACTTACGGAACTAATCACTTTAAGTGTGGACTGGCTATCAGAGAATCTATCATCTTTCTATTTCTCTGGCACAATGGTGAATTACAACTAGAACACCGGTGTGTCTTTGCTTAAACTTACCAAAAAAGCTTCTTAGGCTTCTTATACATTCCTAGTCCGTTTTAGAACCGTCTGCAGACCAGTTGGAGTCCGCTCCACTGCAATGCCTTTCTCCCACGTCCTTCTTATCTAGTATTACAGCTTGATATTTTCTATTAAATTGCATATTTGAACCATGGTATTACATGACATCACCAAAAGGTACGCCTCCTTAAACTAATCTAATAGTTTTTTATGTCAGCACCGTGCGATTTACTTATGCATAAGTCTGGCGTGAAGACCTGGCAGTTCCTTGTGTGTAAATATGTAGCGATAGTAAGTTTAGTATTACTTGCATTGCGATGGTGCGGGGTCGATCTCATCGCACCCATGGCATACATACACGCCAGCCTTTGCACACCACTAAGCGTTTTGGCCGCTCCCACTTGCCGCACCTTTGACCACCATAGTACTGCTCAGTACGTTATAATGGGTCTAATTACCTTTCTGAATAACCACAAAGTCATCTTAGGGCTAAGACTCCAATTCTGAGGCTGATGGTTGAGTGGCTTGCAGGCTTGACTATTATTCGCTGCTGAGAGACGAACATCTTAAGTCGCTCCACGGGCGCAGGCGTAATAATAACTGCTAATAAAAAGCTGTTAGGAGATGCTGAAGGCATGAATTATCCTTATTAATTCTTTCCACATAACCTTCTGCACCTACCGAGGGCGACAGTGGCTTCGTTGGCTGTATTCTACATATGTGGATTCCATGTAAGTCTTTGATTAAACCATACTTTAAGATATTTCGCCTTTTTGACATATGGAATCCTTTCACTTCTTCTCACTAGTGGTTATAGCCCTTCTTTTCTTTTTCTTGTGAAGGTGACAACTTAAGTTTCTGAGTAATAACGTTGTTTACATCATTTGTCAACCGTATTTAGAGTGATATGCATGCGCGCCATCAGAACCTTTGAAAATCTTCCTCTGACGACTATTATAAGATCGTCAGCATATCCCAGTTAGCAAAAGTCCTTTCTTTCAGTTTCTGGATTAGATCGTTCACTAGGATGCGGGCATCCAAACAATACTAGGTACATCATCTCTATTATCTATCCCACATTTTTGGACTAAATAAATGATCGAATAATAATCATTTAATGTTTTTCCAAGACTGTTGTTAAAACTTTTGTTTTTAATCTGGGATTCTGCTCGAATATAGATCACATAATCTTCATTATGACTTCTAGTACATGAGTATGTTTGTCAAGATTATACATATTGTTCATTGTTTCCATTGTCACCAGATATTCACACTAGGTAGATATTACAGTATAAAAATTCTATGACAAAAGACTTCTATAAAACTCTGGTAAAACTTGTCTCCTTCGAAAGAATTGAGGCGGAATCTATCTGGAAAGAATAAAAAAAAGCATAGAGCACTTCTCTTTTTATTTTTTCAGTATCATCTACATCTCTTATAATGACAACTTAATAATAATTTTGAATTTTACCCATAAACTTAAAAAGAAAGTCCTATAAGCACCATCTCCAAATCTATCATTACTATATCCAGCCTCCGAGAAGCGTGACTATTATTACAATTGTTTTCAAAAGTTCCCAAGTAAATTAATGACTTAAAATATCTCTTCTCTTCTCGTCCCTTCTTTTTCACACTTATACAGAATCCTAGAACAAGTTCACATTCTAAAAGATCTGCGAACGTCACTAGCACAAGATTTACTAGCGAATATTTTCGCGTCAGAGGAAGTGAGGATGAGAACTATAACAAAATCTACGACTACATCAATCAATTTCTCACAGAGCATTTGAGTAGCGTATATCTGATATTACGGGAAACTAGGCAGGAAGTAAATTCAATATCCTTTCGGTAGCGCGAGGCTCCAAAATCCAATTGAAATATAATGTTTGATAAGATTTTTTTTTTGGTATAGCTCATGTCGCACCATGCGATAATAGTCGGTAGCTATCGTGCTACATGCAAACACGGATGCGAACACGAATTTCGACGCTGATTGAATGGGACGCGGCGATTTGTTTGTGCGAGCGCGTTCCCCCTCGGATCGTACCGTCTGCTTCAGTGGAAAGCAAATTCAGTGGCGTACTGCAGCGGTAATGATGATGATGAATTGGGAAAATTGAATTTTAATTGTTTTCCAATCATATATCATGTGCTTATTTTACCACGCATATTTCTTTTTTTTTGGCCTTTTTTTAAATACCTTCGTTATTCTGCTGGTTATAAACTACGGTATTTGACTTATACCTTTTAGATCACTAGACACACTGTCCGCCAGCTTTATCTAACAATTTAAGTGGCGTCCCTTTAATTTATCTAATGGGACGACACTTTGATAATTAACTCCATTTGAGGAATCGGTTAAAACTCTTGTCATCTTGCACAATGCTGAAAGTCAATGGCAACTTCACCACTTTAAATAGGATGGAATTGATTTTCTACCTTATTAAATTATGCTCATTATTTAGAAACTAATAAATGAAAAAAATTCTTCATCTTTTTTTCATCTTATGTTGCGGTGCTTCTCCCACTTCTTTTAAGTTCCGAATGTACCAGTATAACAATAAAGATAAACAAAATTTTACAAAATTATGAGAAACACAGTAAGTGAAATAAAAGCCATAGCAGATAAAAGAAAACAGCGACACTTTATTTATGAAAACCAAACTATTACAAATCATCCCAAGCCCGTGCTCCATCTAAAAGGTACTACACGAGGCTACCTATTCTAATGTTTCTACTCTAACTAAATAATTTTCCTATGATTCTTAATAACAAAAATATAACACAGTAGCCTCGCGATATATGAATACTACTTTTGTGAAATGAAATATCTGTTTCGCGTCGCGGCCAATTCAACCCCCTAGCTAATGTCCTAACAATGAGCGCTAATGTCCTAATGACCGCTACTCATCAGTGAGTGGACACTCAAATAAAACATGCCCCGCTGTATCTACCCCACCACATTTACAATGCGAATCATTAACCCTCCCAATTCTACATATATATGATTTAAAATTGCCGTGACCTGTTATTAATTCTACCGCCTGCTAGGATAAATTAATTCTTATTTTCCTAAAACGTGTAACGCTACCGATAAATTTCCTCGTCCATCTTCCATTTAAAGTATTATCCCACCTACTAAAAGAAAAATTGTTACTGAAACTTTGATCAAAGGCAACTTTCCTAGACACCATATCCGGCATACTATAAACCGAAACCCACATCCTAGGTGCAACGTATCCAAAACACAAACCACACTATATCAACTCGAAGCCTACCTACCTCATATCAAAGGTAACTAACCTAGACATCATGTCAAGCATACCAAAACCTACATCTTAGATTCAACGTACAGCAAGAGAAAAAAGCTTTCGCTTAGCTTGGTAGTAAAGAACTAACGTCAAGCGGTATCTATTGCCATCAGCCGAAAAAAATACCTAAATTCTTTTCATTTATTTTATTCAATAAAGCCCGATATTTACAATACATCCCGTAAACATTGTGTTCACGTCATATTTTACTTCATTATCAAGCTACGCGGAAACTTTTTTCACTTGTTGTACCTAAAACACAAAAACCAAACTATATCAAACCAATAGCTAACTATCCCACATCACTCCCTAATTTGGTCTCATCATCTTTGATAGGGGCTCCTTTATGAAGCTCTAAGCTGTGAAGTTTCCTACGCCCAGTACCAAAAATATTTTCCTCGCCAGGTCATTGCACTGGCACAGCACATGAACTTGGGTTTCTTCCTTCTATTGATAGATTGTGCAAATAGCGTGATCTTCCAAGCTTATATTATGCATGTACCTATTTAGTCAACAATCACCGGTCTACAAATCATTTTAACAGTCTTCCTGTCTTTACTCAGAAAGTTCTTAGTAAATTCAGGCCTCTGTTACATTTTGACAAGTTTTTTGCCTGCCTTTGTTCTGGTGATGTATACCAGCACTCCTTAGACATATTACATATCCAATCATTGAAGAATTTTTTTAATTTGCGATTTGGTAGTGCCGAAGGATGGACCAGCTTTAACAAATAACCTGAATCTCATCTGACTAGATGATCAGTCCTTTCATTCCGTTTCACGCCCATATAATTGGGAACCTAAGCCAATATTAATTTCCCTTGGGTGCCCATCTCATTTAGAACGATTACGCAATGCCAACATAACTTAAAATCTGCTTCTTGCGGAACTGATTGCCTTAAATGTTGCCTACCTGTCGGGGATAATATTATGCCTAACTTGGTCAATCTTTCTATTCCTCTGACACCATACAGGAAAATCCCTGTCCAAATACAACATTAAAACTGTTTGCCTGACATGCATGTTCTGCGTTTCAGAACAAAAAATAGTCTCGAGGAGTGGTCCTTCTATGTGTGCCTGAATCAGATCCACCTACTTCACCTTTAATTAATTGCGTCTGTATCGCAAATATCAGATCATAACACTGTTTTTAAAAATGATGCATAGTTGACTCTCATAAGATGCAGTAAATATTTGCGAAATACATAAACAATAAAATTTTATAATTTTATCATTTATCAAGAAGTTAGATCTCATCATTTGAATATGAATAGCGTTATTCTACATGTTGTCTCAAAGAAAATCATAATTCATTGCTAAACGCTAAATGCGACGTTTCCCCCACCATATTAGCTTAATACGGCTATGCCCAAACCTTAAGGGGTAGTCGCAATAAAAGCAGGCACCTACTATTTCTTTCTAATACTATTTGTTTAAGAAACAAACATCGTCGAAAACCATATTGGTTAAACAACTAATTGCAACTTCCTTATCACAATCTTATCGAAGGCTTTTGGCTTCGGTATTTCTGATGACATTATCCTTGTTATAGCACGCAAAGAATCTCCCAGCATTCTTTCTCGTATCCACCACCCCAAATCTCAATGGCTACTTTCCCTCTGGCATCCATCTTTTCCATTCATCCTGATATTGATGCTACAACGCGACCGAATCACTTCTACATGGTTTAACCGGAATTCTTGACCTTAAAAATGTCATTTTAGGCTTTCTAGTGTGGATACCGTATTGTAGAATATTTTGAGCTGATTTTATCTTTTCAATACCAACGACGTCAATTTTCTCGTTAAATCAATCACCCTAATCGTTAATAGGGGATAAGGTATTGCTACAAGTCTTTGGTATTCTAACGCGTCAGTGTCAGAAGTTTCTTTTCTATCTGAATATTCGTCTGCGTTTGGCTCTCTGATTACCTTCTCCCTTTTTGTTGTTTCTCTGGCTTTCGACGATGCCGTGCTAGCTTCGTAGAGTGTTGTAAATATGTCCTGTTTTTGACTATTTGAACGTAGATGAATATTTTCCAAAGGTATCTTTATAGGCATTGATCATACTTTTTTAGATCTTTAATAAATCTCTTTAACTTGGGTCTCTAATTCAATCGAATATGACGTTTTTGTACGACCTGCGAATATTTAAAAATTTTGCCCGCGAACCCCATGCGCACAAATTCTTCGTAAACTGCGCATAATGATGTTCTAGGATTAGTAGCGTTTCGCCACTATGGCGCTTAAATTGTTACCGATTCAAACCGTACAAGCAAGCGTTTCAAAAGAAAAAAAATATTCACGATATATGCTCCTTCTACGTGCACTCTAAAAAATGATGGTAAATTTACCTCACTGGTGTGTGAAAAAACATATGAAATATAAGGTAAAATTCCCCAAAAAGAGGGTAAATATCAGATTACCACTAATTAGGTGTAATTTTGCCTGGTAAATCGACTTAAATACTTCAATAAATGAAGTAATTTTCCCCCACTTGGGGAAATTTGCTTACTAGTAAGGAAAAATAACGTATTTCGTAGAATATTACCCCTTATGTTGGTAAAAATACAATATAGACAATACAAGTGATTTAAAATTCTGATTATATATATTATATATATACATATTTATTATTATTTGATTAGAACACAAAATGTTTAAAAATGTTTTTTTTTTTAACATTGCATTACATTGTGTCGCTTGATCAACAATTAAAACGAGAATTCATTACATAGCCGTCGACTATACAACGCGCAAGCGTTTGAAGTACGCAGTTTGAATACAAGTGCGGCATCTAGACTCTAGACTGATGGCTGTAACGCATAAATGTGAATGGTGTGTTTTCGATTTTGTCTTGCAAATAAAGATTGAGGTAAGTTTCAATTTTCAAATTAATTATGTATTGATTACCATATACTTAGCTATGACAGCACACATAAATAATAGACATACACCTGCGTATGGATATGTAATATGATATACTGGCAACCTAACCTCAACAGCATTTGGCGGTATTGTTGCTACAAGAAATGATTCATTTATTTAAAGTTTTCAACGTGCAAGTGACTCGCGGGAAACTACCATATCAAACTTTTCAATTTAAACAACAAAAAATCTTAGTTTTGAAGGAGTAAATTCTTTTTTTTTCTCTTTCATTAAACATTTGAAAATATAAAACGACTAGTGTCTTGCCGTTATTGGAGGCTATGTTTTCGTTGTTAAGTGACGACACAAGTAAAGTAAGGAAGGGACTATTTTGGTTTTACTCTAGGATTTAATGAACAAATTATTACATGTAGGTATATTATATCATATTTTCATGTGTATATGTAGGTATACTGATTATTTCACCATCTTGTCAACAATACAAAAGTAAAGTAGGTATTAAGCATTTATACATGCAAATGTGCAAGACCGCAGGGCGGCAAATTTGAGTTCAATAGTTAATCACAACATTAGTTATGTATATACTAGTATTGCGGGAATCGCCAGATATCAAAAAACGGTTAATCGATTTTTAGTAAAATTCGGTTTTTAAAATTCAGTTTTTAAAATCGATTTTCAAAACCAGTTTTAGACTAAAAACAATACGTGTTACTTTTTTAAAGGGTGCTATGTATGTATTTTAAATTCGAAAAACCTATTTAAAGCGCAATAATCTGATTTCAAAAACCGGTTTTGATTTTGAAAACCGGTTTTACCGGTTACAATTTTTTGTTTTGAGGACATTAGACAAGATTAATCACTGCATCCAAACCCCGATTTCAAATAAAGGGACTTCGATTCGCAGCACTAATATATACATACAATATATTTTTAAATGCTAAATTTATTAAAAATTTTCAGGATAAATCTAAACTTGAAGAAATTGAGGTGAATACATCGTAAATATTTAAGTGGAGAATCTGCATTAAGTTCTAAATGACAAACATGTTATTAGATAACTGAAACTTAATATTTCTGGATGATAAAACAACCTAATAATCAATTATTTCTAATTTCTTTGTTGTTACTCTAATCTACACATTTAAAAAAAATGTGGTAAAATTACCCCAAAAATAGGAGGCAACTGGGCTACCTCCTATTTTTGGGGTAAATTTACACCTATGGAAGATTTTTCACATACTGGTGGAATATTCCTTGAAGGTGTGGTAAATCTACCTGAAATTATTCCATTCCATTAGGGAATATTACTTTAGGCGTGTAAATTTACCAGGAAAAATTACCACACTTTCAAGGAATATTCCACAGGTATGTGAAAAATCCCCTATAGGTGTAAATTTACCCCAAAAATAGAAGGTAGCCCAGTTGCCATCTATTTTTGGGGTAATTTTACCACATTTTTTTTTAGGGCGTGTGCCTGAACCTGGCCCACTGACTTGGAATACGTTAATTGCATTTGCACCACAAATATCGGATCATAACAACTGCATTGGTTATAATTTCCGGATGTTGCAGACAGTGTACAACATTTAGCATTACAGGATTCGCTTTAGAACCAAACGAAGGATGTAACTACCTTTGTACCAATTTTTGTACACAAATTTGCAGACTTAAAAAGGACTGTTATTCGATCACTCCGCAATTGTCACCTCTTATCACGAGCCGCCACTGGCGAAGCGTCTGCGGCGACGGACCCGTCCTCCTGAAAGGATAAACAAAAGCGTCGGGACGCCGGCGGACGCCGCGCAGTCTACCGTCGGCGGCGCGAATCAAGTTCCCGTGACGTTCGTTCAACAGACGATCAGACGTCCCCAATATTTCGTTTTCGGCCGGGCACGGGGTAGTAGGCGTGCGGTAGACGCGGACGCCACCGCCGCGTGACGTCACGCGCAATCGATGTCGCGCGCCGCGCGTACGAACGAGAGAGGGACGTGCGCGTCGTTGCCACGGCGACGGGGCGCATGTTGCTTGGTTACCTGACGGATATCGCGAGATCAAGAGCGCGTAGAAAATAGCCAGGTGAAAGAGATTGCGACGCGCACGCCAGGTGTGGTGGGGGGAGGTGGGATCGAGGGAGGCAAATTGTCGGGGGGGGGGGACGTGCGAGGGAAGGACGCGGGGCGAGCGAGGAATTGAAAAGAGGGGCATTCGTTTTTGCCCTCGTACTAATTTGTAACTCCATCCTGCTGTTAACTTTTGGGACAGATAGTCTCTCATTTATTTCTTTGCATTACGCTTTGTCGTTGTTCGTCATGGTAGATAATTGACGAAGACGCGCAAGAAAACGTTCGGAAAGCTAGAAGTTATACGTGTGACTATAATGATGTAAACGCAATACTCCAAATTAACTCATGGATGGATCAAAATGAAATAAAAGCTTCCTCATGGCATTCTCAAAACATCTCGCAGAAAAAGGAAATAAAAAAGCATATTAATGACATATAGGTGTTTCAAGCTAGCATACTGCCTCCACCGTAAAATTTGACTTCTATGTAAGAGCTGGCAAACGGGCCAGTTGCCAATAATTGCTGACTCCGTTGATTTTGCTGTTTATCCCCTCTCTTTTTTGAGGTTTTTAGACTTAGAAAAAGCCTTTGTTGAACGATGTGTCTAGAGCTATGTGAATGATTTCAAGTTGAGGACGTAGCTTGTATCTCCAACACTAGTTTGTTGAATAATTCCAAGTGTTCGACACGTACAAGTAGTTAAAACTTTAATAAAAAACCGATTAAAGTGAACACATAACATCACGTAATGAACGAACAGGATAGATACTAATAATACACGAACTTCGTTACCAAAACTTGAACAATTATTTACTAAGCGCAAGTTACATTTCGAACTGACAAAAAATTCAATTCACTTCTAAGATAAATGACTCGCCCACTACTTAACTACCTGTTCCTGGTATTTCTCTCCAAATTTGCAAACTAATCAAAGCGGTAACAATAAGGAAATGATTACAAAATTTATGGCAGTACAAGTAAAGTTCAGTCAGCCCACAAGTCCACAAGACCAAGTTCATGGAACCAGAAAGGAACGATCATCAAACATGTGATCTTACATACTTCTTCCTTTTCTTGAAGCCCTAGGAGTCACTTTAGAATTCTATCAGTGTTATCAACAAAGACAATCAACAATAACCCAATTCAAGTAATAATAACTTTGCAGATCTAGTGATAGTTGCAAGAGATAACCCAATAGCAGAGAAGGCTCGTAAACATCACTGAAGAGCCACGGAAATGAACTGGAAAGAAACAAATTTTTGAAAATAACCAGGACACAGCAATCAGAAATAGATCTGGAGTGATATAAATTTGAAAGAGTTAAAATCTTAAATTACCTTGGAATTATAGTAAGCAGTACGAGTGAAAGAAGCTTAAAAGTTGATTATAGGATACAAGCAGGATACACTTTATTTATGAAAAGCTAAATAACTACAATTCATCCCAAACCCCGTGCTCCACCTAAAGATACTACACGAAGCTACCTATTCTATATGGAATCCACCACAATTGAAATGTTCCTAGTCTAACTAAATAGTTTCCTTTTGATTAATAATAATAATAACAAAAATATAATAAATCGGTCAGCAAGCAATTATTGTATTTACGCCCATGCATGGAACGACTCCAGCTACATCTCAGAATTCGCCAAAGAGTAAGAGTAAAACTATGAAAAAAATCTTACTCTAGGAGCAGGACCTGGAAAGCCGCCCCAAACTTTATTATTGATAGCCAGCAAATTATTGTTATTACCTATGTAATTTTGAAAGTGGTAGCCTTCACGTTCTTTAAGATCTAAGAGCTATGTCACCTCCAAGTAGCCACTCAGTTTTTCACTCATCTTGGAATTATCTCTTCCAGCAGCAGAAAGATGGACCGACGTAATAAACTATAACCAAATAAAACAACAGCAGCGTCTATTCTAGCATTTAATAATAACCTCATCCTAATTACTCTAATCAATAATAATTAAAGATTTATTTTATACAACTGTATTATGCTAATAATTTAAAATAGATTCAGACCACTAAAGAGTATGAAATATTCATTTATAATACGTAGCAGCATTATTAAAAAATCCTCTATCTCTTTCGCCTTGCGGTCCATTTAACCCCCTAGCTAATGCCGTACACGATTATCATATATCAGTGAGTGGACATTCAAATAAAACACTCTTCGCTGTATCTACCCCACCACATTCACAATGCGAATCATTAACCCTCTACATAATGATTTAAAATTACCGCCTGATACGACAAACTAACCCTCATAATGTAGTATCCCACCTACCCTGCCAATCATTATCAAGTTTATCCCCAAATACTGATTGTATAAGGATACGAATCCGACAACAGTTAAAAACGCAAAGTCATTAACCAATGAACACAAAGCTCGAGAAGTTTATAGTACATACAGAAGCAAATTATACATGATACACTTGAATTAATCAACTACCTCCCTAAAACATCCAAAAAGGCTTTGACGTCGCGTCAAATTGCACGTCGTAGTTCCACAAAATTACATTTTGCACAGTCTCGCGCCAAACGAAGCTTCATACATCTACATTATTCGTTATCTCTAGACATTTCCAGCTTCAAATATCGCGTGTGCATCCCCACATTGAGGCCAACACTGCTAACGCATAGCGGCATCGATTTTCGGTTTTGTGGGAGATGAGACCACTGTATCTATATTTGACTTTGTAAAACAATTGGCACAGCCCCCTAACCGCAGAATCGCCAAGAGATCGATACGTATGCTGTTACATGTATTCTAGAAACAGAATAGGAGAACATAGGTTCTTGGAATTACATTTTGTCTAATTAGAAATGAAGGAAAGTAGATATCTACGTAAGTATGATGGCCTAAAATGGACTGGAAATGGTATATTTTTATTAAGATATTCAAATAGGACATGAATGTTTCTAAAATATTTAAAACACAGATAGATTGTGATATACAGGCTGTCCCAGCGTATTGGCCCATTAGATATTTTCGAAGGAGAAATTTGATTTCGAAACTTACAGAGTAATCGTGGCGCACTATGATTAGAAACATATTTTCAACTTCAAAGCACATTCAATATACAAGGTACTGACTACTGATATCAACTTTCTTATTTTAAATAGTATTGTACAATTATTCTTATGGGTCTAGTGAGTTTACTGAATCACTTGTGACCAGTTTCTATTAAGATCCATAACCTCAACCATTTTTGTGCAATTTTGTTGATTTTTTGAGGTTTACACTCTTCACGAGTGAAACCAAATAGTTCATAGGGTATTAGATATTTAGTTGTGAGACTAATGTCGATACAAATACAGGGACGTGGCTGCTAGGGGGCGCACAAACTGAACCCTTTTTCACTTAGTAGGTGATTGTACGCAAAGCTTGACATATGATTAGTGATGAAAGTGGGTTTATACACTGTTTGGCGTTTATACGAGCCATCTAGCGGGATTGATAGTTCATGAACTATCCGAGCTAGTTCAACGACTACATTGCCAGTTTTATGCTACAGTCGCTTGCGGGTGAGAGTTTGGCACGTGGCTCCTAGGGAGTGCCAAAACTGAACTCTTTTTCACTTAGCAGGTAATTGTACGTAAAGCTTAAGATGTGATTAGTGATGAAAGTGGGTTTATACACTTGGAGGAGCGCTGATGACGCCTGACAGGAAGAAACAAGGACCCGTTCCTAGTGTTATTTCCCTTCCATTGCTCTTGCTAGTACGGTGATTCCTACAATAGACCATGAGCCCCGTCTGGTGGCATATTCTATTTGTTCGTTGTATTTAGGCATTTTGCCTTGGATGTTTTACCTACAGGGATGTTTAAAAATGCATCTCCAATGTGTATAGGTTATAGTTCAAACCAATAAAACTTTCTTATTTCGAATAGAACGTGGTGTTTTTTTTACTACTATACTGAATGCTACGTAAAATTTTACTTTGATTAGTATTCGAATTTGATATAAATTCTTGCTAATTCTTTTTAACTTAACCCTTTAAGAGTTTCAAAGAATACTCCCCAAAAAACTTTTTTTCGTGTGATGGAGTTTCTTTTATTTTACAATACAAGCTGCTTTTCTTACTCCAGAATGCAAAATTTAGTAGTAACTCTATCAGTTAGCTCTGCAACCCCCAAATGGTAAATATAAATGAAACATATTTCGGCATGAAAGAAGCAAAGAAATTGAAAACAAAATTCAGTTTCCTGTCAACATTATATCAAATCGAATCGATGACATGACATGTTTCAGATAATTCAGAAAGTGAATTCAAGTGATTTTTTTAATATTCAATGTTGATTTATCAAATTGGGTGTAGCAAACATGCCTCAATTCTTATGCTTTGTAAGGTACGAATGCGTCACATCAGTCAAAGTATTTATTTTATGCAAAGCAATACGGGGTCATACAACAGAACAATGTCATTTTTATGTTCCTTATGAAACTACCAGAAACTACACAAACATAGATTGGACAAAATGTATTGCAGTGTGTGGTGATAATGCAAAGGAGATAACAGGAAACAACAACGGATTAATAAAAATATTAAAAGATCGTCTTATATCAAGGTGGGAATAGAAGTATAACTTCCTTCACAGACATACTCTTGTCAAAAAAAGATATGTCAGAAAATCCCTATCAAATTCTTCGCAAAGTTGTGAACATGGTTAATTTTATTAAAAGCCAACAGTTATAGAACAGGGTGTTTGCTAAACTACGCGATGAAATAAAGTAAATGAAAATACAAAAATTTCTTCTTTTCCATATAAAAGTTAGACGGTTATCGTGTGAATTTACAAGGACGCGACAAAACCATTCCATTAATGACAAACAAAGTTCATGTTATGACCCACTTCGGATTATATTGAGAAAAAATTGAATGAACAAGACACTTAATTAACCATAGTTTGGATTGCATGGAGACGCATTCACGTGTGGTAAAAACTCAGTTGACGAAGTATTTTCTATAAGATATTGATTTCTTGAAGAAATTAGCAGCAGTAACAGGGTTTCCACTAAGCAGATTCAGCGCTTAGTGGAAACCCTGCTGCTGCTGCTAAATTACCAGTTGAGATTCACGATCAGCTCATGTTTGCCGACAAAATGCTATAATATATGAATACGTCTTGAGCTGCTGGTCGACATGAATATGGAAATTTAGCCACAGAAGCATTAAAAACGTTAATCCCTTGCGCGACGTCTTATCTATGTGAAAAGAGTTTTTCCTCTACAATTACGTTAAAAAATTAAATACAGGAATCGTCTTTTATCACTCGAAAATAATTTTCTTTTGCGTGTTTTCAACGTAGATCCACGTATGGAGAAAATTTTGAATAATAAACAAATTGCATTAATATTTTTCTTTCCTTGCATATGTACTTATTTTAAGCAAAATATTTCTAATAAGTGATTATAAAAAGATTCCATTATTGTTTCGCGACTTCCCTTTAATATCACTGCGACCTCTTGGTGGTCGCCACCCCCAGATTGAGAAACACATCAAACAATCGTCTCTGTATGACCGAATGACATTTTGGACTTCCCATTTCCATTTACTAGACTTGCCAATATCGCCAGATGCAATCTTTGCTAAACCTTCGTCAAAAAAGAAAAAGCGACACCCAGGCAAGCTGCCGATAACTACTCAGGAAATGGTAGATTCATATCAGCCTCCTAGCTATTTTGAAACCTACAATTCGCCTACCTCAGCTACGAATTCAATTTCAGACCTCTACTGGTGCGCCCCTGGTGATGCGAACGCCTTTTGTTCGTCTGTGTTGTATCTAGATGTTGCGTTGTGCGAATGAAAACGCGCGAGAAAAAGGAAATTATATCGAACGAATTGCCTGGCGAGAGGAAACAGGGAAAAATGGTTTCCGATAAGGGAAATGCACAAGGAGAAATGAAAGGTAGAAAATTGAGTTGCTCTGTTTCTCGAGTTGAATAGATAAAAAAATGTATTGGATATTTCAGTATTTTATACACTAACTTATGCCGTTGTGAGTGTTTAGGTACTTAGAATGGTTGCGAAACCCTTGTACCTCTAGTTTGTTTTTCGTTCTTCCCCTTTGATCTGAGTTTCCGAAGTTATGAGATTTGCCATCAAAGAGCAATTTATATTTCAAGCTCGTGCTTTGTAAAATAAGCATATCGTTTCGAAATACAGGTTAGATACAAAATAAATTACGAAACAAAGCAAAAATATTATTTGCTTTTTCATTATCTCTAATCACTAGAAGCTGAAGTTATAAATAATGAGCTTTATTTCGTTTGTCGGTATTTTTGTTTCAGTACCATTAATTTACAGAAAAATTTCATTAAAAATATTTCACAATTATTGCATGTTATAAAGTGCACTTTATTTGCCCTGGCGATGTATAATTTAACTAAATCAGTAAAAAAAATAGTATATTCAAACACTAGTGCTATAACGACGTTTGTTGTAATACGCATGATTCAATGTACGAGTATCAGAACAGGCATTATAACACGTGTTCTTTAAAAGTACTATTTTTTTCTGTTCCGACGCATTTATTAGCTTTAATTTATTATTTAAAATAGGATTTCTCATCAACAATATCAATGTTCTCATATTTGTGACAAGCAATTATGTTATACCCAATAGTTACATGCAAAAATCTACACAAAAATGTCAATTCGTGAAATCTCAAAGCACAGGCTGCATTACCAACTTTGCATAAAATATCACCCATGCCCAAAGCAGAACTTTGTAACACTGATTTTCAGTAAAACAGTTACACAAAATGCTCGTTATGTATATTCGAAATAGAAGAACTTATTTACATAATAACATTGTCGCTTCCATAGCAGATATATTTATTTAAATCGAGATAATTACAAAATGCTCTTCGGTTGATTTATTCAAACTGCGACTAATTTACATACACTATTTAAAAAAATTATTTTACTAGGTTATCAGAATTTACGAAGATAATTAAATACACTTAATATCCTTCCCCTGCAACTTAATTGACGTCTATTAAACGTCATTTACGTCATTCGGCTAACTGAGCTGTTTGTTGGTGTGGGCACGCCTACTTATCAATTATCTAAACATTTTAATACAATTTTAAATTACCTCAGGGACCCTTTTAACTATTTGGTTAAGAATTCTTTTGAATTTATCAGCAAAATTAAACATGTCGTGGTTCCGAATGATTATCCCTTGATATCTTTACATATCCAGCCCTTATTTGCCAATATACTTCAGTTTTGGTTGATTCTGCAAAAAAAAAATTGGAATTTTTAGTTTTTTATATTTGCATTTCATTCTTAAATATAGAAGTACTTTCAACTAAAACAAAAAAGTGTTTACGCTTATTCTGCTGGACAACTCCAGATTTTAACCATTCCTGATTGTTCTGTATCAGTAATCATGGCTTCGTTAATTATCTCTGCTTTGATTTATATAAAAATATATAATTATAATTCTTTAGATTAAGGTAATTCTGGTAGTTGTTTCATGTGTAACACAATTTTACATCAATTAGGAAATTTGACCGTTTTCTGTAAAAAAATTCACAGGTAAATGTTCCGCCTAAAGCATATCTATATCACAGTATATTACTTTTTATCTTGAGACAACGGAATACCTCTAAAACACTGCATCGAATCAACAAAAGATCTTAATGATTTGTTATAATGTATGGGGCTCACTGAAGAGTGCCGAACTCGATCCCCCACCTCAAATCTTAAATGGGAATCCCCATTTTGTATTGCAGATTCGGATTCTACACCATCAAGTATGTAGTTTTTGTTTGAAACTTTTTTTTCGATTCGTAACAGATTGCGCTGTAATCGCAAAAAAAAATATGATTGTGAACGTCTAGAAAAAGTACACAAAAAAAGAGAGGCAAATGGTGAAAAATATCGAAACATCTTGCAGAACGAACTTCCAGTGTTACTTGAAGACCTTCGCTTGAACGTACGCCAAACAATGTGGTTTCAATATGACGGTTGTCCAGCACATTATTCAAGAATAGCACGAGAAGTATTAGATAGAGCCTACAATCGTCGATGGATCGGAAGAGATGTTCCAGTGTCTTGGCCTGCAAGATCGCCAAATCTCACTTCCCCTGACTTCTTTTTGTGGGCCCACTTTAAGTCTGAAGTTTATACAGAAGTACCAACCACTAGGGAAAACGTGATTGAGCGAATCACTAACGCTTGTGCAAGGATTACGCCGGAAACACTTCTCAGTTGTGTGCAAAAATGGGGATTCCCATTTAAGATTTTAAAGTTGTCCCCCCTCCCACTCTGAGGGTGAGGTGGGGGATCGAGTTCGGCACCATTCAATGAGCTCCCTACAATATAACAAATCTTATTAAGATCTTTTTTTGATTTGATGCAGTGTTTTAGAGATAATTCGTTGTCTTAAGATAAAAAAAACTCACCCTGTATAATAATTTGAAATAAAATTATAAATAGGTTTTTAATATTCATAACAGCTTGAGAAAAACCAATGTATTGATCGAATCGTCGCTGATAAAAATTTATAATTTATCTAAATCTTATGTAAAAATTTCAATACCCGCTAGTCAAATAATCATAAATTTATCAAACTCAACAAAAACACACATTCAATCTCCATTACTGTTTCAATTTTCTTTCGTACTATAACTTATATCCAATATAATCTCATCAAGTCTGCCGAGCACAGCGGCATGATATTCTTTTTTTGTTTTTAAATGGATGAGAACTTATCTCTTTAGCGTAGGTGCTCTAAATATTAGGTCGTCTTCTACTCGTATTTTAGAATGATGTATTATTGCGCTCCCCACAGGAAAGATACACCCAGTCAAAGCACTTCGTCATCTCCTTGAAGTAATCAAACTAAAGTTGAGTGAAAGCCAAGCGATGAGATTGGAAAGTTGTGAAATTGAAATTTTTTCAAAAGTTGTTTGCTTAATTTTCCCAGATGATGTATTGAGAAACTTCGGGAAACGTACTGGTTTTAATTTGTTTTAATTTTTTCTTAGCGCTCAACCAATACAAAATGTAAAAAAAGATTAATATATCATGATAATAAAAAATAAGACAATTCAATTATTATACATCTACTAACAGAAATATTTGAGGATAAAACTTTATAATATTACCGCCAGAGTGCTTAATTTTGTATTATCCAGACAATTAAGTGCGTTAATGAGTTTTAATAACACTTATTACAGCAGTATTGCATTACTCCGGCCGGCAGTATGGCTGAGAAGGAAGGATGCATCATTGCCAATTTCGAAAGTCAAGCAGCAATATGCGATACCGGTTGTTGGTGGGTACTATTAGACAGCACTTCTCAATGGCTCACTCGACGTGTTTCGCCACCCTAAGCCAAGGGCTTTCAAGGTCTGTAGTGCTGAGTTATTATAGTTATTGCATCCTCTAAATGTAGATTGTATCAGCTAGTTCTCACAATGCATCCAATAAGACTGGAAGATATCATAGAATCTTCCATACAGTTGGTACTGATATAGTTCTAAGTTCCGGCTAATTAATTAATTTATTCTAAACGTTACAATTTACAAAATCTGTACAATAAATATCTACCCACTAATAGTGAACTGCTGGGGTACATCTAGAGACGTATTCCTTGTGGCATCTGTTTGTCGGAACATCAATTTTTTTTGTGAAACATAAAAACTTACAGGAACTTCGTAAAATGTTGAGAACTGTTTATGGAAATATGGCACTGGAAAGGATCTTTTCAGTGAGAGCTGTGTGTGATTGCAATCATTCAAGAGCCCGGATCATGATCGCATGCGTCAAACTTCCTGTGTTAATGAAAACACTGAACGTGTGCTGATTATCAATTCACTCTCCACATAATTGCTGATCTACATGAACTAAATTTATTAAAAACATCTACGCACATGAAACATCAACAAACATCAACAGAAAATTGCTTCAAAGTTGCTTAAACATGACCAAAAGCTGGTAAGAACTGAATGCTGCACCAACATCCGATGTCTTTAGAAAGGATTGATGATGGGTGCGACGTCGAACTGAACTCACAGAGCAAGAACGGAAAGCAAAAGATGAACCAGGACGAAAACATATCGAAAAAGTTTTTAAAACATTAGTGATGTACCATTAAATTAATTAAATTAAATAACCGTTAAATGGGGTGCCGCAGGGTAGAAATATACCTCCAATACTATACATCACATACACAAACGATATGCTAAAACTAAAAATACATGGAGACATATATGCCTACGCAGATGATACCTGTATCATATACGCAGGAAAAAATCCACAAAAGATACAGCAAAACATAGACGAAGATATACAAAAAATAGAACAATGGTGCCAGAACAACTTAATAACAATCAACGAAGCAAAAACAGCGTATATGACGTTCACAAGAAAGACCTTTCCGCCAAATTTTACTATACGCATAAACAATAATAAAATAACGGAAGTACAGAAAGTGAAATACCTAGGGCTACCATACAGCAAAACTTGAAATGGGACAAACATGTAGACAAGTTAGCAAACAAAAACACCCAAATATTAGCTGCGATACGCAAAATAAAAAAATATCTTACCTCAACATATGAGGAAATCTATTTATCATAGCCTATTCACTTCACATATGAGCTACCTTATGAATGTTTGGGGAGAAACTACTGAAAGAAACCTGAACAGATTACAAATACAACAAAACAAAATTTTAATAACAATATACTCCATAGACAAAAGAGCACCAACTACCCAACTATACAACCAAACAGGAGAACTAACACTAAAATGGTTAATACAACAAAAAAATCTACTACTACTGTATAAAATTGAAAACAATATGATAAGAACTGAAATCAGACTTAGAAAAAACAAACAAGTGCACGAACACCACACAAGAAGAACATCTAGCATAAGAGCAGAAAAAGTTACATGTAACAAACACACCCAAATACCATCTGCAGAAATTATAAACGTCTACAATAAATTACAAACCGACATCACGAAAATGAAATACCTTACTTATAAGAAGAAAATCACTGAGATAATCAAAACAAACAAAATATAAAACGCGCACATACGAAAGCACAATGTAACAAATCCTGGAGTCCTCAATACCGATAGTCCGGGCGGATTCCCTTAGGCCTCTTGCCGTGCCAATACCTATACACTTTGGATATGCTTATGTTGCATATATTATGTATAGTATGTTACGGATGAATAAATGCTTTAAAAAAATCACACAGAGGTGCTATGCTACTCGGCAAATTGTGGTGCAGAAGGGTTGCGGCCTGGATAATTTCTCCGATGAGAGACTTTGACAATCAAACCAATAAAGTTAAGTGAGTTGATTACGTACAACTGCATGTAGCTACAGGTAATTCGAAGATACTGATATGACCAAAAAATCCTGAAAAAATCTATTTTTAGAAATGAGATAATTCTTTACTATGGTATGATATTTTGGAGTGTAAAAGAAAAATTTCCTGCCTAGCTTACTCTTAATAGCTAATGACGGATTGACTTCGTACAGTATTAGTCACAGATGGTTCCACGTTGCTGATGACGTTTTTTTTTATTATTATTAATAAGTTGGAGATCATCAAATTGCATAAAACAAGAATTAACCGAATTCAAAACACATATTAGTTACGTCCAAATCCATTTCAACTCGAACAAACACGACTCTAAAAGCTTTCCCTAGAGTTTCCATAATAAAATCATCAGTTTTGCATTAATTTCTCTGAAACTAGCGACCCGGATTACCAAAATACCCGGTTAGCTATTGCATTATAACCTCTTCGCTCTTACACTCCACGCCACCCAACTAAATACAAACACACGAGATATATAAGCCAATTACTCCCACACAGAAATTCAATATTAACTTCAGTATATCTACATTAATGTGTATAGAGCATGAAGTATGCAGGTCTTCTTCGATAACGGTCTTTACTGTAGCGTGTTGCTGATAAAATAACATCCTTACTTCCCCGGCGGGTCGACATCTTCAGTTGAGATCCGAGGTAGCGTGCGAATTCGATGAAAGCCACTCGGATCTACCCTTTAATCGCGTTTAATCAGGCGGCTGTGACCGCCCTAGTAATTAACGGTAATCAGAGCGTTAAATGCGATGAAAGAATTTGTATATCGTGGGGATTTCGGAGTCTGTAGCGAAATTAGTAGTTTAGGATGTCAATTGGTCTTTCGGATTTAATTTCCCAGTTTTAAATTGAGATGTCGTCGCTAAATTCGGATCTAATCAATTACTCCTGATCATTAACTTGAATGGACACCGTTAATTATACACCACCTCAAAAATCCAAGGTTTTACTTTAATTATTTAAGGTTACAAATCGTTGATTGTTTGCGAGTTATATATAGTTTTCCACGGAACTGGCTAGTTAGAAGTTTTCTGGCTTAACTTAACTGTTCAGCTTTAAAAACTTGGGGTCACTTTTCTTCTAAAATATTTTCAAGTCCTTTACACTTCCGATTATCGCCAAGAATTTTATTATTTTAAGTAGAACAGCCTTTACATTATGACATCTTTGAATTCAGCATAAAATTTTATGACTATTAGAACAAAGGTTTCCTAAAAAGTCGATGAATGAGCAAGGAAGGGATCATCGGCTTCATACATACATGGATACAGTCATATCTATCATGTAGGAAACAAACGGTCTCTATCTCAATTGACGGCAAAACCATCTATTCTAATGATATCAAAGTAAATAAGGGCGTTCCACAGAGTAGTATCTTGGAACCCCTGCTTTTCCTGTTGTATTTTAACGACATCCATGCTGTTGAATGCCCGACGATCGATTGTAATTTTATAGCTATTAATTACGCAGATGATACTTCCTTCCTTGTAATGGGGGATAACCTGGACATCGTAACTAGAGCTGTTTCAGACTCTTTAGAATGCATTGAAAAATGGTTACAGGATAACAAATTGCAAATTAATCGTGTAAAATCAGAATTCATATTGTTTAAAACAAAAAATAAAAATTATCCTACTCAGCTAATATTAAACAATAACTCCTACCCTGTTAGGGATGCTGTGCGTGTATTGGGACTCGTAGTGGACGATCATTTAAAATGGAAAAAAAAAAACATATCGATGTATTAGCTAAAAAAAATAGTAGTGTCTGTTTTGGCATACGACAATTGCGAGATCTTGTGGACGCACATACCCTTAAGGCAATATATTATGGTTGCTGTTATCCTCATTTAAAATACGGAATTATCTTGTGGGGGGGAGTCGCAGTGATACGTCTCGAATATTTGTAATTCAAAAAAAAATATTACGTACTTTATATAAACTCAATTTTAACCAGTCATGTAGAGCCCTTTTTAAAAAAAACTAAAATCCTGACTTTATATGGAATCTATATTTTTGAGTGATTATTATTTCCCTTTAAAAATAAACATCTGTTCGATCAAAACCAATTATTTCATGATTGTCACACTAGAAACAAAAACGATTAATGCTACCCTAAAACTAGACTAACTTTAACCCAAAATAGTCTAAATTATATATGTTTAAAATTTTTCAATGTTCTACCAAATGAGCTCAAAATAATCAATTCTTTGGCAATTTTTCGTAAGAAACTATTTAGTTTTCTGTGTAGTCTGGAACCCTATAACATGCAAGACTTTCTTGATTTACAAGTAAATTGTATTTGATAATTGATTATGACGTATTGTACTGGTATTGTATTATTTTTGCAACCAAGCTACAATAAAATATATTATTATTATTGTTATTATACATATTATTGAAGCAAATTTCCGAAGTGCACAATTTCTTAATGGCGAATGGCACGCTGAATGTCAAAAAAAAAAGTTACCGTGGACTAAAGTTAATAAACAAATGGTCAGGATTATAGTGGACAGTTGTATATAATTATATTGGTTTTAGTTTCACTGTTTTATCGAGCTAAGTACGTGTGTATGGCATTTAAAATATGAAAATTTCTAAAAGCAAGTATGACGGTGTTTTGAACCTCTTCTCTTAAGATTACCATCTTACCCAACTCTCCCCTACTCGACGGCTTACGTCTCACCCAATTTCGAGGAAACTCCCCTTAAAAATGAGGGAGTTTCCTCGAGAGAAACTAACTCATCTAACATACTTCACATGCCATCATAGGTTTGTTCCAAGAAAGCCTGACACCCATCACTGGTCATGCGAGACATACGCAGTGAAAAATATACGTTCCAAGAAAGCCAAACTTAAAATCCTCGACTAGTAATCATGTGTTCCGACATGGTTTGTAATGGTTTGCTGACAGTCAGAACTATTTGCGGATTTTTCTCTCAAACCGACATGTACACTTCTCACAGGAGAAATCGGGACACCAGCAATTCAGAATTTTAAAATTCTTGATAGAAATGCAACTTCGGAGATGTATTCACTTATCATGGCCATAAATCACTTAATTATGTATATTACTGCGATCAAAGGCAGCGACTAGAAATTTAAACAGAAAAATAAATATATAGAGAGAAAAAGGTTTATGTATAGAATAAACAAATCGGAGTTTCGGTGGCGGCGTTTCCTTTAGAAATGTCAATGAAAAAAAAAAATACATAACAACAAGAAGAACTCTTGAATAGACGGCTTCATTTAGAAATATATATTTATTAAACTTGTTTTTTATTTATGTAGAGATGATTATTTTTAAAAAAACACGTGGTGATGGGATTTTATTATTTAAAATTGTTACTGGTTAGTGCTGCTTTGATATTAGTTACTTACTTGGATTTATGCTCGCAAGTATTAGTTTAGCAATAGATAATACATATGTCAGTCAGCCTCCTCATTTTTGGATAATATGATTTTCACAGATAATGATTAACTTATTGATACACTATTATTGTGTATAATTACTATTGTTGTTAATATTCTAAATATTGTATACATATAAGTTTTCTTCTATCTATAAAAAATATCAAAACTAGGTTTAAGATTATTTATAAAATTCTTAAATAAAGCAATTGAGTTCGCAAAGACATTATTTATTTTATGAACCCTTTATTGTATTTTCATGAAATATATCTTAACTATCGCCTGTGTAATCTGACGTCGATGATCTATTTTCTTGTAATATGGCCAACACTGGGTCTCTTTACAAACTGTCTTTATATAGCACAGGTTTATTAACAATTATTTAAATATTATTGGATTTATAATACATAACAAACATTGTAAGAAAACATATTGTTCGTCAATTTCAGTTAGTGCTAAAATATTTATTGTTGAATTTGATACATTTACAGTTTTCGTTGCTACTGCCCGAAGCTGTCAGACCAAAAGTGTTAGCTATATTTTAATAAAATAGAACGACATTAGATTACACAGGCGATAGTTAAGATATATTTCTTGAAAATACAATAAACAGAGGGTTAATAAAATAAATAATTTCTTTGCGAAATTAATTGCTTTAGAAATTTTGTAAATAATCTTAAACTGTTTTTGGTAATTTTTTAACACATAGAAAAATATTTTGTAGTAATACAATATTTAAGAATACTAAACAACAACAATAATGAATACATCAATAGTAGTGTATTTAATCAATGTGAAAATCATAGGTAATAACAATAGGTAATATAATCCCATCCCCATATATTTTCTTAAAAAAAGAATTATCTCTACATAACATCAAACAAGTTAAATACATATATGTGTATTTCTAAATGGTGCCGTCTACTCAAGAGGCCTTTTAGTTGTTATGTATTTTTTTTTGCATTAATATTTCCGTATTCGGTATTTCTAAGGAAACACCGCCACCGAAATTCCAAAGTGTTTATTTAATGTATAAAAAAAAATATATTTATATTTCAGTTTAAATTTTTAGTCTTTACCTTTGATCGCAATAATACACACAAAAAAGTGATTTATGGCTTTGATAAGTGCATATATCCTCTGTAAGCTGCATTTACACCCAAGAAATTTTAAAATTCAAGATTGCTGGTGTCTCGATTTTTTCTGTGAGAAGTGTACTGTTACCAACGCATGCGCATATTAACTTTATAGCCATATAACCTATGCCGAACTTTCACTCAGCGTCACCTATCGGTTATTGTATGTAGTAATGTGCGTTCCAACTAGTTCTAACACAGTACCAGTTTGGAATTAGTTTCAAACGAAGCATGCGCATTAAAGGAGTACATACCCTTGTCGGCAACTAATCACCAACTTTTTCTTGGAACAAATCTCATGTGTTTTCAACATAGTTGCCATAGTTACGCTTTTAGAAATCACTGTTGTCCCGTCCTCTTCGTTCTCAACGACATACATACCTTTACCATCCAAACATTCTTTTGTAACAACTACTAAGGTATGATGCCGCGGAATATTAAATTCCTTACCTCTTCCTACTCCACGCTTACATGCAACTTATTCGGTATATATGTATTTCTTTTTTCAATTCTCCCACTTCTAGCTCCGCACACCATTCCAGTCATATTTTTCCGGCGAACTTGCAAAGGGCCGTTCAAATTTTGCGAACGAAAGCTATCTTTTCCGTCCTCGTTGTATAGTGTTTTGTGTGTGTGTGAGAGAGAGGAATATTTTCACATTCTCCAACTCAGGTGATTAAATTTTAATGGAGTTCCTACAGCGAGGTAACCGTTCGCAGCGTCCTTCATATTTTATTTCGTCAGGCTATGTTCAAAATTCGATCGGAAACAACTGAATCCTTTTGGGAACGTGGGTCGAAACAATTGTGCCCGCTTTAGTTTAATAATGCAGCGGTTGGCGTGGACTAGTTTTCCTCTTCAACTGAATTCGTAAGAGGGAAGAAGTATTTTTGGTTAAGGTAATGATTATATATTATTTGCCGTATTCTTCAACGGTTGCGTGTGATTGAGAATAGGCCTAACATCAAATGGCCGACTTTCTAAATCCAGATCCTTTAGAAAGCGATTCTTGCTTTGTCTTAATGCATGCATTAAATAGCATTTTTGCCTGCATTATCATTGGAAAGATTATAAAAAACTGCATATGATGAAATAAAAAAATATAGGGGGTTCAATTTACCATAACAAAGTAAAAGCCGTTTAAATATTACAGAAATTGATTGCTTCTGGATACAACCCTGTACAATTTTATCAAATAACATTCAATTCCTAAAAAGACCTAAGCTTTCCTAAGCTACACATCAAATTTTAGAGTTCAATTGTTAATGATAATGCCGGAAAAAAAAAATGAACACGTGCATTTTGAAAATTTTATGTAAAAAGTCAAATAACTTGGCAACCTTGCATTCGAAATTTGAAACGAACGTATGTATTTGTAGCATTCACTACAACAAATCAGTGTGCCTAAAAAAATGAGTATGGTTTCATTTGAAAACATTAGGTTGAGTACGGTCCTGCAAAATTGATACAAATCGTGAATGTGAAAATATTTTTAGAACACATTGAAACATCTTTCATGAGAGATATTAAAGTCAATGTCGACCGATATCGAACTACTGGCTCACCCTGTATAGGTTATCCACCTGTCACTGTCAAAATTTATCGTTGAGCGATGTGTGATGAAATTAATATTTTGTAAATACTGATTAAGCAATGTATCTGAATAAAACGTAGCATTTTTGACAAGGTAGGTATAGCAAATACGCACTACAAGATAAGTAGATTTTAACAAAAGCAATCTACACCTTTCTAGATACGACGCTTCAAACAGCCAACATCAAACTGCTCCCTTGCCAAGTGAATTAATTTCTTTTCAATGCACAACACTCTTCATTCTCATTTCGAAAATATGATTCCAATATATCCCTTGTTGCAGCTAAGACTGACCACACATATTCTCCCACGTTAATTCGAAATATTCTCAAAAAGTATCTCAGAAAATTTGAAAACTGTATGCAATCAGACCATAAACAACTGAAGTGTGCTGCTTCTACGAAACGTTCCTTTTGCTGTTCTCATCCTTTCTAATGCCAAACTATTCCAAATGATCACAACAATGCTATATGTGACAATAAATAGTAACAAGATGGGAAGAAATAGTAGGTTGTCCAAGGCTACCTTTTCCAGATGAAAGCATTGGCGAAATCAGATTTCAGATTATGCGATCAAATCTGAAATCTGATTTCGCCAATGATTTCATCTCGAGAAGCTAGCCTTGGACTACCCCCACTTCATTTTTTCTTGTTATTATCTCTTATTACGTTTTCAAAAAATATTTTAAATTTTTTTCATGCTTTTCTAAATCTTAAGAATTTTGATCCGATATCCACTTGCAAGAATTCTATACAAAACCAGGATAAAAGGAAACGTAAGATAATAAATTGTCAAAACTCGCAATACCCTAACCTATCAACAAATTTCTACAGGCACTAGACAATGTTTCGGCAGATACCTTTTGCATGCAATCTATAATCTTTTTACGTAAGTTTTCAATAGAATAAACTCTTTCATTTTCAAAAAGCCATAAATTGAGGACTCAACCATAAGAAAAAATCATTTGGGACTAGATCGGTTGAGCTAGGAGGCCAGCAGATGACATTCTACTCGGTGATTAGCCGATTATCGGATATTTTCTGTAGATACCTTCGTACGATAACTGCATTATGAGCCGGACAGCTGATTTGCTGAAAATAAATATGGTGCATTAGAACGTTTTAACGGTTCCTCCGCGTATATCGCATTTAAATATCCTTCAATAAAAAATAAAGGATTGGGAATTATGTTGTTCCCTAAAAGACCTGCTCACACATTCACTTTTCGGGGAGATTGTACGTCATTTTTTTTCTTTTCTTTAGGCCAATAGCGTGTAACAGAGGGATTGTGACGTCCATGTAACACAAAAGAGGATTCATCAGTGAATAAAATGTTTTTACAAAGTTTTCGTCATTGATGTTCGATAACCGCTTCACAAAAGTCGAATTTAAGTTAGTATTTATCGTCAGCAAATATTTCATTTGGTTTTTCCAACTTATAAGTTCGATATTTATTTTTCTTTAAAACTCTGTAGACCGTATTGTGTAAAACATTCAGCTGCTCTGCAATATTTCTGGTAGATGTACGCGACGTTTCTTCTGCTGCAAAGCAAATGAAAATATCTCTTTAATAAAGGATAATACAGGATAATACAGGATTAAAAATATTTTATTTTTATTTATTGGTCCACTCTGTACAATGTCGTTCCAATTCCTCTGGATTTTGTTATAACTTTTTTATTGTGAACGATCTGTGTGATGTGAAACAAGCTGTAAAAACATATTTTTCGGAAACTTCAAGAGTCACCATAAAGGTATCTTGCAATTTCACATGTTTCACTTGAAAGTAACATCTGTTACTCTTCCAAGAAGCCTTTTCAAATGACAAGTCATCCACAACAATATTTCTCTTTACTTTGTAAACGTATTGTACATTACAGATGTAAAATAATACTAATATAGTACATTACACCGATTGTAAACTTCTCCCTATAGAGTTTGAGTATTGGAATACAGCTGATGTGCTTAGTAATTCACGTTCCTTCTTAAATATATTTCTAATTAACTAAAGGCTTTATATATTGTTTAATATCGTCAAACACAACTCCAGGTGGTCTATTTCCGTTAATTATTCGCATCCTGTCTTGAAACTCCATCATTACACCTTCTTTAGCATCATAAAATACTTCCAACCTTCTATAGATGCTCTCTTCATGATCATCCACTCTGTCTGATACTCTTCCTCTTTTCATCAGTCTGCTGACCAGAATTTCCGAGGGCACTTCCAGAAATAATATCAACGTGGGCGAACATATTTCTGCTTCAAAGAGTAACCCTGCTTCTCTAGTACTAGGATATCCGTCTATTAAAAACCCTTTAGCGTTAGCTAGATTTTCATACATTTCCTCTTTAATTTTTTGCAATACAACATCCGCTGGCGGTAAATTTCCAGAGCTGACTATATCTAATAAAGATTTGCTCAGTTGAGAACGACTTCTTATCTCTCTCATCAGAAAACCACCAGGAGATACATGGTAAAAGCCGTATTTTTCCGAGATTTTGTCACATTGTGTACCCTTGCCAGATCCAGGACCTCCAGCCACCCAAATTATGGGTACGTTCATTGCCGATTTCTTATCTTCCGCGCTAGATGTGGCTTCTTCTGGTTCTTCTTCTGATACTTCTTGTGACTGCTGTTTTAATTTCGAATGACATTTAGCACAAACTTTCCTCTTTTCCATTTACTGTAATATTTCTATACGGATGGTCTTCATTTCATTTAGAAATTCGTTCTTTATAATACTAAATGCATTTTAAGATTTGACGTTTGAATCATTTGAAGTTTACATAGAATGTCATCTAATCCATATTTTTTCCACTAGATGGAGACAGCACTGCAGTTCAAGTTTTGAAGAAGGTTTTGTTGTAGTATTACTATTATGAAATATTATGTTTTTTCTTTTTTCTTGAGGTAGCGGCTTTTTTTTGAATGAATTAATTTTTTTTAGTAATTACAACATTCTCTTTTGACGTTTCGACAAGTTTTTTATTATTGTCTTCTTCAGAAATTCTTTACTACGATTCAATTTTTTATAACATTTAAAGACAACACAAAACATTTTAAAAATTACTTTAAAATTTACATTTTTCTAAAACTTACTACCAAGGTTATTTGTCACGTACAATACTAACTATGTGTGAAACATACTGAATTTAAAGTGATAGTAATTTTTAGAAAAATGTAAATTTTAAAGTAATTTTTAAAATGTTTTGTGTTGTCTTTAAATGTTATAAAAAATTGAATTGTAGTAAAGAATTTTCTTTCCTTTAAAAAAAAAGCTGCTACCTCAAGAAAAAGAAAAAAACATAATTTTACATTATCGGCTAAGAACAAATCCCATCAAAATATTATCAAATATTATACCAGTATACATATGGTCAAAGAAATATTCCACTGGCGCACTATAGATGGCATAACAGCATTTTCTATTGTTGCGCATTTGTAGTGGTAATATATTTCCATAAGAGAATACTTGTGACGTTTCTTACGACGTCCAGCGCAAGACAAATAGCCCGAGAACTGAATATTCCTAACAAACCAACAGTGCACTCAGTACCATCTCAGAATCTTTTGCGTCCATTTCATGCAAGAAAAGTGCAACCTTTATATGTGAACAATAATGTGCAAAGAAGAATGTTTTATAATAGTATTTTAGAAAGGATTCAACAAGAATATTCTCTGGAGTGATGAATGCTTGTTTACGAGAGATGGAGTTTTTAATAGCCATAACTTTCATTTTTGGGCGAATGAAAATCCGGCAGTTAGGGAAATCATCAGAGAAGATTTTCCGTAAATGTCTAGCTTGAGATTTTAAACTTCCACGTTCTTGGACCAATATTTCTTCCGAATCGCCTAAATGGAATTGAGTACGTTAACGTTTTAGACGAAGTACTAGATAATATTCCATTGAATCTCAGGCTACAACATCTTATACATGCATGACAGTGCACCTGCTCATAATGTCAGAATTTCGAGGAATTGGTTAAAGGAATACTTTCCGAATCGGTGGATAGGGCGTAGCGGGCCAATAGCATGGCCAGCAAGATCTCCCGATATTAATCCTCTGGACTTTTTTATTTGGGGGTTTTTTAAAGGAAAAGGTCTATGCAACGCCTCCAGCTAACGAACAGGATGTAATTAATAAAATTACGGCAGCAGTTCGACTAATGAACCGGGATATGTTAGAGCGCGTTTTGAATTCGCTTTCTCGAAGACTACAATTATGTCTGGAAACTGATGGCTACCAATTTGAACAGTTGTTATAATTTTTTCATATTATCTTTAAATTTGAATGAAACTTTTTATCTATGTTGACATAAAATTTTTGCTAATTTGCGTATATACCTAATTCATAATAAATAACTAAATGATTACTGCCACAGTAGTTATCTAATTAGGTGTTGGCAAATTTACAATTCTTTTGAGCCGCTCGTGTGACTTAAGAAAGCACTGTGCAACTTTTCTCATTTAAGTTTATGGACTCAGAATTAAACAGAAATTTGTCGTACATGGCGTTTGTCCACATATTTCTGGCTACCGTGCATAATTATTATACCTTTGATAACATGTTTACTGTAGTTGTGCGAATTCTCTAAAGAAATATTGTTGCATCCTTGATGGATAAGTAGAGTCATATATATAATAGTACTTTAAATTTTGAATTATTGTGCCTGGTGTAAGAGCAACAAATGATGACGACGTTTCCACCAAACAATCTGACAACAATCCCAATCATAGAAAAGGACAGACATATATACCCAGGCATAAAATAAAAAAGAAGGCATATAATCCATAAGAACAATATTTATTTTAGAACTTGAACTGTAGTATACATTCATCTCGACACCAATCACGGCCAGACTTAAATTAAGATTCTTAAAAGAAGTTCCTTTACTCCCCTTTCAACACTGTCTCTCGTCCTTTTAATTAATCAATCCCATTTAAAAGGTAAAATTAAAACATCTTCCTCTTTTACTCCGAACAGCACGGAAAGAAAAAGAGAAAGAATTTAATATCTTTGACGGCCCGTTCACGAAGACTTGTGTCTTGTGACCATGGAAAAAACTGAATTTGACAGATATTATAAGAGAAAAGGGCGACGTAAAATTGAAAAAAAAGGAAATATTAAAAAATACACGCGGACTTTAACATTTTTCTCTTCTCTTTCGTTTTCACGCTACCAAAGGACCGACTGGAAAATTGAATTAATAAGTTTCCACGTAAATAGAATGGGCAGTGCGAGGTATTGAAATTTTCCAGAAGATACGACTCTTGGTACGTCGAAATATGAACGACAATAAAGAGAAATTTAATTAAAGAATTTAAAATAACCTCTGGCGGGTGGAAAGGGAACTAAAGGGAGCGTTAATTAATTGGAACTGCGCAGATTTTGCGATATTTAAAAATTTTCCATCAGTAAAGGGCAATATACGGATATTTCAAGCTTGTCCAATATTTTTCTCGCGCAAATTCAATGCGACAAAAAAAAGTTAATAACGTAACCTTTCATATTTTTTTTCCATTTAATTGGAATGATATAGTATGTCTTGCTTTTGCTTACCTCAATGAATTCTCAGAATTAATTGAATATCTTATCAAAGCACGCTATCTCAACTGTTTACAATTTTGTCAAGATTTTGACATTAACATCTGCTTCTCTATTTTGCAAGCCATTAGAATTACTCGTATCAAATTCTGTCACAAGAACCATTAAATATTATATAGAGTATCGATCGTTAAATTGGATACCTTAGAGAATTCGATTCTTTCAAATTAATAAACATTACAGTGAGGACGCGTAGTAGATTGGAACAAATTCATTTAAAATTCAGGGATTTGTTTTCTGAAAAAGAAAAACGCTCAAAACCATATATGCCGTGTGTAAAGAAACATTTTATATCGGAAGGTTTAAAAATCTCTTTGTTCGTGCAAATATACAGGGTGATTCTCAATATATGCGACAAACTTTAAGAGCTGATTCCTGAGGTTATTTTGATCATACAAGTTCATACGAGTATATGTCTAAAACGGTTTGGTTTTAAAGTTATTGAATGTTTAATAATAAATTATGAACTATGACTAACACGATATAATATCACAGTTCGTTCTTCAAAAACTATTTTGTTGAGAGGGAATTGTTTATTTGTCATTTCAATATTTGTCAATAGTTGTCAGAGTATTCATTCAGTTTATTGCCAGTTTCTGTTTTCTAAAATGAATTACACGAATGGTGAGATGTGTGATATGCATTTCGTTTACGGTCTTGCCAATGGAAATTCGCGTGCTGCTAGACGTCTTTATGAAGAACGATACCCGAACCGTATCATCCCGCATCATTCAATATTTGCCCGTATTCACCAACATCTTAGTGAAACGGGAAATTTAAAAAAAACAGACGACTGATAACGGGTACTCATCTACAGTGAGAACTCCACAAATTGAAGAAATGGTACTAAATGAAATTTGAGGAACATCCTACTACAAGCACCAGAAAAATTGCGTTTGCTTTAAACATTAGTCAGGCCACAGTTTGGAGAATATTGAAAGATCAACTGTTGTATCCATATCACATTCAAAAGTGTAGGCACTTTTATCGGCAGATTTTCTGCAAAGAGTGGCTTTTTGTCAGTGGATGCAACACAAAATCGCACAAAATGCTGACTATTTGGCTCAAATATTCTTCACCCACGAGGCTACTTTCTCTAGAAACGCGATTATTAATTTTCATAATAATCACATATGGGCCGAAGAAAATCCGTACAAACTAGTAAATGCCCGTCATGAACATCAATTCTCTGTCAATCTGTGGGCCGGAATTGTTGGAGATCACTTGATAGGTCCAAATTTTTTACCGATGTGATTAAATGGCGAGGTATACCGCAATTTTCTTGAAGAGGAGCTACCACTACTGCTGGAAAAAGTTCCGTTGCAATTAAGATTACAAATGTATTTTATGCATGACGGTGCTCCAGCGCATTTTAGTTTAGTTGCTCGCGAGTTTTTGGACAATACGTATCCAGATCGGTGGATAGGACGGGGAGATCCACGACCGTGGCCTCCTCGGTCTCCAGACTTAAATTCTTTGGACTTTTTTCTCTGGGGTCACCTTAAATCATTAGTTTATACGACTCCCATTGAAAATGTGGATGAACTGAGAAATCGTATTATCGCAGCTTTTCAAACAATTCGAAATATTCCTGGCATTTTAGAACGCACTAGTCAGTCAATACGACGGAGGATAGAGGCTTGTATTGCAGTTGGGGGTGGTCATTTTCAACAGTTAGTATAAGTTAATTTTGTTAATTTATAATAAAAACATTAATTACGTTAACTTACTATTAAACATTCAATAACTTTAAAACCAAACCGTTTTGAACAGATACTCATATGAACTTTTATGATCAAAATAACCCCAGGAATCAGCGCTTAAAGTTTGTCGCATATATTGAGAATCAGCCTGTATATGTCTATTCTTTTGAACGCCAGGATATTCCCAAACAATCTCCGTGAATTACACGACAATGTTAGGAAAATATCGAAATAAATGAACTATAATAATTATAAATCCCCAGGCTAACAAACATATGAGCAAAAACTTAACACAATAAGAAAGCTTTTGCTTACTTAACCAAAAAAATGCTTATCTGTTTCTTTACTGCTTCCCCCAGGGCGTACAGATGATATAAGAATATATAAAAAAAAAATTATGAATCAACAAATGACAGCGAAATAATTCAAATAAAACGAATTAAGTAAACATAAGACAAATCTACGAAAATAATCCGAGATAGCTAAATCTGGCGAATTCATTGATGTTGGCCATCGCAATAGTGGATGTGTGAACTGGTACATTGTCGTGACGAAACAACACTTTCTCTTTCGCCAAATGCGGCCCTTTTTCCTTAATTTCATCGCTTAAACGCTGCAATAAGCTAGCATAATACTCGCCGTTGATTGTTTTTCCTTTTTGAAGATAATCAATAAAAATTATACCACGCGCATCCCAAAAAACAGACGCCATGATCTTGCCTGCAGATGGAACTGTCTTCGCCTTCTTTGGGCACGATTCTCCCATTCCAGTCCACTGCTTTGACTGTTCCTTTGTCTCAGGTGTGAAGTGATGGACACATGTCTCATCCATGGTTACGAATCGACGCAAAAACTCACGTTTATTGCGGTGAAACATCGCCAAACACTCTATTGAAACATCTTCAGGACGCTGTTTTTGTTCCATCGTGAGCAAACGCGGCACCCATCTTGCGGGCAGCTTTCTCATCTTCAAATTTTCGGTCAATATGCGATGTAGAGCACTTTTTGAAATGCCTATCATTTCAGCTAGCTCACGCACCTTCAGCCGACGATCATCCAGCACCATTTTGTGGAGTTTCTTCGCCGTCTCTGGCGTGGACACCTCGATTGGTCGACCACTGCGGTGTTCGTTTTGCCCTCTGCCACCCAATATTTTAGAGTCGTAAACGAAAGAGAAAACTCCCCCAGAGTAGAATCTAGCTCGGCTTTAATATTTGTTGGACTGAAACCTTTCAAGTAAGAGTCTTGAATTATGTAACGATGACCAATTTTTGCATGTTTACAAATTCACTAAAGTCGTTTATTTTTGATGGTTCAAAAAGAAATACTAAACGTGGTGCCTTTAAACCTAAACCATATGTTTTATAAGGTTGGAATTCCTCTTAAAATTATTACAGTAAGTAGCAGAAATGCATTATTTTCTTAGCACAATGGAATGTTTGCTCATTGCTCAATACAAAAAACTCTCCAAAAATATGATCTTAATTATTTCAATCGTAAGTTTCTCGATAACTCTTGAGTTTAGTTATGGGATATGTCACATATAAGACTGTTAGAATTCGATGTATCATTTAAAAATGAAGTAAAAAATAGATGCTTCCATTTGAAAAAAATGGATTATTTTAGTTTATGAATACATTCTAGCGAGTAACATCGTGCACTCTGGAATGAGTAGAACATTCTTGAAAATCGATTAAGATTATATCTAAAGGTAGGATGCCAGAAATAAAACAAACTTTCATTTTATTCAGAATAGCTTTTCAATTAAATTTAATATGACTGAAGTTCCAAGCTACAATAATCTACTGATTGTTTCAATTTGTATGCAAGGGGTTTGTATAAATTTCAGATCTGCAGACAAAACTTTTACGATTGAAAGTGACGAGACTCCACATCTACCCCACGTTTCCAGCCGAATCGGAACAAAGAAATCCCAAATCCGATAGATCTCCAGCTAATGCTAAGACGCAGCTAAATTAATTGAAAAACAAAATCGACTTGTCAACTCGACGTCTGAAGCAGGGAAGCTGAAGAGTGGGTTAAATTCAATGTTGTTAGAAGTAGGGCACACCAGCGCCACCACTTGGCGTTCGATGGGACTACACGATAAGCTGACATGTAAACGAAACGATTAACAGCGGCAGTCAGAGACATCTCTTGCCCGCTAACTTAATAACAATAACTACTCGATTCTAATAACTTTTGACGTTTCCTTAGAAATCGTATTTCTTTTACAAATATGAAAGCGTCTAAGATGTTTGAGGGAAATAGGGTGTTTGTTATAAATTTTGACGTACCAAACGTCATTCCGACAGTTGGGAACACGACTATACAGGGTGTCTTATTAAAATATCATCGCTTTGATATTCTTCAGCAGTTATTGTTTGGTTAAAAAATATAAGTCCAATAATTCGTTTCCTTGAAACTGCTAGCCAGAAGCTTATTTTTTGAGGATGTAATGAAGTTTCTATGAATTCGTGAGGGTTTTTTTGCCGCCCACATTCTTATATTTTGCTTATTTAAACAACTAGAAAGATGAATACAAGCCTCATAAAAAAAAACATTTATTGAGAATATTGCCATTAATTATGTTCTGTAATCGCTTCTAACTTTAATTTCTCACTGATAGCTGTCACAATTTAAAGTGTCACCAATCTTATCAAAGAATTTGCTTAAGAAGTAGCCTACTCTAATCAGGAAGGTTAGGAAGTTATTATTAGAGGGGTTAGGTTATTAGAAAACATGGCATTTCTAATAGGTGCTTTCCATTCACCGTCTATCACTCCTACTCTGCTACTACTCTATTCTACTCTTGACTTACACAATTTAGAACCAATGGAACAGTTTTTGTGCTTTTAAATTGTAAAGAGAGAAGGGAAAGGAACCTAACCTAGAAATTAGATTTTGATGTAAACAACAAATCGTGACCGCAAGGAAATCTTACTTCAAAATGTCAAAAAAGTCTTAGAACGACTATACACAAATACTTTTAAAAAATCGCTGTAGCTGTCAAACCTTGTCATAAATGGCATTTAGAGCAAGAAACACTAGCAAATAAGTTAGTGCATGAGGAGAAAGGGGGAGGTAAAACTGAGTACATTGGGAGTTTCGTGCTCCTTAGCAAAGGAACGCTTAAATTGCACTTATTGTTATTGAGTACACCGGAAGTACTATCGAACTGCTTTTATGAGTGAATGGAAAGCACCTATTAATAAGACCATAGACGACTATGACTACTCAACATTCTAATTAACCATTTCCGTGGGGCATCCTGTAGTATACTCTACAAATTCATATCAGAATATCCTCGATACAATTCAAAGTATTTAGAAATCGTACAACTTTTCGGCACGCGCTTAGAATCACAAGAGTGAAAAATACACCCTTAGGAACACGGAAGTTAAGACGAAGCTGAGAAGGCGCAGATGCGATTCTTTCTTCGAAACTTTGTAAAAATCTTTTATAAACTATTTATGGAGTGTAAAAGAGCTTTAGGTCGGTGTGAGATGCGTTCCGACACGTATCGGGAAGTTTCTTTTCTGTTTGGAAAAGTTCGAAAAGTACCCCGTAACGTAAAGGATAAATAAGGAGAGAGATAGAAGTAAAGATATTGAAAGTCATTCATTTGTTTTCTGTAGGAACGAGAAGTTTAGAGTTTTGAAATGCAGAAGTACACACGCAGACATATTCTAGACATTCAGAAGGTAATTAATTTCAGTCAGAAAGCGCTATACTTTACTTCAAATATCGTATTTGATTTTTTTACAAGTTTACAACATACAAAAAGATTGCAGATTTCATTAAAATTTTAGTTAAAACTAACCAAGTCACTAGATAGGCTATAATAGTTCTGGCACAAAACCCCTTAAGATGTATGTATATTGGTATGGAATCAGACATATGGAATGTAAAGTCATTTAAAACAGGTTCCAAAGCCAAATGAAGGAGTAAATGAAAGTTGAAGTGCGTACTCGGTTATCTACTCTACAGGCAAAATTTTAAATTTGTTAAAAATGACTATAAGAATAGACCATATAGATCAATAGATGTTAAATATAGCGTTAATTATAATGTAAACTTTATCTTTTATGTTAATTCAAGCTTACATGGTATATTTTTATGATATTTTGCTCGGGGAGATTTTTCATTCTTCGGCATGTTTATTTGGTAACTTTTGCTGTGTTCCCCTCAAACTACAGTAAATAACGGTATGTCAGTTACTGGTTATCCATTCGAATTCAATGTTGGTTTACCTGACAGCGATAACAATCGAAGGCTGATTACTGGTAATTTCAGCTTAAATCCTCATTCTGCTGGTGGCCACGAAAGACGACGATTGTTTCAGTATACTCCTATAACAATTTTTATCGCACACTCTCAGAAATATCAAAGTTCCACTATGTGTTTACCCTCGTGTTTACTTAAAAGAAGAATCGATATTACACCTGAATAATTTAAATCCATACTTTGTTGACCTGTATAATTGTCGAGAATTTCCTATAAATTTTTCTGTGAAGAATCCCGGTTGAAACACCATTCCATGCTATTGATCGATACGAGGCCCCTTCGAACCGAAAGTAAAACTTGATTCAAAGAATTACCTGGCTACCTACACCAGCCTTTAGAACTGCCCATAATCGCATCCCAGGTATTTTATAAAGCATATATCCCACCTATAAAAGAAGATAATTCATCAATAAATTAAATTTTTGTAATTTATGTTCACAATACGTTAATTTGGGGTTAGATTTGTATGAACCGCCATTATTTTTAGTTATTGATTTGGTGCTCCTAGAAGTGTCCCGTGCCACATAGCAGGTAGAAGGTCACTTTTCACAGTATTCATTCGTTTATCAGACAAGTCAGTAGGTGAATATAAACCACAATATTATTATATTTTATTTTTCTTTGAAAAAAAAAGGAAAAAAAAAATGTATATGAACAAACAAATTGTCAATAATTTGAAATTTTGGATTTAATTATAATATTTAATTTTACTGAGCTAAACAAAATTAAATTTTTGAAATCCCGGCATTTTGTTCTGTAAAATAGAGCAATATATATTCACTTTACTTTCGGTTTTTTTTTTCGATGCTTACCGCTTTCGTTGTGCTAATCATATTATAAACGGTAATCCAATTGATAGCGGTTGAAATTGAACGGATAGCCATTGAAACGCAACAGTTATTCGTTGAAATTGTAACCAATTGGCCATCTGTTGCGAACATGCTCAATTAGTTTTGCACACATACCAAGTCAGTAAATAAGCTACAACAATTCTGGCACAAAATCCCCTACGATGTAAACCTTAGGAGGCCTAAATTCACTTTATTTCCGATTTTTTCCGTCTATCGCATTTACTGGGTTACTCATCAGACAATCACTGCGCTTATATAACGTGTGAAAATGAAAACGAAAAGCAACTCCTTCATATTATAAATAAATAGTTTTTTTTTCGCTGTTAGTTAACATTTGATTTTTATAGTAAAGTGTTGCAACTTAGTGTCTGCTCAATTTTTTTCTGCAAAGTGCATGTAAAACTAGTTGAGCATGTTGCCAACAGATATTATATAATTCATTACAATCAATAGTCATTCAATTTCAACCGATAGCCGTTCCACTCCAATGGATAGCCGTTCAATTTTAACCGATAGCCGTCCCGCTCCAATGGATAGCCGCTCAATTTTAATGGCTATCCGTTATGTTATCGGTTGCAATGTGAGTAGTATAGCGGAAAGGACAGACATCCGAAAAAACCAGACGTAAAGTGACTTCTATTTATAATATATAGCTGGTAAATTATTTGGTACCTACTAATAAATAACACTTTCCTTGGATCTTATACAATATGCAATTATTCTTTCATTTAGTAATAATTCTTACTTTTAAGCCTACAAGTAAATGCCATCTGTTTAAAATGTATACCAACCCATCTAAATATCTTTATTCCTTTAACTCATATTTTTACTACCCGGCTTTAATATTTCACTAAAAATCTTTCCCCTTAATTTTTATATTACCATCAGAGCCAGTCGTATAAAGTTGAACTACTTAATAAGCAACTTGGACCATAAAAAATTTTATTACTCCAGTTTAAATACGGCGAACTTAAAAGCGCGGTCTCTGAAGACGTTAAGTCAACTTTATAATCAAGCGGTTTATGCTAATATTACAACCACCCGAGAATCGTCGAAACTTCCCCGAACTAACATCGGATACTAGAGAATTAATATCAACAGAACTTGACTTTGAATTTTTACTTACGCATTTAGAACAAGCGTCTGATAACGAGAGAAGTTAATAATTAGGACGTACATTGATTAGGAAGTGTAAATTGGCACTGCCTCTCGTAAGTCAATACCGTTCCCAATGGGGTACCTACAATTTGGAGTTAGATCGACTCGTAAGAGCGTTAAACTATTAGCATTTTGATAGTCAGTCCGTTATGGATCCTTATTGTTTGGGTCTCGTCCCAATTAGGCCTTCGAGCATAAAGATCCGGAGCAGACGACCACTCGATTTGCATTACATCTCGAGGATAGCCAGTTGATTGAATAATCCTCCGTACATTAGTAATAACGAAGTTGTTAACGTTCCGATGAGAACATAGTTGGATGATGTAGAGACGTTAATTGTTATAACTTTCGAGCAATGTGAAGAGTCGACCCGAGGAAGGACGAAAACACATGTTGCGAAGCGTGTTTCAATTGTTATTACGGGAAGGATTAATAGTCGAGGGCGATGTTGAAGTAATTAGGTTTCATTTTCGTTAGTTATATCATTGTTTAAATATATCTAGTTAGTCGACGTAATGCATTTTCGGAAAAATAAAGTATTGCTCAGGGAAGTGGTGCACTCTATCGGTAAATGTAAATTGATTTGAAAACGTGATAAATATAACAGGTATCTCGGTCAGAGTGAGAGACAGATTTCTGTGTTTTATCCATCTGCGGAAACGATGGAATCCGTATCGGTGATTTACTGGCATTGGCGATTTGTGTGGCCTGGGGGAAAGGGAGGGTGGATGCATGTGACGCTGTGATGACGCACCTCGCGATAATTCTCGTGTTTGTTTACATTAGAAGATTAGAATTCTGAGGTACTCTGGTATAAATATAAAGAAATTGAAAGTATATTGCAAGGCACGTTCTTGTTGACAAAACATTAATTGAACAATTTTCTAAATTGAAGTTTTTTTCTTTTAAGAATAAAATATTTAAACTTAAAACAACAATCACTGAAAAGAGGAAAGTTAAATCTAAAAGAACGAAAATTTGCCGAGAAAAAAAAACATAAAAAAAAAAACATAAATCTACTGCTCAATTTTTATTTTCTTACTTTTTAAATTAATAAGTTGTTTTGTTAACTTAATTTACTTATGCTTATGATTATATAATAATCAGAAAATGTTTGTTTTATTAAAAAGAATAAGTATTTAGTTTGATAATATATAATCCGTTTTTCGATGGCCTTTTCATATTTAAAAATTTTAATAAAACGCGAGTTTTTCGTTCGAACGTATATACGAAAACCTTCTTCTCCTCCTCTCTCCTATTGCTATATTCGCCTCTCCCGTGTATAGCGGTACTGTCGCTAACTCCAACTGGTGTAAGGGCGGGAAATTTATATAGTTTTTCATATATTTACAAAACATTTTTTACTTGATTTACTTATGTTTACTATTACATAATAATAGAAATTCGTTTTTTATATAATGAATAAATATGTAGTTTGGGGGTACAAATCGCCATTTATTTTTACATATATGCATCACTTTACTTATTAAAAACACCATACATGATGACGCATTCGCGCTCTTTCTCTTGAGCGGCTGAAAAGTTACGAGGTAACCTTTGGGGGCAACATCTGTATATACAAAGTTACATCGTAACTTTTCAGCCAATCAAGAGAAAGAGCGCGAACGCGTCATCATGTATGCTGTTTTTAATAGCTTTGTTTATTTGTGTGCTTGGAGCAGTATCTACTGACGTCATCAGAGTAACTTGAGAGCGTCTCAGAGTTGGATTTAAAGATGGTACAAACAAACGCGCTCGATTGCAATATAACCTTAATTTTATTATTTACTATTGTCAAATTGTCACAGCTATTATGAATAGGAAAAGTAAAAGTAATTTTTCAAACTAATGAATGTAGACTACAATAAAAATGCAAAATATAATGATCGTTCTTTACATCAATCACATTGGTATCATTATATTATCCATGTCGTGCACATTTGATGCAGGTATAAATCGGATTACATTTACAAACGACAGTTTACAACACGATGTTAGTGCGATTAGGTTATGTTGCACAAATTGCTCGTAATTGCTCGGACGTCGGATCGCGCGCAGAAAGAGGAACCTCTTTGTGATCTGGATTTGCTTGCTCTAAATAAACAAACACGCACAAATCATGCTCTAAATGGCGATTTGTACTCCCCAAACTACAATTTATTTTTATAATGAAAAACGAATTTCTACTATTATGCAATAGTAAACATAAGTAAATCAAATAAAAAATATTATATAAATATAACATAAAACTTAGAACTACACACATATATAGAGCATAACATTTAATTAGAAACTAAAAAAAGTAAAGTAAAATGGTAAAAAAATAACGATTATATATTATCATACTAAATATTTATTCTTCCTAATAAAACAAACATTTCAATGTAAACACGAGAATTATCGCGTGGCGAGTCATCACAGCGTCATTGCCTATCCACCCTCTCTTTTCCCCGGACCTTGCAATGCTATTGCAATTAAATATATTTTGCCGACACGTAAGAGGGCCATCTTGTATGTAGTAGTCTAACTATAAAGCTTATATTTAAATCGAGATGGGCACCAACGCCGTGCTGCCATCTACCGCTTTTGTCCAAAATGTTCGAAAATCCGTTAACTATTTTGTCCATAAGGTTGACTAACTAGTATGTATATGAACAATGGTTATATGAAACGTTCAAAATAGTTCTTCGTAATATTTCTTTATCATAGCTTTATGGAAAATGCGGAGATTCTTTCTTCTGACAGTTTGTTGCTGACAATGTTTTGGAAAGCTACTTCCGAAAACTTCAAGCGATTATTTTTATATAAGCTTGTTGTTTGTACTTGGAAAGATCTTTGAGCCATTAATTAAGGCATATTTGCGTCGCGATATTGCCATCAATAACATACTGTCAACATCAGTCACCTTGCGAACGTGCGATGTGTTTTTCCTTGTGTCTCGCAGATTACTGTATTTTAGTGATATATTCTGCTAACTATTAACTCTAATTAATATCATCGGAATCTACGTGTTTAGTTCTTGCAAACAGTGTAATTTATAACTCATTTGAAACATTAATAGAGGTGCTTTGAGAGTGTAAAGATAATATAAAAGTTTCCTTTTTTGTCCTTTCGTGATAAACTTCGTACGACCGGCTGACCATGCGCCAGTGCATCGTTTGTCACACATCGAAATCGGGTCGGTCATACCCGACCGTTACGTGCCGTACATGCCAGGCCGAGTGTCATGTGAAGTGTATGGGCTTCCCTGCCGATTTTGATCCTCCTAACGATTGGCACTGCTCGTCCTGCAACACGGGAAGTGGTTGCCAACCGACCGACGGAACCAGCTCCGAGATTTTGTCCATTCTCCGCATAATTCAAGCAGATATTGCTGCAATCAAAAATACTCAAACAAATCTCATAGAAACTGTACAATCTATATCCGACAGAGTGGATACTGCTGAAATCGAACTGCAGCAAGTAAAGAAAAAAATGGGAGAAATTGGCGCGATAACTGAGGCGTCACTGAACAACAAAATAGAGCAGTTAAACGATAAGATTATGAGGATGGAGCAATATTCGCGCCGATCTAACTTGGAAATAAGCGGATTGCCCGAAAAATCTAACGAAAATCTCGTAAAAATTGTAGAAGACATCGCAAGGGTATTACAAGTGCAGCTTTCTTCCGACGTTATTGAAGCATGCCATCGAGTCCAGCAGTTCCCTGGTTCTCGCTCCGGGGGTCGCCCGAAATCTGTAATACTTAGATTGAACTCCAGAACAAAGAAAGAAGAAATACTTGTTGCTATAAAAACGAAACGTGGGCTGGTTGCTGGTGAGCTGGGATTTGCGGATTCGGAGAGGGCAATTTATATTAGTGATCATCTCACTCCAGACAATAAAAAGCTATTAAAGGACTGTAAATCTACTTGTAAGGGTAAAAATTATAAATACGTGTGGGTAAAAGATTGCAAGATCTTTGTTAGAAAGGACGACAACAGTAAGATCATTCTCATTTCAAAAGAAGGCGATCTATCTAAAATTATTTAACATCTTATTTAGCTTATTTGGTACTTACTTAATTCTTTATTTTGGTTTTCTGTTTCTTTTGTTTAATTTTTTTTTTAATTTTTTCTTTAAGTAATTGTAATATTGTTCATGAGCACGTCATTGAGTGTGTTCTATCAGAATGTTAGAGGTTTAAGAACCAAAACGCTCAACTTTAAATTAAATGTGATGCAGACAATTTCGATATTTGTTTTACCGAGACATGGCTAAATGATAACATTGATAGCAGCGAACTTTTTGATTCAACTCAGTATGTAGTTTTCGTCGCGATAGGAGCAGCAGTGCTTCAACTAAGTCTGAGGGTGGGGGTGCTCTTGTGGCTGTGCGCCACTGGCTCTTTCCGTCGGAGATGCTTGGGTGGCGGAGTGATGCGGAAGACATCTGGGTTACAATTTGTCCCAACAACATACAAGAATTTACATATGCTGCGTCTATCTGCCGCCCGGGACGACCTTGCGGTGGTTCCTTTATTTCCGGATTGAATCGCATAATAGTTGATAGAGGTAAACGAAACTTTATTAATATTCGGAGACTTTAATTGTTCCTCAATTAACTGGGTATATAATGGTAACAATTCTTTTTTATCACCAACCAATATTGATAATAAACATGCAGGGCTGATGGATGCTTTCGCTTTCGGAGGATTTATGCAACACAACACTGTTTTTAATAACAACGGCAATGCTAGATTTACTTTTTACTAATTCCGTAAATATAAGTCATATCTGTCATTCTTTACATCCGTTGGTTGCGGAAGATTTGCATCATCCTGCTCTGGAATTTAATTTAAACATTAATAATTTAAGAGAACTACGACGATCTTGTGGCGAAATATTTCAGTTTCAAAAAGCTAATTTTCCTGATATAGATACTTACTTGACGAATATTCGGTGGAAAGAAATTTCACTAACAATTCTGTTGATCATAATGTCAGCTTGTTGTATGATCATCTAGCGTTGCGATCGGGAGGCATGTTCAAAGTTAAATAGAAATACTCGGTTTCCTGCATATTTCTCGATGGCCACAATTAAAACTGTCAAGGAAAAGAACAAGTACCACAAAAAATGGAAACAGTTCCATAACTTTAATGATTACAATACATTTCAATTACTGCGCACCCGTTCTAAAAGAATGATACACGATGATTATAAAAGGTACACACTGCTTGTCCAGAGTGAAATATGTAGCGATGCCAGGAGGTTCTGGAACTTTGTTTCCCCAGGAAAAACTGTAATATTCCATCGGAGATGACATACGACGACAAAATAGCTTCGAATGGTCAGAGTATCAGTGATCTGTTCTCGGAATTTTTTCAAAGTGTCTTTTTGCCCGGTGGTTCACCTCCTCATAGCGCCATAGATGATAGTTCTAAGCTTTCAAACAATTTGTGTGAAATTACCTTAACCGAAACTGAAGTGGACGAAATTTTGACTTCTTTAAATACTCGAAAAGCCTCTGGACCAGATGGTATCCCTAGCCATTTATCAAACAACTTCACGCAAGCTTATCGGTACCACTGACGATTATTTTAACCAGTCTCTTAGCTTTAGCATATTCCCTCGTAAATGGAAAATAGCAAAGGTCATTCCTATATTTAAAAAAGGAAATAAAGCTGAAATAACCAATTACAGGCCGATAAGTTTGCTTTGCATATTTTCCAAGGTTTTTGAGGCTGTTGTATACAAATACCTTTTCAGTTCGGTTCGAAATATAATAATACCTCAGCAGCACGGTTTCTTTAGGGGTAGGTCGATTGAATCAAATTTAATGATATATTCGAGTATATTTGAAAAACGTTGACAATCAAATACAAACAGATGCTATATACACGGATCTTACGAAAGCCTTTGATAAAGTTGATCATCACCTACTCCTTGGGAACTCTCTTCAGTTGGCGTTGGGGGGCGTTTCTGGTTGGATACATCATACTTAACACGACGAACGCAATATGTCTCAGTTCATGGATACTCGTCAAACAGCTTCACAGTAACGTCTGGTGTTCCTCAAGGATCCCACTTGGGCCACTATTATTCATAATTTTTATAAACGACGTAGCTCAGTGTTTTAATTTAGTAATTTTCTGCTTTATGCAGATGATCTAAAAATATACTCGGCAGTATCATCCATCAATGACTGCATTAATTTACAAAAAGATTTAGATGAATTTGCAGATTATTGTACATTGAACAACATAACCGTGAACTTGGAAAAATGCTCTACAATCACTTTTACAAGACGCAGGGATCCGATAACTTTTCAGTACAATATTAATAATGTAGTCTTACGTCGTGTCCAAGAAATTCGTGATCTTGGTGTTATATACGACAGTAGCTTGTTATTTGATTCGCATATTAATTCCATTGTATCTGGCAGTCTTAAGAGTCTGGGTTACATTATCAGACAGACCAAGCTGTTCACAAATGCTAAATGTTTAATTAATTTATATTATGCTTTCGTATTCGGTAAGGTGAATTTCGCCTCGGTTATATGGAATCCCCAGTACCTTAAGTACCAACATAGACTTGAAGCTGTGCAGAACAAATTTCTAAAGTTTCTGGCCTTTAAAACGAACTTCACTTTCAATGATTTGTCAGACGTGCGCATTAGATACAATATTTTATCATTAACAGCATTCAGAATTCTCCGTGACCTGACAACACTATATAAAATTGTTAACTGCATCATTGATGCTCCCGAGCTGCTGAGTATAATAAGATTCAATGTGCCTCCCCGCAGGCTCAGATGCCATTCTTTGTTTGTGGTTCCCTACAAACGAACGAATATGTCGATGGGATCCCCATTTTGCAGAATGATTCGTAATTTTAATGAATATGCCGACGATCTCGATTTGTTTGCCATCTCATTATTAAATTACAAAAAGAGACTTAAAATAAAACTGATTCTCTTTTCATAGGCTTCCTCTGTCCTTCTTAATCTGTATTTTGTTGATTCAGATTTGTATTGCTAATCATGAGTTATTACATAGATAACTACATGTAAGGAAATTGTATTATAGACTGTAGTTTGCAAAGTGTTGAACGGTTTACACATACGCTTTTTATGGAATAAGTGGATACTTTAGTGGGTATTTTTACCTGTCTGTATCCCAAATAAATAAATAAATAAATAAATAAATAAATAAAAATAAATATTCATCAAGCTTTAGACATAACAGTACGCATAACTGCACCACAACCCTCCCCATGATTGTTAATAATATAAAGGCGAAGATAAGTTGAAGATAACCGCTCTGGTGTTTTTTAGACATCCCAAAACACTTGATTCCATTTGGCTTGAAATTCTGATTATTGCTCTTCAGCCAGTGAGCAGTAAGTATTGGCTCCAATGGAGTTGATTTGATGGCGAATTTCCTGGGTGAAAGTGTACAAACTGTAAAGGTCATAGAGAGGAAATCATGGATATACAAACAAGGCGTTGTCAATAGCAAGGAAGAATCAAGTAACACAACAGAATCAAGACACAGGACAACAAGGCAAGGTGTATACAACTGTAATTCCGTACGTAAAAGGCCTATCGGAGAAAATCGGGAGAATAGGCGACAACTACAAGGTTAGAACAGCAATAAGAACGCTGAACACCAACAGATCAACCCTAATCAAAACAAAGAACACCAAAATTTAGTTCGACTAGGAGAAACGGATAAGCTTCATAAGCTTGGCTCCACATGCTTGGGAAGAAGATCACATGATTGAATAGAAGGAAGCAACAATCCTAGCAAGAGGGGACGACTTCACAAAAAAAAAAAAAAAACTGAAAGAAGCAGCATTCATGACCATAACACCAAGTGCCATAAGCACACCAATCCTGGAAATCAAAGATGTCTGGTTCACGATCGCGGAAACAATAATAGTAACTACGCATGCAGTCTTGCGCATACCAGTGCGCATATACCCCGTCGGTCTATTTCAAACTTTAAAGCCGTCTATAAGTAATGCATTTCATCGTGCAGCGATGCCATCTCCGTATCATGGATCACGCATGAAGGATGTAAGTGGCAGATCGCGTTGGTGGGGTGAATACAATACCGTAGCAGGCGTAACAGTTGCCAGCTTATTGGTAGATTGTAACGTATGCTCGTGACAGCGATAAAATTTGAGAAGATGAGAACTACTTTCCTGACATGTCAAAATAATTGTAACGTGTCAATATGGCGTTTATAAATGTATGTGGCCACTGTGTCGATATTTGCATTAATAATAGGATTCAAGCTCTCTCGGGACCAACACGGTATATGTTTTAAGCTATAGGTTTTAAGATATCTGTCCCTCCGATTGACTGAATGGTTAACTGTTAGATTAGTAAATATTCGGAATTTCTAGACTGAGTTCGAATCTCACACAAGACAGAGTAAAATATATTTGTCAAATTAATTGTAATAATGAATTTGGCAAGAAACAGCTCTATTCGCGGCTACCCTGATGACCGGCAGTAGACGAACTGCCGAAACGTCGGATCATCAAAATCCTACAAACGATCGAAATAGCCCAAACAACAACGCAAGGATCCCTTTCTTGCTAACTTATCAGACATCCATATCAAAGTGACTATTGCGGTCTGTCAAGCTATTTAATTCTCAAATATATTCCCAAACCAGTATTGATTGTATCTTAGGATTCACTAGCGTCCTCAGTATCGCCTAGATGGCCCAGAATGGACAATATCATTGTATCTTAATCCTGCATATCTGCCACTTACAGTTATTTGCCCCGGTTTTCCCTAATAGCAAACTTAGTTAAGTAGAGGCTCAGCTTGAGGTGAACCTTAAGGTGAATATGTTTTGCACCATCGAAACTAGGAATAAAGCTTAGCTAAATATTGAAAACGGATGGCAACAGTGTCAGACAGTGTGAAAATGACTTGTAACCAATGTAACAAACAGTTTTTGACAGAAACACACAGAAAGAAGGAGAATCTTTACTTTGAATTATTGATACGAGTTTTCATTATTGTTGTTGTATTTTGTGTGGATTTGTGTTGCTCAACGAGTATATAGTATATTTATTTGGTATAAAGTGAAAGAAGAATGAAAAGTCATTATATTTTAACATATTGCATAAATTTAAAGACATTATAGAAAATAAAAAGACAAATTCACAAATGTGGCGTGATAAGGACAATGTGTGGCAGAAAATAACAGATATGTTTAACTATATTATTATATTTAACTTGTCCAGCTCATCATCATCTTCAAACATTATGTTATTTATTAAGATATTACGTGCCATTTTGTTCCAAAAATGTGTAAATAATAAATATCTCCACAACAATAACGAAAACACCCTGATACAACAAATAAAAGTCTTCTTTCACTTGCCGCAATACTTTGTCATTTGAAACCAAAAGTGAGGTTAACTGGACCTTAAGCCGGGCAAATCTTCGGCTTATTTTGAGTAACACTTAACTAGTGCTTATACAGCGGTACAAAACGAATTCATAGTTTGGGATCTACTTAAGTCTTAAGTTAAGCTTAAGAATAACCGGTGCAAATAGCCGTTAGTAGTTCTTGCAATCTGAGATGCCGTCCATTATCATCAAATGGAGAGGAGCGATGTCTGGAAGGCATTCTATTGCTGCTGCAAGAGTAGTCCTCATTGTTACCATGATGCCTAAACATGCAAGCTTTGTATCTTCCTAAGATCAGTTATAGTAGTTTTTTGCTGTACTTTTGCCTGCCATTCGTATTAGAAGTACAAGTGATCATGGGTCTGGTTACAGTGATGTATGTCCAGTACATCAATTAGGTCTTAACTCCCGCGTTTTTCAATTAACTCTTCTAACCAACATGAGTGTAGTCGCCATTCTGGTTTTACGCTCTTAAAGTCTAGGATGACACCAAGATATTTTACTTCCGTCTGAGAGCTTTACTCCTTCACTCCGGAGTTATAGAAGTCCAGGCCATCTAAGTTCCTCTTTCTCGTTAATGCTATTCATTGTGATCGTTTTGGAACTACTGATGGATGAAAATCTACAAGTTGTTGTACCATTCAGGATAATATATAGATATCGTCACGTAATTAACCGAAATACAAAGAAGACTGTGTGACTCTCTAATGTTATCGATAATCAGTTATACAAACGTGGTCTATAATAAGCGCTTGGAATGCCGTTGACACCAGTAAAGGTATAATATTTTGCTTGAATATGAATTTCATCAAAATCCTTACTAGAAATTCGAGATATTCTAATGGGCATCCTGTATACCGTACGCCACAAAATAGATTTTCCTTTACTATAAATGCGCTACCCAACTTCTCATCGCATTCGTTTAACAAATTTACTAACTACGTAATTTGGCCACGACCTACTAACAGTTTTCCACTTCTAGCACCCTTTCCATCTCATACTTCGCGCAAAGGACATTTCAAATAAGCTCAAATACCTAGATTGGAGTTAATTCCAACTGAAAATCAAATTTTAGTTGGCAACTGAGCTAAAGTTAATATTTTTCTTGCTGCGATAAGGCAAAAGTATCTGCTCGTCTTTGAACTATGTGCTAAAGGAAAAAAAAACAAGAATGTATACCAATAAACAGTGAAAGTGCGACTGTTTGAGCAAACATGTATTGATTGTTTACGCACACATTTTGCATAACATTATACACAGAGATGTATTCCAGAATCATTCGAAGCTTCGCGAAATATTCATTTGTTTTCGATGTTGGATGTTTTTCTTTATGCGTTGCGGCTTTGTAAACATCATTTGTTACTAAAAGCAAAACGAGTTACGTATTTGCCCTTAGGTAGTTCTTGTTTGCCATTTCGCGGAGAGAGCTTCTAAATCGAACAGATATATACGTTGCAGAGATATGAATATTCAACCACCGAAGTTAATTTGAAAGTGTAATATTGTTTGTGTTGCTTGAGTTATTCCAGTGGAGATAATGCAGAAAGAACACGGCAGATGTGTACACAGAAATATATACAGTGCGATCTTTCTTGAAGGATGTCTTAATTTGTTGGCAAATTTTACGAATTTCCAGAATATGTTGGGTTTTTTCAGATACATATGAAGGTTTACGAAGCAATTGTAAATGTGCAACTAGTTCCAATGAGCTAGTCACGGCCTAAAGTGTTTAGTAGAGATGCAAATTGACAGAGTTAAAATATTTTAGATGCACAATGTCTTATTATAGCACCGAAATAGAGAGAAAAAGGTTGCTGCTATCACGCTCAAAAAATGTAACAGTTTGTTAAAGCCTACTTCGTGGAAAGTGTATTTGTTAAGTCAGTGCGATACTGAAAAGTACTCAAAGCGATTGCTTTTAGTAAAACTTTTGCTAAATTATTACGAACATTCCTCCTGTAATTTATTTATTTAATTAAGAACAACATCAAATTTTACATTTTTCGATGTTCTGTAACATATTATTTTCGCGGCACCAACTGAAATATCATCAAAATCGGATTGAAGGTCTAAGCCATCTGACAATGAGAAAATGTTGGCAAATAATTTAAGCTCATCCGCGAAAGAGAGAAATTTAGAATAATGTATATAATATTTGATATGATTAATAAAAATTAAAGATAAAATTGGTCCCAGATGACTGCCCTGTAGTACACAGGACGTTGCAAAAATAAAATTAGAAGTAGTAGTACCCAAACGCACGGATTGTGACCGATCTAATATCTATGATCGCATCCAAAGCCAAAGTTTACTTGTGACGCTGTAAAACTGTAATTTCCACAACAGAAGTTGGTGGTCAACTCTATCGAAGGCTTTGCTAAGGTCTGTATAGATTGAATCCACCTGACTGCCCTTTTCTAGGGATTCCAAGATAAAGTGATGATAAATTAAAAACTTATATTTTCATATAATAATACCACTGGATTTATTTTTATGTACACTCAACTCAAAAAATAGTGACATAGAGAAAGATGTATGTCTAGAAATTATTTTTAAATTTAATTCTTTAGCGGAAACTACAAAGGTTGAATTCTGAGAATGTAAATCTCTAACTTTTAGGGCGATTGTCTACACGATTCCCTTCCTTTGTTGTTTATTTTAGACATCCGCGCTTATTTGTAAAGGTAAAAATGAGATGTAAGGATTTATGCTATTAATTCCTCGAAGTAACAATAATTTATATTCCTACACTCTAATATAACTGAAATAACAACTATTGAAACTAAAACTACCTATAAAAATAAATCAATGTTTCCATAACGCGTAATTAATTTATACCACTGAAGTCAACGAACAGTTAATTTGAATATAATTTCCACGTAAACAAGGGATTTAAAAATCTAATTTGTTTCCACATTTAATCCTTTAGCGGGAACTACTAACGTCAAATTCTGGGAATCTCTGTGCAAGCCGAAAAGGTTGTAGTATCTTTGATATAATATCTAAACGTGCATCTTCATGTAGGTACCCCTAGAAAGACATTTACGAATGCCTTTTTAACTCCTATTTTTACCTGCGCTGGTGCCAATTTAATAGAGGTAACACCGCACTTGCTTTGTATGTAAATGAAAACAATGTATATTTTAGTTACATTAGGTTTTTGTCAATTACAAACTGTTTTCAAAGGTATACACCATAAAACGAATTTTTCTTTTCGTCTGCGTAAAACGGCATTGCCCAGTGTACGAAGTTTTCAATCGGGGATTCTGAAGTTTTCCAAAGTTCAATCTAAAACACCGCCTTCAGTGTCGCTCCTTCTAACGCGAGTCTTTCCTAACTTCAATTATCTCCCGAAATTACTGTAATTCCTTTAGGATAAATTCAGTTCTAAAATAGTTCTTAGCTAACTGTGCTCCAAGCGATTTTATCAGTCGTGAATCAAATTTTAAACGTACAAACGCCTAACTAACAGAACGGTGTTAACAATGTTTATGAAAAAAGATAATAATTTGAAGGGAAGTACTCGACCGTACAACGTAGGGAAAGAATGGAAAATAGTTAGGTACGCGGTCTGTATAATTATTTATGGCATAATTATGGCAAATCAGCAACAAACATTTGTTACAATTCTCTATATTCTCTTCTCAACAGAAATAATATTAATAAATTACTAATAAGTTACCAAGTAGAGTTAATAAAAGGTATATCTATTGGAGAAACCAGAGAAGTACATCAAATTACACTTAATTACATTAATCGAAATTTAAGCAAACACAAAACAATTTAAAATTAATAAAATGAAACGGGGATGTCAAAAGTTAAAATCGGTAAACTAACCTCAAAATGAAGTAAACAAATTGGCGGGAAAGCAATTTAAAAAAATGATGTTGCGAGGCACAGTCATAAAGTCAAAACCGGCAACTAAGTGAAGAATCAAAAGATAATTATAAACGGAATTTTAATTAACACGGGTAGATAAAATATTAATTAAATTATAAATATAAATATATAAATAAGCCGACATTTTCGCGGCCATGAATAGATTTTTCACCGGGACAGCTTGATAATTTTTTTTTTTAATTTTAAGATATGGAAACGCCCGGTAACGAAAGGGTAACGCATGCTTTTCTGTAACTGAATCGGAGTCCGCGAACCAATTAATTCAAAACAGCAATGTAAAGATTTTTTATAGACTTTAGTTGTGACGTTATTCCACACTGATAAACTCGTTCCGCTCCTCTTTACAAGAGGGCGCAAGAATGATAGTTGGCGTTATTTTTCAGAACTTCAAACGCCATTCTGGAGAGTAATGTGGGATTCGCTGATCAGCAATTGTAACATACAATAGACAAAGAAGTAGATAAACTTTAAAATAAATACAGTATTATCTTAATTACGCGAGACTTTAAACAAAATAGACAAATCATTTCCTGTGAAGTAGACGCTACTTCAGCAAATGCCACAGTACTTATCATTAACGTATTAATAAAATGAATTTAAATACTTTGTATTATACCGGATGGAATTTCGAATTCTTACATATCAATAACATGATCAACATAACAAACAATTTACGGTGGAAAAATCCTGGTGTTTCTAACTTTCTCTAAAGGCGAATTCTAAGTCCTTCATTCTTTTTATTTTATAACTTTCGCACACTTTAAACAGAAGATTAATGGAAGCGCACCACCTTCTGGTCATATTTAGAATTCTAAATCTCCATTGGAACTACATAGCTTTCTATCAGGTCCGCACGTTACAAGCCGCACTAAAACCTTGTAAAAACAACATACTACATCCCCTCCCTAAATGAGACCAAATCCCGTGATGTCCATAGGGGGCTTTCCTCGAAACCCTTTCCGCAGCGCCAGATTTCGACCATCTCCTTCATTAAATCATCGTCAACCCCACTTAAAGGATTACCGGTTAAAATTAGAAATAGATCCGATGAGCGGAGCCGGCTAATCGTGTTCTGGTAACTTTTTAATTGATCGATCAGTTTCGGATGTGCGCGCTCAAAGTATATCGGCGCCGGTAACCCAAACGAATCGGCCAAAGTTTTGATGAATGAATTTAAATTGTAATCTCGGGGATTTCGTCGCGGAATGAGGAAATGTTGGTGGCTATTTTACCGGGCGAGATTGCCGGAATTACGCGAGTGTGAAGAATATCTAACTATGCATAAAGATTAGCTTAGGAACAAGAGATGGCTGAAATAGTGATGGCTTACGCATATGACATTGCAATCGTAAATAAAATTATTTATGATTAGCTAAATACAATTACAATTCATCCTAAACCCCGTGCTCCACCTAAAGATACTACACAAAGCTACCTATTCTAACAAGGGAACACCGGCGGGTGTCCCCCTCCGATTTCGATGAAACTTAACACATCGAAAGAGTACCTTAAAATAAGAGACACGTATTTTTTTTTATAGGCATATCCGCACGATTTTGGGGTACAACCCCCTCCAAAGTTTGGACGATTTTTCAATTATTGTAAATATTTCCTAAATTATAACAGATATTAAATTTTCTTCTTAACATAATTGCAGCATATTGCATGGCCCTAAGGTGCGTCGTCCGTATTCGCAAAAAGTTAATAACGGGGACGGGCACCCCGTACCCCCATTTTTTTACATTTTTTCTTTTTCTTATTCATCAGAAGAAGGCCGATTTTACATAGAATACGATGATGTATAACAAGTTTAGAAAATTAATAATTATAAAAATAGAAAAATAATAATAAAGCTTCAAAATTAATAAACTTGTCTATTGATATAAATCAAATGAACTATAACAGAAATAAGTTTTTATCCTTAACATAATTTCCAGCATAATACATGGTCTTAAGGTAGATATCTTCATAAAAAGCTAATAACCGGGGACGGGGTACCCCATACCCCTGCATTTTTTTTAATAATAAATTTATTCATTATTCATCAAAAAAGATCGCTTTTACATAGAAAACAATGATAATAAATTTGGAGGATTAATAATAAAAATAATTGTAATAATAATAATATAGTACATTAACAACAATTATTTGTTATCGTTACTCCGCTGCTCTCCTTACTTAAATATTTCTTAATTTATATTGTATTTACTGGACAAGCTATGGACAAACCTTTCTATGCGTACTAACTTATACTATATACTATACGAAACTTTTATCGGTGGTAGCAATATAAATCGTTTTATCAACTGCAGTTAGTGACTGCGTTTTATATATTCCCTTAATAAAATGTTATTCATTCTTAGAATACCATAATCCTTTAGTGCGTATATATGAACAAATTTGCTACACAGAACAAAGGATTAAATAATACATACATATATATTTTTTAATTTATTTCAAGTTTTTGGTGCAATGTAGGTGTACAATGTTAGTATTTAATGGAGCATAAATATAACTAATGTGTTTGTAACGATTATAACATTTCGGAAACAATAGAAGAGAATTACAAAAACATTATAATGCTTATAAATGTTTAAATACATGATATACTGTAATGCGATTATTGGTATATATGTATTGCAATAGCGAACAAGATTAATATACATACAGTAATTAAGCTATGTAAGTATTACAGTAGTGATAGTCTGTGTAAAAGTGTTTAAAACACAGATTTTTGTTTGCACCATGAACACGGCACAATAGCTGGTTTATTGCAAATACTACACAAGGGTGTAGACTGCGCATCTTTGTTAAAACAAAACTCTACAGGATTTTTAAAGGGCCCAGGTCTTTCCTCAACGTATCCACTCTTATACAAGCTATGGTAGCTTGTCGAGTAGATACAATTCTAAATTAAGAAATATTTAAGTAAGGAGAGCAGCGGAGTAACGATAACAAATAATTGTTGTTAATGTACTATATTACTATTAATACAATTATTTTTATTATTAATCCTCCAAATTTATTACCATTGTTTTCTATGTAAAAGCGATCTTTTTTTGATGAATAATGAATAAACTTATTATTAAAAAAATGCGGGGGTATGGGGTACCCCGTCCCCCGTTATTAGCTTTTTATGAAGATATCTACCTTAAGACCATGTATTATGCTGGAAATTATGTTAAGGATAAAAACTTATTTCTGTTATAGTTCATTTGATTTATATCAATAGACAAGTTTATTAATTTTGAAGCTTTATTATTATTTTTCTATTTTTACAATTATTAATTTTCTAAACTTGTTATACATCATCGTATTCTATGAAAAATTAGCCTTCTTTTGATGAATAAGAAAAAGAAAAAATATTAAAAAAATGGGGGGTACGGGGTACCCCGTCCTCCGTTATTAACTTTTTGCGAATACGGACGACGCCACCCTTAGGGCCATGCAATATGCTGCAAATTATGTTAAGAAGAAAATTTAATATCTGTTATAATTTAGAAAATATTTGCAAACATTGAAAAATCGTCCAAACTTTGGAGGGGGCTGTACCACAAAATCGTGCGGATACGCCGATAAAAAAAAATACGTGTCTCTTATTTTAAGGTACTCTTTCGATCTGTTAAGTTTCATCGAAATCGGAAGGGGACACCCGCCGGTGTTCCCTTGTAAGTACTATATGGATTCCATAACAATTCTTCTAACATCGATTTTTTGAATTATTCTCTGCATTGTTCAGTGCTATTGGAATGCAAAATCTTTGAGGTTTTGGAAATTTATTGAATACAATAAGCATGCTTTGTTCCAAGAATCCCATCACGTTATTAGAGAGAGACACACAGTGATTCAGAACGCGAAAAACGCGATCGAAATTGTTTACTCTTTAGTTTTAACAAATTTTACATTAAAAGTTGAGTAACCTTATGTTTTTGGGTATGCTGAATCTGAAATTATGCATAAAAATCCGTATTTGTAAAACCTACCCTAAAATACAACCCTTAAATGCGAAAAATTAATATCACTTAATACAAGTACGAAGAATATTTTTTATTAATTAATTATACAGTTTAGTTTGCAAATTCCAAGTATTTGTTTGTCAAAAGCACCCCTTAATGCATTGAATTTGACATGTTTAATAGTTTGTACTTGGTTAATAAAAACAAAAACCCTTAAAAAAAATTAAGCCTTTTTGTTTCAGTAAAATGTTTTTATACATGAACAGCAACACCCTTAGTCAAAACAAAATTTGAAAAGAAACAATTACATTTTATATTTTGTGAATAATTAATCAGAATCGGAAAAATATTCAGATGATATATCTAGTGCAGTATCATCTTCCCCAATAACATTTACTAACTCTAAAATATCCGAATCAAATTGCCGTTTTCTAGAATCAGTTAAATGTTGTAAACTTAAATATGGATCAGAACTTAATATTAATCGACAAAACAAGTCCTCATTTGTATGCTCCCTTGATGAATTTCTCGTAAAATGTGTACGAAATTTTTCACATCTTTGTTTTTTGCTTCCTGTGCTTCTTCTGACAATTCACCAATGGGCAAAATTGCGTTATTATATTATATGCGACCGAAGTCCCCTGAAACAAAATTTTATGCACTGAAGTAGGCATATAATACCAATTGTACAATTCAACGTATTTTTGTAAACAATCTAAAGGTGACATGGCATTTTGTTCTTGTTCGGGACTCCTCCATTTTTCCATTATACGTTTGCCTCTAGTTGGTGTAGTTGAAGTACTTTCAATTATCAAATCGGCAGTACTTTTATCTCGACTTTCTCGTACTTTCATTGCAGTAGCATGTACAAGTTCCTCCACGGAAGTACTTTTTCTGAGCTCCTCGGTTTTACGCCTTTTTATAACAACAGAACTTTCAGCAAAACTCTTTAAATGACGACCTCGAATACCCGAAGTTGATGGTCGATCGCAATAAACAGATTCAAGAAAATAAAATTCCTGCTTGTAGCCAAACATTATGCTTTTCAATAAAAACACTTGATGTTCTATTGGACGATTTCCAATATTGAAAATATCTTGGAAAAAAAACACGTGTTCAAGCCAATACAAAATATTTTTATTTGATTTATCTTCTTCGGCAAGCCGATATGTATCAAGTATAAACCGATACATTGCTCGTTTTTTACTTTCAGTCGATTTATCGTCATTCTTCATAGCGACTTCGTGTAATACCAATCGACTTATTTTCTTTGCGTCCATTATGTTACAACTTTTCAACAAAACTATTGCCACAAAAACACAATCTTTTACAACCACTCTAACGTCAGAAATTTCGAAAATAGCGCACAGAATACTCTGCATAAAGTTTCGACTCAAAGTTGAGTTTCAACTGATCGGGTATCAAGTGGGATTTTCTTTTGTATGTTCTGAATAGGCAAGTATTGGCAGCCAATTTTCTTGAATTTACAAAGCCAAATAGCTAATTTACCCATAAATAAGCTAATTAGCCTGTAGGTTTGTGTAGAACTAAACTTAATCCTCTACTTAAAGCAATTTTTTATAATCCGATTACCTATTACAAACAATTAATTTTCTTGTACCAGATAAACATTATCCAATAATAAGTAATGCGACTTAATAATACACTTAGCAATGCATAACATTATAATGACATCAATAAATAAGCGCATTCACTTGTGGTACAGTCTTTTTAATTACACCCTAATTTCTATACGAAGAAACGTCTTAATTTTACTGAACTTTGAAAGCAAATATAGAAAAACTTATGTAAATAAGATGCATATTATTTACATCATCAAATAGAATAACTATTCAACATTAAATCTACTGCAATTTCGCGTTCGGAACCACTGTGAGACACCCGTGAAGGTGCTTTACGTAATATTTGTTTAAACAAAGCTACACATTACACAGAAAGCAATAAAGTGTGACGCAATTTTATTTAATTTTGATACAAAATCTTTAGTTGCATTACAATAACCCACCAAGCACCCAGCACGTACACCCAATCTACACCTCGACTTCAATAGCTAAACCAGCCTTATGCTTCGGTTCGTTGTTAAAGTTTTTGCAATCCAACAAATGCGGACGCAGTAACCGTTACACCATCAACAACTTGCTGCCTGTAGCTCAATCCAAGACCTAATTCGCTGCTAAGCTTCAAACCCACAGTGCCTTTGATATCGGAAATTAAATACCTCCCGCCCACAGTAGCCAACCCTTATCTTCATCTTTATTCCAGCTCACCTCCAAAGCGGCGTCCGCGTTTTCGTTAATTTTATACGCGCCAGAAAGAACTAAAACGTTCTGATTCTCAACATTGATAGCGCCAGTAATATCGCGATAGGTGTATTGGAATGCCAGATTGTTCTTCGTGAATTTATCCTCTTTCGCATCATAAGCCACCTGATGGCCGGCTATCAAGCCTTCGTAGTATACAGCGGAGGCTAGATTTATCCCCAGAGGACCACTTCTCAGCACCTCCGTATCGAGATTTATTCCGATGCGTTCATCTCTGAAGGTATTCTTGATGTGACCGCCGGTGACTGCGGGTTGCTTTGGATCGATTATGAGGTCGCTTGCTAATTTCAAGTACATGTCTTGAGCTGTCGCGTCCACGGTGATCTTATGGCCAGTCATGTACCCATCATCCGTCTTGACTTCTGCGTCGTACTTGAAGCCAAGGGTGAAGGAATCAGTGTTACCTTTGACGCCCACATAGGCGGTGGTTTTGTTCGTCTCTGAAGTGTAGAGACCTCCTGCAGTGAGGGCCACTCCTTGATTATTCTTGATGTTACAATCCAATTTTATCAAGCCAAAATGGTAACCGCCTGTCAGGATGTCTTTAGGCAGTTTTCCTATGTCTGAGAAGAAAGGCATTTTTCCTGTTCACGTAGCGGAAAAGATTGTGAAGCTTGTTGAATCTCTATGTCGAAACGAAATCACAAGAGTATATAGTTGTGTGCAAGAACTTTCTGTGCATTAGCTGAAGCAAGCCTAAATTTCCAGATTTATATTTCAATAAAATTTACACACTGTCAAAGTGAATTTAAATGACATTTATTATTGACTTTATTGGACGATATGTATTTGGATATGGAAGTTATGCAAGCGCCGAAAAAGCATTTATGGACCTGCTATGAACCATATTTTTGATTATACAGCTATAAAAATAAAATAGGGTAAGGTAAACATACACCTAACAATTTTTAAACATGAACCAATAAATAACTGGTACAAATTTTTAATTTTTACTGAATGAAATATTTATACAATTTGTATTGTTGTAAATATGTACTTGTAGTAGAATTGTAGTTGTTGAAGTTGAGGGTACTATCCAAGGCAAAACCATTGACTAAAAATTAAAGAAAGAAATATTGCAATACTGAAAAAACTCCAATAATTCTATCTCTATTCATGTCAAGCTTGAGTCAAGACTTTTGTCTTTGATAGTACTGCATTAGTAAAACATAAGCATAGTTGTGTGATGTTGCTAAAGAAACCAATACAGCTACCAAGACCTCTTGATGACTTAAACAATTTGCTTTATACGGCCTGTCGGATCATTCGGTTTTACATTGAATTGAATGTTACTCCAGAGACTAAAGTCACTGGATATATAAAGTACCGCAATTGGCCGCCATATTGTGTCCAGTTTAGGCGCCAAATTTAAACTTAATCGTTCTAGTTTATACGTCCTGTCAATTTTTCTATTGCTTTAACTCTACTTTTTTTCTCCTGGCCCCATGCATAACCGGATAAAAATATGTGGGGGAGTATAATAAAAGATCAAAAACGCGAGACACAAGAACCAAGCTATATGTTGTCAACTGTCAGTACCATGTCAGTACAAATAGTCAAACAACAGTATTATTATGATACATTAAAGTAGGGCCTGTTCTTTAATTCAGCATAATGGTTTGGTGGCTTACATCATGTTTTACCGGTGCATCCATCATCAGTAAATTTAAAAACGCTCCTAACTTCAGTGCTGTGGTCGAATCCTTATATTTGTTATATTATATTAAAAAATCGCCCTTTTCTCCAAAAATGGAAAAAAAAGAACCTTGTTAATGGAATTGTAGGATACATAGTAACAAAAATGGTGTTAGAGAGTCCAGATAAAATAACTGAAATTCCATGTTTACTTGAATTATTTCAATTTAGAGGTTATGTCAGCTTACGGTAATTCACCACACCAAACTCACCATCTCCCAAAATCGGTTGCGCGATGATGGCATCACTTGGTTGAAGCGGTAAATTTTAGAACGTGTTTTGGTGCACCACCAGAAACTAAACAGTAATTTAGGAACGTTACTGGTGAAACCAACTGCAACCGGTGGATCCACCGAAGAAATAAAAAACAGCCCCGTATATACAACAGTAACAATAACCAAACATTATTTCTAACTGCAACGGTTTAGAATGATAGCACTGACAGCTATAATTGGCTAAATATAGTGGCTGCTCACAGCTGAATCAGCTGGACCCTGATTCCGCCATATTGTGTCCCAAGAAGGTTATTTTCTCTCTAGTAAACACATTGGCTCAATGAATTGCGGTACTTTATATATCTAGTGACTTTACCAGACTCCGGTAAGTAGCGACATCTGCATAACGTTTGAGAACATGAGAACTACTTTCTTGACACGCCAAAATGGTAGAAATAGAGGGCACAGCTGATGACAACCTGATTTATATCAAAACTAAATAGTGCAAAACTATTAACCAAATAATTATACAACTTAAACAACTAATAAGATGTGAAATACAACTTTAAAAAAATAATAATTCGGGTTTTAACGAAGCAAACAGATATTGTTTGAATGGTACCGTCAATCTCCATAGTTGTCGATATTAGTCAATAGATAACTCCCATTGGATGCTAGAAACGCATACACAACATCCCCAAAAAAATAAACGTTTGGGCTGGTATGTTCAGGAATCGTATTATCTTTTTCATTCATGCTACACTGCACAAAGATATTTAGATTTTTTTTACTTGATCAGGTTGTTCCTAATATTGAGGATGATGTGGAATTACCTGTAAATGTTTGGTTCCAAAAAGATAGAGCACCCCCTCAGTATGCCCTTAATGTTAGAAGTTTTTTTTTTTAAGCGAAGCATTTTCAAATATGTAGATTAGTTGTAGAGGATTCATTGAATGGCCCCTACGCTCTTCAGATTTAAATCTCCTAGATTTTTCCTTTGGAGTCGTTTAAAATCTGTGATTTATACTAAGCAACCGCATAATCTGGACGAGTTATGGCAGAAAATCATTGAGGAAGTGCAATTCATTCGCGAGGAGACTTAGGTAAATGTCATTCATGAATTTCTTCATAAACTATTACCAAGAAGTGAATGGTGATTATTTCGAAAGATTTCTTAACTGAAATTGATTTTGTTTATGCATTTTATACATTCCTTTATGCGACATCATTAATGAATCTCTTTGTACAGGTGTTTTTCCTTCGGCTTTAAAACATGCCCTTATTAGACCGCTTAACGAAAGAGGCGATTACAAATTATTAGAAAACTGTCTTCCAATCGTCTTTATAAAAATACTTGAAATGGTGGTCTACCAGCAGGCACTTGTTGATTTTTTTGTAAAACATAATTTACTTCATTTTGAACCACATGGCCTTGTAACTAATAGAAGTACTCTCACCCAAACTAATCGCAGAAGCCTTGAAAGCAATAGTTTAGCGGCAGAATTATTTTTAAACCTCACAAAGCCATTGGATTCGATGTCACATGAACTTTTAGATAAAAATGCGTTATTATGAAAGAAGGGTGTCCCCCACAATTAATTCAGATCTTATCATCACGGCCGAAGAAAAACTGTGAAGCTACCGTTTCCACAAGGAGATATATTTTTGAAACTAATAGACACAGCCATAAGGGTACCGTAGGGCAGCGGTCTAGGACCATTTCTCTTTTTAATTTTCGTAAATGATATTTTTCCAATGCCACTGAAAATCAAACCATAATTAATTTTGATGACGCGGATATTAGGCTTTTGTGTCTCTCCGCGAATCAGGTTCTTCATTACACTGATTGGTTATGGAGATAACACACGGACGCAAATGGAAATTGCCCTCATATTTCATGAAAAAAAATCCAAATTTACCACCTATATCCCAAGGGATAATTAGTAAAATAGAAAGGCAATTTCGCGAGCTTGGATGATGTAAGGTAGATAAAAAAAAAAGCAGCTCCCGATGCAGTAAGTGATGATAACAAATTGGATATTTTACTTGAGTTTGAGGAAAACCAATATACTTCTACTCGACAAGCAGCCACAGTCTTCGATGTTAGCCATTCATCGCTTATTCGAACATTAAAAGCAAAATTAATGCATCCCTATAAAATGATACCAACTCGGGATCTCATGGAAGACGATTTTGATAGGAGAACGAATTTTTGTGAACAAATGATGGCAATGTTAAATAACAATCTGATTCGATTAGAACATGTTTGTTTTTTGATGAGTCCACCTTTACGTTACACGGCCATGCTCATCGTCAAAATTGCCGCTATTGGTCGAGGGAGAATCCACACTGGATGAAAGAAGAACATACGCAATACTCTGTAAAGGTTAATGTTTGGGCAGGAATTGTTGGAGATCGTATCACAGGTCCCTTTTTCAATTTTGGCAATTTGAATGACGATAAATATTTAGCACTAACCCAAAATAATGTCGTGCCAACTTTGACAAACTTATATTCTGATCCAGCAAACCCACAAGCTCCAGCGAATATGATATGGTTTCAGCAAGATGGAGCACCGCCCCATTACCAAATTATTTAAATATTCGATAGATGAATATTTTAAATTAACGTAGTGCTGTGTACTGAATGTACCAAAGAAAAAGCAAAATGAATTAATAAAAATGAAAAATTAAATTAACTAGCTCAACGGATAAAAAATCTAAAAAGGACGCAAAAGAACAATTATTCTCAGGGTTACCCTCCCGAATTAAAACTTGAATCCAACCACGAAAAGTAAATTGTGAGTGAATGAAATCAGACTCTCTTAATTACCCCAAAAATTAAAAAGGTTTAATCAAAAATAAAAGAACAGAATTTGAATGACGTTAATAAACAATCAATGATTTATTAAATAAAACAAAAAATTGTTAATTACAATTATGCAGAAAACAAAAACCCTGGACAGAGAGTCCTGGCTTAAATCAAAAAACTGCTCGAGATTCTAAAATTACAAAAGGACAATGCTAAATCCTCTAACAAAGCAAAAAGACAAATTAGTTCAGGAAGGTAATTCTTTTATATATCAATCAAATCCACGTGGTTTCAAAATTAAAAGAAACTAAATTAAACGTGGACAATTCAAGTAAATTAACAAAAGAAAAACTCACATACAAGCACAAAGCTTCTATTCACCCTCCCCGAGGTGATTAATAAATAATTACAAATCAACAAAATTAAAAAACGAAAAAAATAACTCTTTAAACTAAAAATCTTCCAGAACCAAAAATAATAAATGATCTTATATCTAAATTGTGTACACAACAATATAATAACAATTATTATAGAGCGACTTCCTTGATGGACGAAATAAAATTATTAAATCATATGAAATCACAAAATGGCAGCAAAGAATTACAAATTTACGTCTACTTACACCGACATCTGTCAAGGAACTGTCTGACAAAACACGCCCGCTGCGTACAGCGAAGCCGCAAAAGAGATCAGTCCGCCAACGGACGAAATCTCAAAACATAATAACATAAACAAAACCAGTGAATGCAAAACATTTTAAATAGTGAAATTAATTTAAAACAACTGAACATTTACATAAATAAATTAAACAATTAACGCATAAACTGACTCTTATTCAAAAATAAAATATTTGAACTTGCGAAAACCCGCCCGAAACATTGATAAAGCCTGACCGGAGTAAACATGAAAACATCTATGCAACTAAAACAAAAACTCTCGACAAGAGTACAAAGTGTCCACAGCAGTAGGTTAGTATATCTTGTTGCCGTTGTAGTTCATAACACACACTTCAGTTCTCAGGGGTGAATAAATGTCTAATGAGTTCTAAGATATGTTGTATGTAAATGGATACTGTTTCAAAGTCCTGGATTTGTATCAGTTCGTATGAATGTTTAAAACAAAATCACATAAAAACATTAGATATATCATCCGGCGGTGTACCTTTCAAAACAGTCGAGCACCAAAATCAATAGAAACAAACGCAAAGCGCTCTCAACAACTTCGTAACACCAATGTCTCTCTATATATCTCCCCCATGTAAATAGATATTCCAGATCCAGGAAGTCCGCACTACACCTAACCTCACAAATTCATATAGAATATACAGAACCAGGCGCTGTTCTCCGCGCACTCGATGATTTCAATGCCGTTTTGACGGGAGAATATTATCAGCAGTCGGCAGTAGTGAACCAGCGGGACCCAGTAGACAAAGGCACGTCAATTTTCAAAGGGGACTCTATCCCTTTGAGGAGGAAGGTCGCCTCTGGCATTCGTTCCTATCTCTCTACATGTTACCTACATTTAGAACCAACCGTTCGATATCGAAATATTTCGTCGAATCTTCGCTAGCGAATGGATTTCGCGTCGGCACAGGAAAGAACAGGGAAATGCGAACAGTGGGAGATGTCTAGTGATCGCGTGACGCGGAAGATGGCGCTGCTCGGCGTTACAGAAACAATGGGGCACCGTTATAACGGTCATTTATTTTGTACGAAAACAATACTGACAGCATCTGTAACATCGCCTGGACGAATACGTTTATTATAAGGATGTAGTAAAAGCCGATACACTGCCTATTGTATCAAAAACTTTTTACTTTGGAAATTGGATTATTTTAAAACCATAGGCGTTTTTTGCCGACGAGTATTCTTAAACCAAAATTGTAAAGCAGTTTTCTCATTAGTGCGACTGATAAAACTGATTTTATGAGACTAAGTTATTATTTTATTAACCCCCTTTCATAACAATCGCTTCATAATTAACTACAATTTTTAATAAGTTATTGATAATGAACTACATTCTTAAAATATTTTCACCTTTGCAAATTGCCGCTTCTTGCCAAACTGTTTCAGTTTAAAGAGGGCACTCTGTATTTTTTCATTGCTTGATTCCTTTCCTACTAACAAGAATTAAATGTACACATTTTGAACATTAAAGAAGCGTTGGACTAACTTACCATGACATCGAAATTTAATTGGAATACCCATGCACACACAAAAAAAATAATTACTCAATTTGAATATCAATGCATCACATTGAATATATCATAACTTCCTATATAAGCAAGAAGGTGATGTATTTATATTGAGAATAAGATTTGTTCAGCTTTCCAAACCCGTGAATTTGTTAGATGAAACAATTTTTTAGTTCAAATGTAATCAATATACTAAAATCATCATGAACATATAATATTGTCACCACAAAAATAATTATTTTAGATTTGAGTAAATAGATTTTCTCAAATGGAAACTATCATATTTATGCCTTAATAATTTATGTATATTTGATAGAATTTGAAGTATTGCCATTATTTGCTTCCAAAATATAACTATATTAAACTGATAATACTTACCTGCTTAATCTAAGCATTTCTACTATTCAAGGGTAATAGTTGCCTACTAATTTTGTGTCTGTAACACCAAAAAACCCTCGGTAGGGGAAAATTAATAAATAAAGAAATATTATGTAATTAAATAAATTTACTCTCATACTTTATAGTTTTACAATGTTTAGGAGAAGGTAGCGTATCGGGGTACTCCAGGAGTGCACACGGGATATTGATGCGTAGAGGTATAGATGTTATGTGTATCCGTCGTTGCGACCGGTGTTCTAGGGATACTTCCCATTCAATGCCTAGGCCTGGTATCTAGTCGGTGTTGGTTACTGATATAATTTCAATCAGTATAATAATTTGCTGGTATTACCTACTGAAAACCAATAACTAGTAAATACCTACATATGTTTGTTAATATACACACCTACCATGTTCATATATTATCGACACAATGGCGCTGACTCTAAGTATTATTTCAAAGTTTTTTAAACCAGTAATCCTTTACTATTAGATAACACGTACGTACTTGCCTTCGAATATTTTAATGGTAGCATCTGTGCATCAGCCCCGTTCCACCCTACTCTCTAAGTAGCTGTGAAACGGCTGGGGTATTCATTTAGATTTACTTACACTCACAACCAACAACACTGTTCTCTGGTCAATCAAAAAGTGACTCCAAGCAAAGCATATGTATGTAAATGCAAAACCCCCTAAACCCCTCTAAAAAAGAGGGAACCAATGACAGATAAGTTTTAGTGCAATAAATGGTGGGGTAAAATTCGTTGCAAATGTTTCAATGTTATGGTAATTTCAATTTGATATTTCATGTTTTCAGTACGAAACATTTCATAATTTTATATAGTAATTCATTATACCAAACGTATAAGGGATTTTATTTTGAATCTACAGACTTTCTCATTATGATTGCATAGATTTACTCCTTCCAACAATAACAATGTTCATTTGGAGGAAGTATACTTCAATGCAAATATTTATACTATTTGTTCTAAGAGTATATTGTGTTTTCAGATAATTTACTCTTATGTTTTAACCAACAAGATTGTAACCCTCCTGTGGGTTCCGGGTCACACAGGAGTGGAAGGAAACGAAATAACGGATAACCTCGCAAAAAAGGGCTGGAATGCCTTTGTAGGGCCTGAACCCTTTTGCGGGTTAAGTAGCAGTACAATACTGAAGAAACTAAAAATGGAAATGGAGCAGAGAAAATCCAGTTACTGGGAAATCTCCAGGAATGAGGCAAAGTAAAATTCTTCTGGGAACTTATAAACCAGAAGAGGTTTACAGAATGCATCAACCTGAGTAAGAACAATGTTCGCATATTAACAGGAATACTTTCAGGCCATTGTAGACTGAAGGACACCTGAGTAAGCTTGGATTGGAAAAGATCCTGAATGCAGATTTTGTGGGGAACAAGGATGAAACATCCATCCACCTCCTCTCAACTGCGTAGCACTGTGCAACTCGAGGGCATTGCACCTGGGAGCATGTGAAATCGAAGAGGGAGACTTACCTAGACTGGGGCCCTCTGACATCCTACACTTTCTAAAAGGAATAGGACTGGAAGGCCAGCTGTAAAGCAGCAATAATAGGGGACACAATAGATCTTTTAGGTCGCAGTGTAACATCACCCTTCTATTTACATACATACATACATACATACAACCAACAAGATTTAGTTCATTTAAATATATATTAAGTTTTGATTTCTGAATAAATAAAAATATTCAGATTGATAATAGATTTTTTTTGTGTGCAAAACCTTTGATAAGTAACATTTAAGTAGTTTTAGTAACAAAGGAACCGATATCTTCTCTCTTGCTCGTCGCATTTCGAATCGTTCGCTTACTATTTCCTCGGGTGTACAAATCTTATGTAATTTTATATATTGCTTATTTATTTGATCAAGAAGTCCGATGATATACCGCTGGATATGGCACACACAATTTTATTACAAATCTCTTCCAAATTAACCGTAAATGCTTCATTAGAACCGTTCTGGAGAAAACCTCTTTCACAGTCTTTTGATCGTCTTTGAACCTTTCAAACTGGATTATTCTCAGCACATCAAACGCTTATTAAGCTCTTTTTAATTTGCTACAAAGTACGGCCGTAAAATAAAGATTAGTACTCTTGAAAAAGGAAGCAATTAAGACCTTTGTAGGCATTTACGACAACAGTATATATATTTGCTTGTAACTCATTTATTATGTCACAAACAACCAAAGATTTTTTTGTTATCCGTCTATAAACTCAAAATTAAATAAGAAAGCATTTAATTACATCCGTTTTTATCTTTATTTTTTTTAATATGTCTTAGTTAAGTAATTTAGATTAAGTGTATTATGTCTTGTCACTAGATTGTATCTCCTTCTCGATACATTTCGCAATTAAATAAGCCATTTCACACCTATCCTGCTCTGAAGTAAACTTAGAACATCTTCCAATATGTGGCAGCGATATGGTATAAGCGTCAATTTGCCCCTTTTCATCTATAATTCCACCTTTCACCAACATACAACTAACGAGGCACTTGGCATCATACGTGGTCTCTTCCATATCTTCATACTTCTCAACAAAACCCAATTCTCTCAAGCACAGATCTCTGTAATGGTCGATGCCAGGAAAACCGCATACCTAAGGCAATAAATCGAAGCAAAACTCTATACATTGCTGGTGAAAATGGGATTTATTCATTAATAAAGTACACTAATACAAAGACAAATCATCGGTTTGGTTTGGGTAAATGTTCCTTGATGCAGTGTTCGATTTGATAAGCCTGTTCACAGGGATCGGAGTCTGTTAATGCAGCACATTGAGTTAAATCGATATCCTTCAACCGAGGAAATACTGAAAGTTTCTCGACTTGCAGGACCCCATTCGCATCAACATATCCTCCCTTTTTCTGCACGCATTCGAATAAGCATTTGATCTCCTTTGGTAATTCTTCGGGAGAAGAATCATATAAATTCTTGATGACATCCTTAGATATACCCGATTCTTGTATACAGAGTTCACGGTACTCATGTAGGTCACTCATCATATTCATATATTGCATCTGCATGGCGCTTGGATAAACCTAAGTATAATAGTATACGCCTATTTAGAAGTGCATCCTGATAACAATTCAACAGTATATTTCAAACCAAGGGAGGAAAGTGCCCTATTGCTTTGCCCAAGATCTGCAATAGCATTCTCCTCACGTGGTTTGAAAGCGATTTTTTTCCCAGTCAGTCGAATTTTAACTAATTAAATGTCTAAAAATAAGGGGTTTACGAAAATTGGATCGGATATATACCGATGTACCGAAAGTGAAAGGAAATCATAGCATTTACAATGTGCTAGAACAGGATAGAAAGTCGGTAGATACCTTATAATCCAATTTTCGTAAAGACATACCTGTAAGTGACAGGATAGATAGTAGCCTTAATCTGTTAAATATTTTTTGAAAACTGTCAAGTTAACGCCGTTTTTCAAAAAGTGTTCAATAATAGTAAAGAAAACTAATTTAATTGAAATTTAATGCCCAAAAATATAGCAATTATATCATAAATTGACCATAGGGAGCAAAAGTACAACTTTCCTCCGTCAAATGAGGGAGTAAAAGTACAACGTTCCTCCCTGCTGGGAAAAAAAAGCTGTTTACTGCACAATGTATAATATTAATAAAATTCATGCCTTAGACATCCCCGAACAGCTTTCGCCAATTATAGAGGGCATTGGCGGCCATGAGTTATTATTACGCCTGTACCGTGAAGCGACTTAAGATGTTCGTCTCTCATGCATTCGCCAAGGAGTGAGGAAAACCACGAAAGCCTCACTCTGAGAGCATGTATTATTTTCAGAAAGAAGATATCACTGTAAATGTTTGGTTTCCTTTATAACTTCAATTCAAAGAATAATAAACTGTAATTGTTTACAAATAATTACTATATCAAAAATAGGATCGGTGTCCTTCAACAGGTTATGGACTTAATTTTTTTGTTATGCAATGACGATGCCTAAAACAATTCAACATTTCGGTCTCATAAACCAATTCAAAAAATAATAAATTTCAAATCAGCTCCTAAGATATCACAACTATTTTGGACAATAAAAAACCGACGATTTTTGCGTTCGCCAAGCGTTGCATATGTCAAGTATCATTTAATGGTGTTTGGTTAAGTTTTTAAGTTACATTTAATATATGTAATTATTTCATAATTACCTGATATTACAATACATTCGGCAATTATTAAGTATTAAATAGTCTGTCTAAAATGCTAAAGTAAGTTTTATAAAACTATTTTGTTATTATACGACTTATAAAATCAAATAAGTCATTTTACACAAACAATTTAGATTAAATCGTGAATTTGAAATAATTACTGGCCAAAATTTACCATCTATTGATGACATTATGATTATAGAATATTTTTCCAACAAATCTAGATTTTAGGGATGTTGTCTTTCCAAAAACAACACCGATTATAAACATAATTCCAATCAAACATTATGTCACCAATGAAAATTTGACATATTAACTAACAGCAGAGGTGGAGACACAAATTGTGCAATCAGCGAACGCCAAACCGCTGCTTAAGTTTTTATTGCCCAAAACAGAATCTCTAATTTTTTATTGGACGGAATACTTGTGACGTTGAACTAAAATTTTTAAAAATATACATTTTCAAACTTTTTTTCCTCTAACAATACTAATCTCATAAACAAAACACAGTAACTTCGTGTAGTAATTTCAAACTTTCTTTCGAATAAAAAAAAAATAGTTCCCAATCATATTGTTAACGTATATATATAATTTTCATGCACTAAATACAAATATACATACCTTCTGTAACGAACCTATCACCACAACTAAAAAAATTACATATCTCATGTTGCCTGTTTTGGTAAACATGTGCAAAAAACTAATCGTGGCTCCCTATCAATATCCAGCTTTTATACCTGCCAGCAAACGTCCGCTAAAAATACATAAAGGGATCATCGTAATAATAAATTTATACACTGAATGCATTGTTGTCAGCAAAAATAGTTGGCTCTAATATTGACAGAAATGAATGAATAAAAGTTGAAATTTTAAATATCCGGTCTAAAATATAACAGCAGAGATTTCCTGTTTTTTATTACAGTCGTTACAAATTTCTGTAGGTATAGTTATGACATTCTATTATGAATTATGCTCCTACGATGTAAAGGTAAATCTAACTATAGATGCAGGATCAGATCTCCAGTTTTGAATGTATTCTTGTAATATCATTATTTTTACATTATTTTAGTAGTAATTTGATTTTGAAACTTGCAAAGTAGAGTCATAAACGACTATGATATTTTTAATGAAAAGTTTCGACATGAACTTTCTTATCATAAACATAGCATTTATGTAGTTTCTATACATGACTCCAGTATTTGATATTGTTGAAATACCACGAAGGAAATGTCCAAGGATTCTGAATTTCGTATTAAAACCATTTGCATAATGTTTAATCTTATATTTGCGAAAAAAAAATGATTTAGGCTTAATTATTTTAAAGGCACTGATTTAATATAAATATTTATTGAAATTGATTTTACCATTCAGTATAAAAAATACATTTTAGAGTTAATTAAGAATATATGGATATACCAAAACTGGTACATGTTTTAGGGCAAAACTTTAAATTTCGATTAGTACATGTTTCCTTTCTCAGAACGTACAAAGCATGCATACGATCATTTTAATTCAAACCCCTAATATGTCAAAAAATGACATTTACTCCTCATAACAGTTCACAACATGAAAGTGTAATCTATGGCACAGTATATATACAGGGTGTCTCCCTGGGTTATTCCTTGTATCAAAATTAGCAAAACACTTCCAGTCAGCATAGGTCCAATTCTCAACCGTTTTTCAGATATGGGTGGTCAAAAACGCTGAAAGTCACTGGTTACTGTTACTAATTTAGATGAATCATGGACGCATTTGGCTCGAATTTCGATATGAAATGATTAAGCCGTAAACATTTAAAACAGCTCAAAATGGCGACGCTGGACTGCCAAACACAACTCCGCTCTTTGACTCAGTCCTCCTATTGACATTTTCCATGTTTCCACGAACTTCCTGAAATGCCCGATGGATTTTACCTACCAGTTCTTCTTTGGTAGTAGGCTTCTCTTGTCCATAAACGATGGTCTTAACATTGCCCCAAACTACTGCTTAGGTTTATACTGTGTCTATAGTCTATCCAGCATCCATACGTCAATTTGTCACATTCAAAGATGCGGGATCGTTTTCCAAACACTGCATACATTCCACAACTTAAATTAAAAGTGCACGAGGAGGAAAATAAATATAATGACAGCCAGGGTGCTATCAAGGTAGTCTCGAACCCTATAACAATGGCCAACACCCATTTCAACACCCTGGAGGTCCCCCAGAACCGTGTTTTAAGACAGATGGTGGGGCCCCCATGAATGGTACGAAATCAACATATCCGCGACGACCTGAACATCCCCTGTCTTCGGGACCACATGGCTGAGGGTGAGCGTCTTCTCGAATAGGCTGGTGGCCCGTCTGGTTGAGCCCCAGGATAGATCTCCACCCAAGATCTTTAGAGAGTTCGGGACTCCATAGACACCTCCGCGCGCGGTCAACCTAAGAAACGTAGGCTTGAGCAGTAATGGCGATCAATCGTACTAACCAAGACACGGCCGACATCGGCCAGCGATGATAATTTTCTTAATACCTCTGGCGGGACGTTGCCGCCCTAACTTTGATCAAGATGCTCCAAAGAAAAAGATGACGGTGAGATCACTGGAACCCTACAACTAGGTCAAAACAAGTTAGAGACCGCAAACAATGCCCTCGGTGTCTCTGATTTGGGTGCCGGGATATGAGGATATAAAAGGCAATGTGATAGCCGACGAACTAGCCGAGAAGGGCTCCAAAAGACACTTCATAGGTCCAGAACCCGTATGTGGGATTACTAAGGACTGCGCAAGAAGCTAGATCTGGACCTGGTTAGATAAAGTACAAAGAAATGGAGGTCGACATGGGGCTGGGGATGTTAGATTCTCTGATGATCTACTCAAACGCAATAAGAAGGAAGCTAAAACTATTACTGAGCTGGTAACTGGACACTGTCCTCTGAAAAAGCATCTATACAACACAGGTCGAGTAAGCGTACCGTGGTGCATAAGATACTACAGAAAGAAACGAGTTTACCTGTAATCTGCATATGTGAGATAGGTTAGCGAAAATGATTCTTTTTTGTTTTTAAACATTATAAAGTTAAAACTTTCTGAGATTCTATATTATACAGGCTGATTCTCAATATATGCGACAAACTTTAAGAGCTGATTCCTGGGGTTATTTTGATCATAAAAGTTCATATGAGTATCTGTTTAAAACGGTTTGGTTTTAAAGTTATTGAATGTTTAATAATAAATTATGAACTATGACTAACACGATATAATATCACAGTTGGTTCTTCAAAAACTATTGTGTTGAGAGGGAATTGTTTATTTGTCATTTCAATATTTGTCAATAGTTGTCAGAGTATTCATTCAGTTTATTGCCAGTTTCTGTTTTCTAAAATGAATTACACGAATGCTGAGATGTGTGATATGCATTTCGTTTACGGTCTTGCCAATGGAAATTCGCGTGCTGCTAGACGTCTTTGTGAAGAACGATATCCGAACCGTATCATCCCGCATCATTCAATATTTGCCCGTCTTCACCAACGTCTTAGTGAAACGGGAAATTTTAAAAAACGGACGGCTGATAACGGGCACCCATCTCCAGTGAGAACTCCACAAGTTGAAGAAATGGTACAAAATGAAATTAAGCGACATCCTACTACAAGCACCAGAAAAATTGCGTTTGCTTTAAACATTAGTTAGGCCACAGTTTGGAGAATATTGAAAGATCAACTGTTGTATCCATATCACATTCAACGGGTGCAGCCACTTTTGCCGGCAGATTTTCCGCAAAGAGTGGCTTTTTGTCAATGGATGCAACACAAAATCGCACAAAATTCTGACTATTTGACTCAAATATTCTTCACCGACGAGGCTACTTTCTCTAGAAACGCGATTATTAATTTTCATAAGAATCACATATGGGCCGAAGAAAATCCGCACGAACTAGCGAATGCCCGTCATCAACATCAATTGTCTGTCAATGTGTGGGCCAGAATTGTTGGAGATCACTTGATAGGTCCACATTTTTTACCGATGCGGTTAAATGGCGAGGTATACCGCAATTTTCTTGAAGAGGAGCTACCCCTACTGCTGGAAGAAGTTCCGTTGCAATTAAGATTACAAATGTATTTTATGCATGAAGGTGCTCCAGCGCGTTTTAGTTTAGTTGCTCGCGAGTTTTTGGACAATACGTATCCAGATCGGTGGATAGGACGGGGAGGTCCACAACCGTAGCCTCCAGACTTAAATTCTTTGGACTTTTATAACTAACAGCTTCTTGCGGGTTTCGCCGTGTGTCAAAACTTTCGCTCGACGTTTCGCTGTTCATACTAACAGCTTCTTCAGGATAACTGAACTGATTCTCCTTGGTCCGACATTCTTCTTATATACGCCCCTGGTGCATCCAACCGTGTAATTTCCGCTCCATTGACCGTGACGGTTCGTAGTAGGCTCTTCCACGTGTTTGCTAAGGTGGTACCCTTCTTCTCTGTTAACGGTTTTATTCTTCTCTATTTCTATGGCTTCCCTGATGAGCCTTTTTCCGTAGTTCTTGGTGGTAGTTATTACTTTTACATTCTTGAAATCCATTTTGTGTCCGGTGTCGTGCATGTGTTCTGCCACCGCTGATTGCTCGGTCCTTCTTAATCTTGCGTCCCTCTCGTGTTCTTTTATTCTTATGTCGATGGCTCTTCCTGTTTGTCCGACGTAGCACTGTCCGCATTGGCATGTTATCTTGTAGATACCTTCTGTGCGCCCCTTGGGTATCTTATCCTTTGCGGTCGGTAGATACTGCTGGATCGACGTTGCAGTCCCGAAGCGTACTTGTACGTTACGTTTCTTCAAAATTCGGCCTACTTTTTCGGTGACTCCTGCTATGTAAGGTAAACACGCCATCCCTCTTCGTGGTTCTGTAGTTTTCTCCAGTGTCGTCTTCTTCTTAGTGGCTCTCCTTATGTCGATGTCAGTGTAACCATTCTTCTTTAGTGCTTTCTCCAAATGTATCTTTCCCTGGTAAGATGTTGTTCGTCACTGATGGTTTCGGCTCTGGATAGCAAAGTTTGTATTAATGTCCTCTTCTGCATCAGATGATGGTGAGATCTTGCATGCAGATATCTATCGGTGTGCGTCTTCTTTCTAAATACTGCGTGCTGTAGCATTCCCTCTTTTGTTTTCTTGACCATAACATCCAGGAAAGCGAGATTTCCATTTTTGTTCTTTCTCCATGGTAAACTTGATGGCTGGGTGCTGTGAGTTTATGTGTTCCAAGAACTATTGTAGTTTTTCTTCTCCGTGTTGCCATATTACAAAAGTATCGTCGACATATCGCAGCCAACACTTGGGTTTCATATCGCTGGAACTTAGGGCTTCTTCTTCAAATGCTTCCATAAACAAGTTGGCTATTACAGGTGATAAAGGACTTCCCATTGCTGTTCCGTTCTTCTGCTCGTAGTATTTTCCTTCATACAAAAAGTATGTCGTGGATAAGCACAGTTTTACTAATTCAATCATGTCTTCTTGTAGTCCAAGTTCTGGAAGTAAGGCCAGTGCGTCCTCCGTGGGTATGTTAGTGAATAGCGATATAATGTCGAAACTTACTAGAATGTCTGTAGGTTCAGTCTTCAGCCTAGACAGAATATCCACAAAATGTTTCGAATTCTTCACATACGTTGCAGTTTGTCCGGTATATGGCTTTAGTAAGTTAGCTAAATATTTCGACAAATCGTAGGTCGGTGATCCCAATGTTGCTTACAATCGGTCTTAATGGCACTCCTTCTTTATGTATTTTTGGTATCCCATACAGCCTGGGTGGTCTAGCGGCTCTTGGTAGCAATATGTTCTGCATCTCTTTAGGTATCGATGAAGTCTTTATGCTCTCCCTTACTGTTTTTGTGAATGTCAATGGAGTTTGTCAATGGAGCGGAAACTACACGGTTGGATGCACCAGGGGCATATATAAGAAGAATGTCGGACCAAGGAGAATCAGTTCAGTTATCCTGAAGAAGCTGTCAGTATGAACAGCGAAACGTCGAGCGAAAGTTTTGACACACGGCGAAACCCGCAAGAAGCTGTTAGTTATAGTTACACCGGCCGTGAAAGCCTACGCAGTGTTATCTTTGGACTTTTGTCTCTGGGGTCACCTTAAATCATTAGTTCATACGACTCCCATTGAAAATGTCGATGAACTGAGAAATCGTATTATCACAGCTATTCAAACAATTCGAAATACCCCTGGTATTTTAGAACGGACTCACCAGTCAATACAACAGAGGATAGAAGCTTGTATTGCAGTTGGGGGCGGTCATTTTCAACAGTTAGTATAAGTTAATTTTGTTTTACTAATTATTTTGTTAATTTATAATAAAAAACATTAATTATGTTAACTTACTATTAAACATTGTACAACTTTAGAACTCAGCGATTTTGGACATATGTTCTTATGAACTTTTATGATCAAAATAACCCAGGAATCAACGCTTAAAGTTTGTCGCATATATTGAGAATCACCTTGTATATAAAGCTGTCTCAGAAAAAAAAAAATATTAGTTTATCTGGCTATGGCCATCGCTACCAAACTCTCGTGAGAATACTAAACGTGCTAGTTAATTATAAGTAAAACTTTCTTTTTGCCTTTTCTTTTATTTTATTTCAAGATACGGGACATCTCTACCTATTTATTCACTGGCGAGCAAAAGAAAGTCCTTTCTTTATATATTCTCTTACTGTTAGCTACAACGCAATCTCTTCAACATCGTTTTCCGCGATAACACGACCGATATCCGGATCGTGAGGAATCGTTTCCCATTGTATTCTCCTCCTAATACGATTCTTCGGGTCTCCTTTCTCCGCAATTTCTTCCTGTCAGAGATCGGTGTAACGGTGTGTTCGGGATTTAATTTCCAAGTCCGAGAACGTCTGCCACAAGAAACGTAGGGCGCACTTCGCGAGAGAGACTTTTGTATCGGGGTATTCCGGTGGGTATTTTAAATTCAGGTCGCGCGTCCCCTCGCCGTCTGTTGCGGCCGTAAATCTGTCCCTTTTCCCAATCGAAATCTCCTATAAATTCTCGAAGAAAACCCGATTGGACCGTCTCCGGCACGCAGTCCATTCGAGGACATTGTCGAGGACGCGAAACGGGGTCGCATACGTCGTCGGCGTGGGAGAAGAGTCTTCTTCCTTGAAGGGGTTTAAAAGGGACGATTACCGAAGGGAAAGGATCGAAATAAATGTCGGGTAATATTTACATTTTCAACGCTAGCTTTGAATTACCGATGTGCACGGTCGTTTGGAGGAGTTTGTTTGGCATTCCTTCCATGTGGATGAGTTTTATGGGTTCCAAAGGAAACTAGTGCTTTTAGCAGACGTGTTGCAGTTATTTTTTTTTGTTATTTATGTAGATATCTACGTATTTAATTTATACAGGCTATTTTTATTAGGAAATTCCTCTGTGACCCTTAAAAGATAATGGATATGAAAAAAAAGGTTTTTATAAATTATTGCAGGATTATAATTTTTCTATAACGCAAAATTATCAGCATTTGTACACTTTATTTATGAAAACTAAATTATTACAAATCATCCAACCCCGCGCTCCACCTAAAAAAGGTACTACACGAGGCTACCTATTCTAAGTACTATATGGGTTCCATAACAATTGAAATGATACTACTCTAACTAAATAACTTCCCTATGATTTTTAACAACAAAAATATAATACAGTAGCCTCGGGACCATATGAATACTACTTTTGGGAAATGATAAAATATGTGAAATGTGATTAGTTCACATAATCGCGAGTCTACTGTAAATCAGTCAACTATCAGTTATTATTAAATGCGCCCATGGAACGACTTTCGTTATCTCCCAGCATTCGCCAAGGACACTGATTATATATAATATACTTATATAAAATCAATGGCCACGGAGTAAGGGAAAACCATGGCAAAAACCTTACTCTGGGAGGATCTGGGAAGAAGTCCGAGACCTTATTACTGATAGCCGCAAATTATTATTATCCTTCTGAGTGCCGAAGAAGCAGCCTCCACGTCCCTTCAAATACCGACAGCCTTGCCGTTCTCGCGTAGCTGCTCCCTTTTTCACACATTCAGAAGTTGAACAGGAAAGATGATGACCTAAAAAACAAACAAAACAACAGCAGTACCTATTCTAATACTTAATAATAACTTAATCCTAATTATTCTAACCAAGAGTATTAAATAAAGATTTATATTTTAAATATTTATAGTTTAACACCAATTCCGACCACTAAAGAGCATAAAATATTCATTTATAAGCGTGCTACCCTACTAACTATCTAAATATCATGCCGTAGCCTATCTAGTTCTTTAGCAACATTACTAAAAAATTCCCACCATTCGATTGACTCATTATCTCTAATATCTGTTTCGCGTCGCGGCCAATTTAACCCCCTAGCTAATGCCCTAGCTCCGTACGCGACCGCCACTCATCAGTGAGTGGACATTCAAATAAGACATGCCCCGCTGTATCTACCCCACCACACTCACAAAGCGAATCATTAACCCTCCCAATTCTACATAAAAATGATTTAAAATTACCGTGACCTGTTATTAATTCTATCGCCTGATACGATAAATTAACCCTCATTTCCCTAAACGTGTAACGCTACCGATAAATTTCCTAGTCCACCTCCCATTTAAGGTATTATCCCACCTACTCTGCCAATGATTATCAAGTTTATCCCTAAACGCTTTTTTAACTACACTAGCCGAAATTAGCCCAAATCTAATAATCAAGCTATCTCCCCTAGATACCGCCTCTTTCGCTAATTGATCCGCCCTCTCATTACCGATTGTACCTACATGAGCCCTAGTCCAAAAAAGTTTTATACCCCCTCGCGCAACATATCCCAAGTATCTAACAACAAATCGGTCGGATTTTTTAAATTCCCTAACGCCTCTAATACAGATAAGCTATCTGTTATAATTCTCACGTCCCGCATAAATTCCCATTCGCGCCTACTATAAACTACTGCCTGATTTATTGCAACTAATTCTGCCTGAAAAATATTGCAATGATCCCCTAATTTAAACTTTTGATTATGTTTTTCAATACCCCTATTGTAAACAACAAAAGCCGCCCCTGTACCACCCTCACCCTTCGACCCATAGCGTTTGTACAGGGTGTAACATTGATTAGATTAGATTAGATTCGATTAGATAGATAGATGTATTGCCAATAAGCAAATGCATGTTGTCTGACAATACATAAACATATAAAAATATAATAAACAAAATTAAAACAATAAACACGTTCACTATGAGTAGACAGGTCAAAATTTATGGTTACTAAATTCGTCAAATGAATAAAAAGGTTGTTTTAATAATATCATCTTCAATTTGCGTCGGAATGTAGTTAAATTAGAAGAACTTAATATAAGCGAAGGTAATTTATTGAAAAAAGAGAAGCCTATGAAGTACAGAGAATTTTTGCAAAGAGAGGTACTAGTTTTCGGAAGATTAATACTATTACAATTACGAGTGTTGTAAGAATGAATGTCGGTTCGATAGATATATCTGCTTCTACATTTATACATCATACTCACCGACTCATAGATAATTAATGAGTATAAAGTTAATTTTTTTTTTGAGAAACAAACAACGGACGACAATGGGTTCTATTGTCCTCTCCACTAATCTATCTCCATTTTTGTAATTTAAAGATTTCGAATAAATTCGTTGTAGTGGTGAAGCCCCAACAAGAAATACAATATCTCATGCGAGACTCAAATAGTGCAAACTAAACCCCTCTCGCAGTATGCTCCCCAAGATTTAGCCTTATAATTCTTAGAGCATAACAGGCTGATGACAAGCCCTTCGACAATATCTGAATGTGCTTGGTCCACCCCAAGCCGGTATCCACTGTAACACCTAAAAATCTAACATCATTAGCAAGGGATACAAGACTGTTATTAATAACAATGTTAAGGTTGGTTTATTGCCTGTACAGTAAGAATTTGGTTTTGCTAGTGTTAAAAGTAATTTCATTAGCATTAAACCATTCACAAGTCCTGGATCCTGTCGCGGTTGATTAATCTCTCTAGGTCATCACGATTTGAAGCGTCTCACGTAAGGGATGTATCGTCGACGAAAAGAACCGTGTATGATTGGCGGGCTACATGTGCCAGGTCATTAATAAATATTAAAAATAACATTGGTCCAAACACTGAGCTCTGCGGCACACCACGTACGACTCGGCCAACTGTAGAATCGACACTGTCATTGTCAACTTGGCAACGATGTCACTTGGCGACGATCAGCCAAATGTGAGCGGAACCGGTCCGTAAACTTTGCCCCTAAAACCATACCTTTCAAGTTTGTTAAGTAGAAGTGAATGCGGAACACAATCAAATGCTTTAGATAGGTCGTAAAATAGGGTAGCTGTCATTTGTTTTTGGTTAATAGTTTCGAAAATGTGAAACAGAAAATTATATAGGGCATCACTGGTTGACACTCCCGGCCTAAAGCCGTACTGATAGCAGGAAGCAAACCCTCGGCCTCTAACTCTGAAATCAACAACCTTCTCGAATACCTTCTACAGAGTCGAGAGATCAGAGACAGGTCTGTAATCTGACAACGCGAGGCCATTTAGATTAGATTAGATTAGATTGTGATTGGGGTGGCCTAGGAACCTGTTTCACCGCGACCTTTGCAGATCTATTGTGTTCCCTATTTTGCTGGAAAACGCTTTCTAATTTTGCCCTCTTAATAAATCCTATCATCTTTGATAGTGGCTTCTTTGTGTGGCTGCTGGCTGTGGGGTTCTCTACGCCCATCACTAGAAACCTTATCCTCGCCAGTCCTTCACATTGGCACAGCACATGAACTGGTGTTTCTTCTCCTTTTGGCAGAATCTGCAAGTAGCATCATCTACCAGATCTATGTTGTACACATGGGTGTAGTTGGGGTGGAGCTACAGTTTGCCGGAATAGAACAAAAAATGAAACAATAAGTTGATAAAAACAATAAGAATGCTATTGTCATTTGCCGGTATTACTAAGTTTCAATGTGTGTAGAGATAGATAAACAGAGGCAAGCGCTTTTTGCCGAATACGAAAAAAGCACTTCTCATAACATTATCACAACCCTGTTCAACAAGTATGATTGATTCAGTTCTTTACGCAGAGTGAAGACTTGGCTACAATCTACCATGACAGAATATTGATTTAACGGCTTATGTTTAATAAGGCTTCATGGAAAAATTTCCTCTCACTCGGGCGTGAGAGGAAATGAGGCGGTGACGAGCTGGCCAGGCGAGGTTCGTCAAGGCATTCGTTGGAGCCGACCCCTCTTTCTGCACTACCAAATCGCAAATTAAAAAATTCATCAATAATGGATACACAATCAGTCCAGAGAGTGATGGCAAAAATCACCGGGACAAAGACAAGCAAAGGAGTTCCTAAAGGAGCAGAGGCTTGAATTCACGAAGATCTACTGAATAAAGACAGGAAGCCTGATTGTAGGTCTGCTCACTGGTCATTGTAGACTGAATAGGCATATGTACAACATAGGCCTGGCAGATGATGCAACCTGCAGATCCTGTCAAGAGGAGGAAGAAACACCAGTTCATGTGCTGTGCCAATGTGAAGGCCTGGCGAGGACAAGGTTTCTAGTAATGGGGCAGGAGAACCCTACAGCTAGTAGCTACATAAAGAAGCCACTTTCAAAGATGATAGGCCTAATTCATCATCACAATAGATCTGAAAAGGTCGTAGTGAAACAGTTCCATAGCCCACCCCAATCCTAATCTGATCTAATTTAATCCATCAAAGATTTTTGAGTCGGTTTCGAATTTACTATATCCTTGTTCGTTCGCATTTGAAATTATCATTTATGAAATTCTGTAAGTTATGAAATTGTATAAAATAGCCACATCAGTTACAGATGCCTACAGACGCTACAAAAATTCGTATAGGAACTTACATATTTACACATAATCCTTTCTTAAGGCATGGAAATATTTCTTTAATACATTTTGCAAGTGACACTTCCACCACGAATTTTCCGTAATTTACTTCTAACACACACCTGACATACTTTCTCCTCTCGGCTGACTTTCACAGCAACCAAAAAGCGCTCAGCAAAGCCTCGACCTACTACTCTCCGTCCCTCCGCACGAAATAAGATACATAATCTCGTTGGCCTTACCCGTTTAGAGCACGACACTATATAAAGCTCGCCTAGCAGCGCCCAAAGTGAGGTTTTCCGTTCAAAACGAACACACACACAACACAGTGACTACCACTTGAGATTTTACGCTGCGCCGTAATTTTTGAGTGCTTCTCGGTACTGTAGATGGCGCGAGCCCCACTCCCACTACCTGCCTTCCACCCTCCAGCCCTGGTTCCGTATACGATCGCCACTCACCGAAGAATATGCTAACCAGACAATTCAGAATATCCTAACAAGCATGTTTCGATCGACAACTCTTCGAATATCCTCGAAACCTACGCGGCGATTATGATAGGGGGAGGAGGCGGCACCTGGTGGTGGAAATTTGAAGTATGCCGTTTGAGGATTCCGAGAGAAATTTGAAAATAAAGTTACAGCATAAAGTAAATAATAAACGGAAATATCTCATCGAAAACAGCGATGACTCAGAATGTAAATACACGGGTGAGGAAGCTCAACTCAATTTATAATGAGGGCGCCACTGCAGTCATTGCATCACATTGGCCGCGTTCAGTGTACAAACATAATACATGTCAGTAGTGGTTTCCGGTACACAAAATGGCGATTGGTCTATTGTATACTATTGATGAAGCACAAATGTAGCGGTACGTTTTTGAAACGAATTGTCAACAGTTCCCAAACCGTTTAGGAGCTGCTACGTAGCAGTTACGTACTCTGAACGCGGCCATCGATTTTACCGATCACTCAGCTTAACTATTGTTATATTTATGGGGTACTGTTCACTAATCAAATAAAGTTCACTAGTTAAGTAAAGTAACAAAGTTTATTGGTTACAAAAACATTATCAAAATCTCGACAGCAACTATATCGATCGCTTATTTAAAAATATTCTTTCATCACGTGTCACATAATCTTTATACATACAGGCAGATATTTTTTTAATTACTTAACGCTATGAATAATTAAACGTTTTTAAATGATGTAGATTGATTCTATGCGAGTTGCTCATGATTGTAAGGAAAACAACTGATTTCAGTAAGGCATTTGACACAATTAATCATTCATTACTTGTCTCTAAATTATCTTCTATTGGCTTTACTCCTAAATTTATATTATTTATACAATCATACTTACATAACCGATCTTCCTATGTTCAGTTTAATGGTTTTACATCTGCTCTATTTCAAGTTTCATCTGGGGTGCCTCAGGGCTCCAACTTAGGACCGCTTCTTTTTAATTTATATATTAATGACCTCCTAGACAGATTGGATTGCAAAGTGTTGGCTTATGCAGATGACCTTAAGATCTATAGTCGTATAACATCTATAACTGATTGCTTAGTTTTGCAGAGGAATTTAGACATCATTGAGGACTGGCATAACAGCATATGCTTAAATATTAGCAAGTGTGCGATACTTTCCTTCACCAAAAGTATGAACCCCTTCATTTTCAGATACAGTGCTCACCAGTTAGAGATACCTAGGGTTACACAATTTAAAGATCTTGGTGTAATTTTCGATCAATACTTAACTTTCTCCCGTCACATCACTTCATTGTGTTCGTCTGCTTTTACCTCTCTAGGTTTCATTATACGGTCTTGTAGAGATTTCTCTAACATTTTAACAATCAAAGTGTCATTTTATGCATTTGTGCTATCCAAGTTAGAGTATAGCTCTATTGTTTGGTATCCTCACTATCTTTACGAACAGCTGCTCATCGAGCGAGTTCAGAAACGATTTCTAAAATACTTATCGTTTAAACTTGATGGAATTTATCTCGCTCGCGGGACAGGTTATACGTTCTTACTACATAGACATGACCTCCGTCCTCTTTCTCAGAGAAGAGATGAAGCCAGTGCCAAATTTCTTTTAAAATTAATAAATGGCAGTGCAACGCTATGCTAGAATTTGTTTTCTAGGGTCACACGATCACTTAAAGGATCATTATTAAAGAAATTCTAAGGAAATAAGGCAAGTAATAGACTTTTATACGTAATAGACAGAAAGTAATATGTGATAGGATAGTTTAGTACAAAATAGTACACTTAAAGAAAAGCAGAGTACTATAATATGAATGTTGCATGATCCAAATACTACTAAAGTAAATATTATTTAACTTATAATTGACGTTAGAAAATCAAAAACATTAAATTAGTTTCCACAAGCTCAAATGAAACTTTACTTGGTTTACACAATATCAACCCTGTTATTTATGTTGGCGGTAGGTGGCGTTTGCGTATAACTCATTAAACAACTTAACCTAATTATCCATAATTCGCAGAAGGTTTCCTACAAATTATAAAATGTTTGTTCTCAGGATAGAAGAGATAGGATCCCCGATAAATTACATTATATACTTACGTGATGTGTACAGTATATTTGTTATTTCTAAATAGCGAAGACATTTAAGAGAAAACTGATATTAATATGAACTTGCCATATTAGAAGTAGCAGGTGAAGCGTACTAATGTTTCCACAATCTAACGTTGCGCGTGGTGGTCGATGATCCCTTCCATTACGTTTAACACAACACACAAAAGCTCCTTAACAAACAGATAAGGCACACGTACTTATTATGTAGGATACGTATGAGTATACAGTTATACTTTATGCGTGTTATTCGGAGTTGTTTGCGGTAGTGACTGTATGGGGTGCCATTTTAGCAAAATATTCATGTAGGGAGCGCTCGGAACCTTTAAAATGAAGTGAAATATTTAGGTTGTAGGATAATGTGAGGTTTCATGAACTTTTGGAGACAATTTCATATATATTGAAGATGTATTATGCCGTGCGGAAAATTAATTAGGGCTGTTCTTAATCTTATAATGTAGTGCGGTGCTTTTCAATCTTTATTTTCCATATACGATTTGTAAATGTAATATTTCTGCATCTAGATTACTTAGTTTCTATTTAACCAAGTTAACCTTTATATTTATTCGCATATAGTATTTTTTTTTTTGTAAAATTCAAAAAGTATTTTTTTATGATGTACACACACCTACCTTTATTTCATAATGAATGTAAGGTGATTCCATAATTTTATAATAATTATTTTTTTCAATTTAATTTAAACATTTCATAGTTCCATTTGGTCACACGGACATTCTCATATATTAAATATCCTATATTCCCCTCACATCAGTGAAATTAACGGATTTTTCTGAGGCAGTTTGCAGCCCTTGCGAAGACAATCGCTATCGATGTCTGTTAGAAAATTTCAATTTGAAGACATTCACTAGCCAACCTCCGTGAGAGACGGACATGTATCGATTAATTTTTATAAAATTTAACGATTATTTTGATAAAATCCTATTTATTCCAAATTAAAATCTAAAACTGATGGTTAATTGTTAAACAAAGTTTATCATACTAATTTTACCCACTTTTTTACCTACATAATTGTTGAGTAAATTTTCTGCAACGACGATTTTCCCAAGATAGGTTCCTGTCCTGAGCCATTCTCCGTAATTAGAAATACGAGAACCCTTATCAGACTTGCCTGCTCTAATGCCTGCCGATTTGCTCCTACCAACGGTATTCTGCGCTTTATCAACCTAAAAAATAAACGTATTATTTTAATTCGTATCTAAATTTTAAAATACTTATAAAAAAGTTTATTTAACATATTCGAGAAATTTGTTTGATTGGTGGAAAACTTTTATAATATTAATTTTTACCATCAAATATTACACATACTGATTTACCCGTCTTTTGAGCATAAAATTACACAGATTAATGTCCTGAAAATGCGGAAATTTTGAAAGTTAATTTTAAACGTATTTATTTTCTATGTTGAATTTATATTGTATATATATCAGCACTGCGAGCCTAGGAGGCCCATGGCTTCATTAGTAATTTCCTTCCATCTGTTTCTATCCTTCGCTACTTCTTTCCATCTTGCTATCCTTAACGTGTTTATATCCTTTTCCACTTCTGTCCTCCACCTTCCCCTTGGCCTTCCTCTCCTCCTCTTTCCGCCAACTGTCCTTGCCATTATCATTTTTGGTATTCTTGACTCCAACATCCTTTCTATATGTCCCATCCATCTCAGCCTTCACCACTCCCACTATATTTGGTTCTCCATAAAGTTCATTCAATTCTTGATTTGTTCTTTTCACCCATATCTCTCCTTCCCTCTTCCCTCCAAAAATTTTTCTCCAAACTTTCCGCTCCCACACAGCTAGCCTTGCTTGCTCCGCCTTGTTTAGTGTCCAAGTCTCATTACGCATACAAAACTACTGGCCTTATTACCGGTTTTATATATCCTTATCTTCAGTTTCCTCGATACATCTTTCTTCCTTAACATTCCATTGAGTGCTGCAATACATCTATTCCCTGCCATTAATCTAGCTTGAATTTCCATTTCTACACCCGGCTTTCTAGTTATTGTCGTTCCTAAGTATGTAAAATTTTCTACCTCCTCGAATTGGTATACCCTTCCATTCTCCGTGTCTATTCTTAGATATCCTCCTTTTCATCGACCATTCCATATATTTTGTCTTCTCTTCATTTATGTATAGTCCAACCTTCTGCCCTTGTTCTTCTAATCTTTTTATGATCTTCCTAATTCTTCCTTGCTTCTTGTCAATATAACTAAATCGTCAGCAAACGCCAAGCATTGATGTCTTCTCTGGTATAGAATTCCCGACCTGTTAATTCCGCTCTCTTATAACTCTTTCCAATACCAAACTGAACAGTATCGTCGAAAGGGGATCACCTTGCCTAACACCCCTGTTAATTTCGAATTTTTGAGTTGTTTATATTGTAAAACTTGTAATTACTATTTAAAAAAGTGATTGTTCTTTATTAAGCGAACTCGTTTGACTTACCTGAGATAGTTCTTTCATATCTGCGTTGTTTTGTGCGGCTATTTCTTTAGAACTATTTATTAAATAAAACCACATTTGTTTACATTCAAATGTTTTCTTTATCGTCAAAATCGATCCTAATTTATGTACCAGTCTCATGCACATGATTTCACTTAAACTAAACACTTTAAATATGAATATTAAAGAAAATAGATGACACTGGATGTTCAAAATTGGACTTTACTAATTGAATTAAATCATTATATTTAGAAAAAATATATATTTTTTTTATTCGGCCTGTGTGGTAGCCCGTAGCATCACAATACATCCCTTTATTTTCATGAGACATCTGATTGATTTCAGTTGCACAATGTAATATTGCGCATGCTTCTGTTGAAAAACCGTGACATATTTATTCATACTTCCTTCACTAAAAGGCAACACCTCTAATGGCAGAAGACAATTATGTGATAGAAATGGGGAAGAACACATAAAAAAAGGTTTGGATATATGATCAAGATGCTTCAACTACTTATTAAACAGAGCGAAAGAACAATATTGAGTGCAGGAAAAAATAGGATTCCTGAAGAAATATTAAAGCAAGGACAGAAGTTTCAACAAAAATTAAACCAATTGATATGAATCTACGCTTATTTGGGCACCAAATATTTACAAAATCCAGACAACACCGAACCGTCACTTAAATAGAAAAATTGGAGTGTAAATAATCTTATTATTCTTGTGCATAAAAAACTATTCCGATGTGAATTTAAATAATTTGCCAACCAAACCCAAGCATCCTGAAGACCATTTTGTTGCGCCAGAAAATCAAACTTCACAAAAATACGGCTAACTATCCGCAAATTTTCATAACAACTCAGATTTTATAATACCCCTTCGTCGGTTAAAAAGCGAATCCCACCACAAAGCAACCGAGGAAGATCCACAGCTACACAGAAACGGGAGTTAAAAAAAAACTTTCTCCCCAGTCGAGGTATATAACTAAACGTTTCTCGACTGGCAACTTTGGCAACCGTCGCTCGTTGCCTTTATATGCCGCACAAAAGAAAGTTCCTCTTACCCCATGTCTCTATCAAAAGCGCCAGGTTCGTTCCGAGTTTTCCCGATAGCTTCTGCTGGTTTATGTATTTGTATATACCACGTATATATAGAGCTTTATGTGCATACTATTATGCTGTAAAGTACATATGTACCCAGTAGTTAGTCCTCGACGCTTGAATAGGCACAAAAATTGAATTAAATTATTGGAAAAGTTTTTTGGATGTGCTTCAGAACACGATGAATGGGATGTTCAAATCTTTAATTACTTAGGTAAATCGATATTGAGTGAAATTTACGTGCTGGAAGATCTTTTATAGCTAAGAACTACTTTTAACTTACAAACTGTTACTACGTACTGCTGTGGCAACCCACATTACCGTGAGTGTATTTTAAGTTGCCTAATTTGTCATGATTTTCCGTTTTGCTGAATCATTGTATCGAGAAATTTCCACAATAATGTTATAATTTTAGTTAATGAGTTAATTATTTGATTTATTTAATTTAGTGTTAAGTTTTTTTTAATTAATTTCACTCTTTAATATGTCTCTTATTTGCTCATGTTGTTTAGCGCCTTTTCTACTAGATTTTGTCGGAGATTTTGTGCGTTTGCGTTGTACGCAGCTGTTGAATTTTGTGAGGCAGTTCCTTGGTTGACTTGAGCGTGAGTACATGTATTTTTGAATCATCGTTTGCCATTTTATATTTCATTTTGATATCGTAATTTAATTTGCATTGTCTTTTATTCTGTCCATCAAGGAATTCGCTTTATAATAATTGTTATTATATTGATGTGTGCACATTATAGATATAAGATCATTTATTATTTTTGGTCGGGAAGATATATTTCCAGTTTAGTTTTTTTTTTCAATTTAGTTTAAAGAGTTTAATTTCTCCGCTTTTCTAATTTGCTGATTCGTTTTTATTTATCAATCACCTCGGGTTTGGGTGAGTAGAAGCTTTGTGCTTGCATTAAAATTTTTCTTTTGTTAGTTGTTGACAAATTCTAGTAATTTGTCCACGTTTAATTTAGTTTGTATTTACTTGAAACCACGTGGTTTGAAGTTGAAAGATATTGGATTATCTTCCTGAACAACCAAATCTTTTGCTGTGATATAGGAAATAGCATAGTCCTATTGTAATATTGAATCACGTGCAGTTTTTAAATTTAGGCCAGAACCCTCTGTTCACGGTTTTCTTTCTGCACAAATTGTATTCAATTTTTTTTCTTTTTTTTATATTAAAGTTGACTGTTAATTAATAATATAATAATAATAATAATAATAATAATAATAATAATAATAATAATATAATATATATAATAATAATACTTTATTGTCGTGTTTCTAAGAAAACATTGACATTGCAGTAATAGAGGTCAATAAAATAAACAAATGTAAAAATACAAAATAAGCATGTATATAATGAACACTAATGATGCTAATATGTCAAATTGCTATCGAAAATATTCCTCCACAGTGTAGTATGTGTGTGCCAGTAGATATTTCTTAAGTTCTCTTTTAAATTGAGTTTTTGAAGGGAGCGATTTTATATATTCTGGCATTTGGTTGTATATAATAGTAGCTTGATAAGTGGGGCTAGATTCATAAAATTTGGTTTTATGAGCTGGAATACTTAAGTTATGGCAGCCCCGTGTCGTCATACCGTTAAATATATCACAATTTTTAGCAAATTCCGTCTCATTTTCTTTATAAAACATTAAGATTTCATAAATAAATAGACCAGCCAATGCAAAATACCGAGGGACCAAACAAGAACGACACGAATCTCTGGGTGCAACTCCATTATAACTCTAATTATCTTTTTTTGAGTCACAAACAACCTCCTCGCAGATGCAGTGGAACCCCAGAAAACAATACCCGTAACGAAGCCTAGATTCGACGTATGCATAATTAGAATATTCAAAGAGTGTAGACTGACACTACTTCGCAGTGATCTAACAGCATATACTGCTGAGCAAAGTTTGTGGTGAAGGGAGTCACAATGTTGTTCAAACTTAAGCCGTCGATCGACACACAATCCCTGCAAATCAACACATCCGCTCTTGAGTATACTTCTACCGTCAACGCGCACATAGATGCTTGAAGAGCCGCTACGAGTCACAGGAACAAAATGCAGTAGACCAGTCTTGGAACCGTTCAAAACAAGTGCCATTTGAGCAGGACCAATCCACCATGTTGCCCACGACGCTATTACATAGTACCGATGCTTCCGATACCGACGCTCCGCTACAATACAACTAGTATCATCAGCATACTGGGCCAACGAAGAACAAGACAGGTGAGCCCGAAGATCGTTTGTGTATACCAAAAATAATGACGGCCCGAAACTGATCCCTGCGGAACACCGCGAGATACCGCAATTAAGGAAGATTCTCTCGTCGAAATCATGTTAGAGCTTTCACCCGTGATACTTACCCTGGTATACCTATCTGCCAAGTAGGATGAAAAAGATTATGAGCTGTACTTCTCACACCCAAGGAATAGAGCTTATCCAGAAGTAAATCTATGTCTACCGCGTCAAAAGCACTTGACAAATCAAAAAATATACCAGCTGCAACGTTCTTTTGTCTAAGGCTTCATACACCACACTCAAGACACTATATATAAGCACTACAACGTTGAGCTTCCGGCTATAAATCCGAACTGCGTGTTTGACAGTAATGATTGCTAGTTAGAAAATTCATAAGGCGGGTGTTAATAACATTTTCATAAATTTTAGAAAAAACTGAAGGCAATGAGATGGGTCTATAATTTTCTACTCTTCGAGGATCACCCTTTTTTAATACTGGTATTGTCTTAGTAATTTTTAAGTCGTCAGGAAATATACCCTGCGACAAACAAAGATTAATGCAATAGAGCATCGGAGCAGTTAACGAAGACGCCACACTTTTAATAATATAACAAGGGACACCATCGATTCCGGCCGAATGCCTTTTAGCTACTTTCTGTATGATCCTCATTAGCTCGGACTCATCAGCAGGCACCAAGTACATGCTGGAGGCAAAGGAAGAAGTACTGTTACGGGTCACAACCGCAGATCCTTTAATGGCAGAGAAATGCTCTCTAAAGGGCTCACACAATTAGCATCTTTGGGTTAAAAATTCTGTTCTTTTATTTTTAATTAAACCTTTTCAATTTTTGGAGTAATTATGAAAGTCAGTTTTCATTCACTCACATTTTACTTTTCGTGGTTAGATTCAAGTTTTAATTCGCGAGGGTAACTCTGAGATTAATTGTTCTTTTGCGCCTTTTAAAAAAAATTTCCGTTGAGCTAGCTAATTTAATTTTTCATTTTTAATATTCATTTTGCATTTTCATCATTTCAGTCAATTCATAGCAGTACCTACAAAATTTTCCCATTGCAGTAGAAGCCATTTAAAGTCTTAATACTTCTGTGTATAGCCAAAACATCGAGCGTAGCTGCAATCTCCATTATTTGTCGATAGTTCCGCGGATTTTCGTTGGAACCGACTTGCATTTGCCTGTCACCTTTTCAAAATGGTTCCAGTGAAGCTTTGGCTCAACTGCCATTCCTAAAAAATTAGCATCTTGATAGAATTGCAACATTTCATTACTAAGAGTTGATAGTTCCAGAAGCTTGGCGACCACCTTCATACCAAAGACAGGGAGAAAGGACACTACGCACCTTAAATCCCACAGACCTATCAGCCCTTACATCATTCTTTCTTAAAACGGTGGATAAGATTATAGATAATTATATCAGAACAGATATCTTGGAGCGGGTGTCGCTGCCCTATCAAACAGGCAAATCTACTGAGACTGCATTAGTAGAGCTGACAGATCGAATCCAAGATGCACCGACCAATAAAGAAACCATAGTGTGCGCCTTTGTATAACAGGCGCTTTTAACAACACCCCACACCAGTCTATCAAAAAAGCATTAATTAACTAGATAGATGTCGCAGTTGCTGTCTACCAGATTGGTGGAGGCGGAGGTGGGACATAAGACCATCTCAGTTAGTACGACCAGAGGATGCCCACAGGGGGGAGTTACATCCCCACTTACGTGGAGTCTAATAGTAGACGTATTCTTATGTGGGTTAACTGATCTAGGCATACCTTGTCAAGAATATGCTGATGATATTGTCATATAAGCATATACATACAAGGGTTGGTGGTTTTGAATCATTCACTTTCTTTTTTTACAAGGACTGTGTTTCCAACTTTTCTTTGTGCACCATCTTTCTGTGATCTCCAGAGATTTTTGCATAAATTCTGAGACAATGAATCTTTATACATTATAAGCGTTACAATATCATTTCTATACTCTTGGATGCAGTAGCTTGCATTGTTTAAAGTAAGAAGTGGTTCTTCATCTTACAAGTAGTGTATACCAGTCCACTGTCGCTTTTATCATTAATTCGAAAGAGTTTTGTTAGTTAAAAATGAAAGATTCCACTGAGATTGCATTAGTAGAGCTGACGGATCGAATCCAAGATGCACCGACCAATAAAGAAACCATAGTGTGCGCCTTTCTATAACAGGCGTTTTTAACAACACCCCACACCAGTCTATCAAAAAAGCATTAATTAACTAGATAGATGTCGCAGTTGCTGTCTACCAGATTGGTGGAGGCGGAGGTGGGTCATAAGACCATCTCAATTAGTACGACCAGAGGATGCCCACAGGGGGGAGTTACATCCCCACTTACGTGGAGTCTAATAGCAGACGTATTCTTATGTGGGTTAACTGATCTAGGCATACCTTGTCAAGAATATGCTGATGATATTGTCATATAAGCACATACATACAAGGGTTGGTGGTTTTGAATCATTCAGTTTCTTTTTTTACAAGGAAACTGTGTTTCCAACTTTTCTTTGTGCACCATCTTTCTGTGATATCCAGAGATTTTTGCATAAATTCTGAGACAATGAATCTTTATACATTATAAGCGTTACAATATCATTTCTATACTCTTGGATGCAGTAGCTTGCATTGTTTAAAGTAAGAAGTGGTTCTTCATCTTACAAGTAGTGTATTCCAGTCCACTGTCGCTTTTATCATTAATTCGAAAGAGTTTTGTTAGTTAAAAATGAAAGATTCCATTCTACAAAACCTTGTAGATAAAGGTTTCGAATGAACGCATACATTCTCCAGCAGAAATGTAATTTAGCAATAAGCTTCTCGAAACACAATTACCTACCCATACAGAACACACAAACAAACAACGAATTGCCTACAGTCATTTTCAATTGCGTCAAGCATTTTTGCTTATTCCCTCAAGATTATTACTTGTAGTTATAATATTTAATAAGGTACACATCATGTAATTGTATTTCTCTCGGCAGAATACCTGTAAAATCTTTGATTCTTTCCCATTTGCTTACTATTTTAGCTTAAGAATGAAAATATTCGCTTAATTTTAACTAACCCATATTTATTTTAGTGAGGAACGTATTTGTTCATCAATGAACGGAAATTTTAGATTTCTGATCGTGGATTAGTTCTCTTACATTTTGATAAGACTATATCTAGCGACATATTTTGCATTGCGATGTTTAGGTCATTATCTAGTTATTCCCAATTGAATCCAATTTCAGGTCGCATTAAGCGAGAATATACGGCTCCCTAAACAAGCTTAAGAGAGATGGATGTACACTAATGTCTTCTGCGTCTCTTCGTCCGATAAACCTATACAATTGCTCCTATGGAGTTGGGTCATTTCTAACATCTACTGCTTTATTCTTCTTCAGGATACTAATGGTAAAACTGTTAAGTACCTATAGCCTAAAATAATCTCTGATATGGTAATTAAGGTAGTAGTAGTGTACATGGCTCGTCTAAAAATAAGAATGTTTTTTTTTTTAAAGCTTTATGGAATAAAAAAGCACAGCAACTCCAGTAAAATGTATTCAGACAACTAAATTTTCCACGACATCTTAACATTGACATATTCAAGCTAAAAATAGGAATAAGCGTTTCAAAAAAAATGTAATTATTGGACCATACTAGCTATCTCAGTCTGAAAATGTGGCTCGTACACAAAACTACAAATTGAATAGATACATGTATGTCTGTATATACTGTATAACATTCATAATCATCAGTGTCATCCTCGGTTAATCTTGCACATTCATCTTGATAATAAGCACTTTACACAAATGCACATTGCAATTTTTTCATTTCAATTCATTTTTTTTTTTAATTTGATTTAGATTCGGAACAAGATGGCTTTTAATTTACAATTAGTATTCACACATAAATTAAAACTATCTAATTATCAGTTACGTGCCAATACACCTAACTAATAATGACTAGTTAATATACAGCCCCCCGGGTGGAAAGAAGGGTAATCACATCTACAGTTGGTGGTGGAGTTTTATCTCTCTTACTGTGGGCTACCCTAATGGACGACCTAATCTGGAAGCTAACCGGAAAGGGATTTCATTGCCTGGGGTATGATGACAACCTTACAGTAGTCGTTAGAGGGCGATTTCCAAAGGTTCTGGTGGAGTGTATGCAAAACACTATAAATAGGGTTGACAAATGGAGTACTTAAATAAGAGCGCCTATTAGTCAATGCTCAGAAAACGCAAGTTGTCACGTCCACAAGAAAAAGCACGCTAAAAGGCTTACAACCAGTAATGATAGGAAGCAAAAGGATTCCATATGTCAAAGAGGCGAAATACCTGGGGGCATAGTTTGATCAAAGTCATACATCTAATCCACATATCCAGAACACAACAAATAAAACCACTACCTCCCTAGGTAGATACAGAGGCTGTGTGGAAGGAATTGGGGACTTAACCCCAATGACAAACAAACAAAATGACTCTGTGGTTATACACAAAGGTAATTAAACCCTTGATAACGTACGGAGCTATAGTATGCTGGCCAAAGGTGCCGCATGTGGTGGTCAAAAACGCTAAGACTGGCGTATCTGTGCGCCACGGATGCGATGGAATCGACCCCTACTACTGCAATGGAAATAATGCTAAACCTGCCAGCGCTACATATTTATATTCAAGGAACTGCCAAATCTACAGTATATAGACTTATGCATGTTAAGTACCGATAAGTTAATCGCACGGCGCTGACTATCAAAAACTATCAGATGAACTCAAGGAGGCAGCTCTTTTAGGAATGCTATGTGATGCTATGGTTCAAAGATTCAACCTAGTCAAAAATTATCAGATTAGAATATCAGATAAGAAGAACTGGGAGACAGATACTCCAGTAAGAGCGGACTCAAACTGGTATACAGACGGGTCCAAGAAAAGCCTAAAAAGGCTCTTTCGATAAGCTTCAGCAAAGACACGACGGTGTTTCAAGTTGAGGTTGCTACAATTCACCATTGTGTCGGAGAAGCAGAGTCAGATAAAAGCGTCGCTATCTTTTCTGACAGTCAGGCCACACTTAAAACGGTTAGATCCGTAAGTGTGCACGCTTAGCTGGCACCTAAAAGGAATTAACTTTGGCCTGGGTTCCTAGCCATTCGGGGGCTCCAACGAGTGCATCAAAAGATGGTATATTCAATAGTGTCCAACTCTGCACAATATATGTATGCACGCATCAGAATCATCCATCCCAAAACGCTTTGCATAGCATCTGAAGAAGCCGTGAGCAGTTAGAGCTTGTGTTAGGTAGTACACTCCTGGGATCCTAGCCACTTGAGCGTGAGAGGAAATGAAGCGGCGTACGAGCGTCAAAGTCATTCGTTGGAACTGGCCCTTCTTTCGGCACTACCAAATTGCAAATTAAAAAATCTGTCAATGAATGGATACATAATCAGTCCAGAGAGTTGTAGCAAAAGTCACCGGGACAAAGACAGGCAAAAGAGTTTCTAAAGGAATAGAGGCCTGAATCTACTAGGGATCGAGTGAATAATGATATAAAGACTGTCAAAATGCTAGTAGGTCTGCTGACTGGACACTGTAGGCTAAAAAGGCATGTGTACAATATAGGCCTGGTAGATGATAGCACAACCTGCAAATTCTGCCAAGAGGAAAAAGAAACACTGTACCAATATGAAGGCCTGGCGAGAACAAGATTTCTAGCAATGGGCGTTGAGAACCCCACAACTAGCAGCTACACAAAGAAGCCGTTCTCAAAGATGATAAGGCTAATTAAGAGAGCAAAATTAGTGAGGATCTTCTAGGAAAGATGGGATCACAATAGATCTGAAGAATCCTAATCTAATCTAATCTAATATACAGCCCTTTCCATTTATACTAAGCCTTGGATGAAGATGATCCATTATATTGAACTCTTCTAAATTAGTGTCCAGTTTATAAAAATTGCCTTGTTGCGTTTTCTTAGGCCGAGCAGGGCTCATTCTTTCTTTTTGCTAAATTTGTAACTCGAAACGAGAAAACTGGGCCAATTATTTCTCTGTGAAATGGTGGGAAATTAAAATATTGCCAGCTTACGTTTTTAGCTAAATACGTATATTGAATATAAAACAAAGGTTTTATATTTCAAATAAAATATAGACGGATCGACTTTATGAAATATAAACAATAAACCAAATATAAATATTAAAATTCGTTTACGCCCATATTGTTCATCGATTCGATTTCAGTCCGTAACTCAATAGTTTATTAAACACAAATATATACCACCCGTCACTGGTAATATTGAAATTCGCACAATATAATATAGACATTTTCAAGAGAAAATCCTTAATACACATTTCCGCATAATGTTGTGTCAGATTATGTTTTGCATCGGTTAAAATGGTAATCGGTTTATATAATTATGGAGTACTGCGTCCATTAACAGGGAATAATTTCCACCTTTAATCTTTCCCGACCGTTGAGCAGACTCTGGGCCATTGAAGGGAGCTTTTGAGCCTGGTAATACCCGTAAGCTTTTACCCTATTCGTTCCAATTATTGATTGGGGAATTATTTTCATATTTTACACCATAGAAAAGCCAAAATAATAATAATAATAACAATTTGGCGACGTTAAGTCAGCTATTATAATTTATTTTTTGTTGTTAAAATGTAATTTTCCAAGAGCTTTAAATAAGTAAATTTCCCTTTATGCAAATTCATAATTAAAGCAAAATATTACCAGATGAAAAATCTACTCGCATACGGACTGAAAGAAATGAAAATGTTATTTTCTGGGCTGTTAATTTTTAATTAATATAAACGCTAAATAATGAACCAAATATAAAGAAATGTTAAATTAAAAATGGCTGGGCTAAAATAGACCTTTTTAAATGTATATTTAACGTTATATCGGACTGTTTGTATTTAAAAGAAGATGCTTTAATCTATAATTGGTTAACTGACCTTTTTATTCTCTCTGTGTGAGTTTATATATTATATATTTCCGTCTTTAATCTGATGCGTGAAAACAGCTTGCATAATATTGATGGATAGTCTTTAATGTCCGACAAAAACTCAATAACAGAACCAAAAATTACATAAAAATGATAGTGATGATGCAAGCTTTGAACAATAGATTATAACAGAGTTGTAATAATTATAATAACAATAAAAAATATCATGTGTATAAGTTTAGCGAAAAATATCCGGCGGGTGATTATTATAATAGCCGATTTTTTTCCAGCGCAGCAGTGCTGATTAGGATGTAAATTTGGCTCTACCAAAATATATGATGTATCAAGGATACTATTGCGTAATAAAATAAACTTATTTATAATATTTGTTATTCTAAAATACCTTGGAATGAGAATACTCAGTTAATGTTAATGGTGCTAAATATTTCACAGTTTTATTATTAATAAAGAAAGCTCTCCAGGTATCATATTCAGAATTTCAAAAAATTTAATAGCTTCCTCTTTCCCGGCAGAAATTCACTTCAATGGGGTGAAACACCTCTTCGAAAATGGATTAATTTTCAGTGTTCATTCCATATAATTCCCGAACTGTAGGAAATATTTATTATAAGTTAATATTATATTTTTAAACATGCATTAGTTGAAAATAAGAATATTTAACTAAACCAGCAAATCTCTTCTTAATTTTTGTTCTGAAGTGCAAACTTGTTTTATGTAATTTGCTTACCTTTACATTTCAGTCATTTAAAACATATAGCTTTTATTTAATTTTCTAAATATCAACCTGATGCTTCAGTTAACTAACGAAATAATAATTTTTGCTCTGCAATAATAAGTTTTCTTAAAAGAGATGCTACTTAACAATGGAATTATATAAATTATTGAAATGGTTAAGGAATGGAAGCATTGTAAGCAACATAGAATACTTGGTAATTGTAGTGGCAGACATGCGCCTATATTATATGCAATCTTATTAACACATGTTTTGAAAAAAAGTCCTTTCCGTATATGTAGGCAACTTGATGTACTTGCGTGTTGACTCCAGCGCCTCTGATGATTGATACCTAAACCACCTTCCCTTCGGAGAGGAAAGCGTCTCTGATTCAAGTTGGGTAGGGATGCTCTTGGATGACACCGAAGTGACAGTTCAAAATTAATATCCACGAATTTAAGAAGCAATTTGCAGTGAATTAACGAAGTCTATTGTTTTAATAACGAACTAATGAAGCAAAAAAAAGCTATTTATAATTCTTGAAAAGCAACGACAGGATTATTCTAAATAAATTTTGACAGACTTGATATGGCGTTTACATTTTAGAAGACAAAGTAAAGAAAGTTTCTTAAATAAAACCAATGGTTTTTTTAAACTTACAAGAGGATATTGTCGGTTAGTAGTAGTCTTTATTCGACTAAGCTTCACAAAATTAAATCAATTCTTGTAACAATTTGGTGAGATCGAACCTTTTCTCCCAAAAGTTGCATTTCTCAAAGTAAACAGTTTTTTGGAACTGAAAACTTATCACTCTCTTCCACACAGGTTTAGAATTTTCATTTCGCAAGTTAACACAATTTTCTTTCAATGAAAACTAGCCGATTGAAATTTACATAGTACATAACCTAACACTTTTGTAATACCCAACATTTTTTTCTTAAAATACTTCAATTTCAATGGCTTATTCAAAAGAAAAGTTCGCCATTTAAAAAAACACCATCTTATTACTATGTATTTTTTATACAACCCCTGTAATCATAAAAAATGCGGGAATCCACAGTTAAAAGACGAGTCTAGGTCGTCAATTTACGTGTACATACGGGACGCCCAAGCGGTAATATCGTGAACTAGAATCCACGACGCCCGCAGACAGCACGGCGCTAGGAATACCAGCGATGTCGATGTAGTGGAGATTTATGCCGGAAGGGGCTGTCCGCCTACGCAATCCCTTCACCCTTCCTACCCCATAAACCTCGTTTCGATGCTTTTTATGCACATTCGCGACCACTTTTTTTGGTACTTGTACTGTCGTAGTTTTTCGTTCTTTATCCTTTGTTTTTCACATTTCTTTTCTTCAGTGCTTCCCAACGCCACCTGCACAGTGCTTTGTCTTTGTTCTGTTCCTTGTACCCACGCCGAAGGTGCTTTAATTAATATTTTAAAACGACAAAGAAACTTCGAAGTAAATGAATTCATTATTTCAGATTCTTAAACAACTTCCTTTTATTACAAAGCTTTCTCGACTGATTACATCTTATTAGATATTCTGTACCTATAACAACTTGTTTTAGTACCAATGCGCCAATGTAAGAAAAAAACAGTGAGAGTAGTGCCTCAGATTTGGTAACGTTCTATAACAGGTTATCTGTCAGGGTAGATCTGATTTTGAAAACTTCTAACAAAAAAATAGTAACACTTTCAAGAAAAAAAAAACGTTTTTGCGCCTCCATCCAGAAACACTCATTTTGCAGTACTTCAAAGCGACAGGAAAACGGTAGTTTTCCCTAGGCAGGCAAAAATGTCACTAAAGGTTGGCCACACTAGATTCCACATGACAGATGTGTAATAAATTGTCATTAAGCTACTGTTCAACCATGCTAAGATAAACTGGTGTCTTCATTGCACTTATTATTGATAAATAGATATTAAACTAGAAGAAAAATTACAGAAAAAGATTTATTCTCGGAAAAGTCAAAATGCTAAGGTATGTAACATGTGTGCCAACTTATACTGTCAACTCCCTAGTGTCAAAATTTCTTTTCTATTTTCAATTCAAAATTAAGATTTGTCGGCCCAAAAAAACATTGTGTATCACACGGCCAGAAACTCTTTTGCGAGTATTTGTACTTGTGGGCCTCGGCTACCGCCTCGACCCACAAACCTTACTCATACTCGCAAGACTGTAATTTGTGGCCTAGTGATACAAATAACTATTGAAGTACGATGTTTGTTCTGTTTGTCTGAGCCAAATCTATCCTTGATCACAATTATAACCTCTGATAATCCGCTTCTTATAGTTGACCAAAGCTAGAATCGAACCCACGATATCCGCTAATTGTCAAAACTCCAAACAAACATTGTTTAGGTTTACGTACTGCTGTGGCAACCCACATTTCGCGAGTGTATTTTATGTTGCATATTTGATTTGCTTAAAACTGCTGAATCATTATACCGAGAAATTTTCATAATAATGTTTATTTTTGTATAAATTTTAGTTTAAAAGTGAATTGTATAATTTATTTAATTAAGTGTTAAGTTTTTTTTAAAATGAATACCTTTCATTAAGATGTCTGTTATTTGCTCATGTATGTCAACGTCTATTCTAGTAGATTTTGTCGGTGAATTGTACGACTGCGTTGTACGCAGCAGTAGAGATATTATCAGGCAGTTCCTTGGTAGAGGCTAGCGTGAGTACGTGTATTTTTAAATCTTTGCTGCCATTTTGTTAATTCAATTGATATCGCAATTTAAATCGTATTATTTGTCTTTTATTCTGTCCATCAAGGAATTCGCTTTATAATAATTGTTATTATATTGATGTGTGCACACTATAGACGTAAGATCATTTATTATTTTCGTGCAGGAAGATAAATTTTAGTTGTAATTCTCTCAATATATTTTAAAGAATTAATTTTTCCGTTTTTCCATTTTACCGTTTTGTTTTTAATTATCCATCACCTCGGTTGGGTGAATTGCACCATTGTTATTGCATTTAGTTTTCATTTTTGTTTAATTTCGTGTGTTGTCCACGAATTTATTTTATTTTTTTGAAACCACGTGGATTGATATTGAAAGATAATTGAATTATCTTCCTGAACAACCAAATCTTTTGCTTTGATATAGGAAATAGCATTGTCCTATTGTAATTTAGAATCACGTGCAGTTTTTAAATTTAGGCCAGAACCTTCTGTTCACGGTTTTGATTAAATTTTACTTGTTAATTAACGTCATTGGATTAAAAATTCTGTTCTTTTATTTTAAAATTAAACCTTTTCAATTTTTGGGGTATTTAAGAAAGTCAGATTTCTTTCACTCACAATTTACTTGTCGTGCTTAGATGCAAGTATTAATTCGCGAGGATAACTCTGAGGTTAATTGTTCTTTTACGCCCTTTTGAAATTTTATCCGTTGAGCTAGCTAATTTAATTTTTCATTTTTAATATTCATTTTGCATTTTCATTAAGTCATTCAGTACACAGCAGTACATTTTCCGAAACTAAAAATAGCTTACTATTTATGTGACAATTTGCGAAATGGAAGTGTTTTAGGCGTAAATAGATGTTCCCAATACATCTTTAAGATGTTGAAATTTTTTATGCCCACTGGAATTAACGTTTAATAACACGAGGTTACACTTGCAAGTCAGTCACATTTGGTGGTTTGTTTGGATATATTAATACGGAGAATCAAACACGAAAACAGATACACGTGCAATGCAGGTGGTGCGTAAATGCAATACTGTATTAGAATAGGTGGGGTTTCTATATTTCTATCGGAATTCGCTTCTGAATGTCTAGAAAAATAGTCAATCCTCATATCTGAACAAAGAATTCACACAAAATTCTAGTAATTTCTGTTCTATTAAATACGCGTAGTCAAATCGTCTGGCAAAGTTTGGAAAAATCAACACTAAAATATTTGACTAGCGCAAAATTAACGCCAACACCGTAATATTTTCAACAGTGTAATATTGCAGATAAAAACTTCAACAAATCAGTTATAATTAGAGTAGATATACACTGGTCATACCTATTATATCCAACAGACGCCTATGTTTTTAACTCTACCTCAAGAAACAATTTGCCCAGCTTGGGGAAACCTTGCGTTCCTTCACAAGAAATTTCTTCCAAAGAAATGCAGCTATTCTCGTTCTTCTGTCTCTGTAACTATTATATTATGGCTCGTTGGCCGATAGAAATGGAAAGAATAAAAATGAATAGCAATTTCTATAATCGAGTTACGTAGTGGAGTCGCGTCTATACACACCCACGTGCATCGCAGCGTGGGTGTTTCGTAAGAAGCGGGGTTATGTCGCCGGCGCAATCTGAACATTCGCTCTCCGCTCTAAGCAGCGAACAAACAGCGGGTAATACCTCGCAAATTGAAGGGATAAATTTTCCAATAAACACTTCCAGGACGTAGACGTGCGCGCCGGCTTCTAGCCCATCTTTTATACAAATAACGCTCTCGTTCAAATCGTTCGTCCATGAATAATGCACGAGGCGAACGGAAATCGGTTTCGCCACGCATTGACAACTGAGAAAAATTTTGCTGGGAAACACAACTTCTGGATATTATCTTGTAAACGGTAGCTCTATGTATACATTCTAAAGTAACATAGCAATATATACATATTCCTATACATATATTGCTATGTTACTTTTAGTCATGATTATTTAAACTAATTTTATTGTTAATTCAACTACACACAAAAAAACAATTACTCAAATTGAACATAAATGCATCACATTGAATATAACATAACTTCTCATATAAGCAAGAAGATGTTGTATTTATATTAAGAATAAAATTTGTTCAGTTTTCCAAACCCGTGAATTGGTTAGACGAAAGAATTTTTTAGTTCAAATGTAATCAACATACTAAAATCATGAACATATAATATTTTCACTACAAAAATAATTATTTTAGATTTGAGTAAATAGATTTTCTCAACTGGAAACTGTCATATTTATGCCTTAATAATTTATGTACATTTGATAGAAGTATCTAAAAGTATTATTTGAAGTATTGCCATTATTTGCTTCCAAGATATATGTAGGTATATTGAACTGATAATACTTACCTGCTTAATCTAAGCATTTCTACTATTCAAAGGTAATAATTACCTACTAATTTTGTGTCTGTAACACCAAAAAACCTCGGTAAAACTTTACAGTTTTACAATGTTTGGGAGAAGGTAGCGTATCGGGGTACTCCAGGAGTGCGCACGGGATATTGATGCGTAGAGGTATAGATGTTATGCGTATCCGTCGTTTCGGCAGGTGTTCTCGGGATATTTGCCACTCAATGCCTGGGCTTGGTATCTAGTCGGCGTTGGTTACTGATATAATTTCAATCAGTATAATAATTTGCTGGTATTACCTACTGAACACTAATAACTAGTAAATACCTACATATGTTTGTTAATGTACACACCTACCATGTTCATGTATTATCGATACAATGCCGCTGACTCCAAGTATTATTTCAGTTTTTTAAACCAGTAATCCTTTAATATTAGATAACACGTACGCACTTACCTTCGAATATTTTAATAGTAGCATCTGTGCATCAGCCCCATTCCATCTCATTCTCTATGTAGCTGTGAAACGGCTGGGATATCAATTTAGATTTACTTACACTCACAACCAACAACACTGTTCGCCGGTCAATCAAAAAGTTACGCCAAGTAAAGCGTATGTATATGCTAAACCCCCCTAAAAAAGAGGGAACCAATGACAGATAAGTTTTAGTGCAATAAATGGTGGGGTAAAATTGGTTTCAAATGTTTCAATATTATGGTAATTTCAATTTGATATTTCATGTATTCACTACAAAACATTTAATAATTTTATGTAGTAATTCATTATACCAAACGTATAAGGGATTTTATTTTGAATCTACAGACTTTCTCACTATGATGATTGCATAGATTTATTCCTTACAACAATAACAATGTTCATTTGAAGGAAGTATACTTCAATGCAAATATTTATACTATTTGTTCTAAGAGTATATTGTGTTTTCAGAAAATTTACTCTTATGTTCTAACCAACAAGAATTAGTTCATAATAAAAATATTCAGATTGATAATAGATGTTTTTGTGTGTAACGACTGAATTATTGAGAACCTAAAATTCGTCACAGTCTGAGAATAATGTCAACACTTATTCTACATTAAAACTGATTATATTACGTTGTGGTTAGCCTTGATAGTGTGACCTTGAGCATGAAATAATAACACCAGAACGAAGATTTTTTTTGTAGATACCACCATTATTGATAAATTAAAACAATAACAAAAAAACATCCTTAAACTCCATGCTCCACTCAAAGGTACTACATGAGGTTACCTACTCTAATTATCTCATTGTTCCTAACATGTCATTTGTCGCAGCTCCAAACCACTCTAGCGTATATAGATCTGTGACTTAAATATTTGTGAATATTATGATTAAAGAGTATCTGAATTTTAAAATGAATGCGCAGCAACTAACAAGAATTTCCATATTCATAAATGAAGTTAAGTAGAGGTTAGATTGTATTCAAAATTGAACATGCTTGCGATATCTATGTATAATCTGTGGTGTAGGTGAAATGGTAGCGAAATCTTTGTAAATACTCTAACACGCTTTGATAACTACGTTAACTGATAACTGATTTACGCATGCTTTCCCATATTACATTTACATCTGAAAACCATGGGGTTTTCGTTGATGCTTTGATGAGCAAACAGTTCGAACGACGTTGATTACAAATACACACCGTTCTTTTCTGCGATAAAGGATCCTTGAAGGCAGGTTCTGACCCTAAAGAAAAGATTTCGCAAAATTATCATATTAGACCTTAAAATCAAGATTTTTTCTTGTCAACAAAAGGGCATTATTTTAAGTTTCGTAGTTATAAAAGAAACCAATTAACCATCTTTTGGTCACACAATAAAGAATCTCTTGGAACGACGAATAAAGACCGAACTTCCTAATCCCAGTATCGGCGTTGGAGCTTCCAATCCTTCAACTCCTGAACTCGCAAAGATATCACAATTGAAAACTACCCGAGAAAATGGGAGAGACTTTATTCCGATTAATAATCTCCATTCTCCTGGTCCTCCACAGTCGCTTCTCGGAGTCAAAACAATAAACGTCAACAATTCAACTCGATAAAGTGAATTAAATGTTTCATTAAGAGGGCTCCGGGGCGGCCCCTTAGTAATTAAGATCCGTCGGCGGCGACTTTATTATCGTTTGTGCTTTATCGGAGTCCTTAATTAAAGCGAAGATTCTGTTCTCGCGAATCTGACGCCCTCCGAGAACGATCCGACTGTCACCCGACGCTGAGGGTAAACTTTTGGTCCGACGAAGGAATATCTGGGGTAAAACATTATTAGAGCATTAGGTCAGGTTCGTTACAGAAGTGCTAAGTACGTATTAATGTTCGATAAAGCGTGGCGATTATAACGAGAATATACAGTGTGTTAAAAAAGGTTGTCGGATATTTTACCAATTGTAGTACTGGTGAAATAAAACAAAAAAGTCTTAGTCAACATGGGTCCGCAATTCAACTGTTTTTGACATATAGTCGACTGCATATTGTTTTAGTAGGATAAAAATTTTCAAATAAATTCTGATCGCAATGTAAACTAAACAAATGTTTATTTAAAGTAAAACCTAAAGAAAAGTCTCTACATGTCCACCGTTCATTTCTAAGCACGCTTCACACCTTCTTATGAAAAATCGACGCAATCTTTCGAAAATTCCTGGAGTCCTCCGAATTTCCTCGCAACAATTTACGATTCGTTGCCGAGATTCTTCCAAATTGTTTACAGATCGTGCGTACACTAATTGTTTTAGATGCCCCCAAACATAGAAGTCTAGAGGTGTCGGTCAGGGGACCTAGGAGGCCATGCAGTTGGTCCATCCCGTTTCTATCCATCTCTCGTGGTAATCTTGATTTAAGAAATTTCCTAACTACGATGAAAAATGCGCAGGAGCGCCATCGTGCATAAACCACATATTTAATCTGTTAAAAAGTGCAAGTCTTCCAACAAAACGGGTAATTCATTTCTAAAAAAAATCCAAGTATCTTGTCCCGTTAAACGAATTAGGGAGAAATACTGGACCAATTAAACAGTCTCCAAAAAATAGCAAGCCAAAACATTTAGCGAAAAAACGGTTTTGGTGATGCAGTTCAACAACAGCATGGGGATTTTCATTCTGCCCAGACGTGATTGTTATGAAAATTGAATATTCCGTCTCTTGTAAACCCAGCCTCGTCACTAAATAAAATGAGTCGCAAAATCAGGAGTTTCTGCCAGCTTTTCGTAAAACCCAATGACAAAAAAACCTACGTGCATCATAATCGTGAGGAGCAAGAACTTGCACGCGTTGAATGGGTAGGGATAGAGCTGCTGTTCCCGCGAATTCTCCAAATGAGAGGATGACTGACGTTCAGTTCTGCGGCAAGTCTTGGGTGCTAATATTGGGGTTGTCTTCTACCCGTCTCAAAATATCTAATTCTACTGCGGCGGAGAAAAACTGATCTAGGTCTACCAGAACCACCATTAATTTTAAATGACAGCCGGATATGAAGTCTTGAGAAAATCTTATCACTCGGTAACAACCGATTTGGAAATTCTTCGGCATACATACGCCGTGCTTCAGTGGCATTACCATTCGCACGACCATATATAAAATGCAAATGCATATCGACCATTTCTGCATTTGTGTACTTATGCATAATTTGAGAACAAAAAAAAAATTGACGCAAATGATAAATAATCTGATAACAGATGTCTGACAGACCTAATTTTAAGTCACAATCAGTTGTTTGACAAAAGGAACTATTCTCAAAACCGAAAAATGTTTTTTTTTGTTTTAAAATATGCAATCGACTATATGTCAAAAACAGTTGAATTGCGGACCCATGTTGACCAGTACTATAATTGGGTAAAATATCCGACAACCTTTTTTTAACACACTGTATACATACGAACGTAAATGTGAAGTCCTGGAACAGTCGATTCCTTCGGTAATTAAATTTATCTGTGGATGCATCTAATTTTATATTCGGCTCAGTATACTCGTAAGTATTTTATGCATTTGTGCACGATCCATTATGAAATAATAATCATCAAGTAACAACATTGGGCAAAATGATATAGGCACACAAAAGTCAACTTCGCTATGGTTAAAATACGAAATGGAATGCTAGTTATTTACCATGATATTTAAATAATCGAAAAGCAGTATGGTTGAATAGTATATTGCATAGGAGATGGAAAATGTTTTGGATCGCGATACTGGAATCAGTTCTTTCCACCGAGGATAGTATATTATTTTATTGGCAATCATGTTAAGGGGGTCACCACATATCTTCATCCATATGGGAAAACCGTCATTACGTATTGCTGTGTACTGAAGGTACAAAAGAAAATGCAAAATGAATTTTAAAAAATGAAATTTAAGTTAGCTAGCTCAATGGATAAAAATTAAAGGGCGCAAAAGAATAATAAAACTCAGGGTTACCCCCGCAAATTAAAACTAATGACGAAAAGTAAATTGTGGGTGAAATAAATCTTTATTTAGAATGACGTTAATAACAATCAAAAAAATTTATTATATAAAAAAAAAAAAAAAACATTAATTACAATGACGCAGAAAAAAAACCTTGAACAAAAGGTCCTGGTCGAAATCAAAACTGCATTAGGATTCTAAATTACAAACGGACAATGCTAAATCCTTTAACAAAGCAAAAAGGTAAAATAGTTCAGGAAGATAGTCCTTTTTATATCATCAATCCACGTGGTTTCAAAATTAAAATAAAATAAATTAAACGTGGACAATTCAAGTAAATTAATAAACGAAAACTTACATACAAGCACAAAGCTTCTATTCACCCATTCCGAGGTGATTAATTATAAAACAAACAGCAAATTAAAAACGAATAAAATTAACTCTTTAAACTTAAAAATATCTTCCAGAACTTAAATATAAATGATCCTATATCTAACTTTGTACACAAGAATATAAATACCAATTATTTACTGGAAGCGAGTTCCTTGATGGATGATATAAAATCAAAATTAACGAAACAAACTTTAAAATAAAAATGAAATACCAAAAATGGCAGCTAAAAAATAAAAATACATGTACGTTACACGGCATCTTCAAAGAATGGCCCTCAGGGTTAAACATCGCATACATATAAAATATACAGCTGCGTGCAAACGCAAACGCGCAAAATACATAGAAGAGAATTCTTCTAAGAGGAAACTAAACTACATGAGCAAATAAAAATATATAAAAGATGAAAATTAATTTAACAATGAACATTTAAATAATAAATTAAACAATCAAAACATTAACTAAATCTTAAACAAAATTAAACATTGAAATTCTCGCAACATTGACAAGGCTTATAGAATAACCAAGAACACTGAATTTTATGAAACCGGGGGTGCATAGGCCACAGCAGTATGTCCTTTTTCTCAGAAACGCGTATCTGATCTCTCTGATTTTTTTTACATCGTTATCTATATGTCCCAAAAGTGGAAGATTCATAAAATTTCTAAAGACGTTTTTTTTTGAGTTTTACAAAATCAATATTTTCTTCGCTTGTGCTTTTTTACATACTTGTCCTGTTTTCTCGCAACCTGTTCGCGATATTTTATAAATGTAGAATTAGATAGAGAATATACTGAATGAAGCATTTTTAAAATAAACTTCTGCTCTTTAAACAAAAAAAATCGAAAATTTAAAAAAGTGAGCGAAGTGAGCAGTTTAAAATGAGTATCCAACAAATAAATTGAATTAATGTGACCTAAGAACCTGTGCAGAACGGCAATAGTTCTTCTTATCCATGTACTTTTCTAATTCTTGCCCTATATATAATAGATTCATTCGGAAATCCAAAAAAAACAGCGACCATCGTTAACATCAGAATTTATCTTGCAAGAGCGAATCGCACAATAGCACGATGCCCATTGGGATCTTCCTTCACGGTTATTTCACTTAAACCTAAGAATATAATATACCATAACAAAGTATGTAAATATTATAGCCACTAATCTTACCTTTTACACAATGCAGCTTATCGAGGTTCATTAATTGTTTTTAAAACTGCAGGGGTAATTTAAAACTAATAAAATACGTAAAATAAATACATAAAACATGTAAATCATGTAGATTAAACGGCTGAGTAAACTAATTTACGTAGGTACGAATGTAAACAATAACAAACTGTCATATTGGGAGGCTGTTGTTTGAAGTAAAGTTAGGCTCAAAAGTTAGATCCCTATGACTCATCCATGTTCTTACTCTTTATACTCTGGACCTGTATTGATGTATAAGAGCAAGAATAAGGGACACAATAGATTGTTTAGAATCGCAGTATGTTAACATCGTCAATACATACGTCATAGATGTCGCTTGAACCAATCTGTTAAATGCTGGAACGCAAACATTTGTTAAAGTTGCTTTTATTATTACATTACTTTACATATTTTTTGGGGAAAAAGTTTGACAAGTGTTTATTGTGTAGGTTGGTAGACTTAATTGGACCCAAACTAATTTTTTTTATCTTTCCAAAAAGAACAATATTTATACCTTTCTCTCGAACTCGTTCCATACTTTTTTCACATACGTGTTTCAATTCGTAGTATTATTTTCCTTATATTCTTTATTTATGTTGTTACAATATTGATATCGTCATCTCTACAGCAAAATAAAGCACCTAAATATCGAAAAAAGCATCAAAGTTTCTCAAATAAAAAATGACGAATGACGTCAATAAAAATTCAACAGGTTTTTGGGAATATTCCAAAAAAAAAAAATTTACATGTTCATTGAATTCATTTCTTATTCTTTCTTCACTGAATATTTCACCTATACCAAAGACAACAAATTTTTGAAAAATAATACCTTATATAATTGTTTTCAGGAAACAAACAAACAAAAAACAGTAATCTAAACCTTCAGTGAACAAATTTAAACAATACGCTTCTATCCGCCAGATTTAATATTTGGCTCATTTTTTCTGAATTAACTGTAATCCAACCCTCTGCTAAAAAAAAGGTATTAAAAACGGCTCAATCCTCTACTTCGGTAATTTAATCCCCTACCTCAAAATCGCAATTTTTCCCAGAGCTGCAACAACAAAACCAACCCATGTAATCCGATATTTACAAGGAATAAACTCAACCAACTTTATTGTAATTAAATTTAAATTAATTACAAAGTATAATCGCGCGTATTTTCCATACTTATTACTCTAGTGTACCTTGTCAGACATACTTTATGCGCCCTCTACTCCGCGCATTTCCTTTCTGCAATGGAGAAAAGAAGCAGTAAGTGCTTAAGTGATTTTTAAATAGGCCATGTAGAAATGTTTTATTCAAGGAAGCTGGGTTTTAATATTGTTTTTGCTTCCGAAGAAGCGCGGCAGGATAAAATCTAATTTCCGCTAAAAGCAGTTGGATAATATTATAACAAAAGTTAAAAGAATTATTAGCTGTAATGGTATCTAAAGTTAAAGTTGTGCGAATATTGTGTTCCTTTCAAAATCAGCAAACATAAAAACAATATTAAAACAATGTGGATGAAATAATAATATAAGATATAAGAGCAACTTCAAAGGAAGTTTTTCGTGCTATAAACATTTTAATGAAGCTGCTATAGGAATATATTTTATTATCACTTACCTAGTCTGCGAACTTTCTCAAAAAAGAGTAAATACCTCTCTGATCATTATTTTCCATTCATTAAAAAAAAAGTGTATACACAGTAGATAAACTATTCTCTGATAATTTTGTTCATTTGAAAATCTAAGTTCAATAAAATCATCAATCGTCGCCCACATTTTTATATTGCTGTCTCACAATAAACACACGTTAAACTTATAACTTAAATGTTTATAATTCCATTCAATATTAACAAGCAGTTACAACAAGTAAAAATTAAGGTTACTCTCCCTTCTACCAACCAACAAAAAACTACTTCTTCTCTCTTCTTCTTCTTCTTTCAAAAGTGTCAACCGCTACCAAACTTTAACCTATAAAATGTCCTAACTAATTTTACGCTAACAATATTTATAGATTTTAACAAAGGATAAAAGGCAGCTAACTCAAGAAATAAACGACAATGCAAAACTAAGTAACCCTAACAAAGGGTATTAAGGCCCACCCTAACTAAATTTCGTAAGAATGACACAAAAAAATGTCACTGAAAATAATATACATTCCCACAAAACGAAACTTAAATAAAAACTGTGTTTTGGGCCTTATTACTCACTCTAACAAGGTAATAAAGTCCAGTTATAGGTATAGTATAGATACAGGTTATAGGTTTAGGATTCTGATAACTGCATTTATTAGGTATTACGGCTTTTTCTTGATTTTCCATAGTTTCGCAATGTTCGTCATGACATACCACATATATTTTTCTCGTAACACTCAGATTTATCTTGTTAACGAACCTTTGAGCTGCTTTTATGATGTCTTCGGTCCAATTGGTTCTCATACCCCAACATTTCTTATCCATACTTCAATAAAATATATAAAGAGGGCAATGACGGTAAAAAAAAGAACCTAAATTAGGAATAATAAGGTTCAGCAGATGATCTGTGGGACTAATTACCTTACTCATTGTTGCTCAGTTTATGGTTAAATTCAAACTAACGAATAAGTTGTAACATTCGAAATACAGTGTAATAAAATCAACTGAAACCTACCTTAGCTAAAATTTACCTCTAAACACATTTACTTCGTGAAAACTAACTTCAAACTGAATGGGATTTTATAGTTTTAGTGATTAAATGTTTGTTAAAAACACATATAGTTCCAAATCCCAACGGAAAATCGAAAAACTATCTATTTTACCGGCATGTCTTCGAGAGTACGAGTAAAAGTGTGTAGATGGCGCAAGAGCGGTAAATGAACTATGTTTAAGCCAGAACAAAGAGGCGGGCGTTATAATTACCAGCCTGGGCCAAAAATGTTTATTCTCTATTAGTAACATAAATCAGTGTGTAAAAAAAAAACATGATTATCTTATCTTTCATATGGAGCATTTTAAAATATCAGTAGGCACTTTACGGCAAAACACACTTATCTCGTTTTAAAACACATTTCCTTTGACGTCAAGAGCCACATGCGTCATTACACAAATCCATAGAAACATGTTAGCAATATTCTAACATGACCCATGTTAAAATTCGCTTCATCTCCATAATTCTTGTGACATTTATATAGCTTTATACTGGCATTTTATTTGTTTTATCAAAGGCATTCGTACACAATATAATTTATCATCGCGGAAAGATTAACCGGACGAGGGCACTCGAACAAGAAGGAGACATTATTAAGACGGAATAAAAAGTTTTTTCATCACCGCCATGAGTTAAATGAAACCTGCCGCCCTTTTAATGACGTTCGAGGGAGCACCACGGAGACGGCCGCCCCATCACGAGCACTTTATCCGGATTATCATTCCTGTCGCGCGGAATTAACACACCAGAGAAGTGGACCCTCATCAAACGTAAAACAAACGGACAGGCGGTGCTCGTGCCTCATTAGGACCTCTGAATATCGTCCCAGCGCGAAAAGAGGTGGTGGCGAAACGAAATTCTCGTTTGGACCTCCATCTAATGATGTCAGTGATAACATTGGCGAAACGGTCTTGGATCTGCGGTTTCAACGAGTAACAGAGTTGGATATTTGGATGGAAAATAAACAACATAAAGTCGCAACACATTTAATTGTTATTTGTGAAGATATCTTTGATATTCACAGCCGCAATTTCAATTCAGTTTCAGCTAATTTTTGTACAAAATTAATTTATACGTGCTTTTATAGAAACGATGTTTTTCGATTTCTAACGTGCTCTTTTCTGATGTTATCTTTTGTTTTCTTTGGACCTTCAAAAGACCAATTTGATACCTTAATTCTAGCCTAGAAACCATATACCAACACCACAAATCACTTACATGTAGATATCTGTCTTAACGTTAAAAAGCGATCCTATGTTGATAGCGGGGGGGTAGCACCCGAGTGGGGTAAAGGGAAATAATTGTGCAGGCAACCAGTAGTGCACTTATGTTTCTCATAGGTATTTTATTGCCAGGAGCTAAATAGCATAAGCGCCTAATTTATGAAAAATGAGTTTAATGTGTTGTTTAGTATGATATGCACTATCTCAAACTAAAATACACAATTACTCAATTTGCACGAATTAGTTACTTATACTATTTAGCTTCTCATTCCTTCATTTGTCAAATTATGCTGAATTTGGAATAATTTGAAGGATATAAGAAGGTTCGTCAAAAATAAACAAATGTAATTTCAGGATAACAATGTTAATCAATTCTTAAAATGTTAATGCCATAGCAATTGTATAAAACAAACTTATATCAATGCAAATATAAATTATTAGGCAATTAAAGAAATGATAAATTTAACACACTACATTTCAATACACTTGCTTTGATTCGTCTATCGTAATTTAATATTACATTGCAATTAAAATAGATAAGCATATTATATATTATAATTTGATTACTATACAAGTGCTTGTACATACCTATAAGACAATGCAATTTAATACAAATGTTTAGAAATACAAAACATGTAACAAACATCTACTTTAAAACATGAATAACAATGTCAATATTATTACTTTTGTGAAAAATACTAAAAAAATTACAAGATTGAAAATTATACTTCCTTAGTAATGTCATTTTCGCTATTTTGACTTTTTTATTCTTGTTTTAGATAGTAATTAAGAAAAAACACGTGTAAAGCAATTCTTAACAGTCTATCTTTAGTAAGTTCTCATAGAAAATGCAAAAGAATTTAAAGTAACACCTCTGCAGATGTTTATGTTGAAATTAATTTTTGCTAAAAATACATTTTTACTAAAAATACATGTTATTTTTTAATGATTATACGTTATGCACTTTTGGATGTGATACCAGGTTGGGTGGCATTCCCTCTCACAAAAAAAGCCCTCTTTAAGGCCTCCGAACAATTGTGCACATCACTTGATGGTGGTTGGAATTTTCATTTCTTTAACACCGCGAAAAAAGCAAAGTCCCAGTGGGTCTATTGGAGACTTAGCCTTTATCGGTGTTTCTTTGGTATTTACGATTATGTAAAAGTAATTTTGGAATTAGTCATATACTTCACACTACCGTCTCCTTCGAATTATGTTTATATATTTCTTTTGAGCTTGTATTTTCACATCTCCCTTTTTCGACAATACATCCTGCTCTAAGTTCATCTGTGGACAAGTTATAATTAATAAATGGAAACTGTTTCACAATACCTGCTCGAAGTACCTGTTACAAAGCTGATATTTACAAAATCATCACCATAGGAAGTGCTTGGAGTAACTAAATTGAAACTACAAATGTTATATGACCTAACCTATACTACTTGAAATAATAAAGAAAAATAAAAACAAAACTCCTGATTGGTAAACCACATCGATTAAATTAAATAAAGGATCATTTTCACTTGGAATATAACACTACGTGCGTTTAATAACACAAATTTCTATGAGAGACCCATAGCAGAAACCACAAGAGCAAGTGTATACTAACAAAGATGGCGTCAAATAGTGAAACGAGAAACATCCAATCTTTTTTATACTGTCTCTAATGCGTACGAGTTATATGGGTTGCATACCTGTGAGGTCCTCCCTGCTCTCCTTTCTGTGCCTTGCCCCTCAAAATTTGCCAATAATAGGGTATTCAGTTACATATCTAAATGTATATGAGTGATCTGTGACTAACACTGCGTGAAAAAAAATATACTCTAGAAAGTTTGCAGAGATACGGTAGTCAGACAGAGAAAAAAAAAAAGAAGTAGATGTCATCGCTTCGACATAGAAATCCCACGGCCACATGCCACTCCACTCGTTAATCTACATATCGGCCGAACTGACGCGTTGCTCCACCGGTATTTTATCGGGGGATTTACAGGGATCTGGGGCAATTTTCGCAGCTTACCGAGACCGAGAATTTCAGCGGATTTTTTGTGTACATAACACGTAAGGCTGGCACGTTCGAGTTTAACAGATTTCGGAGTGGATCGGCGAAAATCTGAGAGGTGCCGGACGAGAAGGGGATGTTCACCTTGCCGTGAATGTGTGGCATGTTAGGATGGCAAGAAGGTTAATGCGGGAAATTCAACCGGTTTGATTCGGAAAAGTTTAGAGTTACACCGATCAGTGAAGGATCACGTACAGGATGTTGAACGTGCCGGTTTAGCAGTCACAAATTAAAACGAACTACTCAAAAATATTCAAAATCTGTTCAAAATTTGAACAAGCAATAAGCATTGGTGTTAATTGCGGGCGCAACATAATGCATTGCGAGTCAACGTTTTGATGATCACAGTTTCTGTAAAATGTTTACCTGGTAAACACTTTATTTTTATAGAATTTGCCATGTGTTCAAATATGCTAAATACTGAGTTGTTACTGTAGTGAAATAGTGAAACTGCCATCTTTAGGGCAATTTATGTACTCATAGAATATATTCATTGTGTTTACTACTATACTTTACGATAATGGTTAATTTTTTTGGCAGAGGAAAATGTTTTAAGCACACCGCAACTTAGATCTATGGTCCGGTACACCGAGAGAAAAAAAGGGTTGTATTAACTATAAAAAGGTGTATTGAGCACGTTTTTCTTTTTCAATATGAGCAATGACATTTTAGTGATAATGCAATACGTAAAAAAAATGTTAAATTACGTTAGTTAATTGAATAATAATAAATGTTATAAGAAACAGACTACCCGTAATTCTTCGAACATGTTGTTAATTTCCCATTAACAATTTGTACCTGCTAATTGAATAATACAACAACATTATCCCAACACAGTCACTTGTTGCAGACACACGAAGTAATAATTGTCTCTATAATTTTATAATATTGGTTTAGCACTGGTACAATGTTATTTCAATGATTAATAAATTTTGTTATCCATTTCTATAAAATGTTGATTCAAAACTTATATTGTTTCATTTAACCTACCTGTAAGTTTCTCTAATGACTATTTGTATGTAATTCAACATTTTTAGGTAGTTATACGAAAAAGATTTTCATGTTAGTGGAACCATTTTTGATTTTGCTTAAAATCACGTTACTGATCGGGCGAGTTTTTAATTTCATCGATGGATCGATATCGATTACTGTATCATTAATGTAATAAGCAGAGATACACTGTAATCGATGTATCTATCGATGAAATTAAAAATCCGCCCACACATTCAGCAATTAGTCCATTAATAGCAACGCATAGCTACATATTGCTAATTATATACGAAGACTATAGTAGGTAATAGGAACACATTGATATCAACGGATTAAGCTTTTGTGCGCTGAATGAGTCCATATTTTTTTGTCCATAAAGTTCCAAGGCTACCTTTACAGCTGTGTATGGATATCTTCGGGACTTCCATTAATACGTCATGTCGGTAGCAAGAACAGCGTGGTTATCACCCGTGTTATAAATCTTGTTCTTGTACTCTATTATTAAATTTATGTCTCTCTATAATTTTATTAGATTTAGGAATGAAATAAGTGTCTAACTTTTGAATTATTACAGTCGGCTTCTTTTTGTCTTCTGCCGTAATTTCAATATTATTTGAAATTTCTCGAACTTTCTTTCCTATGCAGTGTAACAGCGTCGCTGCTTGTATTTCGGCTGTTTTCCCACTGCAACCACCCGCAGTAGAATATAATTCCCAATCTTCTTTGAATTGCCTCCAATTTTTTGCTAGGTCGCCCTCCATTTTCATCTTCTCGGGTTGAGATGTATTCTCCATTTTGTTTTGTTCCTTTCTGACACTTTTTTTTTATAATTTGTTGCACTTTTTCTTCCTTTCACTGTTTTTTTGTTTGTTTTTTATTCTGACTGCGCCATGTTATATATATATATATGCTCCGCATATGTTTTGATTATCTTTATTATTCAATATTAATGTTACAGAAGCTTACAAACATAGATCTTATTGCTACGGAGGTTGGATACTGACTAACTGTGCGCATGTGCAATCAACTATATGTAACAGTATTCGTTTTATGTGTTTGGTCACTTCAGGTTTGTTCAGTTTCTAATAAAAACTGACTTGTTGTGTTTCTTTGGCCAGACGAGGTTCGTCAAGGTCATTCGTTGGAGGTGGTCCTTCTTTCGGCACTACCAAATTGCGAAACATCAATGAATGGATACATAATCAGTCCAGAGAGTGGTGGCAACATTTCGGATGCCAAACCAGTAAATTCAACATCGTACGTGATCCTAATGTACACACACAAGTAGGCACTCCTTTCCACCTCTCATTAAAGATGGGTTTTTTGAACGAAGTTGAGTGAAGGACTCAACCGTTATACTATATTACATAAGCCATATCTGATTCCAAAAAAAAATTAATAAAAGAAAAAGCATTCTCTTTTTTTTGTGTTCGCCATAAACCATCTCTTTCTCGCTCCTTCTCCAATCAGAGCCTCTCTTCTCGCGTAATTTATAATTTATGCCCGGCGCTGAAACATCAAAAAGTCCACGCCTGTTTTCCCTCCGTACCCCCTTTTTCCCGGCAATATCTCTTCGCCTTGATGCGAGACGGAAAAGCGGCCAGCCATTCCAATTACCGTGAAAGCGCGAAGAGCGAGAGAAAACGGTACGCCTGTGGCGCCCCCTTCAAAGGAATCGAAAATGTCGAAAAATTCGATTACTCGCTTGTCGAATGACTGCAAAGGCCTATCTGCAGGACTATATTAAACAGAAAAGAGCCGTTCTGATGGTATTAGGTTGTAAATCTTTTGAAGACCTCCGCGAAGAAAAAAAATGATAGACTTTGATTTAGTATTTCTATACGGGAAGCCGGAAAAAAAAATGCGATTTAAAATCTAGTGGATTTAGTTCAGAATTGATGGAATACATTTTGGTTGCGAAAACAATTCGAGAAAAGGTCATCTTTCCAACACCTATTTGACAAGTAATTCCTTGAACTGTGGAAAGAACGAATGTTGTGCTCTTATGACCCACATAGCCAAATTTAAATTTCTCGCAATTATTTTAAGTACCTTCAACGTTAAAACATAAAGTTACCTACCATTTTGTACTACCAAATACAATATAAATATATATACGGACAATCAAAGGATATTCATAAGCCTGGGAAAACATACAACGGTCTTCCAGGCAGAGGTATTCGCCCTTGCAACCTGTGCAGAATGATTGCAAAAGGGGACTGCATGAGGAGGAAAATTAATATAATGACTGACAGCCAGGCTGTCATTAAGACAGTCTCAAACCCTGTAACTAGGTCAAAACTAGTTAGGGACTGCAAACAATCCCTCAATGCACTGGCACGAGACAACACGGTGTCTCTGATTTGGGTGCCGAGACATGAGGATATAAAAGGGCAACTGTAATAGCGACAAACTAGCCAAGGTGGGCTCTAAAAGACACTTTCATGGTCCAGAGCCCGTATGTGGGATTACTAAGATTCCGCAAGAAGGAGATCTGGACCTGGTTAGATAAAGAAAGTACAAATAAATGGAGGTCGACTGAAGGTCAACTCCATACGCAAAACGCTGATAGGGGATGGGGGTGTAGTTCTCTTGATAACCTACTCAAGCGCAGTCAAGAAAGAAGTTAAAACCATTACTGGGTTGGTAACTGGACACTGTCCTCCGAAAAAGCATTATACAACACAGGCCGTTAAGCGAACCGTGGTGTAGAAGATGCGAACTACAGGAGGAAACGAGTTTACATGTAAGCTGCACATGTGAGGAACTGTCAGTACTCAGGCAGAAAATACTTCGGAGAGATCTATTGGAGCCCTCGAAGGTCCTCAAGTTTCCACTGGGCAAGATACTGGGCTTTATAGAGAACACCAAGCTGCTCGAGTGGAAATAAGAGACTCAATAGGATGTACAATGAGCACCAAGCTCAAGTGCCCGGACATCAAGTGCCCACCCTAACTTGAATGAATGAATGAATGAAATATACGGACAAAGGAATAGTTCCGCTGGCGTACTATAGATGTCCCAGTTAGGCTGATTTTAGAAAAGTGTACGACCAAACAAATATTAAACGTGATCTGACGTGATTAAACGTAAGTGGAATTTTCCGTTTGCACAAACGCGTAAAAATAACCGAAGAGTCGGTGCGAGACGAATGAAAGTGGTATAACTGCGCGCGCAGCGAAGTGGTAGAGCGTTCATTCAATGAATTGTCATTTCGCAGAATTATTATGAAATGAATAGCACCGAATATTAAAGAAGTTAAAACAAGTAATAGTTTAGTAAATAAAACAAAAACCAAAACTCACATATTGGCTCAATAGATTAATATTCGTTTTATAATGAAATTAAAACATATTTTCGTGTTAAAGCGAAGCTATACACACGGAATATTTGCTTTTATTTATTTCGTCAAATGCCTATTCACTTTTTCATAGCACATATTATATCTTATTTACCACTGTTGATTTATTTGCGGTGATAAAATATTTTTGCTTTTAGTGGACTAGTGGACATTTAAAATATTCTTTTCTTGATGTATAAATTTATGTTTTTTTTCCAATTCTTGTCAATATATCTGCAGTTAACAGCGAAAGAGTATTATCTTACTAAAAACTGAAATAGAAATATCAGAAAACATTAAAAAAGTGTATCTATAAAATCTATAATTTTCTTTTTTTTTTAAATTCACTCAGAAATACCATGATGTTTGAAAAACATAAGCTCATATTTGTTTCCAAAATTATTGTTTACTGTTTTCATAGGATAGTCGATGGCGTATCGAACAAGATTTTTTTTTATCATTTTGCTTAAAGTGTAACTTAAAACATTACAGTACAAGTTTCAATCGCAGCCCAGTAAACAAAATTCAAATCTTCCGCAATTATATTCGATAGTTTCAACTTAAAGGTATTCAAATAACCATTAATGTAATACAAAATCGTAGGTAACTTCATGCTTTAATGTTGAAGTTACTCAAAATAATTGCGCGAAATTTGAATTTGGTTTACTGGGAGAGGTCTTTACAAAAAAAAAATATGCAACATTATTATTATCTGGTTGCACTTTTAAGGTATTTTCCTCAATTTTGTTTTTATCAAAGTGTACAAGTACAAGTACGCTAGCATCAGACATAAGCTTTTGTCGCTCTTGAACTTTTTCTGTTTCGTTGTTTGTAGAATCAATATAGAAAATATAATTGTTGGACATTATATTATTGTACATATCTTATAATGGTTAGAACTGTCAAACTATATATTTGTAACAAAAAAAAAAATGATAAAAAAAATAGAAAAAAAAGGAGAGAATTAGCAGAATTCAAATTTCCTGCATTTACAATTTCTAAAAGATTTTCATTTTTCTTTTCGTTCGCTGCTTTCAGGAAATCTCAGATTACTTTTGGAAATTAGACATAATACTAGAAAATTTTATAGGTATGCAACCAAGTGCAAATGCTGACTTTTTATAAAAAATCATAAAATTGGAATTTTTATAAATCATCAATAAAAATCATCGATTATAGCGTCTGTTCATGTAGTATATTTTTTAACTCTTGAATTAACCCTTGGTGTGCTGTATTCTTTTGGCTGGATAGTAATTTATGACGTAACACTTTCGCGCAGCTTAACATTCATCCGATTTGGCGAGTATTCTACTCTACAAGAATACATGAATGACCTTTATGACCCTCAATAATTACTTTTTTCAACAGATGTTCGCTGATAATTTTAAACAAACTATTTCGTATGAATATTACTTATTAATAAAATTATCATGGCTCCCTGAACCTAAAATTCTCAACACAACTAAAACCGTTCACGATCAAATTGTGATTAGTTTCAATAACGCACCGCGCCTATATAATCACCATTTCCATCATTCAACATCGATCATTTCATCACTATAATAAAATCTCGACGGAAGCCCGAGCAACTCCAGACTGGGGAGTTCTCGGCTTTCTCGCTAAACGAATTCGGATCAAATCGTCAAATCCCAGCAGTAATAAAGCAAACCGATGCCCCGACGAAATAATTCAATAATCCCACGTCACTTAACGCGCGCAATTACTAAACATTACGCCACCATCTAGCGGTAAGTAGATACATCATGAATATTCATCGCGGAACTGGCGGGCGCGCGCCAGGCAGTCCTACCAACCGGCCCAATCGATAAAACTGCGATAAGTACGGCCGGCCACACACAATTACCCTTCCGTTGGCGTCTAACGATTTTTTCCCCATTCGAAAATATCGGTATATCCGCTTTAAATTGAATTTTTATCCGGCCGGTTCGCTTCTCCGTGAATATTGTTTCTTTTACGGGCGGATTAAGCGACAACCACCGACGTTATCCGAGAGCGCGACACTCAATTTTGCAATTAGCGACGTTTTTAATTAGCGGTTATAAATAAATTGAGCGTACAGTCGCGCATTGTGGGTAGCCGTAGTAGATATGGACTGCGGTTTCCTTAATATAAACTGTACAGTGTAGGTTTACGTTGCGCAAATTCTTGTTTATAAGACCGAATTTATTTTTATCGGTACTTGCACACGTATAGTCGCCGTTGTTTTAATTTATAATTACCGCTGGTTTTAATCTACTTGCACTCATATAACTTTAAATCCCAAGGTTACAACATTATCCATAGGAGAAATACGTAAACTGGTATTTTTGCTTGCTATGTGAAGGATGTCGTTTGTGATTTAATAAACCATGGCATTTTGATTTCGTTGAAATAATCAGAAGAATCGATTTATGTATATTCTGTCATTTTAAATCGAATATTTATCTTTTTGCTTATTTAATAACTAAGTTGTGCATATATGTATAACTAGAGTCTTTAAATAGATAATTATAATAGACTTGTAAAAATAAGTTTAGAAACATTCACTTTTTTCGCGAATATCGATTATGTGCTTATAAAATATCAATTACAAATAGATTCTTTTTCAAGAGTTAATACAAGTATATATCTGAAATAATTGATAATGGCAAATGTCCAATATGATTTTAATCTTCCCATTGGCATTATATATATATATATTATATATATATATATTATATATATATATATATATTTATATATATACATATTTATATATTTGGTTAGATGCATGTACATCATATATCTACATATAATACATATGTTTAAAATTTCATATTAAAATTATTATTATTATTTAGACCATTATTATAAATGTTAAATTTGCAATATTATTATAAGTCTCCATAATATTTTTATTATAATTATTTCATAATAAATAAAACTTGAATAAAAGTGTACCTCTCCCTAAATAACCAAATTTAAATTTCCCGCCACAATTTGTAGTGAATTCAACGTAATGCCACTAAAATAACTATTAAAATAATACAAAATGGTGGGTAATTTTATGTTTCAATAATTGCGAGAAATTTAAACACAGATTTAAATTTGGCTATTAGGGAAGTTCTAGTACACAATCACGAATTTTGTAGACCATGTTAAGAAAATTCAATTGAGGATTAGAGCTCCCTTGTAAACCTTTATGACTATAAAAAAATACTAATAACTATGAATAATGGATATTTAGGAAATGTTCATTAAAATAACAATAATATATTATTTTAAATTTGGTGCGCGCTGAGAAAACGCCAACTTAAAACGGACATCCTAGGTTTGATCGCTGGTGTTACACCAATTACACTGGTGCATGTTTTATCTTTCTTAGGTACCTACAGAGTAAATCTTCTATGTTATTTTAATCACAAGCCAGTGTAGAAAGTGTAACACCAGCGAACAAACCTCCTGGTTCACACAATTGATGTCTCAAAAATAGGTAAATACTAAATACATACTGATTTATACATATAAATGTAAGTAAAGTAATAGAAAATATTTCTTTTTGCTCTTCTTTTTCGCGGGGTAGTTTATTTTGCTTATATTAAAGACATACAGTGGCGTACACATGGGAGGTGTTTTGAGAGTTCAAACCCTCCATATGTGTTTTTGTCTGTGTACGCCACTGAAGAGATATAACAAATAACAATTATTTTAATTGCGTAAAACTCATTAATTGGTCGAATTAGTATCTAAGATTACTGAATATAATGTGTTCCTTCCAATCTTTATTCAAAATATCTATTAATAAATGTTTCGGCTCGTATTTGAACTATCTTCAGATATAATAACAATTAACGTCTATTTCTGGAAGATAAAAATCTGATTTGTCAAGGTACTTCTAAACATGATGTTCATGATAGCCAAATTTAAATTGCCCGCCACAATTTTTACTGAATTCAACGCAAAGGCTTTAAAATAACTATTAATGTAATACAAAATGGTGGGTAATTTTATGTTTCAACGTTAAAGTTACTGAGAATAATTGCGGGAAATTTAAATTTGGCTATTAGGGATAAATGCATTGATGATTTTGTATAACAATGTTAACGTTTCGTGATATTTTAAACACTGTGTGACAGGCAAACAACAAAGTTGTAATGTGGTGTACCTTAATCCCACGCAGCACAAAATATAGGTCTATCATACATCCATTAGACATACCTTATGGACATTAATAACCTCTATTAAACGTCAAGACATTCTATGGATGTCTGAAACAATAATTATCTTTTGTATTAGAAGACTTGACATCGCAAACTTCATTTTAAGACACTTCTCCTAAACTAAAGAAGTCTTTGCAAGTAACATTTTTGAAGTCAGAATCATTATTATTATTATTATTATTATTAATATACTATTCTGTAGTTCTCAATTTTTCGAGGTGGATAGTGCGGTGTGTATCTCACTTAACAACCCCAAAGTATCGCGCATGCGCCTCAAATCATTAGTAAACCACGATTTGGCAGCAAACTCATTTAACAGTTTTTGTGGGAAAAGCTATGTTAAAAGCTTCTATAATGTTATTATGAAATATTTGCAAAATTCATTTGAGTATTATTGATGAACAAGTGATTTTTAAATTATTACTATTGTAATTTTTTTAATTTTAAAATATTCTTTACATTTTTTTTAACATAAATTAAATAATAAATAAAATAAGGATGCAGAAAATAGTGAATTTCTAAAGAAGATTATATGAATTTTTGGAAACCTTAAAATGATTATTTTTTTGTTGTATTTAATTTAACAAAATAACGAAAAAATTACTTCGGAATAGAAATATATGTATATACGCGACCTCATAAAATCAAGGTGCTTATTATAAAAAGATAATAATAGAACTAATAGGTATTACGGCGGTAATATTTCAACTATTTTACGATCTTCAAAATACACAGAAATATTTAGAGAGTACAGTGCCTTTTTCTTTTGAACAAGAATTTCTATTTCTATAAAATTTGTTTTAAATGAGTTTAAAGCGAATGAAACAGAATATAGTGTAAAATGCGATTACAAACAACTGAAAACTTGGATGAAATCTACAATGGAAGTGCTGAGAGTATTATTATATCATTCTAATTTGGCACATTAACTTTGTTTACGAAGTTTTGACAATGAACATTGTGTATACACACAATCTTATAAAAGATGCTGTTTCAATGAAAAAATGTTTTGGAGTAATTTCATTTAAACTATATAGGTAAACAGACCTATTTTCAAAAATTATAGGTTTTAATGTGGGTAATTCATATTTTGCTGTATGTATCTACACTTAATAAAAAGGAGACACATACCACCACGAAAGAATCTTGGGAGGGTGTTTAAAATTTAATAATACAAAATGTGAAACAGTATTTATTAATAACCGCTATCTAAATACGTATCATTAAGTATGATCTGTAAGGAAACGTTTTACACCTAAACTTAATGATTGGTTGCAAAAATATAAAAATATCCCGGTACAAATATAAATCCGTGCAATAGTACAAACGGTTAAGCACAGTTAAACCTCTAAACATATAATTAGATTTATTAATTAGTTCATATCGACTGCTACGTTGCGTCAGCGACAACAGCAAGACACACGGGGAAAAAATAACACGCATTGGCAAGCGTTAACGTGACATTCCCGTAGCGGTGACCGTTCCAGCAAGGTACACGAAACACATAAATTTATACGTTTCGTTAACTAAATCTCTTTAGTAATGGCGTGATTTCTTCTGCACCCTTCATTTATTCACCGGCGGCGGGAAAAAAATCCTTTTGTCCGCGCGCGACGCGTTAAAAATAAATTAAGAGTGGCGGAGCGAACGCGACAGAATTTCAAATATCCACCGATGCGCGCCGGGCAAATCGTCCGCTACGCGCTACCACCCGTCTCAAGCGGCATAGAGGATTCGGCGGAAGAGCGTTGGCAGCATTGTCGCATGAAGCATTCACGTGCAAGCTTGGCGTCCTAAGCGGACCGTAAAAATCGCCTTTACCTTTTAATAATTACGGGTTCAGGGTAAGAATTCCACATAAAATTCATTGTGTCTATTGTAATATTTGCTGTGCACGGCTATCGATAGATGTTCGAGCTAATAGCGAGGCATTTTTAACCGTTTATAGGTTATTTAAAATAATACGCATCATAACGGTTAAACTAGAGGCATTTGACCTAAGATGAATTTGTTTTATTTGCCGGAGCCGGAACATTTCGGTTTATTTTTGTTTTTGTAACAAACGCATTCGCAACGGTGTGTTTACTATGATTACGTATCGATTTTAATACTGATTCTATTCACACTCGCCTAACACGTTACGATTTTACTCTCACAACACTGTAAGTCGTGTATTATTAATTTTTTTATGTCCTTTACAGAATTGAACCCGTTTCAACCCACCTAAGTAAGCCTTATACCCGCCAAAATATCACCAATCATGGATATAGACGGAAAACATTTACTCAATGATGATCCGAATGTTACGCTCACCATTCGACTGATAATGCAGGGGAAGGTAAGTGTTTCGAAGCTTATTAACATTAAATATTCATATATACCCATATTCTGCTTGAGCGTTGCAATGTGACCATGTCCAGATTATTTTTATTATCGACTTGTGTAACTGTATACTTACAAGAGTGAGGGAAACCATAAAGTTGCTTAGGTTTTATTTTTTTCTGCTGATCTTAATAGGATTGCTGTGAATCCTTTCTGGTATACCAGAGATCAATACGTTTTTTACTACTTTGTTAGATATTAAGGCGGTTTATGACTTAACTAATCAAACTGTTAATTGCTTAAATAATATTTGTTAAAAAATATTTATGTAATGCATAATAAATTTAAATAATTTTGAATCAAATCTTTTTGTTGAAAACAGAAGTATTACATCCGGCAAATTTGTAATTCTCTAAATTAATAAATGTAAACATTTTTATCTGAAACTCAACTTGATAAAACACCTATTTGATTAAGGATAAGTTGCTATGTTATAATAATAATTTTGATTAAGTGTTTTTATTATATATTGTAAAGATTTCATTTGTTTAGGTACAAACAGTTTTTCAAAAAAAATATAATTTTAAATATAGTTGGAGTTTCTTTTAAAAATATATATTACAGGAAAGCAAACAATTGTCTTGAAAAATCTCCTTATTTATTAAATATCTATCTCTAATATGGTCCAAATACAATTAATCCATTTATCATTAAAAATAATGTGTATACAAAGTGGTCCCAAAGTTCGTTCAAAATATTTGTACGTAATATGCGATGACGTGTTTTGGAATTACGAAAAACATTAAATTTTTAAGAAATCATAAAGTTGAGCGAAGGAAATATAAAAACAATAAATAATCGACACAGTGAGTATATGCAAAATCGATAAAAAAAATGTTGAAATAGGAATTTTAATTCGTATTGTCTAGCGTTTGTTTTCATAAGTAAATTGGGTCGACCAAAAGGTCAAGGGTTTGTGGCTCAAAGAAAATGATTATTAGTATATTGTTATAAACAGAATACATCTTGCGTTATGCAGCTTATTTATAACTTAATAACAGAAACTCTAAACAAAAAATTAATCTATCAAAATCTGCGAATCCTTTTAATGCATCTGAATCCCAAAATTTCAGTTACATTCAATAAAGTATAATCTTTCTCAGCTATCTCCTTTCTACATACCAAAGTTGGGCAAAATATTATTTAGATAAACTAACAGATAAAGATAATTTAATTATTATCTTTTATCTTTATCGCTAATTCTCCGTTATTCTTTTGGAAGCTTTCTATTTTGTGTTTACATATGAGGTAAAATCTATTCCATGTATTTTTATAGCTATGTAATTATGAAAAAAAAATGAAACACCAATACATAATACACATAAGTATAATTTCTAAATTTCCAATTCAAAAAAAGGGTCCATCGACACCCCTATGGCCTAAGTGCTCATGCTTCCAATCTACTCCTTTGTAAGCAAAGGATTTGCACTATTTGGAATAAAATTATCTTTAATTATGAGTAACGCAGTTACAGTTAAAATTATCTATGACTAATTTTCCAATAGTTATCTGTAAATAATTTTATCTTTGAATAATTTATCTAAATTTCTAATATTAAATAAAGATTAAATTTTGCATTGAAGTAGTAAATCTTCTATTTTTGATTGCTGGTTTGCCAAATTATTGAAGAACACGTGTAAAAATTCGAGGTTGCATCACAGTAGCCGTAGTTAATTTTTCAAAAACAATATTTGGTAATTATGTAGACAGGACATGACTCTACATTGGGGGTATAATAGAATCTGATTATAATCTACAGGTGTTTTTCTTATAGAAGAACAAATGTATTAACCTGCAAGTGTCATTTACTTTTTTTTTAATGGAACATCATGTATTTTGTTTTTTTTTTTCTTTAACTTATATTAACATAAAATATTTAAAGCCAACATTTTCCAAGATTATATGAGATTTTCACGGACCAATTCTTTCTATATCATTTATTCTTTTGTATTTAACTGTATAAAGAATAGCTACAGTGTTTGACTGGGGCAGATTTGAAACTAGGCAACCATCACAAATACACATAAGTTTCTATGTGACAGCCAGTGACAGATTGTCCCCAAGCTGTTATACCATCATACAGAATTTCTATTACCTAAAATGTGACAGATGTCCCTCAATCCTTTTATCTTTCTCGACCTCAACCCCTGCAATATGTTTCATATGTGGCTGCTACCTTCCAAACATATAGACTATATATAGAGTTCACAGTTGCCTTGATTAGTAGGGTTTGCAAAACATTATTTGAAAGGGAACGTGATTGACATAATTTATGTGCTAGGCGAAGATGAAAAGAATTGTGTACTTGCTACAAAAGTCAATAGGCAGGAATGCCCAAATAGAAGTCAACCACGTGCAAAAGTGTTTGAAAGACTTATGCTAAAGATTTGATGCAACTGGCATCGTTTTCCTATGAGAAACATAAACGAACAAAGTTAGCCTTGCATGAAGATAACGAACTGGTAGTCGTATTGAATGTAGCTGAAGATCCCATGTTGTTTGTTGGTACTAGACCACTGGAAGGTTAAATGGGTATAAGCAGATAAGGCAGTATCTTAAAGAAAAACAAGCTGCGTCTTTATCACATGAAGCTAATTTCGCTGTGAAGATTTGCACCTGAAACTAGAGAAAATTAAGACAAGATAGTTTCTCGAATTTGTACTTTCATAAAAATCTAAACACAATTTTCGCAACCAGACGAACTGTATTTTAGTAGCTAAAATAGCAGCTTTTATTCTACGAGTTTTTTTTAATATATTGGGTTCCGCAGATGGTAAGTTTAGGACCTTATCAATTTCTTAATGATTCATTTTTCGATTCCTTTATATTTTACCAGCCTCTCGATACAATAAAATAGATAAGCTGTATTCAATTAGAAATAAATTGAAAGTTTACCTTCCGCGTGAAGAATATTCGTTCGCTCATAAATATGCATGTTGTTTTCCCGAGGGCGGAACAATTAGAAAACCGGCGTGCAATATGCAAAATCTCCATTTCAATTTTAACAGCCAGCGCCCTCTGTTCGTCGTTACCTAACTCGGATCGGCCACCGTAGTACAGATAACTGTCTGACCTTAATTTGCGAATTCGTACTATATTGATTTTAGTAGAGGAGGGGACGGAGGGATGCTTTTGTTCGCCCCGTTCTTGACGGTGGTGACGCGAGAAGCGACGAAAAATGAAATTAAACAAATACCAGGCATAATTAGGAGATTATACCGTACTACCGGTTCGACGTCTCGGAAAAGCCGCTCATCCGAACGACGGACGAGGGGAAGAATTTGTCGTCCTGGCATTACCTAATTATACAGACAAACAATCCTGGGAAATACTGGGAAAGTCGCGAAACCGGACGAATAATGATCCGGCAGCAGCAAACGACCGGAAAAATTTAATGAACTTAGACTTCGAGAAATCGCCGTTTTCGTAGTAGTTCGGATCCGCGCCGCTAGGTGATCGTTAGTGTTCGATGTTGTGTACCTCCCCAGAGAGATGATACGCAGAAAGGGGAAATGACGCTCCGCTTACGCAGATGTAAACAGGCGAGCGGATGCTCCATACCTTAATTGGGAAAGGAAGACTTTTTTATATATATATATACTAGTTAATAAACAGCATTTATTTATTTACATTTGAGTTACATTTCGTTGAAGTCGATAACAATATTGGTAAAAAATATAAAACATTTCCAGGATATTATTTCTTACGCTTCATTCTCGTTAATAAAAAAAAAAAAACAATAGATAGCGTGCGATCGACGCTCAGAATAAATAACAGTACAGCCAATTATTAGGTATATCTTCGAAACTACACTACTGGAAATAATTGTTGAAAAAGATGAAAGATGTTGAAAAACTTTTTTAACATATGTAGTTTGCAGCAGATTAAATCGCTGGAAAGATGACGTAACCTATCTTTGCAAAAGGTTAATGCTGAGGGATGCAGTGCCCCATACTCCCATTTTTTTAAATAATATCTTTGTCTTCTCAAAAACAGGCGCTTTCACTTAGAAAACGATGGTGAATAACAGATTCAGAGAATTAATAAGTCTGGAAGTGTTCCATTACGAACTGGAGTCACTCAGGGTTCCATCCGTGGTCCACTCCTTTTTGCTATTTACGCGTTTGAATGTTTAGATCAATAAACTACTGTAATTTACATATGCACGTCGATGACTCACAGCTTCTGTATCAATTCACTCCAGCAAATCTGAACGATGCTGTACATATAGTTAAATATTGGTGACAATCCAATCTACGTGTACTCAGCACCAACTGCGACTCAACGCAACTAGAACCGCAGAAATGCTGTTTCCCTGTCAAGAGGCCGAGCAGAAGCTGTACCAGATGTCATAATTAAGTTTAACAACGTTACTATTCCAGTTGTTGACACTGCCAAAAATCTAAGATAATAGTTGTAGGCCGAAATCATAAGTTAATAAATACGTTCAGAGAGCGGATGCTGACGTTGGGTTAAGAAACATCCTGTAGAAGTGGCGACAATTTTGTGTTATAGAAAAATCATGAATTTGCGAAAATTTATAAAATCATTTGTATCTGTTAATGTTAAAGGTTAATTAATTCCATATCTCTTCTTGGTTTCTTTTTAGTTAAGAGATCACAATGTGTAAAAATAAATATCTTTTCTCCTAATGCTTTATTGTCGTGTTGTGTGCCGTAAGGTTATATTTTCGACCCCTTGCTGTTTTTAGTATATGCGTTCATTATTTAAAGTTACCGGACTATCCGACCGAGGAAATTTTAAGACAGAGACTCTTAGCTGCTACTAAAGAGAAAGGATTCCATTTGAATTAGATGGTATTTGTCTTTGAAAGAAAAAAAAAATGTTTTTATATCATGTAATTAAACGGAATGTGCTATAAGATTTTTCTATTACGAAATTACTGAAATTATTAAATTCTTTTGTCCCACTAGATGTAATCTTCTTTCTAATATTTCTACGTGTTCCATACACATGTCCGCCGATGATTTATCACTCTTTTTCGGGTGAATCCAGCTTGCATGCACTAGTAGGGGATATCTAAAGTGATTTAAATGTTATGTCGTCTACAATCATCAAAGTCAACTGCTTCTTGGTAATATACGATTGTGCGAGAATCAGCAAAATGTTGTAAGTTTGCGTATAGGTAATCATCCGGTACCAGTTTTCACGGCAACTACTAGCTTAAAGTCTGACTATTGACAGCATTTCATTCATTTATAATAGAAACTATGACCACATAATCCCCATACTTTCAAAGAATTCGATGGTTGAATATGCGAAATGGCTGGGATTTCCATTTTTTATTTTATTTTTCACTTCTTTTTTTTTATTCTTTATGTATCTTTTTGGGCAAAAGTTTAGTTTATTCACTTCATTTTGTAAAAACTGAAGCAATTCTAAATAGGGACTTATGCCAGTTATTTAGAACAGAATTATATGCATTTGTTTTGTCCTAACCCGACTCCGTAGTTTAGTTTTGTTACGTCCCCATATTTAGATTTAAGTTCCTTCAGTTCTAAGAAGTTAATAGTTAAGACATCTTTCCCTTTTTCGATTCTTTCTTTATTCTGTCAGACGCCCTCTTCATTTGTGTTTTACGGCCACTAGAGTTCCTTTGTACACCACACGCAATCACTTTTGTAACCCCACCAAAGGAGAATGGTCAGTGTAACAAGGGACTACTAGTTCAAAACCATATTGTAATAAGCAGTTCTGTTCCGACATTTCAAGCGACAATACATTTGTAAATATCTTACTATGTAAATATATGAAATTACAAAAAAAGGGTTTTGTGTGTTTTGTTATTTAAACACATCAGCGTAGAAGTGACAAATCCAGCACCAATGCATTCACAAAAATCTACACCAGTATTGATCCCGGTAAATATCTTTCATGAATGCAACTTATAATAGAAAATACTGTTTTTTTTTTTTTTTTATGAATGTTAGTGTACATCGAATTTGATCCATCCTGTACATTGGAAATGAAACTATTATAGTTGTCCAGGTGCAAAGTTGAATTAATACGGAAAATAGAGCCCATGAGCATCATTTTGAACTCGACGCCCTACGGTGTTTGCCGGGAAAAAAAATCGTCTGTCGTCGTACCCCGAAATAAAGCGAAAAAACCGACGAACGGCACGCGCATTTTACGCAATCCGATCGTTCGCAACCGTCGGCGCTCTAATTTTAGCGATCAAAACAAAGAGGAAATACCTTGCGATCCCCGATCACCGTTAGGCCGTGGCGAACTCGTTCGCAGACTAATTAAAACCGGCCATAAATCGATGGCTTTCGGCATGTCGTTGTCACGATTGCGTTAGGATAATAATTCCTCTCAGTAAAAGTACATATATGTGTATACAGGGTGTCGCACGACGAATGCCGGCGATCTGTTTATGAAAAACTATTCACGAGAAAAATCTAAAAATTCAGATAATATCGAAAAGTCTCTACCACTTTCGGTTATATAGGATATTGACATTTTACTTCTTATTTTAAATGCAATATATCTAATTTGCGATATAAATACATAAGCAGTTTATTGTCATTTGTAAACAAACAATAAACTTACACCTCGCAAAAGATTACAAATGGAGCCAAAAAAATACAGTTTGTAATTACTTATACAAATAACATCTATATTTATAGAATCGTCTACCATGACACTGAACACACGAATTTTATTTTGAACAGGATAAGCGAAGTTGTTAAACATAATCATATCGGGGTAACTACTTTGTTTTTACTATTAAACATTACATTGGTCTTGTCATGATTAAGGCTGAGATTGTTTTTGTACAGCCAATATTCCACACTGTGCATATATCTTAACCTGTTTAGCGATTTCCACGATCATTATGCTAGTGCCATCCCTGTAATTGATAGTTATGTAGTAGTGTGAATCGCTGACAACATAGATATTGGAATGATTGATATAATGATAGAGGCTCTAAAACGCTGCCCTGCGGAACACCCCTATTGATATATAGAGTTTGCGTCAGAACGTAAATAGACTGTTTGCTTTCTATTCGATGAGATGAGATTTAAAGCATAACCCTATGTGTTTTAACATCGTAAGATTCCCATTTTTTGGAGTGATTTCTAATGATTTATGTTGTCAAACGCCTCCGACAAGTCACACCATAAGGTACTTGCTGTTTTTTAGCTAGACGTGGACAACATTCCGAACCGATTCACTCATACGACTGTATCGCAATGTAGCCAGCGATTTTTCGAGAGCCGACAAAAACACGAGTATATCTAATCGCTGTAGAAAATTTCCACTGACTTGCCCAACACTGCTGTATCGGTACCTTCATTTTTAAAAAAGTCATGCTTATATCTATGTATTAAATCATATTTATTGAAGAATATATATACTTACGAATGTGAACGATTTTTGCAATTAAAAAAAAAACAGTAAGCTTATTTTCCGATAGTTATCTAAATCATTAGAGCTTGACCCTTCTTACGAAGGTGTATAACGACAGGTTGTTTTAAATATATATGCATTTTGTCTATTTTATGTTTTAACCTATAGATTTTTGTCCGTATGAATCAAATCGATAGTTCTGAGTCAAATTAAAAATATATTATACGCGATTTTTCAGTATTAGTATAAATTCGATTTTACATTCCTTTAATCAAAATATGTAACTTACCTACTAAAAATTTTACTTGTTCTAAAAAGATTTTTTTTGTTTTACAAAATATGGAAAGAAAGCGAAAAAACAGGCGATAAATAACTAATAATAAGCCAAATATACAAACAAACGATTAACAACTATTTAAGTATTGTCTTAAACAAAGCAGTAATAGAGCTGTCTCTATCTGTCACATTCATGAAATGTGCATAAAATCAATCCGTGTATCTTTTTCTGTGAGACAAGCGAAAACTTTTCTTCTTTTTTCAATAGCAATGCTTGAGAATATAGTCAAATCAGTAGATTTTCTTTGCTCGTATGATACATCAATGACGTTAGTTAAGACACTAAATAAACAGAGTGTAGCATAATATATGAGTTTTTATTTATTACTCATTGTTTTCAATATCCAGCACGTAGTGGAAATTGGTTACATTCTCCACCACGAAAACTTCATAAGTAAAAACGTAATGGCAAAGACAGAAAATCGTAAAAATACAGAACGACATGGCTCCGTAATGGTCAACGAAAACATTATTCTCACAAATCGCTTTTGTAGGATGAAACAAAGCGAGACAGTAGGTCTCTAGGACACCCCAGAAGAAAATGCCGCGGATTTCGCATGGTAGAATATCAATAGTGCGTTTAGCGACACTTTGTAATCTATGGCGTATGAGAACGAACATGCAAGTTCAGAGCATAATTAGAAGCCATGATTATCCCACGATAAACAATTACTCATTCGCAATGGGACAATCAACCAGAACTAAAAATCGCCATTGAGATTTTAGATTTATTTAGTAATAGGCCGTTATTATTACTACATCATCTGGATATCGCCAATGGACATGTATCATTATCATCCGAGATGATCACATTAGCGCTATCAGCACATTGTCAAAGACTGCTAACGAAGTTAGAACAGTAAAAGCCGTTAACATATACAACAAAAAGAAAGGTCCAAGAACAGGACCTTCTGGTACACCCGCCACAAGACCTGTGGGCATTCTGAGAGGTAACCCGGACATGAACGTGCCATACGTTCAAATAAGGCGGTAGCCAATGCAAAGCAGGATAGCGATAGATCGTGATCAGTATTTAAAAGTTTTTGAAAGGTCAAAAAAAAGACCGTGCACCTTCTTATCCTCATCTAACAAACGTTATATAAAGTATACTGATGATAAACAGGATTTGTGGTCACTTTAACGGTATAAATAACACGATGTGCTTACGTGTATAGAGAAGTACGTCATTGCGGAGCAAAAATTGTTCCACATTGGTAATTATTATTATATTTTAGTCGGACAAAAACCGATTTCGGCTGTGAGGGTTTTGTTAATGGAAAAAGTAGGTTTAGAAAATCCGCACGGGATTACGAAATATATTTTAAAAGTGATAAGGTCTTTTTAACAGTTGATTTTCTAGAAAAACGACGAAAATACTTCGTAAACACACACGAAATTCCGCAAAATTGTAGAAATAAACTAGATTACAAGTTAGATAAAGTAAAGATCAACCTTAAACAGGCTTTCTAAAGCAAAGCTGTAATTGAATTACATTAATTAATAGATGTATGTGGTTGTTTTTGAACATGTTCCGCAATGACGTCATCTTGACGAATATGGGATCCATAATGAGCATACCGTATTATTTGTACCGTGGTAATTTTATTATTTAAGAAAGCCAAACTGACTCTGGAAAATTTAAGATGTAAAAGTAAAACGCGGATTTATAAAATGATTTGGAGTGTGCACACAAATTTTGCCATCAGCTGTTGTCTTGTCTTCTCTGACCATATATACTTTTTTTTAGTATAAATTTATGGGGTGAGCAATCGCGTAAAATACTAAAATAGGCTGTAGCTTTATTTCGATATTTTCCAAAAGATATACTCACCTAAATCAATTAGATACAACCATTTGATGCCAAGACGATCTGAAAACAATGGACGAATCACCTCTCCTTATTTATAGACATTGGCGGGACAATCATCGCATACTGCGTCAGATAAACATGGCGTCTTGTAGAGGTCAGGTCAGTTGCTAAAACATCTCAGATACACCCTGCCAAGAAATTCGTTCTAATAAATTTCAGACGTCTAAAATCTTATTTCTTTTAAAAATATAAAATAAAGCGATTAGAAGTAATTAATACATAGAACGAGCTAAACATTCTGTCTAAAATACGGCGTTTTCAAGAATGGTTCAGTACCGATCTAATTGAATTTCTCCGCTGCATCAATTATTTAATACGTGCTCTCAAGGAATTAAATCTCGGAGAAAAATGGCCGATAAATGCACGAAATCGAAAAAAGGAAAGGTAAATAACAAAATCGCAGAAGACGAAGAACGTCCAACATTTTATCCATTTTTAATTGCTTAATGCAGCGAACTCTCTTGAGCGGATATGGAAGAGAAGTTGAAGTAACTCCGTTATATTTTCGATTTGCATAATTTATGAGAGACCTTAGACGCCTGAAACGGTTTATCGCGCTAGAAAGATGTAAGTTAATCTGATGTTCCCCTCACAAACACTCGCTACCCTTTCCAAACCATCATACGCTTCTCTGAGGCGTGAATTTAAAGATAAAATGTGCAAAAGACCATACAAGTTAGGGTAGAATGAGAGATGTTTTCAAATCGATTAAACCGTCATTAAAACACAAACTAAAGATGTGATTAATACCATTTTTACTTATTAATTTCTTTTCTTTTATTACAGGAAGTTGGTAGTATCATCGGTAAAAAAGGAGAAATAGTTAAGAGGTTCAGAGAAGAGGTAAGTAAGCGCTATCCTAGCAATTTCTGTTCGAATCTCAAATCCTACACTCTCACCAGTCTGGCGCTAAAATAAACATATCCGACGGTTCATGTCCAGAGCGCATAGTCACAGTCACGGGATCTACAAGTGCCATTTTCAAAGCGTTCACGCTGATATGCAAGAAATTCGAGGAGGTAAGATGTTTTTTCTGCGTTTTCCCCAGTTTACTACACTCACTTTTACCTTGTCTGATGTCTCAATCTTAGTTGTACTCACTTTATTTTTAAAATAGAAAATTAACTAGTACATACAGTGTGTTCGAAAAAGACTCTCCTGGTCCTAATCTGCTTTCCACGAAATCTTTATCAATATTTTACAGATGCTATTTCGAATGAAGTAAACAATTACTCGTTAGATAACTGAATAGAAAGAAAGTTTAGATGTATACGATTAGGTTTTGTTCAAAACTAGCTAAAACTCTATTGTCGGCAAATGCCCGCAGACATTCTCTTGTTTCTCTTGCTGAATGTGTGGCGTGTAATATGAATCTATACTTTGCTGTCATTACCTTCAATGTATTCCATTATTCTATAAGATCCGGACATTGCAACATACTAGAGATGGGCAGTAGCACGACTTGGGAGTTAGATGTTGTACTATCTCGTATCAAGACTCGGCTAACACTGATACTAGATACATGGATCAGAGGGAGAGGATTTTACTGCCTTGAAGATATACTGTGGCTCTAGGATCTAAATTCCTTTGTTTGGATAGTTGGTCATTTTCCCTTCAAAACACCTGTTTCTCTGAAACGAAGAACAACTACACTTCAGCCTATTGAAATAAAGTTTTCTTTAATCATTAGGTATATGATCAGGATGATCTTTTTTGTTCGCTCTATATGAACTTATCATCATTGGCATGACAATTTCTGTGTACTAGAAACTTTAATTTGTATAACCATAATGAATGAACACACTCAAGAATGCCAATACCATGTGATGCAAAAAAAAAATGTGTATACCCAGCACCCACAGTATAGTTGAAAGCAAATTCTTATATATAAACATTAATACTGATTTAATAATTAGTTTAGCATGTTATTTTGTCTAATATTGTGTAACTTTTTCTGTCACCATCTCCTGAGGTAGTACTACTATTTTAATCACCTTTCATCTTTAACAATAATAAATACCAGGTAGCCAAAAGCAAGCATAATAGTTACTACCATTTTCTAATAATAAGAAAATCGGTTGATGATTTCTTAACTTCACTTTGTTTACTTTAGCAATTAAAACTTCAAGTGTTCACATTTTTAATATACCTAATAGCACTATCTTTTACTATTGTCACGAACAAAAACACATCCCCCCGTAGAGTGTACCTCCCGTATGTTATGTGTATTGTGCATTGGTTAATGTTGGTACTGTGTTACCGTGGGCCCCCTCAGTGGTGTTCCCAGTTCCAGGATATAAACAGCGGTAGCAGCGGTGTCCCGCGTCCACCGATCACCCTGAGGCTCATCGTGCCGGCCAGCCAGTGCGGTTCTCTCATCGGCAAAGGTGGCAGCAAGATCAAAGAGATACGAGAGGTGACCGGGGCTTCCATCCAGGTGGCCTCGGAGATGCTGCCCAACTCCACAGAACGCGCCGTGACCATTTCCGGCACGGGGGAGGCGATCACGCAGTGTATCTACCATATCTGTAACGTTATGCTCGAGGTAAGAGTCAAAAAGTTAATGTTTTGATATATTTAACATAATATAATTCGCCAGCATTGAAATATTGTCGTAGATTAATAATATAGAGCTGTAAGCTTGAAGGTAACACATAGTATTGGATATAGCGGGGTGTAACTAAAGAAATGGGGCAGGGGAGGGGCTTTGAAACATACTTTTATATTTGCTCTTATAGTCTGTCCATAGATATGCGATTTGACTAATTCATTAGCACTAGAACTTCAGAAAAGAAACGTTTACCCAATCCTTCTACCACGGGTGATTCACAGAGACGTATTCATAAAGATTATTATACTAAACGTCTATTATAAAAACAGTCGTGTTTTATTATGCATGTGTATTGATATGCATACATATACACTTTAATTTTTATCTACGAATAGACTATACATACATTGAATAGTCACCCGTGCCTGTATTTTAGTTTATTTTTGAACGCACACAAAACTAAACAGGTGTACTTGACCATTAATTACAATACCTTAAACATTTAAAAATATAATTTGTGGCAAGCAATTGAAAGATGTTGCCATTGCTATACCATTAAACAGAGGCAATATTTAAATAAATTTATTATTATTTATCACCTAGCAGCTGATTAGATGAAATCTGTTTAATAATAAAATTTAAAAATACTTTTAGAGTAATTAACGAGACAAATGGGAATATGTTTGACACTGTAAACGGTAGGTATAAAATTTGTTTACAGTATATTTTGTTAGGAATTTATTTTTGTCAAACTAACGCCTTAAATCATAAATTAATTAAATTTCTTATTACTTATTTACTAAATATATGGTGTAGATTTTATTTGCATATCTTATGTACCAATAGTGTCACATATTCATTAGTAATTGTTGTATTTCAAGTTTTATATTGAGTTTTATTTAATTCATCTTTTTGTTGCCAAATCGAAATGCTAAGTAATTTTTAATAAGATTTATAATACGTTTTTATTTGTATGTATCTAATTAATGGAGTAATGACAGGTAAAAGGTTAATATTATTAATTCACTTTAACTCTTATTAAATCTAAAATATTCGAAACTTTTAGTAACACTAGTATATTGTATCCATAGTGAACTCTGATTCGATTATAACGTACACTCCAGGGACCAAAAAATAAAAATACTGAATACTATTTGAACAACATAAAAGCCAAGGTAGAAGAAAATAATACGGTCATTATAATCCTAATTGATATGAAAAAAAAAAAAAAATTAACACTATATGAAAACCAATCACTGATTTTGTACATAATGTACACAGATGATATATTTGCCATAAAAACAAGTGGTAAAATTTATGCATACGCAGGCGACATGTGCCTACTCCACACAAATAGTGGCCTTATTCTTCGACCCATACGTAAAGATTTCTAAATCCTCCAAAAGTGGCTATAAATTTGTTGTAAATAATACTTTTTAATTCCCGAGGGATAAATTCCCCCTCTGTACCTACTCGCCTCTTCAAATCGACCGATTCTAATCTACTTCCCGTTACCGTAATTAGACACTCAAATCCAATCTTATTTGCGCCCCTACGTCCGTAAGTTTCCTCAAACGTAAATTTACGTAAGCATAATATATCCGAAATAACGCACGCCGCGTTCGCCGAAATAGATGAGTACGCGTTCGCGACCCTAATCGTTAACAATCTTTGCCCCTCAATTATTATTGTTTTTCTTTTTTTGTTTAATTTTGCACGCGTCCGGTAATATAATTTGTTTTTAAATTAATATGAAGAACCGCAAAGAAAAAACTAATAAATGGCACAATGTGTGAAAAAAATATAAGCGGCTGTTAAAACAACAGAAATATATAAAGGATTATAACATACGTTACTTCGCAAAACAATTGTCTGAAGGTTCCACAAAGACCAAACAATTTAAAAAAATCAATATATTGCATGTATTATACAAAAAAATACCAAAAATAGAGAAGCACAATTATAGACGTGTATCATTGGCAATTGTATTACAACACCAAGTTTGTATATACATATATTTGTTGCAAATAAATGCTATTGAAGTAAAATATTGCACGTTATAACCGGATCAAGAGTACGCAATATATCTGGGATAAAAATCAAGAGTATTTTGACCATGAATAATGAAATATGTATGTAGTAATCGAAAGTACGTTATAGACAGAGATCACCGTATAACACTCCTCTTTTTTTTTACTTATTTTTGACAATTTTGTGTGTCCGAAGCATACAAAAAAAAAATTGAAAAAAGCGTTTGTTCTACCCTAACATGTCTTGTAATTTACTTAACTTTCTGTTTCCTTTTATCTACAATGCAGATTTTGGAAGCTGTGACATGACAAAGAATATTTGTTTATCACATCTAAATTCTTCTTTTGTTTTCTAAATAAGTAACAGATCGCTGCTGTAGGTAATAGAGAGGCACTCACTTCGCACAAACACTTAAAATCGATCAGTTATGACACAGTATAAGCCTAAGCAGTAGTTGCACTTAGTGTCGGCGCCTTTGATCTTTTGTCTATCAATTTAAGGAATTACGCGATGGCGCTTTGGCGGTTTTGCTTGCAACTAATAATTGAAAAGTGGGTACGAAAATAACCTATATACTGGAACGAATTGACACTTGATAGAAAATCGCACAACATCAATGTCACCAATTACGTTGCTAAATACAGAATGACAGAATGGAACGGCTTTGTAGGTTAGATTTTTGTTTGTGAACAAATTCAAATAGTTTTAGTTACTATTTTACCCACCTATGCGACTACCCAAAAGTTCCCTGGCGAAATACGTTTGAAACCCATGTTTCCAACGATGTGGAACTACTGCTTAGATGTATACTGTGGTTATGGCGTGATGGGTGCAATAGTTTTACAAGACTGGCAAAGCTGTTAAAAAAAAACCGAAATGTATACGGTTCTTAACTGACGAATTAAAAAGTTACTTTCAAAAATACAGGGTCGTACCAGGTTTGCTGGTAGAAATTTGGGGAGAGGGGAATTAAATATTTATTTCCTAAAATGCATGTCGATTTCTAAGTGATCGATATTTTTAAATCTTTTTTGTTTATTTTTGTTGCAGTCCCCTCCTAAAGGAGCAACCATACCCTACCGACCCAAACCCCAAGTGGGTGGCCCTGTGATCCTTGCCGGTGGACAGGCCTATACCATCCAAGGCAACTACGCCGTTCCCGCCCACGCAGACGTAAGTAACTCAGTAATGACCACAGCCACGCCCCTCTTTCCTCCCTTGCCCCTCGGCCACCCGCTGGCTGGAGCCGTGGCCCCCACGGCCACGCCCCTCGTGCCGCTCGAGCCCCTCAAGAACAACGGACACTTGCAGGCCGCGATGCCGCCCGCGCATCTAATGCCAGACGTAAGTTCACAACAACAACAACAAACCCACCAAAAAAAGCAAAAAAAAATATCGTCAAATTGTCCCCCGTTTATCCGAAAGCCGCCGACCCCGCCCCTATCGCCACCCCGCTCCGCCTCCGGCAGTGAAAGTGAACGCCCCCCAAGCTCCCGCACAATGGATGGAAATGTGTCATTTAGGGTCAGAAAGAAAGATCTTGATTACGCTGAAATGATATTGATATGTGTGTACTACCCCGAATCCAGCCTACGAACTGTGTTTACTCATTATTATTTAGTAATCGTTTATGGTGTAACCCCTCAATGTGGTCCCCCCTTTGCGTACATCAATGTTACCCCCAATATTTTGACTATAGGTTTAGTTTTACCGGGAACATGTAATTATTGCAGAAATGTTTGATTTCAACTCCACAAATTGCGCGCATTATGTGATAGTTTAAGTGCAAGTAATCTTAAAGCTCGTACACACCGAAGTACGAGAGCGAATGTAACGTGAATATAAGGGCAATGTAGTCTGTACGCATTACAACAGTGCCTGCGAGTTATCCATTTTGAACGTAACGACAAAGGAACGATTCGTTGTAATGTGGACGGGAATTCTGATGTGCGAACATATCACAAATCGGTGAGTGGAATAACGAAACACATTGATGCGAATACAATTATATGAAAATAAAGAAAATTGTGGAAAAATTGAAGATAGTAAAAACGGGAAAATAAGTTAATAAATAAAACAAAATAAATGTGGAATAAGCATTTGGCACTTCGATAATACTTTCCAAATATTGTTAGTAATTGGGTGTAAAATGAGAAATCAGTCTGTGGGACGGCGTTCTTTTTGAGCCGTGGTTGATACAATCGAAAATAATGTAAATAAACTCCAAATATTTGTTTCTGATATCAATCACAACGGCACTGCTGCTTTTTTTGTGAGCTGACATTTGTGAAATTCATTTTCAATAGTTCATAAGCAACAATATGCACACACGAACACAATTAAACTATATATACTCTCTGTCTATTTTATGTTTTAACCAACGTCATTGATGTATCGTACGAGTATAGACAATCTTCTGACTATTTTTCTCAAGTATTGCTATTGAAAAAAGAAGTAAAGTTTCCGCTTGTCTCACAGAAAAAGATACAAGGATCAGTCAGTTATCAAATCTAACCTATAGCGTCATTAGTTTGTGTATTTGGTTTATTATTAGTTATTTCTCGCCCGTTTTTTCGCTTTTACAAGAAAAAAAATGTTCTTTTTAGAGCACAGAGCCTTCAGTCTTTTTCAGTAGTATAATACGGTTTGAACGCAAAATTTGAATTTAAACTCAAAATCGAGCTTAAACTAATACTAAAAACCGCGCTTAAGATATCCTGTTTAAACGTTTTTAATTTGACTCAGAAGTATCGATTTGATTACAAACAAAAATCGATGACGTTGGTTAAAACATAAAATAAACAGATAGTACAACTAAAGTCAATGATACTAAATTATTAAAGAAAGTTACGAACAGTTGTTTTGAATAAAATCTTAACGTAAATAAGGAGATTAAAAATCAAAAATTATTTTTACATTTAACCTTTTGCCGAAAACAACAAAACTCAATTTCTTCCAATCTCTATTATTATTATTATTATTTTAAAATGATAAATAAATTGATTTAATGTGACCTAGGTACATGTGCACAACGACCATAGTTCTTCTTATCCATGTATTTCATCAGTTTACGTCACTATTCCCCAACTTAACCCGTTTTCATTATATTCGCGCTCGTCATGTGACGTGTACGAGCCTGTAAGGTTGAAATCGAACAGTCCGCATATTTTCACCAATATTGCAACCAACCCACTTGTTAACATTTGTTTTGCATCAACAACAATTACTGCGATTAGTAGAAATCATATATTTCACTTACATCTTCTTTCGCTTGTTTTTTCTTATGTTTGTATGAATGCTCAAACAATACGCTTGTACTCCCACGCGCAATTCACTTGAATAGCCTAGCAACTGCTAACGATCTCCAAGCGTTTATATTGCACAATATATGCTTAATAATGAGTCGTTTTTTTTTTTTTCATGTTCTATTTTTTTTTTTTTTTTTTTAACGAAAACCCAGATTTGTTTATGCGTTATTTTTACCGTCTCCGCTTTTGATTTTTTTTTTCCTTTAATTAAGTGCCGGCAGTGCAAACAATACCCTTTCCACTTGGATATCTATATTTACTGATTTTCACTTTGCACGCCGAAATTTCTTAGAAAGCGCCGCCTCGCCCGAAGAGTAAGCGGCACTTAATTATTCATATCTCGACCAATTTAAATTTTTGATATGGCGAAAGGACGCGAGAACAGCGGCTGTTTTCTGCGAATGAAGTCGGAGCGCGTACAAGTAATCTACAAATTGATTCGTGTTTTTCGGGCTTTTCGTTTGTTTTTCCTTTCAGACGCCCCCGGGGATTGAATAAATTAAATTTACACGTGAGAATATATATATGTATAGCTGAAATAAATATTTGGCACTTTTTCTTCCAAATTTGAAATCTAAACAATTTCCCGAAAAGCAAATCGATTCCTTCCATATTTATTCTGTGCATGCTTTACGTGCTTAATTAGCTTATTTCAACATTGTGTTATTTACTTCAATTATTTCTATATACATTGTATCAAAAATACCCTCACCAACACTATTTCATATTTGCGGTACTTCCTATTGTTTACACAGTTTTTCACCATGTGTTTTTATCACCATCAAAAGATTAAATGTTTTTTATTGCTCTCTGCTTATGCTAACAGTGCTGCATATTTTCAACGCATTTATAGTTGTCATTGTCAAATTGACTCTGACAATTAAAGGAAAACCTAAACAAAATCTTAACAACAACATACTGAATGTTCAAGGTTATCTATCAATGAGCTATTCATTATTAAAGTTGCGTTTAATTTTGTTCATTTTGGCATTCTACTACTGAGTGCCCCAGAGAGTTTTGCATTTTTCCTTGTAATTTTGCTCAACTGCATACACTACCGGTATTGTAGTTAGGACAACCAGTACATTAATATATATTCGTAGAAACAAAAATATAAACAAATAACAAGAAGAAATAAATCATGCTCGAAGGATCTTCTTTTAGCTTTCATTACGTCCCGGACCACTCGTAGCAGGCGCTCTGTTAATTTTGTCAGAGTTTCCTGGGAAATATTGTTCCATTCAGCTTGGAGAAGTCGCCACAGGTGCTCTTTCGAAGTTGGGCAGACTTTCCTTACTCGCATCTTCAACTTATCCCATAGTAATTCGATTGAGTTCAAATCCAGACTCTGTGGAGACCAGGGCATGATTTACAAAACAGCATCCTCTACTTGAGACGTGAGATAATCTTTGCAAATCCGTGCCGTGGGTTTGAGGTCTTTCATGCGCAAAGAAGTTCTCCCCAATCAACCGCAATCCTGATCTTACGGCAATTTATTCCAATATGCATCTATAATTTTCTTTACGCATAATTGATCCACCACCGTGTTTTACTGTGGAAACGACACAACAGCGCAACATTCACGCCTCTTACAAAAACATTGCGCTTCGACCCACACATTTCGAATTTCAACTCGTCAGTCCAAAGAACGTTTCTAAAATTTTCTGTAGTTCAATTTCCATGAGTTTCGGGCCATTGTAACGTTTTTGGCGGTTGCCACGACGAAGCAACAGTCTGCTTACCACAACGCGGCACCGATTTGCTCAACACTTTAACGTCGATCGAACGTTGTTCCGGTGTCTCGGTAGCGACAAATAGTGTAATGGACTGTAGATTTTGTCACTCTTAATTTTTCTGCTATCACACGCACAGAATGTCCCCTTCCCCGTGTAATGTTATAGTAGTCGATCTCTGTCATACACTTATCGGTTTTCCTTTCGCCATTTTCGCGCTTCAGCCCAAACACTTCAAACTTGGGCTCGTCAGTCCAAAGAACGTTTTTGAAATTTTCTGTAGTTCAATTTCCAAAGTTTCGGCCCACTGTAATCGTATTTGGCGGTTGCCACGACGGAGCAACGGTCTTCTTACCACAACGCGACGCTGATTTCTCTTGCTCAACACTTTAAGGCGTCGATCGAAGGTTGTTCCGGTGTTTTGGTAGCGACGAATAGTGTAATGGACTGTAGATTTTGTCACTCTTAATTTTTCTGCTATCACACGCACAGAATGTCCCCTTCCCCGTGTAATGTTATAGTAGTCGATCTCTGTCATACACTTATCGGTTTTCCTTTCGCCATTTTCGCGCTTCAGCCCAAACACTTCAAACTTGGGCTCGTCAGTCCAAAGAACGTTTTTGAAATTTTCTGTAGTTCAATTTCCAAAGTTTCGGTCCACTGTAATCGTATTTGGCGGTTCCCACGACGGAGCAACGGTCTGCTTACTACAACGCGACACCGATTTCTCTTGCTCAACACGTTAAGGTGTCGATCGCGGATTCTTCCGGTGTCTCGCTAGCGACGAATAGTGTAATGGACTGTAGATTTTGTCACTCCTAATTTTTCTGCTATCACACGCACAGAATGTTTCCTTCCCCGTGTAATGGTATAATAGTCGATCTCTTTCATACACTTATCGGCTTTCCTTTCGCCATTTCTTAAATACTATTTCACAAACATCGCACCGTATCGTAACTGGTTTATTAATAAAATAATTCACAAGTACGATATCAATTATTCCGTGCTATAACGGGAGACCTTTAGCAGACACCCACGTGAAATTTTACAACCTGTTCGACCCACCCCTTAATTGTAAACATGCTTGTCGGCGTTCCTTTAAATATCGTTTATAAAGGTTTTATTAGCTGCTATTAGGTTAAATTAAATTATCTCTTTAATAGGCTTATTCTAATGATGATTTCCGTCTTAAATACTTCGTTGTTATGCTTACTTTATTGTAGAAACTTTTACAATAATATTAAAAGTATTACATATTGAAAAGAATGGATTAAGCACACTAGTTGTCCTAACTTCAATGGCCGGTAATGCATACAGTGACCGCCATAAATATTGCAACATATGCGTTTTTTTTTTTTTTTTATTATTAAAAGATACTAACTTTATTTTGGCACACGTCACGTGACTATTAGTATGGCGGTAAATTTAAAAAAATATGCCATCCATCTGCAAAAAGTGAGGTTAGATGACATGATGTTCAGAAAAGCTATTCGTAAAAGTTACTTAGAATTGAATTTAGGCGCCATAACCAAAGTTTTGTAAACATGTTAAAAATAAATCACAATTTTTCAAAATATTGTCTAATTGAATTACATATTGCCATTACTTTCAATTTTAGCAGCTCAACTGTAGTAATCTTTCTAAAATTTATTCAAACAATTTTGTCAATTTTTGCATACTACAACAAGACACTGCAAAACTCTCACGTTTTTAGTGTGACAGCTTTGTAGTGTCTTATATCTAGTAGGTAGTCATAAATATAATTTTACATTTAGAAATATTACTGCAGTAGATGCTAGAAACAAAAAGAATGGAATAGTTGGAAAAATTGCGATTTTTATTTTTGTAAATATGTTTACAAAAATTTGCATATAGCCGCAGAATTGAATTTTTAGCAACCTTTTCAACTAACTTTTTTTTTTTTAGATAAAATAGCATCTAACTTCACTTTTTGCAGATTCATGCCATATTTTTTTAAATTTCCCGCCATACTAGCAGTCATGTGGCGTGAAATAAATTTTGGAGTTCACATGCGCGACCTATCCCCCATAGAAAATTTTAATAATGCAAAAAATTCCCGTATGTTGTAATATTTTATTTCTTTCTTGTCAATTATTTGAGGCGCAATTGTTTCTCTGCTTTTACCCTATATTTATTGAAATATTATCATCACGAACAGATAACTTTGTCGACATAGTATATTAATACAGGGTGCTACATGCAATTGATGTACACACTGTATAACAATGAAAAGTTTTTTTTATTATTTATTTCACTATTCGGATTGTTGCACACCTAAAACACATTAATTAATTATTTATTGCATTCAAGTATATTTGTGCATGTTATAACAATCACATAATATTACATTATTTGCATAATATATCATTATATCGAAAGTAAAATGATTGAGAGGGCCACCAAAGCGACGTTAACTCACCACTTAGATACATACTCGAGGTCACAGCCGAGGGGCTGAAAATAAAGAGGGATTAAGGGCTTACTATATTTAAACATTCAGTATATAAGGATAAGTATATTTTATTATTGAAATATTATCGTACGACTATTTTTGCACAGTACTGTAATATATATAAAATTCGTGCCGATTACAGTGTTGTTGCCCAAAACGAATTTTTCTATCGCGTGAATATTTATATATTTTTTATGGTGCAGTACTAAGAGCAAGAGCAGAATTTTACGAAGGATCCAATATATTATTGGCAGTGTGAACATATAATTAAGTATTGGATAACATTGCTTGGTTACAGATGACTGCTCTAGGAAAAAGTCCATTGGCTAGCCTGGCCGCTTTAGGTCTAGGTGGACTGGCACCTACCAATACAGGCGGATTAAATCCTGCAGGTACGGAAAATTTGCTTCTCAATCAGAGTGTTGTGTGAAGGAATTGTAAAGAGATGCAACCGTACAGCCACTTGTGAAATCCAATAGGGATCCGACATGTAGATGGCGTTATAAGCTTGCGGGGTCTGAGATTCTCGGATCCTACGTCAATCTCACTGGGGTTTGCGGAGTGATAACATCAGTTATATTCATTATACATTACCAGAAAGATGACTTGTTTAAAAAGCAATATAAGCTTTCTTAAATTTTCCATGAAAGATGATGACAGAGCAAAAGATTGGATAAGAAATTGTTGATTTAAAAAATAAATTAGTTTGTGAGCGATATTTTTTGCTAGTAGATGATATATATACATAGGACCATGTAAATTCCTAAAAACAAGTCCTATCTTGTGATAATAATAATAATGCAAACTTTATTTCCAAGACAAGGTATGAAATGCGTCACAAAAACTCCAATGTGACGAGACATAGAAAACAAAATTATTGAATTAACAAAAAAATTCTGTGTCTGTATAGAAACATTTAGTATGCAGCCAAGATTGAACTGTTTGTTTAATTTTTTGGAAGTAAAAGTTTTCCAATTGTTAGGCAGATGGTTATAAATTTGAATTCCTAAGGCATCTATACTTTCAGCTGTTGATTTCAGATGATGCCTAGCAGAATGAATTCGCGGATTTCTGAATTTAAATTTATGTTCGTTATTGTTTTTGTTAATAAAAGTGCTTCTGTGTTTATGTACATAGCAGCTACTTTCCAATATATACAGATCGAGTAAATAAAATATTTTTTGCTAAAAACGCTCTGTATATTATTTTTAAGAATGATGCGTTATCTTTTTTTGCATTGTTTGGTTTCCATACCTGAGATATTTTGCGCTGCATTCAATGCTGTAGTAAAAAATACTATGTTCCATTTGAAAGAAAAAAATTGTTAGCTTAAAGGTATCCATATTGGAGGCACGTTTTTGAACACCCTGTGTATGATTCAGTGATTATTGCTATAACGCCTTACAACTACGTCCTTGTTTACATCGACTTTAGTAGAACCCTTAAATATCTGCTATCTCATGAAATATTTGATTTTATTTGAAAGAGTGCAAATGTCAAAAAATCAACGAAAATGAAAATATCTCAAAAACGGTCGAGTTTAGGGATATAAACTAGTTGCAAATAACTCGTCAAATTTATTAGACCGATAAAAATTATACCATTCCATTTAAAATAAGAAAGTTGATATCAACACCCTGTATACCGAAAGTGCTATAAAGTTGAAAACATTTTCTTTAAATAGGTCACAGTAGGCCACGTCTACACTGCAAGTTTCAAAATCAAATTTCTACTAGAAGTTCAAAAAAAATCGAATGTCAGTTCGGTGGGACACCTGTATATATAATTCACAAAGTGTTAATATTTTCAAGGAAATGATATAAGACCTACATGACGTCAATTGAGTAACACCGGTTAGACATCTAACCGGCGCTTTTGGTTTAAGAAATACCTTTTTTTGCAGAGGCACCTGATCCCCAAAGTAGAAGTCCGTAGAGTAGGTGAACATGAAATTCAAGTGATCTAAGTTTGAAAATAGATTTAAACAAGTTAGCGTAAAGAAACTGTTTTATCTATCGCACCAATACGACTAAACCATGCTGACCAAATTTAAATTTCCCACCATTAGCGAATTTCAACGTAAAAATATTAGGAGGAGGGGAGTCAAGATAAAGTAGAGAGCACTCAGTCGGTACAAAATGGACATTCCAAAGTTTTAGCAGGTAGAGTTAGAAAAAAACTGTTTTTTCCAAAAATGAAAATAATCCGAAGTTCGTCACAGTTATCCGCCGTTACATTTTGCCAGAAAACTGGGGTATAAAAGTAGTGATGCATAAAAAAAGCGTATATATTGTACGATTTCTCCCATTTAGTTGCATTTCGTTACAATTCCTTTACTCAACGTTTACACACAAAAACTAACAAAAGCCTATTTTTCGGTCATACAAATTTTACCGCATTCACGAAAAAAATTTTTTTTTTTTGAATTCAGCACGAATACGCTAATCAGTTTAGGCTTATTATATCCAATATCATTCTCTAACCTCCTAACATGCATAGCGCTGGCAGCTCTAGCAGGGTCACAATTGAGAACGTCGAACACGAGAAACCAACAGAACTCCAACCAGCAGACACACGAGATGACGGTTCCCAACGAACTGATCGGCTGCATCATCGGCAAAGGGGGCACCAAGATCGCCGAAATCCGCCAAATCTCCGGCGCCATGATAAGAATCTCCAATTGCGACGACAGAGAGAGCGGCGTCACGGACAGGACCATCACGATATCCGGAAACCCGGACTCCGTGGCCCTGGCCCAGTATCTCATCAACATGAGGTAGGTGGTGATATTTTTTTCGTTGCGGTTTTCGTTTAATTTAATTTTATTTTTTTGATTTTCGAATTGAAAGAATTACGGTTTATATCAAGTTTTATTATATATAGTTTGTTTTAATCGAAATTTTATTTAAATCCAAAATGGCACCCTTACGACCAAAGGGGCGCTCCATAATCCAGGCCTGCTTCTCTTAATAATACTGTGATTCCCCCAGAAATGAATATTACTAAAAAAAAAAAATAAACAAGTAAAGAAAAGGTGCTTGGTGTAACGAAAAGATATGATAAGGTTTCTTGAAATATAGACATTTATTTACGAACCTTATCTCATCGTTGATAAAAGCCGCAAGGCGGTGTTTTAGGACCAATATTCTCAACCCCTTTTTTATTTATCGTACTTCTGAACGATTTTTTCCCAAACTTTCTTTAGGAAACCTTACCATATCATCCCCACGACTGTATACAACATAAATTTTGCTTACCAACACCATTTCCGTCAAGATCAACGCACAACACACCGCTTTTTTTGACCACTGCGTTACTTAACTTACCTCTTGTGTATAGTGTTCCAGCACTTCCACCCGACGTGTGTTTTTTTTGGGTTTTCTTACTTTTTTTTTTTCACGATCACGTACGCCTTTTTCAACATTTCCGATACTAATAACTAAACTGTTCTGTAAAAATGTAATGTTACAAGAAAATAATAAGTTTAGTACGATCACGATTAGAAATAACTCACCATTGCTTTTATCGTGCGCTTTTATCCCTTAGGAAAAGTTGTGAAAATTGTTAACGCAAACTGCCTTTTTTAAAAATTTATCATTTTTTTTTGTCTTCATTTAGAATGTGGTGTGTTTTTTTGTATGTGGTTGTACTATTATGAAATTAAGATAACTATTATAAAGAGATTTTTGTATTTATTTTAAATGTACTATTTAAGTAGTGGTACAAATACGACAAAATATAAATGGGGAAAGTGTATAAAAAGGAAATCCTACCAAACCAAAAACACTACCGTTTTTTCCAAACACTATTTATCTGTTGTTATATGGATACTTTGGATTGCCAATATCCGGTAACTAATTCCAAAACCAGTTTATCCATTTATCTATTTTACTATTTCATATTCCTCTTACATGCGCTTTTGATCTATTACCTACTTATGGAGAAATTACGTTTTAAAATACATCTCTTTAAGTAGGTTTACTATATCCGATCAAATTTATTGGTGCTGTAATAAAAAAGATTGTATAAAGAAATTTAAACACATTTTTAACATATCGGATTGACACCGTCGATATCTTTAAATAGGGACGCAATATTAATATCGCCGCTTGTATTGAACGACAACTTATTAATAACTACTGAGAATTTTTATACGAAATACGGAAAACATTACTTCCAGTAAACAAAATTCAAATTTTCCTCAATTATTTTTAAGTTACTTACGATTTTGTATTACATTAATAGTTATTTGAATATGCCTCTAAGTTGAAGTTACTGAATTTATTTGCGGAAAATTTCGATTTTGTTTGCTGGCTCTCTTTTCCTGTGTAAAGTTTGTGCACCTGTACACCAACGGTATTTGTACCGTACTGTACAAAAGTACATCACTTCGATTTAAATTTTTTGTGTACATGAACATGATATATGTTAGTGTGCGTAGAAAATATTCGAATTTTTCTAACGCTCGTAGAATAGAATTAGCAAATTAGTATACCTGCCTATTGAGAACGAAACATAAGGTTTTTTTTTTGTTACTAGAATTCGTCTTTTTATTCGAATTTTATTTAAAAATGTATGTGCATTAAACGTAGCGTAGTTTAATGCACATAAATGTTCTGTATTCGTGTACACAAGTGGTTCAAGGCTATAGTCTGGTTCACGTTGAGAAGAAAGTATTACTCCTATGAAGATAGTACCCTACGCTGCCAAATCTATTTAAAAACTTAATTTTCCTTATGTTGTCGCTCTGAACAACTTGACGATTTTTATGTTGGCGCGTAATAAATGTCAATTCTGTGAGTTTTGTTTGTATTTATTGCTTATGTCCCATTAGTATGAAAATCGATAAGTTAATATTGATGGTATTATTATTTATTCCACATCAATATATACAACACAAATAAGGTGTTCTGTTTCCTATTCTTGTGTTTTATTTTATAAATTAAAAATTTATATTATATTTGCAAAGGTGTGAGATCGATATTAAATTAGTAATAAACTCTTTGGATTCATCGTCCCAATTTCCACATGAGTTTTTCGACAAAAATGGATAAACTTAAAACCACACCGTGCTAAATATTATATAATTTTCATACCTTTAGTAACATGTTTAACGAAATTTTGCCAGTAAGCAATAGAAACAGTATCGTTATCCTTGCTGGATAAGTAGAAGCATATCTTAGCACTCAGAACAAAGCCATTTTAGTTACCAGCATCAGCTAATGCATAGCCTTTTTATATTCTTAGAGACCAATATACAATACTTAAATCTTGCAAAAAATGATCATCTAGATGTACTTATTGTGCAATCAGTCCACACTTCTGTTACGAAGTGTTATTTACCAAAGATTTATCAGTGAAAATAATGTTTTTTTCCTTCGCTGTGATATCTTTTAATAGTACTTTAATAATCTTTACGCCGTCTTATATAATACTATCAACATCTATCGACATTTCTTTCAAATATAAAACCAATGTCTATTAAGAAAATGTAAAGCATACTTCTCGAAAAATTAGGTAAATCTTCGCGGTTTAATGCAGCTACTGTGATATACATCGCAGGTGGAATATTTCTTAGAAAAAAGCTATGAACTTTACATTCTCTTCTAGTGTTTGGATGTGTATACTTGCAAACGGTTCTTGCAGATACCGCCCTTTCACCTTCGCTTGTAAGATTTCAAACACCAATTCACCTATTTGTTATATACAGTGAGGTCGTAAATGGTCCCCCTGATAACTTTTGAATGGTATGAGATAGAGCAATGAAACAAAAACCAAGCGAAATTAGAGATAATTTGTGGTTTTTTGCCTATAGAGATACGCACATGGCCTCTGATGTAAAATAGAGGGCGTAGCTATCTTTAAAATTTTAAATAGGAAGTAATTTCATTTAGAAGCTCATTTGGAAGAGATTTCTATTACTTTTATGGCAATGCAAACAGTTTTACGATTTTCGAAATTTTTACCAACTTATCCAAGATTAATAATTGGAGTACTTACGTTACTTTTTCTATAGCCCTCGTATTCGCTTTTTGGATATAGTGTACAGAAACCTGTAATTACAGTAATCTGTAACATAGACACCCACACACATGACACATACACTGACAGATAAGACACTTTTGCTAAATTTTGCAAAAACGTCATATTGTAAAATGTCATATTTTACAGCAATCACTTTCTAAGTCACATAAAACCACAATATTTATACGAGGGCTATAGAAAAAGTAACGTAAGTACTCCAATTATTAATCTTGGATAAGTTGGTAAAAATTTCGAAAATCGTAAACTGTTGCATTGCCATAAAAGTAATAGAAATCTCTTCTCAATGAGCTTCTAAATGAAATTACTTCCTATTTAAAAATTTTAAAGATAGCTACGCCCTCTTTTTACATCAGAGGCATGTGCGTATCTCTATAGGCAAAAAACCACAAATTATCTCTAATTTCGCTTGGTTTTTGTTTCATTGCTCTATCTCATACCATTCAAAAGTTATCGGGGGGGGGGGGGGGGGGGGTACCATTTACGACCTCACTGTATAATTATAACAGCTGTTTTATTTGTGCTTACGTTAGACAACACAAATAATAGCGATAGTGGTTTTTATAAATCCAGAGTTATTTAAAATTAATAGGTAATATTAGGGGGACAAAATTGGGATAAATGCAAATGACACAGAGAAATAATTGAAATCGACTAATGACAAGAACAGCGAATGATGCCAACTGCCAACATTATCATTACCGACAGCCACCAAATAAATCTGGCACAATCCCCATCTTAGAGAGAGATAGAAACATATGGTTAGGTATAAAATAAGAAAGGATGCATATAGTCCATAAGAATGATACTTCTTTTAAAACTTGAACTAGATTATAGATAAAGTTATATAGCTCTCTTTCGTTCTCGGCATATTTTAATATACGGAATAACGTTTGTGGACACGTGCAAGAACTTTATAAAGCGCAGAAATAATTCGTGTTCTTCTTACGTACGGTAAGGTAAATTTACGTCTCTATTTAAAGGTGTTTCAGTTCCACTCCAGTATTTGACGACTAAATACGCTTTAATTTTGACGCTTTCATGATAAGAAAATCAGAATTTGTTTTTCTAATACGGGTTAATTTAAAAAGGTAAATTGTGTAAAAAAATAAAGAAAATTTAATAACATAATAGAAGAGCATTAATTAAAAAATCTTGAAAAAAACGTTGGTAATAAACATACTTTGAGTTTATACAATCTCTGTTTTGGAAACAGCACAAATAAATTTATCTACACTTCTAAATCTTTCCCTTCTCAACTAAACATTTCAAATAGTTGAAAACGCAAGCAACTTATGCTATTTCTTAAATTATAATGCCTCGTGACGGTTGTACACACGATGATCGTTTTATTTTCTAATTTCTAAAAGTAAAAGTTGCTTTTAACTGATGAAGCGAAGCAATGGGTTCTTCTTCGACACGAAATCTTTGGAGATCGGAGTGAATCGATTGTTTCCTTCCTTTTTTTTACTGTTTTATTTACCCCGTTACAAACTTCCCTCTATTCACAAGACACAAATTCGTGACTATAAACGAACTCATGAGCACACAAATTACAATCCTGGTTTCTATGTGTTTTCCTATAGTGTTGAACTGCAGAAAGCTAACCTTGAGGCCCAAAACTCCCCAAGCACTGGCGGTACCGGCCAGTCCTCAACAGCCTCTCCCCTGGCAAGTGCCATCCCATTAGCCCAGCTGCTGGCCAAGCCCGGGGCCCTCAACGCGTTGACCAGTTTGAGCGCGTTAGGGGGTCTAACGGAGCTTCTGGGCGCACAATCCGGGACACCTCCTGTCCAGACCACGGGTGTCCACCGAACCCACAAGAACTACACACCCAGACTGCGCTCCCCAGGGGGCAGTGGCGGTCCAACCGAAGGCTCCAAACTCAAGAATGAACGCAACAAATTTAATCCTTACTAGAATTCGGTTTACCGGCGTAGCGACAGTAGTAGTTATAATAATTATGATAACAATAGCAGAAACAAAGCTAGCAAGTCGGAAAGGCATAGACGGCATCATTGAGTTGCGTGTTATTTTGCGATCATAATGACGATGATAATAATAATAGGAGTAGGGCGTTTTTTAAGGACAAAAGAAAACATCTTGATGCAGCGGAATTTTAAATTTAAATAACATTTTTGAATATACAGACGTGTAAAAAGTTAATGCAAATCATGCAAAAATCATTGAAATCTTAAGCCAAAAATTAAAAAAAAATTGACATTTTTATATGTCTCACATATATTTTTTTATTATTATTAAGAGTACCATGAACAATTTCTTTCTTTTCTTATAAACTTTTTAACAATGTAGCTTTATTTTATTTTAACTCATCTTGACGTTTAGTTAAGAAATATCCCACCAATCTTTTTTTTTAATGACAGGGCGAATAGAATTATTTTGCAGTGCTGCCATGTATAATCGTTTTTTTACTAATCCTTTTTTTTTTAATGTAGCTTTAGTTTATTTGGACTTCATAACATTTAGTTGTGAAATAATAAATACAACGTAAATATGTAACAAAGTTACATAATACAAAACTTCGGAATTGAATCTCGCTATAAGAATATTTTTTATTTTTTCATCGAGTCATTTGCATTACTGACGATTGTACAAAATGTAGTTATTTTATATTTTAAACGAATAGTGTATTTGAAAAAAAATAAATGTGAGACAATAAATGTTAATTTCAAATAATTAGGAAGGTATTTTAACCACACTTTTTTTAATATATATATATATATATATATATATATATATAAACAATAAAAAAATACACTGGCTTTTTTTATACAAAAGCACCGGTGTATTAATAATAATAATCATGGTAACAATAAATTAAAAATAAACTAAACAGAAATAAAAATACATATATTAATAATATTGTAGGTTTTTAGTTTTTACTAATTTAGATGTACAAAACATACTTATATATTACATAAAATGCGTAGGTACAAGAATATCTAGGTTTATATTGTGCGTGTGATTTATGGGATTAAAACTATATACATACAAATAATAAAAAATTAAGATAAAAAGAAATATATAATTAATATGATTATTAAAATGATGATTGAGAATAGGATAATTGTGTATTCTCTTTATTTATTTTATACATTATTTGGTAAAATCGTTTTTCTTTTCTTTTTTTAATCTGTTATTTTGTGTTAGGTCAAAGAAATAACATACTATTTTTTTCCAATTTATGTTCTTTTTTTTATTATTCTTTACACCGATATAAATCAAAACTTTAAATGAGAAAAAATACAGTAATTTATTATGTTTAACATTATGAAATGATTTTTAAAGTTAATTGAATTTAAATGAACGAAATTAAGATTAGGCAAGAAATTAGCTTTAAATACATCCCATTGATAATTTTATACGAAAACCGAAATCAATACAAAATGATGAGACGTTTCATGTAGAATTATGCAGAATTTTTGGGAAGGGATCAATCTAAACTCCTTACTTCCCCAACCTTTTAGGAATAAATTCGTTTCTTTTTAGTTGAACTATTGTGTTGTGCCATATTGAGATTGTTCTAGATGTGGGCATCGATACAGGAATTAAGCAGCTATATTAGCTAGGGGTAGGTCAGTATAACGAGCTTTTTTTGTACTGATTTATTGTTAAAAGCACCGACGTACGTAATTTCTTGTAAAACGAATGCTTCATCGCACACTACCCGATCTGGTGCAGCCAATTGTTCAGCTAAAAAGTACAAATCAAATGATCGATTAAGGGACAAATTTCTTGTCAATGTGGTGTCAAAAAAAGTAGATCAGACAGCTTATGAACATATCAACATAAATGGAAATTATTCCAAAATTTATTTTTCACAAACAGCACGAAGATTTTACATTCTTTAATTTTTTTTTCATTATTTCGATTGGCCAAGATTTCATTTTAATAACATCAATAAAAGATAATTTTTGCTTTCCATGCATTGTTCTAGATGTTATTATTATATTGTTTCATGTAAATCGTGAGAAAATTTGACATAAAAAAATAAAGATAAAATAGTATATAGTATAAAATGTAATATAAAATGTTAGGACCATATTTTCCATATTATATATTTCATAGTAACGATATATAATATTAATACATACTTAGCTTATTATTATTATATTATTATTGTGCTCAAAAAGTTTGGATCTAGATGTATAATATCCTGTTTGGAACCAATACAATAATACATATATGTAGAGTAAAATACTTTTGTTTTAATTTTCGGATAGAAAAATAATGAATGGGAAAAATCTCTATCGGATATATAAAAAAAAACGTAGTCTTTTTTTTTTCTTTTACGAAGTATGAAAGTTGGTAACATTGGTTGTGTGGTACGTGTCTCCTAAGCCTGCTAACAGCCCAGTGCCCTCTATCATCAAACAATCCAGGCGAGAAGAATCAATCTCTAATCCCGGTAAGCTTTGACCATCCACTACAAATTTCCTTTACCACGAAAAGCCCCCTGATTATTTTAAGGGACGGTCCATTTTAATAACTCATTCTTTTTTTTTTGTTTTTCTTAATTACTATTAATCAATTAATGAATTATTAATCAAATGGGAGATAAAATCTCTTCAACATTTCCGTAGTGTATAGGTGTCTAAGGTTATTGTCATTTTTTTTTATTTCTATCGATTGTTACACCTGCTATTATTCTGTTTAAATGTGGTAATGTATTTAATTATATAAAAAAAAAAAACGAAAATGACAGTTACGTTAGGCAATTTTCTAGGCTGAATTTAACCATAGCTAAGTAAGATTCAAATTTGTTTTTAGTTTCTTTTTTTTTTTGTTTCTATCTCTCTTAATCTTACTTAAAAGAACAAGAAAATATAGAAATGGCATTTGATACTAACTACAATTAACTATTCACAAAAAAAAGAGTAAATTTACAAAGTAGTGACGGGCTAATCGAATGAAAAAAGCGTTCGAAAACACTAAACGAACGATTCGAGTGATAAATTCGTTCGATAATTTCGAATGAATATTCATTCCCTCACCTTATCAAGATGCGAAATTGTTTCCAGAATCGAATTTATGAAGCAAGATAATGAAATGGAAACATACCATCTGTAAAAAATTAAATGCGAATTGGAGCTCCACAAATCTTCGATTATTTATGCAACCAACACTACAAGCACTGCGCACCGAGCGATACATAATTCGGAATTGTTTGCAAATAATGTTTAATTGCTATTTCAGTGCGCTGTAGCTTCGATTGCATTAATAATCAAACAACTATTCCTAATAATCAAAAATTTGTGGCGCTGAGAATCGCATTTAATTTACTAAAGTTGGTACATTGCATACCGTACATTAGTGTTGCGATGAACGTAGTTTCATTCGCCTGTATAACTATGAGTAAATATTGCAGTGCGAAGCTACATAACGAATGAAATGAAGGCTCGAGGTTCCTCTCACGATATGAATTAATATATTTCGTGAAAGGCAGAAGCGGATTTTTTTAATTTACCGCCATACTAGTGGTCACGTGACGTATGTCAAAATATTTTGGGGTTCCTAGACATGCCAAAGTATCCCTCCAAAAAAAAATTGGAATATTTTAATAATAGAAAAAAAAAACACTGGTCACTGTATATGTACCATCGAAGACAAAAGTCTTGACTCAAAATTAAAGAGAGATATTGAAATACCGAAGAAACTCCAATGATTCTATCTCTATTTCTGTCAAACTTGTGTTAAGACCTTTGTCTTTGATAGTATATACTTATATGTACTATTGCGATTGTTTTTTTGCCTTGGTTAAAGAGAAAGAACTCAATTTATTTTGGTGATTATAGAATGTGCATTCGTGTTATCAAATTGCTTTTTTTTTTTTTTCATTCGATTGGCATGTTCTAATGAAAACATTTAAATGCCATTTCTAATCTAGGTAAAATGTGTAACGGAACTTTATTTTCTAAATGTTGTTTTATCAGTATTGTATTCAAATTTAAAGAAATACTGAGGTTTTGTTACACATTATTTATTACTCAAACATAGTTAATTTAGAGCTACTTCAACTAATATCGATTTGTTTGTTAATAAAACAGGATATCCATGGAAACAGCTGGTTTGCCCATGCCGGGCTACCATTACATCGCGCCCAATCACATTGTCAAGACTCCAATCCATTAACTGAACAATTGGCAATGGCACTACCAGGAGTGCCAATTGCCGGTAATCGAAAGCACTGCGCCCGCAGGTACACCGACTGCTACCCCACTTTTTTGGTATTACAGGTAATGATGTGTTTCCCCTCGCTAAACAGTTCTTAACCGCCAAAGAAAATCGTGCAACTGCACGCTACGCAAATTGGAAAAAGGGGAAGTACCGATTTTGTGGAAAAAAAAAATCGACAATATCAAGTTGGCTATTGGAATTTTCGCATCGCGTCATTGTTGTAATATTGTCAAAATGAAAAATATATATATGATTTTAGGTATTCAGGCGATTTATACATCGCTCAGATACGCGAAAAATTGAAGCAAATGAAAAAAAGAGGATTTACAAAATCGCGTCATTATTGAATATTAACGATAATAATTATAAAAAACAAAAAAAAATAAACATTGGTAATGGGGAACAAGCCAAAATATCTGTTATTTTTAATTTTTTATAATATACATATTTATATATATTTAGATACAATCTGAAAGTTGATATGTTTGTAAATTAGTGATGATGTTTCTAGAAGTAAATTTATTATTTGTTTCTTGTCGGATTAATGTTGGTGTCACGTATATATCCGATATAAAAAATAAATCTTTCTCACTACCGGTCAACATCTGTGATGCATAACGGAAGACTGTCATCTAGGCATTTGTTTCTAAATACCAGTACCAAAAAGATATTAAATATCCCCATCTAGATGCCAAACACCAACGTTAATCCCAGTAGCGTAGAGAGAATCAATATCATATTAGATAGGTATTAAAATGGACTGTTATAAGTACATGCATAGTCAGTACAATTTTGAATTGAATGATCAGTGATCATGCTTTTTTTAAAAGTATTTTTAGGCATAGTGCAATATTATTATTATTAGTATAATTACATTTAGTATTTTATATTCAATAGCTTTACTATAATTATTTTCTATTAATTTGTTTTTGTTGAGAGGTTACGAGTGATTTGGGCAAAAGTATTACTGTCAATTGGATTCTGAATAGAAGCAATTAAATTAAACATTAAAACTAGCAAAAAATTAAAAAGTACACAACAAAATTTGATTAAAATAACATCGTTTGCATTTTAAGATTTTTGCTGCCATTCTATAGAAATTTTGCATTTATAAAATTATTAAACCGTACTTCTTGCAATCAATTTTTAATGCAATTGCTTGTAATCAGTCATCCATTTGTGCAAATAATATAAAACTGAAACAATTCTTTTATTTATTTATTTATTTATTTGATTATATGTAATATACACATAATATTTAATATACAAGCCGATGCAATTTATATATCTAAATGAAGAAAAGAGAAAATTTGAATTGTTATCCCTAGCTTGTATACGTGCATTATTAGGCTGTGTTCGTTAATTTTTTTTTATCATTCAATTCCTGCGTAGCTTCCAAAATAAATAAGAGAAATCAAATTTGATGAAATATTAAAATCGATTAAAATGCTAGGATCATTAAAGCAACGTATGTGCCAAATTTATTATTATAAATATCGAGGTGACGATAAGCTCATAATTACCTTGAAATGAATAAAACGGAATAATTGCTCATTTCACTTCACATAAATGAATATATTATGTTATCGATATGCTTTTTATAATGCATTCGTTTTTATTTCATTTAATTTTCATAGTCATTTGTAATCATATCGAAACGGTATCCATTAGGGGTATTGTTTTATTGTTGTACTGATGATATAAAAAGCAGTATAATAACGTAAGTATTTTGTGGTTAGTGTTAGCTAACTGTGATCACATTAAAAAAAATGGAAAGAATTAATCAAGCAAAGAATTTTATTATTACTATTATAAAACAATGCACTGTCGTATTACACATTAATATTGATATGATAGACATTTAAATGATAATATTTTAGTAAATAAGTAGTGTTATATGCTGCGTATAAACATAATATTATATGGTAATACACGATACTAGTTATGTTGTTAATCTTAGTTATTATATTACCGTTTTTTTTTTTTTCGTTTTTTCTATTACTAGTCAAATTTATATACATATATTGTATTATTATTATATTCTATTATTCGCGGGGATGCAAATTAATGCATCTATTACGACTTTATCGGATTTTTTTTATACATATATAATAATTTTTTTTATTATCATTATTCGTTAAATGTACTTAGAATTTGATATCACCTTATTTTTCCTTATTGCATGGAGATTTAAGGTACACTCGAATAACATATCGCCCTCAAATATACTATCTTAAAACCATAAGATACACAATTAATTTCACGTAATTATTAAAATATTTTAGGGAACTCTTATCAAATTCTAAGTACGCAATTTGCATGTACATACGTTTATTGTTAAATATCAAATGATTTAATGAAACAATTTGTGTATAAAACAATTATGCGCTTTCTTCTTACGTTGTATAACGGCGTTTTGAAAGGCTTTAAAAAGATAAAAGGATTATTAATTTGTATTAGTACCATTAGTAACAATACGTATCGAAAGTACATATTAATTTATTTTCTAAGATTTCTAAGCACTAGCTCGTTAACGATAGAGTAAATTTACTCATGTGTATCTTCTAGTCTATATTTATATATATTTACTGTTTATTCGATACACAAAAGCATAATATTTATTATATACTTATATATAAACATAATTATATGGAAAAAAAAGATTAATAATTCCGTACTACTAATGCAGTGTCACTTTATGAATTAGTGAAACGAAACAAAATGAAAAATACCTTTGACTATAAGTGGGGACAATCTGTTTAAATAATACATACATAAAACTCCCTTTTGTTCGTATTATCGATTATGAAAATCGGTGTGTTCTTAAATAAATCTATATAATCTACAACCCATTATTATAATTGTCGATATATATATTTAATTGTTTATACAGCAAACGTACACACAAAATAAGAACCAACTTCATACCGCATTAAAAGATAATAACGAAATATTGAAAAACAGAAAACTTGCAATGACAAATATGCATATAATGATATGACGTGCCAAAAAAAAAAAAAACTAATAAATTGTCAAAACACCCAATAAAATATACCCGTTTGAAGAGACTTGTATTATATAACTTCTATCATTATTATAAATGAATGTGTTTCCGAAAGCTCTCAATGTCACCTTTTCCAAAATATATATATTTACGCAGTGCGAGTTCTTTAATACGAAACAAAAACTATGCGACAAGTAAAATATTTAAGACAAAGTACAAATGAGTCATGACTTTTTTTCTTTATCGATGTACAAAATAAAATCATCCCCATAAAGATATACTTCATTCGAATTAAAAACCCAAACTTGCATGCTTAATATATCGTATATAAATAATAATCATTATATGTATGTATATTGAAACCATCTTTTTTGAAAATAATAATAATGAAAAAGACAAAGTACAAATTTCGATTAAAGAATTCCGACACTGTTTGTTTTGTATGTTGAGGTGCAATGGTACACCTCAAGAACATGATAAGAGATCATTTGTCGACAGACTTAATTGTGTAATTATTAAATACGCTTTCTTTGGGTAGGTGAATTTATATACAATGTGTTTGGAGGGGCTTCAAGTTGCCCCCGAACATATAGTTTGGTGTAGTGAGTAGCAGGGGCCTTAATGTCGGCTATCTCATAGTTGTCGTGTTGTGCAGGCAATCAACGGTTAGCTTGTGTTTAGTAAATTACGCTCACGGGTGCTTCATGTATCCAAATTATATGAATAAAGAAGAAAAAGGAAAGAATCAATAATTTTAATGATAATATAAATTATAGAACTTTAACCTCTACTTATGTTTGAACTGTTGAAGATTTAACGGAAAGGGATTGTGAGTCATCTGACACTAATTAACAAAGTTTAACATCTATATAAATATATGTATTCCCAATCTATTTTGGTAAATTCACAATATACATACATTCCAACCATCAAAATTATACGGCATTTCTATTTTATTGAAATTTAATGACGCACAGTCAACTTTTATAAGATTGTATGAGTCCTATAGGACCCTCACGACTCACACTAGTACTTTAAGCTCAACAATTCAAATTGCAATTCTCAAGAACACAGTGTGAGTCCTAAACTTCACTTCCTTAGTTCAACCATAAGATAGATGGTTTAAATTAGAGATTATATGCATTATAAAAATAATTAAAACAACAAAAAAAAATTAGAAATATATATATTTTCAATTTTGTAAAATATAAAATAAAACAAACTAAATGATTGCTGTGACTGATTTTTAAAAAAAAATAATTGAAGAAAAATACATTGTTACGAGTGTCTATTAAAATAGAATTTCTTTCTCGCTTGAAATGTTTACCGAGCCGGGGTTTGAATATTTAACACCCCGACTGCCACATGCACAACCCTGAATACCCGTTAAAGTATGTATGAACCCAAATAACATAAAACAGCTCAGATATTTTATCCCGTAAAGTGAGGAGAGCAGGAACAGGTAAAAAAAAAATGGTTTGACAGAATTAATTTTACGAGTGGAATGTCGTTTTTAATATAGCCTTCTATGAAACAGGGTCATATAATAATAAATTAAGAGAAATGTATTTGAAAATAAGTAGTAAATGAGGTTTAATATTATAACAGAAAAAAAATCGATTTTAAAAAACCGAAATGTCGCATTTTGGAGACATTTTCGTAAAGATCAGTATTCGTTCTTGTGAGATATTGTTTTATTAGTGATTTTTATGATGCCAAATCCTTAGCGTTCTGTTTTTTCACGTGAAAGAAGAAAATACTCCGTTGCCAAATTAAATAGATTGCTCGGTTATTATAAACATCCGAGTACACTTTTCGTATTTAATTTTAACAGGTGGAAATGTATTTTTGAAATAAGTAAAATCGCTCTTACTCTATCTATCAAACAATATACTTCCACGTAACATTTATTCCACCTTTACTGTGCGAAGCTGTGATGGGATTATAATAAGTGAAACTATTCATCAAGCTTATGAAGAGTGATTGTTCAGGATTGTATCGACGGCTAAGAGTTTTGTGTGAAAATTCTATACTTGTCGGTTTACAATCTTGCATATCACAAAAAAAATGATACTTATAATAGTATAATTACACACTCAGTATATGAATAAAAATTATTTTTTCATTGGCAACTAATTCAGGGTATAGTAAACATTAAATAATTAATTGTTTATTAGATGGAATTAAATACGTTCATTTTTTTTTAAATCAAGAACAGAAAATAAATAACGGAACAGAAAAACTGTGTGAGAAAAAGTCACATTCGCTGTAGTAATGTTACATATAAATTGTGGGCATTTCCAGGTCAAACCTGGAAGTATCTACAGTGTCTTTATGTATTATAAGGTGATTAAACAAAAGAAAATATACTGAATATTATTATTATGATCGCTATTATTAATTATTATTGTATAGGTTTATATTGTAATGAAATAATATCTAAATGTATTGCTAAATATTCTAGAGCTTTTCGCTTCACCAATCACAACACGACTTATCAATTACATTTGCATATATATAGCAGATAAATTTGCTGTTACTCATTATTTTTTTGTTTTCGTATTAATAAAATCTAGAAGAAACGAAACAAAAAAAGATTGAGGAAAAGTGACGATCAATCCAATATCAATATATATCACACACTTTTAAACCATATCCACTTTAAACATATCCTCCACCTTTTTGAATAGCTCTAAATTTTAATATTCACTTCTCAAATGTTGTATTTATAGATGTACCTTTTCATAAGCCACTTATTGTGTTTAAATATTGTTCCATGTTTTTGCTCAATTTATATGTTATTCCAATAATCAATAAAAAAATATATCTACATCAATTTAACAATTTGGAAGCAATCAATATAAAATTAGCTGCAATATACAAAATACATGGGTAACAGCTCACATATTGGTAATAATATATTATGTAACTAATAATTTATGTAATTATTATAATACAATACTGATGTAGTTTTTAATGATATGGCAATAAAAAATAATATATTGATGATATGTATTGAAAATATTAAAAAAAAAAAGAAAAAAGACAATTTTAGATATTGCACATCTTATAAACGTTTTTTCCATTATGCAAGATGTTTAGTATATACATATTTAGGTAAGATGTTTTATGTTTGAAATCTTTTTTGGTTAATAAAGTGTGAATATTAAAAAAGTAATGTCTATTTATTCCCTATTCATCAACTAATTACTGTTTGATTAAATGCCCAAAAATCACAGAAAAAAAAATGAATAAGAAAAGAGAGTCACTTGCTGTTTTCAGTAAGTCCCATGCGCAACTTAGCGATACTTCCAGCAATTTACAGAGAGGACACCACCGCATAATTGTTACAACGTTGATTTTAACCAAAACCTGCTAACTATTAATGTAGTACAACTCATGATACAAGAAAATAAGGTATGCTGATCTGAAAACCAAAACTCGTCTTTTTCGCGCATTGGCCCTCAGATACGTCATCACTCGGCTGTCGCCATTGTTGTTGATGTATTTACCAAATTACTATATTTATTTTAACAAGTTTCAGTTTATTTTTACATCGATTAGAACACTTTATTTAGTTTTTATTTAATGTTTTGTGTCCTCTTATGCTTGTAGTAGTTTCGATTTACGTGTATAGTGATTTTAGTTACGTGTTATTAAATTCGTTTTAGGTTTTGTGTGGATTAAACTGTGTATAAACGTTGTAGTGGAAATTCTTGAGTGACTTTCATTCGTTTGAGGGAGTAGAATAAGAAGAATTTTGTAAAAAAGAAAAATAAAACACTGCACTTACAATCATTTCTTTTTTTATCTGCATTTTTTTTATTCCAACACTGTCTGCATTAATGTTTGTACCAGACTAATAGATATTTCATTTGCCATTAAAAAAATTGAATCCACTTACAATTTGTGAAATTTTAGTACGTGTAAGTACAAACAAGTATGGATGGTAAGAGCTAAAGAAGTGTAGAACATGTTTAGTTAAGTAAGGCTTGTAAATTATTAATGCTTTATTTGCTTCATTGCCACTAAAATAAGCAAATATGAATGTTATACAAAAGGCAAAAAATACTTACATCAACAGAATCGCTTATCACAAAGCAATAACGATTTTACATTCAATTGAAATTACATTTAAAAATGTGAATTATCTAAAATTTTCTTTCAATGCAAATTTGATTGATGCAAAAAAAACAGTTTTATTGATTTTAGAGGATAGATTAAAAAAAAAATGGGAGTTAATTTCTTTACGTTGGTAATATCTATAAATTCTTGGATTGGTAGGACCGTATGCCCTCAATACTCAATCGAGATGCGCAAGAGCATACCCTTATATTCATTGTTATCATGTACAACCTGAGGGAATTTTATGTTTCAACGTTGAAGTTACTAAGAATAAATGCGGGAATTGCACAATAAATAGCTCCAAATTACATAAAAGTTTAAACTAAATTCCGTTATATACGGCCATAATAATAGCCAAATTTAAATTTCCCGCAATTATTCTTTGTAAGTTCAACTCTAAAACATTAAATTACCCACCATTTTGTATTACAATAATAGTTATTTTAATGCCTTTACGTTGAAATCACTAAAAATTTTGGCGGAGAATTTAAATTTGGCTATTAGGGTGTCAATTTATATATTTTTATTATTAGTAAATATTAAATAGTTAAAATTATAACAAATCCGATACGATCGTCGTAAGTTATATTTACGACGATCGTATCGATTATATGTGTAATCATATAATCACGGCAAAATAATAGTAACTTTTAAATTACCAGTTGGCATTACGTATTATTCCGTGACAACTTCCATAACCAACCACTATAACCTAAATCACGTATCAAATTTTTATCGATGATTATTGTTAAGCAATAGTAAATTAAAATACACTATGGCATTAATAAACGTTAGAACGGCATTCAAATGTGGACAGTTAATACACGAAAATATACTTAAAAATCTGCGGTAAGGTACATGATACAATATTTCACAATTCGGGTTTAAAGTTCCAATTTCTAGCTCGACAATTGTAATACGGGACTTTAGCAATGTAATCACGGACGAACAGAAGAAACAAGAACAGTCGGTTCCTCCTCCTAGTTCTGATGAGGTGAGTGGGAGTAAACCAAATGAAGAGCTGGAAAAACTAAATAAAGAAATCTTGGGATTGACAGAGAAAAATAATGAACTCCTAGTATGTGGTTATCCTTCTAATGTTCCTCAATATTATCAAAGAGATTTTAGGATAAATACAAAAGGGCGCTAGCCGATGGTGAAAATTTGAGAAGTCGATTAACAAAACAAATAGCTGAAGCAAAAATATATGGTATACAAAGCTTCTGCAAAGATCTACTGGATGTTGCTGATGTTTTAAGTAAAGCAACAGAAAGTGTACCTAAAGAAGAAATTAGTAACAATAATCCACATCTAAAAAGTTTATATGAGGGCCTTGTAATGACCGATGCACAGCTGCAAGCTGTTTTTAAGCGTCATGGATTAGAAGTTGTAAATCCAATTAATGAGAAATTTAATCCTAATTTCCACGAAGCATTGTTTCAACAGGTGAGTGTATTATATACTGTAGTAAGGAAATCATTGCAATTGTGTATATTGTTAATGTTGCAGGATGTTAATGGTAAAGAAACTGAACTGTAGTGGTAGTGTCAAAAATTGGATATAAACTTCACGATAGAGTTATACGGCCAGCTTTGGTTGGTGTGGCAAAGTAAAAAAAAGTATAACATATACCTAATTTGGAATCTGATTATGATGAATTTGTTGTTTTTTTTTATCAATGTTTATAGTCTATTTGTAATTTTGATTATTTAATACAAATAACTATGTGATGTAACTGTAAAATAAAATTTTTGTAGGAATTTATTGGTCTTTGCACTACAAAAATGAAATGTGTTCATATAATTTTTTTCTCTTATGTAAAGTACCCATACAATACTTATATATTTCTAACCTAAATCGCTATATAGTTCTGAGCTATGAAATCAACAAAAAATGTAATTTTCAAGAGAACTTTTTAAAGATTGGTATAAATATAGTTCAGGGTTCGTTATTAATGAAAAATATAGTAGCGTAATGTTTGAATACTTTTAAGGTTGTGCTCATATTAGTGGGTGAATAACTCGGACTCTTGAAAAATGAAATTATATAATTATATTTTGAATCTCCAGTTAAGAATGTACACAATGAAGAAATCACAAGAGGATATGTAACTGTATAACTGCAGCAAAAAAAGAATCGATTGAGGAGTGTCGTTTTAAAGATCGGTTTACCGCCAACCAATGCGATAAAAACCGAAGATGTCAAATTTAAATTTCCCACAATTATTTTCAGTTATTGCAACATAAAAGTGTAAAATTAACTAATAATGAAATGTAAAATCAATAGGTAATTTCATACTTCAACGTTGAAGTTACTAAAAATAATTGCGAATACAAACACGACATAACTTGAATTTGTCAGAAAGAATTAAGTTTTTAATATTTGCAAGATTTTGTCACAATTTGTGCGCATATGAAACTTGTTCAAACGTGTCATTTAAAAATCGTATTTAAATCTATTCGAAAGCTGCATGCCGCTTTAATGACGTTCGGTTCGGTGAAGTTCAGCATGTGTTTACTAGTCGGGTCTAATCTTAATATTATAATACTGATAATGTGATATTTTTCCAATCAATAACTCTATATCTTGAAGTAGATCTACAATTTTGTATATTAAAAGTGATGTTAGTTATTAATAGCAAAATTTACAGCCAGATAATCTGCAGTTTATCAACACTTTATGACAGCCAATTTCAAGTAAAGCCAAACAACTACCAAAATGTCGACGCCGAAGAAGTTGCTGAAGAGAAGCTCTTCATCGTTGAGAAAGCAAAGAATAACAGGGCCGGTTGTAAACACTGCAAACAAAAATGTACATCTGGAGAAGTGAGATTTGTCAAGCTGACACACAACCCTTTTGCACCAGGCAAGATGAGAAATTGCTACCATATCAATTGCATGTTAGAAGTGTTCTTAAAGCAAAGACCAACCACGAAAAGAATTCAAAGTTTGGAAGACTTGGATGGGGTAGACGACCTAACAGATGAGGATCGCAAGATGATTGAAGAGAAAATATCTGAAAGTGAAAAGGATATAATGAAAAAATATAATCTAACGGCAACTCCGAAGAAACCGGCAGCTCAAAAGCGTAAGGAAATAAAAGCAGCAATTGAAACAGCAGCTGAAGAACAAGCAGTTAAAGAAGATGAAGGAAAAGATGGAACATTCAGGGAATTCCGACGATTAGTCGCGGATATTACAAATGTTTCAAGTTATAAAGAGAAGACGGCTTTGGTCACAAAATTATTCACACATGGCAGTGATGGTATTAGGTTTCGCAGTGATGTAAAATTATGGTGTCGCTTATTACTACCTGGAGTAGTTAAACGGATATATAATTTAAAAAGCAAGCAATTAGTTAAATTATTCAGTCGTATGTTTAATACGGATCATGATGATATGTTGACACATTTAGAAGAAGGTGATGTATCTGAAACTATCCAGCACTTTTTCACGTTGAGCAAAACCTGCAAGCCTGCAAATAAAAGTGTCTTAACAATGCGAGATGTTGATGAATTCCTGGAGGTATTGTCTACACTGACGAAAGAAGACGAACAAATACATCACTTTAAAAAGATTCTGCCAAAATGTACAGCTAATGAACTAAAAGTCATCATTCGCTTGATTAAAGGCGATCTTAAGATGAATGCTGGTGCGAAGCATATTTTAGAAGGTGTCCACCCAGATGCGTATGAGGCTTTCCAATCGTCCAGAGATTTAAATGCTGTTATTGATAAATGCATTACAAAATCAAGTAAGTTCGTCTTTTTATCTGTGTATATGTAGTTGGGTCTCATGGCACAGGTCCTGATTTATCTCTTTTTTATAGGTATTTTTAAACAAATTAATATATAAATGTGCTACTTACTGCAAATTTACAATTATTTAACATGTTCTATGATCTTTTCCCACTTTTTTTTTAATATAATCAAATTTAAGATTTTAAATGGATTGCCAAGTATATCATAGCGTATTTGGTTTCTACGTAAATTTGCGAGTCCAAAAAGTTATGATTTGTTAGGTTTTGTTTCCTTGGTTACAAAAATTTTTACTTTTCAATCTAGAATGCCGCGAATACGCTTGAAATCATAATTTTTTACCAGTGGCGGCTCGTGATAATTGTACGTGTGGGGCTCGTAGTTTTTAACACAGCTAAACAAGAATACAAGACTCCTTTACGTTACTTGATATTTAAATTCAAGAGGAACGATGTATTTTCAGTTTTAAAATTTCCCTAGAGAAATGTTGTAAAAGTAATATCTTTCTCTCTCTTTCTCGAAGTCTTTTTTTTGATTTGATGCAGTGTTTTAGAGATATTCCGTTGTCTCAAGATAAAAAACTCACCTGTATATAACAGCAAATAATACATTCCTAATTTAATTAAAAAAAAATATTTATAATCAAAAAAGTTATGGGTCGATGCTTATGCGCTATAAACTCCGTATATAGTCTCATTGATTCCGTTAATTTTCTATTATTCTCTATAATACAATTGGTACGTCATTTAATTGATTAATTTTCTATTTTGTAGACAAAAAAACGTCCGTACAAGCAAATGTTAAACTAATGACTCCAGTCTTACCTATGCTAGCCCAAGCTTGCAGAAGCGTCGAACAAGCAATGAAAAAGTGCCCGAACGGAATGTTTTCTGAAATTAAATACGACGGTGAACGAGTTCAAGTTCACAAACATGTAATTTTATTAACCTTAATCCCATTTAACCATGAACTGCGTTACTATAATTCCAACTCTTTTAGGGTTCAGATTTTCAATACTATTCCAGAAGCTTAAAACCCGTTATGACACATAAAATATCCCATTTCAAGGATTTTATCCCTCAAGCCTTTCCCCACGGGAAAGATTTGATCTTAGACAGTGAAATATTACTGGTAGACGTGGCAACAGGTAAGCCACTACCTTTCGGCAGCTTAGGTGTTCATAAGCAGAATCAATTCCAAGACGCCAACGTTTGTCTTTTCGTTTTCGATTGCATCTATTACAACGGCGAAGATCTGACGTCAAAACCGTTGAAAAGGAGGAAGGAGATCCTGAAAACCATCATGAATGAAATACCCAATCGTATAGTTTTTTCGGAAATGGAGGAAATCCATGCTGCCGTAGATTTGAAAGCTATGATAGCGAAGGTGCTAAAACTAGGCCTCGAGGGGTTGGTTTTGAAAGATTTAAAATCCGTTTACGAACCCGGTAAACGACATTGGTTGAAAGTGAAGAAAGATTATCTTTTCGGTGGTGCCATCGCCGATACAGCTGATCTGATTGTGTTGGGAGCGTGGTACGGTACTGGAAAGAAAGGAGGTATGATGTCAATATATTTAATGGGCTGCTACGATGAGAAAAAGAAACGATTTTGTACCGTAACGAAAGTGCATAACGGACTCGATGATGAAACATTGGAACGCTTACAAGGCGAGATGGATATGGTCAAAATTAGTAGGGAACCATCCAAAGTACCGATTGGCTTAACTGTTCCAAGATAATGATACCAGACTTTGTCGCGCGCGATCCCAAAACGCAACCTATCTGGGAAATAACTGGAGCGGAATTCACGAGACAGTACGACGTCCACACTGCTGATGGGATATCAATTAGATTTCCTCGACTTACTAAAATTAGAACTGATAAAGACTGGAAGAGCGCAACCAGTTTAGAAGAGTTGAAAAAATTATTTGCAGAGTCCAAAGTGAATACCGACGTGAGTTTACTGATAAAGAATGACGATACTGGGAAGCAGTGCGAGCACCACAGACACCAATGACAGCCCCAGACAGAAAAGAAAACACGTTGCCGATGACAAATCTCCTAAGAATCACAAGAGAAACGGAAATATCTTAGATTATCTGCCAAGTATGTCTAAAGCGTCGCCACCTAAACAAACAGAATCTAAAAGGAAACGAAAAAACGGAGCCTCGTTACAGCTTTCTGAAGATCGCGTTAAAATCGATAGCCCACTACCGGATTACTTTGACAAAATTAATTTGTTAGTAGAAAATCCCGAAGATGATGATATAAAAAAAGCGTTCGTTACTTTATCGCATACGGCGGTAATGTTGTTACAAAAAATAACCAGCAGATGGCGACACATGTATTGCACGCATCGAGGAAAGTACAGATTAATAACATGGGAAATTTAAAAAATGCCGTTCACATCACTGCTGATTGGATCAAGGTTACTGTATGTAAAGGTATTTTGCAGGACGATAAAAAGTATAGGGTGTGTCTTTTACCTGATTGAATTCGTGCAAATATTCAGATCTTATAATACAATGTAAATAAACTAACAAGTAGTTTTAAATTATATCTTAATATCGATTGCAGATTATATAATGTGAAAAATCATGTTTTATTTATTCCTTCGTACATGTAAATACAACTGTAAATTAAAATATTAATTTACTACTACATAATAGTTTTTAAAAACTAATTTTATAAAACTTTGTACATTCTAGCAATAATTATATCCTAATTTACACTAACTTATACCTGCTTATACTGTATATTATTGTTATTTTTTTTTAAATACATTGTTTCTATAATTTTTTTTTTATTTTTGCAATATAGTATGTAACCAAAACGACAAGTGTATATATATTAGGTCATCTAGCTAAAGGAACATCACTTTATACCAAAAGTAAGGCCCCATAGTTAACAGGAGGCTTTAAAGAGTGGTTGTAAAAAAAAAACCATGAAGGCACTACAATCGTTGAAAATTAATTATCAGCCGTTACTATGCTTTCCGAAAGATGTCGCCTTAAAATGTATAATAGCTGTCAATGTAGTACACTTCGAGGGATTACACAATGGAAACACAGAGGTCGCTGGAAGGACAAATATTATCATATTTATTTTTTAATTCCATATCCGATACAAAACGGCATTAGTTCACTAAGCCAAGTAAATAAAGAATCTGGCAACAATAGAAACAACCTTTGCTTATACACTCATTTCAAAGATTCAACAACACAGAATGCTATATTCTGCCGCAAGACAATTCGCCACAAGCTATGTTAGATTATAGGTAGCCGTTATAGCTAAACACGGCGGTTACAAATCCCTACCAACCATCAAAAATAATTTAACACTCTGTCATTATTATTAATAATTAAAATACATAATTTAGCACGATGAATCCTAACACTACCATTAGGTTTTAAATTGTTTAAAACTTAAAAAAGATATCTTTTTTCCGCACTTACATCTCGGTTTATACGCTTTATTAAGTAAAATTAAAAATCCAAAACTCTTTGTTGCCTAAAACAGCATACCTACAATCGTTCGTATAAATTTAAATAAATACATTCCAACGAGCTACAAATAAGTTATGTTGTTTGAAAATTTAACCGACGGCGCCATCTATTGATTCATGCCTTTTTAAAGGTCCTTCTTAAAGTATTTATTTAACCTTTACTCTGCGTACACCATACACCTCCTTATTAGGAATTATCTTGAAATTGTGGTTATAAATGTGCCGAGTCGTGCATTTTTATACAGAGTGTGATTAGTTTGACAAAGTCCACTAGCGTGTCTATAACCCATAGACGCATTCCGTGGAGTGTGTTTATAGTTTTATGGTAACATTAAATTAGAAAGCATAATAATTTACTTATACTGCTAATGCCACTACATGATTATTTCGCGCTCAATTACTTAGAAGGAAATATTCTTCTGCTTTCAAATACTTCATTCCCACATCATTCATAAAAAAATACGCTAGTATTTTAAAATACTTTTGTATATTACGTGATACGGATAATTTGAATTTCCCGCCTAAAGGAATCTCAAGGTCATCGGTTCGAAGATTCAAAAACCATATGTATAAGCACCGCGGTGACGCTACTTTTACTACACCTATATTGTGCTTCAACGTTAAACATAGAATTACCCATCATTTTTGCACTACATTAATAGTTACTTTAGTGCCTTTAGGTTGAATTCATTAAAAATTGTGGCGGGAAATTTAAATTTTGGATTGAACATAATTGGGAATAATTGAAAAAAAATAATCATGGTAATCTCTTTATTACCACTTAAACATTCAGCACAGCAGATAGTTACAATAATAAATAACCGCCATTTTGAGTACAGATTGCACTTCCGTCTCTAATAAATAAAATGAAAAATCTATTACATATATAATCGTGTAAAATTAGTTGCATAAGAAATATTAAATTAATGAAGTAAAATTCATGTACAAATTTAAACTATAATACACACAATTAGGTACATTTGATTTTAATATTTACTATAATTCTTGTTTTAGTTACTAGATACATTTATTGTATAAAGACAACTTCACATTTAAAATTTTATTGGAAAATTTATAATATGTAAAATATAAATAATTCCAGTATACATATTGATGTAATTATTGTGTGATTTTTTTATCCATATTCATTTGTCAAACATTTTTTATGTAGAATGCCTTTCTACTAGAAACGCATTTTAAATGCAGGCGGTCAATGATAATAAAGGTAAAAAAAATAACTGCATTGTATTTGTTTTGAATTCTTCTGATGTGATAACTGCACCAGAGTTCTATATACTTTACTACCTTAGAATACGCGCAGTTCATATTGACTTGTGTTTGTTACATATGCGTTTTAAAAGTACAAAAAAAAAGTATTACAATTGTGCTCCTGAAATAAAAATAAATTAGGGATATTAATTAATTTTGTACCAGGTAAGTAAAATGCTTATTAAATTTTATTAACACTGTTCGGGAATACCAAGATTTACTATTGCTATAATATTATTTAAATCTCACGCTTGATTATTGGAGGTAATACTATGTAATTTGAAATTGCTGAATTGCATCTGTATTTAGTAAATTTGTTTTGTGAACGCTTTTTATTATTTAGAATGACTGATATTTACTGCAAAACGATATCTGATTTTCTTCCCAGTAAACAAAATTCAAATTTCCCGCAATTGTATTCAGTAACTTCAACTTAAAGGTAAATTCAAATAACTATTAATCTAATACAAAATCGTAGGTAACTTCATGCTTTGACGTTGAAGTTGCTAAAAATAGTTGAAGGAAATTTGATTTTGGTGTACATGGGTTGTTACTAATCTATTGCAGGTACCTATAAAAATGGAAGGGGGTGAAACAAAGATCCGCCAACTTTACAAAATAAAACATCTCCGGAAACGGCGGGAATTTTAAATTCAAATATTGAGAGCTTAAAACCACCCGTTCTGTTGGATAACAATAAAGATATACCTATGAATCTCTTCACGGGTATATTTTTAATCGCCGAAAATCACGTCAGACTAAAATTCGCGTATTGGATTAGGCTTTTCGTGTATTACGGCGGGATAATTTTGAGTCAGGATGACAGGAGGCTGGCCACCCATGTGCTACACGCTTGCGACGAGGAATCCTTCGAAGACGTCGAGAAATATTACGATTTACGCGATGCGGTCCACATTAACGTGGAGTGGATCAAAGCCGCGATCGCGAAAGGACAATTGCAGGACGATAGACCTTACAGAGTAATTCTGTTGCCTGGTAAGACGTTGCATGAGTCATGAGTAGGAATGTAATAACGTGTTTGATTGTTATTGATGAAATAAAATTGTTATGCAATTTCTTATCGTGATATTTCATTTCTTTTTTGCGACTAGGTGAAACAAAAGTTAAAATTAGGGAAAAGAAAGAGTTAAAATCGCTTCGAACACGTTATTAAATTAGCCGTAACATCTCAGAACGGAAGTCAAGGGGGAACGTGGAAGATGTATCCGCCATGCGAGTGTTCATGTGTAACAAGCTGTCTTTTGTGTTGGCATTTTTTAATGCTTAGAGATAGGTACGTGTCAGCTCGTTCGTCTTTGTCTCCGGTTTTATTCTTGGATTTTTACGGTTTCGTGGCCTACTATTTCATAGGCGCAACACAAACACTGTTATGATGGTCTCAACGGACGCGAATGCATCTATTTACTAACTTGCTTCAAATCCGGCCGTTGATTGCAGAATAATGACTTGTTATGTGCCCGTAGTAGACAAGCACGGCATTCTCAAGTATTTCGGACTGATGTTAATTTTAAAAAGAAATAGTATACAGTAGTTAGAATTATATTAATATTTATTTCCTAGTTTGTTGGTCTTGGCAATAATAATAATTAATGTATAAAACTTTTCGGTTTCTAATAAAGCTTTTTCTGTTACATTTGGTGTATAAAACAAAATTATAAAACTACATTGACTTGATAAGGTAAAAAAAACCTTTTTTGATGGTTGATAAAATTTGTATTTTTTTTAATAAATTTGTTCATGATTTCCGCACGATTGGACAAAAAATTTGAAAATTTTATTAAAAATAAAAATCTGTAAAATACTTAGTTTGAAGTTTGAAACTGGTCGGATATTCTTCCTTGCTTTGATTTATTTTAAATCTTGCTTTTCTTGTAATAAACTAAGTTAAATTAAATAATTTGGGCCATTATACACTCGCCAGGATTTTCATTTAATTAATTCTTCCTTACGACGTTTGCAAACCAATGTGAATATATTTTTTTTATGTAAATTTTATTTTGTTAAATTGACAATTATAATTCTTGGTTAATATTTTTAGTAGCCATCGTAAAGTTATCTTTCTTTTTAAATAGCATGATTATTTAATATACAAGACATTTAAAGTAGTAATACTAATAATAAAATACTAATCGTTAGTGTATTGTGTATTGTAGTGAATAGGTCGTGAAATATTGGCATAATGACAATAAAAGAGTTTTTTTAATTTTGTAAAACGTTTCGACTATTTTAATGAGTCTTTTCAATTACTAAAAATAATTACAACAAGAAACATTTTTGTATATAGCGAAAATTAATGGATAGTGACATATTACCTTGGTTAGTTAAAATATCTATGGATTAAAAAATTTTTAACACAGAAAACTGTCAATGCTTTAAATTTTAATTATAATAAATGTGTATAATACTTTTTCTCATATTTAATTTTTATCTTGGATGAAATAATAGCTTTACATCAGATTTGCAATGTAATTTTATTATTTTGATCTTACCCTAACAGCCAGAAATATTACATAGATATTTTTAAAAATATATTTTATAAATATTTTTCGTGATAGGTTTTTGAATATATTTTTCATATTTTTTTCTAAATATAGATAAAATATTCAATTAACAATAATTCATATAACGTCGATAACGAAAAGTTGAAACATACATAGAGTTGTCTAAAAGGCAAGAACTTGTTTTTTCACACTCACCATACAAGTTAATAATCAATAATTCTGGCATCTTTTAAGGCATACTGAAGGTTTATCAAATTAAATACTATTTTTTAATTGAAGTGTTCTAAATAAAAAACAAACGTATTTATTATCATTTTATTTGAATAAGCCAATTAAAATGAAAAATACTCATTTTTAAGTCTAGCCTTGGCTGGTGCCAGGTACAACCCTATGGCTTTTTTCATATCTTCGGTAGTGGCGCTCTCATGGCGTTTCCTTGTGGCCTCTAAAACAATGCCAATTGTATTAAATCATACCATGAATAAAACATCGTAGAACATTATCAACACCTACTAATACATTTGGAGCATTTACAATAATTAGAGTGGTAGCTACATTCTAATACTTACGATACTTATTTTTACTTTATTTCATAATATTTGAAAACATTCTACGTACAAACAATAAAACAACACAACGTATTTTAACCTCTATTTGAGGTTATGACGCTTATCTACCGAGATGAATCTCTTAAGCAAATCAACTAGCAATTTATCTGGTAGATACAGTACATATATGATTCATACAATTCCTACAATTATATTATTAAACGATTTCTGTACATAGCGATATTGAGCATTCCAATTATCTTATAAAAGCCATGACATGTTCAAAGTTTTGCTTGCTTACCTACTAGTCACCACAAAAACTAAAACACACTCCGCACCAATTAATTACACAGTTAACCCTAATCTGCCCTAATCGTATACTATTATAAACTATAACATGTAACGGACAAACGAATGAAAACGTTGATGATACGCACGTGCGCGTATGCATTCTATGTACCTAATCCATAGACGCATAAACAATACTAAATCATATAACACGGCACCGTAATGAATAGAGGTGTTGTTGACGTTCGCAACTTACAAATATTACAAATAATATAATACAAAACGCAGATATATTAATAGAAAAGTTACAGCGCTCAACTTAGATACTAATTAAATCATATTAGATATATATTATCTAATTTAATCTTTAAACTATCATTTTAAATAGACATACCTACTTAATATGTATGCATATTTTACCCAATTTATATTATTCGTCCTATGCACCAAATGTACAAAAGCAAAAATTCAATCTTTTTTTTATATGAAATAAATATTTACAGAAATACAAAGCAAAATATTCTTGCAGAGTTATGAAAAATATATTGAGAAAACATTTGCAATAAAACATTATGAATGCTACATAACATATATATTTTTTAAATGTTTTCCTAATATATTTTCTTTAATAAATTTTATGCATATTATATTAATATAACTAATATTCAAGAAAGATTTAATATTTTTTAAATATTTATAAAGTATCTATGAAATAAATATAGTTGGTCACTGGGGTAATTCGTTCAAAATTTTAGTAATGACCAATAATTATTTCAGTTATATTGTTTACCATATATGTTTCGACTTCAAAGTTAGCCTTTACCAATGATTTAATTGTTATAACTTTCTATTTTTGTGACATTTTCCAGTATTAAAAAAAATGTTTTTCCTTCGATTTACCCGTATCAAAATTTTTACTTAAAAATACTTGTGCGTTCATAAAATCAACAAGTCATTTTATCCACACACAAATATTTTTATGTAAAAATTAAGTAGGGTGTTAAATTGCTAATTTTGGCGGCAGTTTAATTCTCAATTAATTCTGAGTTTAAATTTAAGTCGGTGAGTATTTTGTTTTACATAATTTGTGGTTACATAATGCCGATAATTTAACATTGTATACGTGATTCTGTAACCTATGCAGTACGTCAGCTCTAATAGATAATAATAAAAGATATATGATGATGAGCAGATTTTGTACATCCTTAGCATTTTTACTCATAACGTTATGAATTGATAAAATCATAAATCCACCTAAGAGCACGTAGATCATTAAAATAGCACTCCCATCGCAGTGATGACAACATTGAGACAATAAAATTGGAAGCATTTCTCCATCCGTAAATCGATTTAACCCAATTACTGTTAATAAAATAATAGAGCACAGTTAAACTATAATCATTATACTCATTGCAAGCGTGCCCAACCTTAATCTGAGCGAGTAGAGTGACGTCTCAATATAAATTAATTATCTCTTGATGAATTTGTCTATTGCAAAGACAGAATTAGCATTATTATAGTGTGTAATAATCGTGTTAAGGTTTACTACTATGCACTTGTAAAAGTGGTATTACTGCAGACGTATATAACATAGAAAATATATTTTTATTAATATTGAATCTCACATTCACAAAGTCAAATATAGCTTTACAAATAAAAAAAGAAAAATAAAACTTAGAAGGTATTTAATGTAAAATGAATGCAAAATAAGACATGACTTTACAATCAATATGATTAATGTCAGAAAATGTTATCTACATTTTCTATTAGTGATAGGCATAGTCGAATGAATCATACAGACAATCATTTACTCGATTATGAATCAGCACTCGATGATACTGAATGATGGGGATATAATAGAATAAATGGTTCATAATTGATTAATTGAATCATTCGTCATAATCAATATTATTTGTTAAATCATACAAATTCATGGGGCAATACATGGGCATTAACCGATGTGGATATTATAGTTTTATATATTCTAAAGCCCGTATTCAAACTCGTCGTGTAAATGGCCACTTTAAAGGTTTAAATTTAATTAAAATAGAAGAATCAAGACTAGCTGTGTCTGTAATTGATACAAATACTTCGCTACTCTACAACTCATTCTCCAAAACAATCTTAACTCTTAACCTCAAACTCAAAAATAAATAACCGTGCAGCTAGTATGTTGGGGCCCCTGAATTATCTTTTTAAATCTTTGCCTGTCAAAGTTAATCTTTGTAATATAACTTTGGTAACAAAGTTTGGACATTTCTTAAAAAAATTTTGATACACTTTGATCGTGTCATATAGGCTTAAGGATCTTTTTTTCTTAGTTAAACATTTCACGATTATACCACCATCTCTAATAGCCAAATTTAAATTTCCCGCAATTATTCTTAGTAACTTCAACTTTGAAACATAAAACTACCCACCATTTTGTACTACATTAATAGTTATTTTAATCCCTTTACGTTAAATTCACTAAAAATTGTGGCGGGAAATTTAAATTTGGCTATTAGCGATATTTACTTCCAAGTGCATTTTGTTTTAATTTCAATTCATGCAATATAATAAACTAAAATGTGATATTTCCTGCAGATACCTTATCTATTTTTCAAAACATAAACAAAATCTATTGTATGTTTATTAGGTATACAGAAAACTGCAGAATATTAAACAAGTTTTTAATATAATATAGGCATATGTCGTGATGCATTGTTAATAAGGTTGTTATTTCAATTTAAACTTGGAGGAAAACAAGACTTTTGTACTGTCGAAATAATAGTAGGTAATCTAATGTAATTTATAGTTTATTAAACTTTGATAAGTGCCCATAATTAGAAGCTATAAATCAATGTGTTAGCTATAATGGGAAGTTGAGGTTATTGTACGTTGCAGATTGAAGATCTAGGATTGAATTGCTTGAAATTTTTAAAGCTAGTACGTTTCTTATGAAACATTATTGCAATAAGTGTTATTAATGGTAACAAACCTCGTGGTTACAGCACCGTTTATTTTATATTATAAAAGAAAATGGTTGGTGGCAATGTTTACTATTTTTAACATGAATAGCGAAAAAAATTTAAGTAATTAATTTGGGAAATAGATTTAAATATCCTTTATTCAACTATTTAATGTCATTACATACAGAGAACTTAAATTGATTATCATTATAACACGATGTGAGGGAAACTTTTCGTTTAATTAATTATTTTAACACCGTATTGATGGCCACAAGCTGCTATTTTTGCACTATTTGCACAATTTTCTAGACAGTATTTCGGAAATAAATTGATTTTAAAACATTTAACGTTCCATCACCACCAAGTACAAGGAAGACGTCACACCCACCAGTTTTGGATAAAGTTCCGGCTACATCAACTTCCTTTTTGTTGTTACGTTTTATTGCGAGTTGTAATGCAGGTCTACCAATTTGGCCATAACTGCCTACACTGCGATCTCTTAAACTCTAGCGGATTGCCATCTTCCTTTGTATAAGTATTATTAAGTGCTGTCCGTTATCGTAAGACGATGCGATGTTACTCAGATGTGAGATCAAATATACGGAGTGAGTCAAAAAAAGTCACATTCAATGGTTGACAAATAAACTGGAAAATTTGAGTTAGGTAATATAAGAATTAGGTCGATGCGCTTTAAATTAGCTCATTGAAGTATTTTGGAATAAAAAAAACTGAGAGATTGATATTGATGCTTTTGGAGTGTTAGGGAATGTATGTTCTTTTTTTAAGGTGTGACAATAAGTAGTAAATGTATTCATGCTATACTAATGTGGAGTGATGTGTTAAAATATATAATGCAGTAGAAGAAAAGAAACGTATTTTTTTACTGTTTAATCTTATAGTTGTTTTAATAAACTATTACAAACAAAGTGCTAGTTTCGTCGAACTTGGAGATTCCCCAAGTAGTTTCAGTAACTTCAACGTTGAATCATGAAACTACTGACAATTTTGTATTATATTAATAGTTATTTTAATACCTTTATGTTGAAATTACTAAAAATAATTGTGGGAAATTTAAATTTGGTTGCCTGGGTCATTAATATGTCAGACGAATTCGCAAAATAATCAAGATGACTGGTGATTGTCTTACATAATAATAATAATAATAATAATAAATAATAATAATAATAAGCAATTTATTCAATAATACATATAAATCTGATGAACACGTCAATTACAAGAAGTGTATACTACATACAGATATAAACATTATACATACAAACAAATTAGAACAAATATTGTTAGAGATTAAAAAATAAGATTATGTGAACTATTTAAAAAATAACATAGTAATTTTATTGAAATTTTTAGGTAAAAAAACTCTTGTAAATCATAAAAGGCATTGATAATTAATATATTTTGTAATTTTTGTTTTAGTGATCGTAAAGGTAAGTCTTTTATGTTTGTCGGTAAATGATTAAAAATTTTGATCATTTGTACGATAGCACTTTTATTAACAGTGGCCTTTATTGTCTGTATCGGAGTAAGGTATCCATTTTTTATCCCTCTGGTATTATAGGTATGCTCCAGCTGACATTCGGTGAAGAAGTTAAAGTTTTTTTTTTCACAAACACAACACATTCTATTATGTAAAGGCTTGTTAAGGCAAGTTTTTTTTAGTTGGGAAATTTTTTTGCATGATTCCCTTTTTTCAGATGAAACATAGCTCTGATTGTAAGACGAAGATTCTGTAGACATCAGTTGAATTTTCCCAGAACACTATACCATATCTGAGGCGAGAACACACATACATAAGTTTCACTATGTTATATATACAAATAATAATGATATAATTTATAACTGTAAAAAACCACATTTATTCTCTTTAATGTCCCTTTTAACCATTCTTCTGTCTACTAAGTTTTAACATCATTTGAAATACAAAATACTATTTGTATTTTATATTTGAAACATATTTTTAAAGCATTTTGTGTGTTTTGAAAACATAGATTATTCATTTTTTATTCATATGAGCGTGATGACGCCATCATAGTACATACTCAGGCAACCAAATTGAATTTCCCGCAATTATTTTTAGTAACTTCGTAACTTCAACGTTCGGGTCGGTTTTATAATAGATTTGTCCGAACATGCAGTTCACGATCATATGAACCAATCAGACAACGCATTCCAGTTTCTCAAAACTCTAATCTGTTCTCTGATTGGTTCACGTGATCACAAACCGTTCACGAACTGCATGTTCGAACAGCCCGCCGCCTGCAATAGAGCACTTTCCTCCCTTTGTTTGAAATATACTACTACTTACATTATTGTGAAGAAAAACAACGCTTTTTTCCTATAACAGCCGATAACAGATTACTTAAATACATTGTTTATAGTACTGTATTTTAAATACCTGAAATTAATGTATTTTATATTTGGCATTTCAAATACTAATAAAGATTATATTTTTAAAAAAATACATTAAATGCAGAATGCATTTTGCCCAGCCGTGGTTATAGGTGATATTTGGCTTCAAAAATTACGATATGCTAAGTTATCGCTATTGTGTCAACTTTAATCGAAGTCGACTCTAAAATAATTTATAGCTGAAGTGCTTCGTTCTTTTATGTAGCAATATTTTCATAGCGATATCGATGCCTGGCAAATAGCTTTGGATAGGGGAATTGCATGATAATATCGGTGAAGTTATTTTCTTTCTGTTAGGTCGATATTTACCTAATAACTGTGGAGGCATCTAACCTGATTTGTTTGTATGTATATGCATGATTTCGTCTTTTTTAATATAATTTACAAGGGCAATATTTGTGTTCAGGTAACGTATTATAAAATCTTGCTGAAGATATTAACCTACTCCATTGTACTGCAATGTGAGTGAGTAAATATTCAAGGCTTCAATATAATTGTATTTACATCGAAGAATTGCTAAAAGAAAACTTTTTGAATTCACTCAGAATGTGGTAAGCGTTTTCCGCCATACGTTATACAGTCTGCAGTTGATATCCCCTATGTTGATCCGAATCTTCTGTAACTGCCCTTTTAACGTACAGTGTTATGTTAGAAGACCTGTTATGGTGCGTTGGTTCTTCTCTTTTGATGGTCTTTCCATCAAATTTGCATTTGCTTATTAGCCCAACTCCTTACCTACTCTTGTGCTGTGTTTTTCAACACTCCAAGAACAGTTTTGGACCGGTGGAGCCTCATTGCCTTTTTTTTTTGTTTGTGGACGTCCAAACATCAACAGTAAAGTGACATTTTTGCGGGCTACTCAGTTCTCGAATGCATTCCCAAACCAATCTTGATTGTATTTTAATGCCTCTCAGTAGAGAGGGTGGAGATCCAGGAAGCATTCCACTGTTGTCATAGCAGTGGTCGTCATTGCTTCTGTCATTTCTAAACACCCAAGCCTCTGTATCTTGCTAAGTCCAGTTCATCTTTGTTCACCACACCAGAAATGCATCAAGTGATCATGGCTTTGGTACCGTGATGTGTGTCCAACACATCGTTTCTAGTTAACATGAGTGTTGTCTCCACCCGACCAGTAGGATATACTACCATTTAAGACCAAGTAAAGTAGATAATTTAATATATCCAGACGCTGTAACAAGAAATGTGAAGTGTCGTGGGCTTTAAAGAATACGAAAAGAAGAGATAGAAAGCATGGGAATGACGATAATAAACAGCAAAATTAACTTAGTAACTGCATTTGAATACCTGGGGCTAAGTAATGACAGAGGACGGGAGAATAGAATCAGCCATAGTATACAGACACAGAGTAGCGAAAACAAAAGATTATGCAATCGATACCTTTTCCCATAAGGTGAAAGAGATGTAGATAACATGCAGAATAAGTAGAAGAAGTAACAAGTACAACGTAACTTTAAACTAATAAAATTTAACGCCAAATTCCTCCAAAAAAGGTGGGGTTAAAGATCAAATACCTGTAATTCAATTTCTTAATTTATTACCAAATTTTCGCTGAATTTTCTCAGCTTCTTCAGGGCACTACAAAGAACAATAAGATGCACAAGCACACAAACATATAAAAATTCCCAGTAAACCAAATTCCAATTTCCCGCAATTATTTTTAGTAACTTCAACATTCAAGCATGAAATTACCTACGACTTTGTATTAGATTAATAGTTATTTGAATACCTTTAAGTTTAAGGTACTAAACATAATTGGGGGAAATTTGAATTTGGTTTACTGGGAATTAGACTTATATAAAAATGAAATTACTTTAAATTTAGTACATCAAATTGAAAAGTATGCATCAGTACTGGTAGAGAGATAATAATAGACTGATAATAACATACAGATACCACTTGGAATGTTCTGTGATCTAAGCAAGGCTTTGGACTGGGTTAATGATAATTTGCTAATTTTCGAATTAGAATTAATAGGGACTAGACTTACACTTGATTGGTTTCGTTCCTATTTATCAAACAAATTTTAATCTATGGAAATAACGACACTGGAAGATAGATAGAAGGTAGGTGTGCCTCAGGACGCTGTACTCTCTCCGCTCTTGTATTCGCTGTTTATTAATGACATTATTTCCTTCCTGGCGAGATTATAAATCAATAATGTATGCCAATAATATCACTATTCCAACAAATGACTCTTCTAACAAAAAAGTCAAGGGGTGCTAAGTCTGATGGGCCGAAATTCTTGGAGACAAAATTATTGGTCCGATATTCATTAAAAATTTTACTGATGGAATGTATTTAAATCTGTTAGAAAATCTGATAGATCCTCTTATAACTGAATCTTTTGAATTTGTTCCTAGATGAAGAAGGCCTATTTTCTGAACAGGACGGAGCTCCTCCACATTATACTCTGCCTGTACGAAATTGGCTTAATCAGAGATTTCCTGACAAATGGATCGGTATAAAGATCAAGAAAAAAGAAGAAGAGTTTACTTTGTTTTCAATTAATATTACACAAATGGAAAATTAGAAAAATCAATTTTTAAGACATAAAACATCACAGCTAAAACGAAACGACCACACACGCTATTATGCTAATTCCCACATATTTATTCGGGATTAATTAAACAAATGCGTTAAGAACGCCCTAACAAATGAGGCTTACGCCGAAAATGACGATCCCTCTCGCCCTTGTTGTTAAAGCACGCCAAACGATCAGATGTGTGCACGATCCGCATAAACTGCAGTAAACGAAAGCTCCAGCATACGGTCTTCAGCGCAGGCGCCTAGGACGGCGAGAGGACGCTTTAAAAGCTGCTCTTGTCGCGAAAAGAAGTCAAACTTGCTCACTTGGTGCCACATAGCTGACATCGCGTGCTGCTCAGAATCCCCGACACCACTGTCTTAAAAGACGATACCAATTTTCGTTTCTTCCCGAGCGATTGTTTAGAAGAAGACCGCAGACACAATGGTGAGTGTTTAACGTTTAATTTAGTGCTTTAGGTATTTTAATTGATACATAGTTACAAAAAAAATATTGGAACGATTTTGAACGAATTGAAGTTTTTAAAAATTATATTGGAGATGTTAAATATGAGTTTAAACTTTAAACACTTAAACTTAAAAAATAAAATCTCAGGAAGACCAATTGACTTTTTAGGTTGTGTTATTATTCCTTCATTTTATAAATAATCAATTCATCTTTCCGAAATATTATTTTTTTCGGTCATAATATATATAATAGTCGGATCATTCTAGAAATTGTTTTAAGGGTAATGTAACTAATTGACTGCTATGTTACCAAAGTTATTTTAACAAAGTTAATCGTCAATTTAGAGTGTTCCTTTATATTTAAAAATGTGATATCAATACTTAAAGTGTATACAGACAGATTTATTTTATTATGTAAATATGTAAAATGCTATATTCATATATAAAAATATTATTCTTTCTGCATAAAACTTGAATTTTTATACAAAAAAAAAACCGTTATATTGACACATAATGTGTTTGATTAAGTGTGAGTCAAGATTGTAAAAAAAAAATGTATTATGTACTTAAAGTGCGTTCGCTAAAATAAGGCTAATGAACGAGCCAAATCTTGACTTAAGACCGATTTCGAATCTCTGAAAGGGTATCAATATTATAAATCAATATAATACAAAAAAAATTATGATAAAAAGCTTGCATAAACGATTCAAAACAACGAAAAAACAAAATGCTAGAAAAATGTAAAATTACGAAAATTTCCTTTTTTTACTTGAAACTCTTATTACAGCAAAAACTTTTAAAGCATTTTTTTTAAAAAAACTTTTCGTACCTCATATCGGCAGTTTTAACATGTGACATTATTATACTAGTACAGTGACGTTTAATAGACGTCAATATAACGTAATAGACGTCATATCTACGTCCATTAAACGTCATTTTACGTCACACTGCTACCTGGGATAGTATATAGGTGATTATGCAGAGGGTGTTAGAAGTATCGATCGTTTAAAGATTTTAAGGGCATCTAGTACGATCGAAAATAGGATTAATAATATATCTATATCCGCAAATCAATTTTTTTCGAGATAAAAGTGATTCGATTTTATCATTGAAAAACCTAAACGAGACGTCATATTAAGTTATCTTAAAATAACATAAGTAATCAAATATATACATAATTAATTAAGGACGTCTTCAGGGCAGCTACTGTCACATTAGCCTTGAAGATGTCCCATACGATTGAGGACGAAACGTCGACTGACAGCAATTCCAGGGCGCGCTTCCAACTCGGAAACTAAGCAATGTATAATGTGGAAAATGACCGCGAAATTATATGAGTTAAGTGAAATGTACGAATGGCTCAATTGTAATTTTAAAAGTCATACCCAATGAGCCAAATTACACGATGAAATATCTAAATCTGCAAATATTAATATTGGGGTGCCTCAAAGTTCAATTCCTGCACCAACCTTCTTTCTCGTCTAAATTTAAAAACTAAAAATAATAACTTTTACGGTTGATATAAATATTATTATTAAAGGGTCGTTATTAAATGGAGCCATATCAAATGCTTACCGCATTATTACATCTGTTGGTGATCGATTAATAGCCGACTGTTAAATAGGGAGAGTTTTAATTTTTGCACCGTCTCGTAAGGGTCGCTTAAATAGAACGAAGCGAATGAAGGTGTTTTAAAATGGACGATTCAATAAAGTTTATTAAGAGTATTGACACACTATTGAGGTGAGTTAATCAGAAAAATGTACTTTGGGTTAAATTGACCAGAGTTTGTTATCACCTTCATTTTGCTTCGGTGTTATTTTTGTATTTTTTGACTTGTTTCTAACATGTTTTTGAAATAAACCATTTATACAAACTAAAAGTTAAAGAAACTTATTAAATATTTTGTATATAAGGGAACATTTCAAAGTGACGCTCACACATTGGCACATTTGTAGCAGACATAAGGTGTTGTAAATCACTGCTTTCCATTTTGGTGGAGGCTCGGGGTTTAAGGGGTAAAATCTATACCTAAAGTTTTGAATTTTTTTGAATTTCTGCAACTGTTTTCACGAATAAAACAGATCACATTATATATCCATAAATGCTTTTTCCATAGGGGGAGGGGCAGTTGAACTGAAACAGATTTTACTTTAATATTTAGTAATATTTCTATAGTAACTTTATTAATCATTATTGCCTTTAAGTACTTGTAGTTTAATTTCTTCGGCTGTATTGTTTCTTTTCCCTTGACTCCATTGTCATTGCTTGTGTCTTTTCTATGTTCATTTTTGGCCCACACATGATGTATTCTGGATGCTTTTTGTATTTAGTTACCAGTTGCATAGCTTATTATAGCTTATATAGCTTACTTAAATATCGGAAGGAAATATCTAACAATATACAGAATTATAACACCAACTTTTTTTTTATTATAAAATAAAAAATATATATATATACCGGTATAAACCGGTTATTATGCTATTTTAGAATTTCTACAGCGAAAATCTTCCCTTTACTTGCTGCAAGTATATGAAAAATATCAAAAACTATATTCTATATTAATATCATTTTTAAACTTGTCCGACATTATTTTTGGGTGCGATTGTACAAATCACAATTTATGGAAACCTTCACGCTATATGCGTAAAACATGAAATTTCACGGGTGCAAAATTGTATTTAATTGTATTTATAAAGCAGAAATGACGGTAAAATATGAACGAATTCAATCGTTATTATGTATTGAAAAAATAAGAAGAATTATACAACGGAATGAATTCTTATTACAATCTTCCACACAAACGTTTTAACTGCCATAAAATAATGAGTAATACAAGATAAAGAATGAATATTAGAAGAATTACATCATCAAAGTTATTTTTAGATCATTTTAATGCTTACAAGGGCATTATCGATTTGAGATTGAGACACAAATTTATTCCTAATTGTATCGTAATAAGATAATAATTTACCAAATTTAGCCCTGGATAGAAATATGATTTAAATAGAATAGCAATTTAAATGAACTATAACGTTGAAGATTTGTTTGTTAGAATGCAATACTGAATTCTTTGGATATAATATACCCATAGTATATAGATCATATAAGGGAATGACTGCTCTGTGCAATATATATATTTGCGCTAAGGGTTTCCCGCATGACTCATCGTCCGCGTGTGAAATCAATTCAAAGTTGGGGTCCTTTTGTTGTAAGAACATCTGTTCCACCAAGTCAGTTAATATTAGCCGAAATGCGCGAATATTTGATTTAGATTGAGCGTTAGAATTAGAATTACGTGTCGAAATGTGAACTAAAACAAAGCATTTCCTACCAAACGCATTTACTCACGCTTTCTATCTATTCTAAGACCGTCCCTCCAACATTTGTAGACAGTCTTATTTTAGTAATACGAACCAACGGCAAGGGTCTTTAGAGTATTTAAAGTGCATCAGACGATTTAGCAAAAGCCGTGTGCTCGAAACTTATTTTTATTGTGTGCTGAAGTGCATTTTTTTGCTTCTCATCCATAAATGACTGAGTTTTCAGAACGCGTCAGTCAACGAACTCGCGACCAAGACAAATACTTCTTATATTACATTTCCTTGGTTTGTAATTGACACAGAGCGCTGCTGTAATTAATGATCTTTACCACCGATATGAACGGGCTTAATTCGATGAACATTGCTTTTAATTGATGTTTTACACGTTCGACCGAAAAAATTAAATAATTGGTTTAAATTATTTGTGTTATAGTCTGGTTTCGTGAGAAGATTAATAATCTTATTTGTGGCCGTAAAATGTCAATTTTTGGGTGACTTAAATTGTGGGTAATATAATTGTAAAAATTGATAGGGATAAAGATAATAAAGATAGCTTCCTTTCAGTATACTGTCAATCATAGCGATATTGTTTATAAGTTTAACAAATTCTCCTTTGGTCGTTAGCAGATTTGTCTTATTACGTTGCACATTTCTTTAAAACTTAAAGAATATGCGATTTTCTTAAATTAGTTAACGTATAGGGACAGGTCCGGCTTTAAATGAACATTTAATTTGAGAGAATTCTCATTCTATGGAAAGCTGTAGCTAGTAGCACTCAGTTTTATTTATCATAATTGAAAATTATAAATATAAAAATAATAATGATAATGGTCCTTCCCATTCAAAGTTTTATTTAAAAAATCTATTTCACTACATGTTTCGGCGTAACGCCATCATCAGGTAATGATTTCGTTGAGTATTAAAATATAATGAAAAAAGTCGAACAGCACTCCATGTAAAAGTTAACATTATTTTTACGCACGAACGTAAATCATTGGACAGTTTGGAAAATTCTTAAGGACCATTTGTTGTATCCATACCATATTCAACACGTTCAGGCACTACTACCTGCCGATTTTCCCTCACATATTGTATTATGTCAATGGATATTGCAAACATTAGTTCGCATGCCTTTATTCCTGACACAGATTCTTTTTACCGATGAAGCCAGATTCTCAAGAAATGCAATAAGGAGTTTTCATAATAACCATATGTGGGCAGATGAATATCCGCATGAGGTAGTTGAAGATCGTTTTTAACATCAGTTCTCGTTGAATGTTTGGGTTGGAATTGTGGGTGACTATCCAATTGGACCGGTATTTCTACCAGAAAGACTGAGTACTGGTGTGGTGTTCCACAACTTTTTGGAAGCAACGCTGTCTGAGTTTCTGGAGAATGTACCATACGCGACCAAAATTATAATGTGGTTTATGCACGATGGTGCACCATCACATTTCAGTTTGGTTGCTCGTAATTTTTTAACAGCAATATACGGAGATCGCTGGATTGGTCGAGGTGGGCCACACGCTGGATCATCAGACGTAAACCCCCTAGATTATTTTTTCTGGGGTTCTCTGAAGTCAATAGTTTACGCTACTCCAGTGGAGAATTTGAACGATTTGCGAAATCGGATAATTGCTGGGTGTAACTCAATTAAAAACGACCCTGGTGTGTTTGAAAGAGTTCGACAGTCAATGACGAGAAGATTGAATGCTTGTATCCAGGCTGGAGGAAGCCATTTCGAACATTTATTGTAGATTGAACAATTTTACATGTACTTTTTGATAATGATATGTTGTTACTGTCGCAAATCTTGTTCCCCATGTATCTTCGAAACAAAGGGGTTTTTCAAAAATCATAATAGGATAAAATATTCTTAGAATAGACCCAGGAATAACCCCTTGAATTTTTGCCGCATGTTTACCTAACACCCTGTATAAAAGCAGCAATAACTAAGCAATATTTTCTGACCTAATTTCTGCTTACATCGATATTTTGTGCGACTTTATTACCAACCCTAATAGAGTAGCAATAAAAACCATTGTCGCCACTGCAAACATTTAAGTTGGGTTTAACATTGATTTTACTTTTAAATCTATTGCAATTCTGCGCAACATTCCCTTTAAGTGCGTGCTGTTTTTTTTTTCGTCGCATGAATCAGCGAGATAGAAGAATCGCGAAAATATATACGCACATTGACACAAATTGTGTCGCTTTGCAATATTCTCCTTGCGAGAAGTTCGTTGCTCCGTATAAGGTCATAATCTTGCACTACAGAGAAAGAAAGCTATAAGGCGCTTAAAAAGGCGAATTTACTTAGTGCTTAAGTGCGTATATACCGTCATCTCTTAAAAATAAACTCGAGGTTCGAGCGCTTTTACAACAAGTTAATTTATAGCGCCCCGTGTTCTGGTTGTCGATACTTCTCAACTTGCAATTAATGAAAAAAGAAAAGGACCAAGATAGCGAATTGCGTATGCAAATACGTGAGAAAGAAAATCGCGAGATAATGACTTGAAGTTTTTTTTTTATGAAACTGTCTTTCGCAGTAAAATAAATTATGTGTTACGGGTTACTGCAAAGGAAACAGATCACTTTTTTTTCTGGGTAAATGCGAAAGCATTTCGCTCTTATCTCTCTTCCATTTCTGGTAAGGTTTTTCGTCGAAAGAAAGCTCTCATAATCTGTTAATGATGTATACTTAAAAGTTCTAAATCATTTATGTGTTTTTACTATATTTTATGTGATATAATTAGAGAAATTAAATGACGTGAATTCTAATGAAACTGATATATTCACGTTAAAAATATACCACATATTAGCACTGCGAGTGCGTCTACATTATACTAAAGGATTTTACAAGCGAAGAGCTAAGAGCAGAAGGATCACTTGCCGTTTTCAGCGGATCCGCGCGCACACTTTAGTGTATTGACAATTAACATGGAGGGCGCCAGAGATAGCATCAATGTCAACAAAATAGTGTGATTTTGCGCCCTCTTACGGGGACGGAGACATTAAAATTGAAAGCGCGCGTCTTTTAAATGTAGACACCTTACGTTTTATATTTTAGATTATCACTTAATTTCATATTATGTATAAACAACCGTGTATTAAATCTTGAAAATGCAAATACCATATAATGATTTGCAATAAAAATGATTAATTTTATTTAGCACGTCTGCTTTGTCAAATAAAGCTTTATTTTTTTTCGGGTTTGGAAATATGTGTGTCCTTGCACAACCAAATGGACTGAGCGACATATGTATGTATGTAAGTAAGTAAAAAGGTGGTGTTACACTGCGACCTAAAAGATCTATTGTGTCCCCTATTCTTGCTGCTTTACAGCTGGCCTTCCAGTCCTATTCCTTTTAGAAAGTGTAGGATGTCAGAGGGCCCCAGTCTAGGTAAGTCTCCCTCTTCGATTTCACATGCTCCCAGGTGCAATGCCCCCGAGTTGCACAGTGCTACGCAGTTTGAGAGGAGATGGATGGGTGTTTCATCCTGTTCCCCACAGAATCTGCATTCAGGATCTTTTTCAATCCAAGCTTAGTCAGGTGTCCTTTCAGTCTACAATGGCCTGAAAGTATTCCTGTTAAAATGCGAACTTTGTTTTTACTCAGGTTGATGCATTCTGTAAACCTCTTCTGGTTATAAGTTCCCAGAAGAATTTTACTTTGCCTCATTCCCTGCAGATTTTCCCAATAACTGGATTTTCTCTGCTCCATTTCTATTTTTAGTTTCTTCAGTATTGTACTGCTACTTAACCCGCAGAAGGGTTCAGGCCCTACAAAAGGCATTCCAGCCTTTTTTTTGCGAGGTTATCCGTTATTTCGTTTCCTTCCACTCCTGTGTGACCCGGAACCCACAGGAGGGTTACTTTATTTCTTTTGCCTAGCTCATTTAGTTTCCCTAGGCATTCCCAGACCATCTTGGAGCTGATTTCATATGAGCTCAGCGCCTTGATGGCTGCTTGACTATCAGACATGATGATAATCTCCTGCTTACTAGCGACATATACTATCACTACAGTCGCTTGGGCATTCTACCGGATGGTTTAAAAATAGAGGTTAAAGTTTGACGGGACGTTAGAACATGGCAAACCAAATAAAAAAGTCTAATTTATTTTTTGTGACTCGCAAAGAGATAAATTCACAACTTGCAGTTATCTCGTTGTTTGGAATTCCTAATAACTATGACTAAAAATGAGTCATCTTGAACACTTATTATAAAATGGATATATGAGTTGTAAGTTTAACTTTTTTTCAGTAACGGTGAGAAATTGTTTCCTCTATTTCAAATCCATATAACATATACATATAAAAACGTTACATGCTGACAGTAACATAGGCGAAATTGTTTTACGGTAATGTGGAGGGAATTGAATCGGCGCCATCTAGCGGAAACGAAGGCATTAATAACAATGTACCATCGGCTATATACAGCATAAAAGTACACTTACCCGAATGAACATTGATTTTAACAGTTACAGAGCATAACTGGGAATAGATCGCAGGCCAGTTATAAAAATCAGATAGGAAAATACGAAAATTCGCTATGGAGGATGACAATAATTTTGTTGGACAGTGCACACCTGCACGTTTAACACAATAATATGATAGCTCAAATAACAATGTTCAAATTTCCCGCAATTATTAGGAAAAACTTCAACCTTAAAGTATAAAATCACCTCTGGTTTCGTATTTCGTGAACAGTACTTTTAATGCCTTTATGTTGAAGTTAAACTAAAAATAACTGACAGAAATTAAAATTTTATTATTAAGTAAATACCCATCATTTTAAGTTCAGCTTTCCTCTCTAACACACGTTCTTTATGAATGGGCAAATTAAAGAAGAAAGCTGAGACATCTAGCGTTAAAATAATGAATTGACTCTAGTTTTCTAGTGATACAATGTCAAAGGCGTCGACACTAACTAACCCTACTTGTCATTTTAACATCTTTTTTTTAATTAATATAAGCGCATACCTATACAGTCAATTTCAAAATTAATTTGATATTATTAATTAACAAGGAATATTATTATTTAAGCATTTATGCAAAGATAGATTTCAATCAACAGAGACGTATGACTACAAAGGCAACTTTGGTATTCAAATTAAGTCTGGGGTATATACTAAAGCCTGGAGTGTATCACACGATAACACATCGTGCATTTAATATTTAATAAGCCACCAAACCGTCTGTATACCTAACTTATGTAGACGATTGTCTGGAACTAGACGATGAGTAATGCATAACTGCCATTGTTAAATTTGATATGGCTCGTAGAATTTCAATGTCCCGTGTTGTAAAGTAATAAGTAATGTATACTCCTATGTAACTTAATAACCGTCTCTTTGTAGCGACGCAAAATGTTTATAGTTATTTAGCTATGAGTAGCTAGCATCGTTAACTCGTCCAAATTTCATATTACCTACATCATGAATCAATCATAGCGATTTAAGCTCGCGAAGATTTAACCGACGAAAAAGGATTTAAACAAAATTTTTATTGACTGTTTTACAGTTATAGATGAAAAAAAAAGAACATTTATGACTCATTTATTAAGCAGCTGTATATTGTTAAAAGTAATTACACTTTCGTATCAACCTTGGGGAATGAGGTTTGTAATTGATTACATAAATACCGCAAACAAGAATTTATACAACACCAAACTAAGTAATCTAAGCAAGTTTAATTACAGGGATCGTGTTTTATATTTTATTTATTACACATAATTTGACATCTTCAAATGGGAGAAGTTATTAAACACTAAACGGTGACTGGCGCAGTTTTCAACGCAAGATTTATATCTCGACATAAATCTAAATTACACATCTTTCGCCGCATCACGTGACTTTACATATAAATATCGTTCATTTACGCTCTTGAAATCGATGTAACGGTATGTAAGTACCTTCACGTCAATTTCTCTCATTTTTTTTGTGGTGCACCTCCTTTAATAACCGGATACCGTTATTGGTGGAACGTTGACAATCAGTCTGGCCAATCTCCGTTTTACAGTTATAAGCGAAACGAGATGTTAAGAAAAAAAATAAGCAAAACGAATGGGAACCGCTAATATGAAACTAGACGAAGAGTTTTATAATTATATTTTTGTTGACTGAATTTTCTATTATTATTGGACTGTGAATTTCAATTATAATGAGATTATAATTATATTATAATCTTTTTAGTTGAATAATTGTAAAAGTATTCAGGCTTCCTTTTCACTATAAATGGAAACATTCCAAAAAGCTTGGTTGGCTCAAATAATAATGTAAATAAGCCGAAGAATAATTGAATAAGAATTTAAGATGGAAATCTCATTATTAACGTTATTAAGATATTATTTGCTAAATTGTCGATCTGAAACTACAATATGTATCTATAAAGGATAATAATAATTGTAGGACGACTTTACACTATACATGTGTTAATTAAGTAACGCTAATTAATAATTAGGTAACATTAAAAACGTGTGTAACACTCGGTTGATATTAGCATACATATGTTTCACCTTACCAAAGATCTTTAATGCTACTAGTCAACCTTATACGGAGAAATTCGTATATACATTCCACATACCAATTATTCCATACCAAACATTTACGTTCCAAGGATGTTGATGTTCAACTTGGCGCAACCAATGGGGATTTTCGATACTCCAGTAAACACAAGAAACACAAAATCATGTTTGCTTGCTTCTTTCTCTTTTTTGTGTATTTTTTGTGAGGTGGGGGATCGAGTTCGGCACTATTCAGTGACCCCCTACATTATAGCAAATCTTATTAAGATTTTTTTTGATTTGATGCAGTGTTTTAGAGATATTCCGTTGTTTCGATATAAAAAACTCACCCTGTATACTTAATGAGTGTTTTTTTTTTTTGAAATTTTGATTATATGACGAAAAGTTTGCTTAAAAGAAAAAAGAAACTTTAAGTGTATTATAATCACAAATTGACCTATTCGTTAATATTAGGTTTGTTTGTTTGTCTGATCTAAGCAGATCCGAGGAATTTTACGCGTTTGTTTGTATTTTAGAGCATGATTTGTGCGTGTTTGTTTGTTTAGAGCAAGCAAATCCAGATCACAAAGAGGTTGCTCTTCCTGCTCGCGGTCCGACGTCCGAGCAATTACGAGCAATTTGTGCAACATAACCTACTCGCACTAACATCGTGTTGTAAAATGCCGTTTGTAAATGTAATCTGATTTATGACTGCATCAAATATGCACGAAATAGATAATATAACGATACCAATGTGATTGATGTAAAGATCGATCATTATATTTTAAAAACTTCACTTGGTAGGTACATAAATACTAGTATATGATGCATTTTTATTGTAGTCTAGATTCATTAATTTGAAAAATTATTTTTACTTTTCCTGTTCATAATAGCTGTGATAATCTGACAATAGTAAATAATAAAATTAAGGTTATATTGCAATCGAGCGCGTTTGTTTGTACCATCTTTAAATCCAACTCTGAGACGCTCTCAAGTTACTCTGATGACGTCAGTAGATACTGCTCCAAGTACACAAACAAACAAAGCTATTGCTTCTAATATTACAAAAATCCAGATTTTCTTTTACAAAAAGACGTGAATGTATAAGCAAAGAGGTGACTTAAGCAACATAACAGTATAGGACTTCTGATCGTTTATTATAATACTACGCTGAATGAGTTAAAAAATAATATACATTCAAGCTACTTTTTCAGCATAGAAAGGAAAGTGACATTCAGAACCTTATTTTTAAAAAAAAAAGTTGAAAAAATTGTTCTAGCAAATTATTTATTATAATTATGCTCATCATGAAGAATTTCTGGAAGATTGGGAGGAAATATTTGTAAAATACCATTCATTTTAAAATTGAAAACTCTAAAGATTAATTTCCTCTTTGTCAATGGTCAAAGGTTAACAAGGAATATATTTCTAGGACCTGATAGAAATCATAACCATATATCCAAAGGGGCTTTGATATAAGTGAGGTAGTTCAAAGTTTGGTAAAACTGGAAAGGACGTACGAGATTGTTTATTTTTTTGAAACGCTTTTTCTATAAAAACAAAATAGATAATCCAAATAATGGAACGAGAAGAATGGTGAAGAGTTGAAAATAAGACCCGAGACAATTCCATGCACATCTCAAAGATACCAAATGTGCCTACATTTCAAACGAAAATTATTCGTATAATACAGGATAGTATAGCTTATTTACACATTTTTTCCTACACACCCTTAAAAGAAGCGATTGTGTTAGCTAAATTAATCACTAACGAAAGGTCAATAAACTCCATTTTTTTCTACAATTTGACACGTAAAGCCTCCTAAATGTCTGTCATCGATTTTTCTGCAACATAGCGCAGCAGTGTGTTAGCCGTCAGTAACAATAGGATCAACTGGTACAGAAACATTAAGCTGGGATAGGTGTATAGATATTTATATGTATAGTGATATATGGTCTTTGACAAATGACAATAGACTCCTATGGTACGGATTCAATCCATTTGTCAGTTTAATGTGGAAAGATATATTGGAAGATCGCGTGATTGGGCTAGTATAAATAATACTGAAATGCTAAAAATAATAAATCTTATACATACATATACAAACGTTTTGTAATTTCTATATTATAACACAAGCAGTAAGCAATAATTAAAAATGCGAGTTAAACAGGTGTTTAGGCATCGTTTAAACCGCAATTGCAATTACATGTCCCGCCGTAAAATATAATGCTTTTACTACACCGGAAATACCTCATTTCGCTGACATTAGCGGCAAACGTGATTTGTGTAAGTATGATAAAATACGCATAAAATGAGTTACTGAAAATAAGACATGGAGAGTAAACAATTTTAAACAATTCAACAAGGAGGTATACCAAAATGTTTCATTTATTCTACAGTAGGTGGCCAATGAGTTAGAAGCACACGCATTAAACTATTCGATCCAAATCCCACAGTAAAAATATTCCGTGTTTTGAAAGTAATACTTTTGTTTAGGTTTCATTTGAATTTTTGAATTTTAAATATTTCGCGCGTAACAATTCGACGATGCGCAGTGCCGCATTTTTAAACTAAGAATAAGAATAAGTACAATTCAGAAGATTCTATATTAGAAGCGTGTTGTGCAACCATGTTATAAGTTACAACATAAGGTGTAGTTTGTTAGAGCAATAAAGTGTATAGAAAAGCAAGCGACAGTTTGTATCATTAAAGAGAATTCATAATCCACAAGAATTAACAACTTTATTCTACTTTTTATACAGGGCGTGTATATTATTGGATGGCAAATTATACAGGATGAGTTTTATACATCTCTAAAACACTGCATCAAATCAAAAAAAGATCTTAAAAAGATTTGTTATAATGTGGGGGCTCACTGAATGGTGCCGAACTCGATCCAAACAAAACAAATTCCACTGTATTTTATCTTTTATTAAAAAAAAACTGATACTATTCATTCTTTAAGCACTCCGTGATCGAAACATAAAAATTATAAGTCGTTCCAACATTTTGTATCAACATCAAGCTCTTATATCAAAATTTCACCCGAACTTTGAATAGTTACTTCACCCTTTAAACTTAAAATAGTTAGAAATATTGTTTTACTTTGCAGAGGGAATGCATTTCAGTCCACATCGGCCAAGCTGGAGTACAAATCGGCAACGCATGTTGGGAATTGTATTGCCTGGAGCACGGAATTCAACCCGATGGCCAAATGCCCTCAGATAAAACCGTTGGAGGTGGAGACGATTCGTTCAACACCTTTTTCAGCGAGACTGGAGCTGGAAAACACGTGCCCAGGGCAGTATTCGTCGATTTAGAGCCGACAGTTGTAGGTAAGTAATAAAAAAAAACAAAAAAACATATATTCACTATCAAATTCATTTATTTTTACATCTGCATGCTATTAATTAGTTGTCTAACATCATTATTCGCTCTGAATTAGATCATATTTTTTTTATACATTTATTATTTGCAATTCACAAACTGCCAAGTAATTCAATCACGTTAAATAAACATGTCTATATGTTGTTCAATCTTATGTAAGTGACCGTAATATTATGGTTTGCGTTCTGATTTAATTTTTTATTGTTTAAATTATGTATCAACTGCAATTATGTAGCTCGTGATACGTCTGGTAGCAACAAGCGGTAAGGGTATATAGTCACGTTTTGCAATTCCTCTTTTTTTTATTATTTGCCTTCTCATATATCTAAATATGATCTTAATAACGTTATTGTATGAGCAGTTACGTAAAGTCACGCTGCTGTTATTGGGAGTTCTTGATTGACGAGAGATCTTTTGTGAATCTTATAAATAGAGTTAGGAGTTTTGGGGTTGCCAGATTTGAAAGCCCTCTATCTTCTTTCATAAAAAAAGGTGAATATCATCATTTGTCTATTAGGTAATATTAGGTATTTCTCTAATTAAGTACTCTAAACTATCAGGATAACTTGAAATGAGTGTTTCTGGACGGAAGCCGAAAAAACCAATTTTATTATTTCAAACAGTTTTAAACCTCTCAGAAACGATACGGTTTTCATTTCGTATTTCACTACCTGCAATCTATATGGTATAGTAGTGTGTAAAAATTAAGATTATCTAGTGTTTTTAGCTTAGGTGCTTTAACCGTTTTAGAACAACTTTGATAACGACGTAAATACTATTACTAATAAAATTTAGTAATAATATTGTAAATATAAACATCGAAATTTATTATTTGCGACATCAACGCAGCTTTTACACACGATTTACTTTCGAAAATTACTTGCAAACGTGACTGATTCATCAGTATACGTGCCTGTGTCGATAAATACTCAAAGTATCTGTATTCTTAAACCTTTCCGTGATATCACTGCTAGAATTGGCAAGAAATATGAAAAGCTCGCAGCAACTAGGACAAAGATTGAATACATTAAAATGCTGTCGCGTGCGTCATAAACATCGCCAGGAAGATAGGATGGGCAATCAATAATACAAGAAAACATGTAAAACTAAACACTAATGCCTATATTGAAGCTATACTTTCAGATTAAAAACTTTTTGCCATCTTGAGAAGCTTGTAGCAGTTGGGAACCGTTAAATTTTAACTAATTAATATTTAAAGCTTTCATGTCGTCATTTTAAGTTAAAATATCGCTTTTCTCTAAGAATTTCGATGCTCATTGTGTACCATATGGCACTTTTGCAGATGAAGTCAGGACTGGCACATACAGGCAGCTCTTCCATCCGGAGCAGCTGATCACAGGAAAAGAGGATGCAGCCAATAACTACGCTAGAGGACATTACACTATCGGCAAAGAGATCGTGGACGTTGTCTTGGATAGGATTAGAAAATTAGCGGACCAATGTACAGGTTTACAGGTTAGTTGGCATTGGCTATGAAGAAGACTTTGATTTCCTTCCTGATTAAAAAAAAAATATTTACCCACAATCAAATGGGAAATCAGAATGAGTATCACATCAATATATTTTTCACAGGGATTCTTGGTATTCCATTCATTCGGAGGTGGCACTGGTTCAGGTTTTACGAGCTTGCTAATGGAGCGCCTAAGTGTCGATTATGGCAAGAAATCAAAATTGGAATTCTCAATTTACCCAGCTCCACAGGTATGTTATACAGGGTGTTTTGAAACATCGTTTAAAGATTTTAAGGGTATGTAGAACGATCGAAAATAAGGTTAAAAGTCATAATAAACATATGTCCACAAATTAACTGTTTACGAGATAACAGCGATTTTATCGCAATTGCAGAATAAGTTTGCTTTAGCGGTTTTTATTAAGACGTTAGATTATAACTAAAGAAGATGTTCAAAATGACGTCCTTCCATTTCGACACAGGATCTACATCGGCTTTCAAAGGAAGCGCACACTTTTTCAAAAAACAAGGGTTTTTCTCGTATTATCGGGCAACAGTGTTCTATTCGTTGGCGCAACTCTGGAAGATCGTTTACCAGTGTTGCGAATACTAAACTTTTCAAATAACCCCAGATACTAAAGTCCAACGGGTTTAGATCGGGAGACCTTGGAGGCCAAGCAATGGGACCTGCTCGCCCTATCTATCTCCCAGGAAATTCATTGTTAAGATGTTCCTTAACAGCACGCGTAAAGTGCGGTGGAACTCCATCTTGCATAAACCAGAGGTTCAGTCTTAGATTTATAGGTAAATCTTCCAAAAGTTCAGGTAAAGTATTTTCCAAGAACTAGAGGTATGCAGGACCTATTAAGCGTTGTAGCAAAACAATCGGTCCTAACAACCGTTCCCCTATCATGCCTAACCAGATGTTTAGAGAGAAACGTTGCTGGTGCCTGGCTTCAACGGTAGCATGAGGATTCTCCTCACACCAAACGTGATTGTTGTGGAAATTAAATATTCCATTTTTAGTAAAACCAGCTTCATCGGTGAAAAGGATGTTATCAGCGAAATCTGGCCGATCAGCAGCTGTTCGCAGAAACCACTCACAGAAAGCCCTTCTCGCTTGATAATCCGGAGCAGTAAGGGCTTGTACCCGTTGGATATGGTAGGAGTATAGGAGTTGCTCATGAAGAGTTCTCCAAACAAGATTGCTTGAGTGCTTGAGAAGACCCACTTGAGTCGAAATTCTTCTAACACTAGTTTCGGGATTTTCATCAATAATATTCAAAATTCGATCTTCTATCTGGGGAGTGCATGCTATTCTCTGCCGTTCCAGTATCACAAGACCGCTTCTCAAACGAACCAGTTTCTCTTAGTTGTTGAAACACCGTATGAAACATCACATGCGAAGATAGTTGGCGATCAGGAAACGTTTCAGCATAGAAGCGACGTGCTTGTAAAGAATTCCCATTAGCACGGCCGTACATGAACACCATATCGCTCATTAGAATACGCAACCATTGTAATTGCTACAAATTGCACAAAATGTCAAATTAAACTGTCATAAAACAATAACTGATAAGCACCTGTTTACTGGGATATGTTATATCCATGTACTACTAGGAACACTCGCTGTTATCCCGTAAACAGTTGAATTGTGAAGATATGTTTATTATGACTTTTAACCCTTATTTTCAATCGTACTACATGCCCTTAAAATCTTTAAACGATGTTTCAAAACACCTGTATAGAATAGATTTTGATCCTTTCTAACTATAAAATAAACTAGGTATCCACCGCAGTCGTCGAACCATATAACTCAATCTTGACAACGCACACAACTCTAGAACATTCCGATTGTGCCTTCATGGTGGACAACGAAGCCATCTACGACATTTGCCGCAGGAATTTGGACATAGAGAGGCCCACGTATACGAACTTGAATAGACTAATCGGCCAAGTAAGATATTTCCGCACATATTCGTTATAATTCCGCTGTTATTGCTGCTTTTCCTTATAGATCGTCTCTTCCATAACTGCGTCTTTACGTTTCGACGGGGCCTTAAATGTCGACCTTACGGAATTCCAAACGAATTTAGTGCCGTATCCCAGAATCCATTTCCCGTTAGCTACTTACGCGCCTGTTATATCGGCGGAAAAAGCTTATCACGAACAATTGACGGTATCAGAGATTACGAATGCTTGCTTCGAACCAGCCAATCAGATGGTGAAATGCGATCCACGTCACGGGAAGTACATGGCTTGCTGTATGTTATACAGGTAAATTCATCAAGAAGTATATTGAGAAACACATGCATGCATACCAATATGGTTAGCAGAATATTCTTGAATACTTCAGTTGGGGATATCTCCATTTTTTTTTTGAAACACCCTATACAACAATAAAAATAATTTTTAACATCTATTCTTGACTTCCGATTTGCAGAGGTGATGTCGTCCCAAGGACGTGAATGCCGCTATAGCCACCATCAAACCAAAAGAACCATCCAGTTTGTCGATTGGTGCCCTACGGGATTTAAAGTTGGGATCAATTACCAACCTCCAACTGTTGTACCAGGTGGTGACTTGGCTAAAGTGCAACGCGCTGTCTGTATGTTGTCAAACACCACCGCCATAGCAGAAGCGTGGGCTAGGTACGTTCGTATTCATTTGATTTAGTGACTTTTATTTTTTACTATATACGTCACTTGTCTCTTGTCAAATTCAATTTTAACTACCCTCAGGTTGGACCACAAATTCGATTTGATGTACGCCAAACGCGCTTTCGTGCACTGGTATGTAGGTGAAGGTATGGAAGAAGGAGAATTTTCGGAAGCACGTGAAGATTTGGCCGCCCTCGAGAAAGATTACGAAGAGGTGGCTGTGGATTCTGTTGTCGGCGAGAACTTCGAAGGTGACGAATATTAGACGTCTTGGGGCAGAATAAGAATGGACCTCAACGAATCAAATAAGCAAAACAACAAAGATTTTAACACAACCAAAAAGAAATAACGCCACAAAATTCTAATCTATTTAATTCATTCATCGATATTTATAAAACTCGATACGTACCTATAGCATATTTGTATTGCGCTTTTTATATCCTTTTTTATATTAAATTGCACTTTCTTTTCGGAATAAAGTGAGTATATATATATTGAAATGATGGGTTTTATTTGTATGCTCGTTAAGAAATAGTCCAAATTTAAATTTCGCGCTACACCGTTGAAACATAAAATTACGTGTCACTTTTGTACTGCATTAATAGTTAAATGTAATTTAAAATGTGTGACACTCGGTCGATATTAGCGTACACATGTGTTTCACCTTACCAAGAATCATCAGTGCTATTGGTCGACCTAATGTATTATAATGTAGCGCGCCTATTTTTAAATTTAAGTTTCCCGCTGTGGCGACAGATGACGCCACCCTAGATTGCGAGATTGCTCACAGAGGGTGCTAGTATACGATCTGTCAACTCGCAATGGAAATTTCTAGCATGAATGACAGGAACTTTCAGGAAACATGTAGATTTCTTTAGAGTGCGCGCGATAAGTATAAATCATACAGCAGTTTAATTTGATAACAGTGAATATAAATCGTCGATATAAATATTAGTAATTAAATAAATTAGTTTAATTTAAGTATTTAGAAATTTGATTTTAATTTAATAATGGAAATTGTGAAGGTTTACTAATCCGTTATTATGAAATGTGGATTCGTCACCAAATAGAACATAATTTAAAAAAAATCATTGTCTTCTGCGTATCTATCGAGCCCCACATGCAAAAATCAACTCTTCCTTCATAATCCATGGTATATAATTTCTGATAATATTGAAAGTGGTAGGGATGATATTTGTGTTTTTTCAGGATCCTAGATACGCTCATGTGACTAATATCTTCTTCAATGACTGCTTCCAATACCACAAATTCATTTTCTTCGCTTACAATTCTTGTTTTATGTCACTTTATGTAAGCACCTTGCCTGATGTGGTACAAAATCTGTCCAAACCTTTTATTCGGATGTTTTCGATTAGAGTACTTCTGCGCATATTCCTGACATTCGCCAATAACCAAATCATATCAGGGCTTTCTTGCATCGAATATACTTTCATGGTGCTGACGGGATACACTTCAAATTAACACATTCAAAGGAACACCAGTTGCCTAGATTAAATTAAGGTAAGGTAATGACAATTTACTTTTGTTAGATCACCTAAAAAAATTACGCACGAGTAAAATTCATAAAGTTTGTCCTAGGTACTGGAACATCATGTAGACTACTGGACAACGTTGAATGTTGCATTCAATCAGCCAAAAGATCTGCTACTTACGATTTTTATTTCATCTCTCTAAATTAATTCGTTTTCAAGATACTACACTTTTTTGCAACATTCCTTTTTTAAACAAATTGAAATATCGCATAAACTGGAAAAATTGGGCATAGGAACCTTAAATAAAGTTAATCTTGTTTTTAGTGTACACTTCAAAAAATGCTATAAAATACAGGATGTTCCATTAAGAAAAACGTAACTTTGATGCACTGTTAAGTGAACACTGTGTATATTGCATACTATTTTTAAATTTTAGATCTAATCCGCCTACATACAGGTATAAAATGGCATCATTTTGAATGCGCGTTTCCATACAAACTCAGCTACACGTTGTCAAATCGTAGTAATCATAAGGGAATTGTGCGACGCACTTCCTTCCTTCCCAACGGTCGACGTTGAGCCGCACTTGGCCTCGGCATTCACAAGCCCGCTCTCATGGAGTAAACATTTCAGGGTTGAACATTTTAAATGAAAAAGAAATAAATAAGTCCGAGGTGAGAAGCTGATAGCAGCGAAAACCTACATTCATCAATGCCGCTAGATTAGTACTGAACGTTTGTAGTGTTTCGAAAGACTGCGGCCAGGAATGAAGAAAAGCGGTGGGTGTGGTTTCCCATCCTCACTGCATTGCGTTTAGCAACTAAGGCGAGTTTTTATGCATCGGTTTATTCCCCGATTATAAATGTTCACTGGCCGAATGTGTATATGCCAATATACAACATTTCAAAAATTGGCGTTACCGCTGTTACACCCTGTATATACGAATTTTCCGTATAATATATTATGATGATCCTTGGTAAGGTGAAACACATGTGTATACTAATATCGAGATAACGCTGAAATTGAAATAAAAGAACTTTTATAAGTATTTATCAATATATTTGACTAGATTGCTCTAAATACGCAGGAGTAGATAATAAATTATATAAAAACAATAAAGTAAAACAGAAATAATAATTCGATAATACCAAAAGAAATATCATATAAAACTGCTTCAATGCTATTTTCATTTAACTTTCTTATCGGCAAAATTCTGGTTGCATTCATCGACCACCTCGACAGCACATCTTCGAGGGAACCAGCCCCTTATCCTCGATATGCTCTCCTGCCCTTCTGGAATGTTTTCTTGTACTTTCTCGCCGAATAACCAGTACCTATTAAATGATTTATCGTGGAATATGAAACAATTTTTTCATCATACTTTGGCTTAATATGCGAACTTACTTCCTCCATCTCGTAACTAAAACCGTATCTCCTACTTCTAATTTTATCCTAGGTTCGTCTGTGTATGGCGGATGTAGACATACTCCTAATCCTTGAGTAATAGGAATCCAAGAACCAGAAGCCGGTCTCACGATTTTATATACTTTTGTTCTTTGTCGTTTATTAAGCTTTTGGTCTATTTGTTCCCTCTGTGATATCATTGATTCATTATACTAATTACAATTTGGAAATAATAAAATAAAAAGAATATGACCCTATTGAGACTCGAAATGACAACCTGGGGGTTCTCGCTATTAATAGGATCAAAATTGAGTTTAAAATTTGGTGGGCTCCTGGGGTAGACACTTAATCGGAGAAACTTCGTCAAATTTCTCATTGGTTATTGTAATCACGTGGTAAATTTTATTATAGTGCTGTCGATGGTGCGCTGTACGCAATTAGAAAGCTACATTATCGATGTAGCTCTGAATTATGAATTACTTATAACACCTCATTTACCTGCGCTTAAACTGCGTTGAGTCAAACCAACAACAACAAAATCTAATGTTGTTGAGGGATTTCGATGTGTTTCTTAAAGTCTCAAATATTTTTAAATATCTCCGGAACTTGAGGTGCTCATATTTATTTTACACATGTTTATGCTGATGTGGACAAACCGTGTCCATGCAGTCATGCCGTCCATGTTTTACGTTGAAGATTATTTTGTTGTTATAGTGCAAGTCTTACAGTTATTATTGTGGTTATAGTTCGTTTTTAGTTTTGTGCGTTATTTTATTCTCATTACGACTATTATAGAAACTCAGTGGCATTTGTTTTTGTTGTATTAAAGTGATTAACGATTTATTACGAACAAAGGTCAGTGCTGTAAAATGGCGAACTCTTGAATTTACAAAAATAATATTTCCATACTCGATGTCAAAGATCCATTAATTCTGCTGTATTCAACTTCCCTAATACTGTGAAAGACACGTCGTTGTATATAACTTTGTTCAGATACTATAACTTTTGTAAATAAAATATCTTTATATACTATTTTAGTGCTGTATTTATATTATATATCCACATTTTATCATACGTATGTGTATATACCAAATATTTCATTGCTATAATAGTATAATTATTACAAGATTGTACTATTATAGTCATGAAATATTTGGTATATACATAAATAGAACTTTCAAATACCAAAAGTATATAAAACCACCCATTTGAATGTACCGCCAGATTAGTTGTAGTTCGGTGTGCGGAGTAGTGGCGCGCAACCTTGTCGAAAAAGTAGAGCATTAAGTGTCCTCCCCCAGGTGGGCTCGTCTTATTAGCAGGCACAGCAAAATATCGAGAAATTCTTGTTTATAACAAGAGGTGGCGTTATTATACTTAGAGTTAAAGTAAATTGATCACAGCCATCTATTGGAGTTAAAAGTTGACATTTAAGGATCAAATAAGAAATGAAGAGAAGACAATAAACGTAATTAAGTTGAAACAGTATACTGCAAACACATTGCATGATGGTTTAATAATGCCAGTCCAATGATGTTGCAAAATAATGAGGAATGACTGTTTATAACAGTAGATGACAATACTATACTTACAGTTAAAGTAAATTGATCACAGCCATCTATAATGACCCAAGTTATACCATCTCCTACTGGCTGACAACTGAAATTCATTACTTGTTTTATATTTTCCTTTATACCCAGATCATAGGGAAAATTAAAGACGTCGTCTGAATTTTTCCGTCTGTGATTTGCCTTTTCAACGATCCAATCTTCAATTCCAGTACGATTTCTAACGATCGCACGGACCTAAAATTGTTAAATTGTAAACATTCTCATCTTCAAATAGAATGTCTACCTTACTTGGAAAAATAAAAGCATCCCAACTGCTAAAACAACGCCAGCAGCCAATCCAAGGGAAAACACACAAAATACTATGCCGTACAAGCTTAAATTTACTATCGGCTCCTGTCCTGTCCCATAATACAAGTACCAAACTCTATGAAACGCCCTGTACAAGGAACATGACAGTATTATTGTAGCATGAAAGCATCCCAATACAGCGAAGAATAAAAATGCTGTGAAGTGTGCGTGATTTCCCCAACCGACGCAATTATTAATCCACGGACAATGATGATCCATTTTCATAACACATCGCCCACCTAAACTTTACAATTCCGATATTATCAATATATATAGTGGTTTAAGAATCTTACATTTCCTACAATGGTGAGATCTGGGCGCTTTATACCCCTGACAAACCCCACAAAATTGTAAATTTTCTATATCGGCTTCATTCGCCTGAAATGTCAAAACAATAATATTTTTATACCTGAATTTATACAAGTTGAACTTTCACTGGTCTCCACTTTAACGGTAAGTAACCAGGTCCGTGAAAAATCGCAGATAAAAAGTTATATAACGTCAAACCAGAGAGAGACATGAAACATATCGTATTTAGAAGTCCACCGATGGTAACTGACGGCCACCACATGCTGCTGCAATGGACAGCCATACCCGTAACGCATTTTATAATACCTGAAAGTTATTAATACGTTTAGAGGACGGGTAAATTACCGCAAACTAGCATTTAAATTAAACCTAACGCAGTTAATGGTCCCCAATGACATACTCGTGTGAACGGTCCGAAGCACATCGTAAACTATAATGATGATATTGAAATATGTAATTCAAATAGTTCAACCATTAGCGGTTTCAAATTCATAAATAAAAACGTTGGGAATTGAAGGAGTGTGCAATATAACCTTAAAATTCCATTTGGCATTCTTATTTATGTTGCGAGAAGTTAGGCGATGAATTTGACAAGTGGGATTTTTAATAACAACTTGTACCCATAACCGTGAAATACGTAAAATTTGCGCAATTGCTTTTTTTTTCTTTATTTTTATATGAATTAGTAGCAAAATATACATTTCCCGTAGTTATTGTTAGTAAGTTCAACATCAAAACACGAAATTACCAATGATTTTGTATTAGATTACTAGTTACTTTGATGTGTCTTTCTGTTGGAGTTACTAAGAATAATTGTGGGAAATTCAAATTTTACTACTAGGGAAATAAGACACTAAATTTCCTAACTTCGTTTATTCTTAATATTAATTGAATAAAAAATATATCACAATTGATAATTAAGAACTTGGTGTAACAACATATAGTTCATCCGCCATTTTTACCATTTCCTCGACAAATTCACAATGTTTCTTTAGATTTTCGGAAATGCTTTCTACACCGTAATGCGCCCCAGCAATGCCACCCGCCATTGCTGCTATGGTATCCGTATCACCTCCAAGAGATATTGCATATTGGATAGTTCTCCTAAATGGATTGTCAGTCTACAATTAAAATGTGAAACTTTGTCTCCAAATATTCTTTTCAATAATTACATTGATACCGGGTATTTCATTTTGTGCTCTTAAATAGCAATAAATGCTAGTAGGAACTGAATGAAGAGCAGCTATGCTATTGCCTAAAGTAGCAACCACTTCATCTTCACAAATTTCTTTCCCTGATTTTTCTAATGATAATAGAGTGATTATAGTTTTTAATTGTGTTTGATATGGTGTAGGATCATCCAAATCATGCCTGCAAGTTAAGACACTCGATAATTAACACCCTAATTTCAATTTGTAATTCTGTTTGCTTACATATCATCTGTTTCAATAAGTTTCATTTTTTCAATTAATTTTTTTGTGTAAATTTCATAATCAGTCTTCTCGTGTGGACTAAGCATTAAACTTTGATGTATAGCTAAGCTTTGCAAAAGAGCCCCATGCAATCCCAAACTATGTGTGTGGGTAACTTGTGTTGCTTTAGTCGCTGCTTCAATCATAGCTTCATAATTATTATTGAAAAATAATGGTATGGGAGCAACTCTCATAGCACCACCATTCCCATAAGATCCCGTACCTCCAAACTGCTCTTTAGCCGGCTTAAAAACATCATCAAACTTACTAGATTTCAACTTATGAAACACTTCCACTACATTTGCTCCGTAGCCTCTTCTCGGTTCTTTGTAATATTCTTTCACGAAGAGATTCGCAAGGTATTTTACATCCATAGCCGGTTTATCAATCAAACATTTTGTAACTGATTTTGTCATGGCAGTATCATCGGTGTACATCTTCTGTGGAGCTGTAAAATACTATAATTGTTCAATTAGAAAATTATATAGAAAGGACAGTTTACATTTTTTATATGGGCCGTCGAGTTGTTCAAAGTATTTCTGGACAATAACCTTGTTGCCAGCATCTCCTTCGAATGGGGCTCCTAAGCAGTCTCCCATTAATGTGCCTAGGAGACATCCTCTGAATTTGCTCTTTAACAACCCATCGAGTTTCGCTGCTGCCATTTCAAGCGGTTTTTTAAAATGTTTGATTTGTTAAGTAAAAGTGTGTTATAAATAAAATATGAGTTAGGAGCAGCATCTTATCTCTATAATCGAAATTTGGAAAGTTTTTAGAATGCAGATGGCGCTGCAAACCTAAAGTAAGATTTCACAAATTTAAAATTAAGTAAAGAAAGAAATTTAAAAGTCCGTTAATGTTTTTTTAACAAAGTTATTTTATTAGTAGTTAAATAGATACAATTTCACAAGAAATTAAAAAAAATTAAAATAACAATACGATTTTTTTGTCTAAAACTAATTAATTATAAGTAAAATCAATAATTTTTCTATAAATCAACAAAGGTAAACGTTTTTCTATTTGCACTGATACGTAAATACGCGATCTCAAAAGAAAATCAAAAGTATATACATATGTATGCTCTGACACGGGTAAAAAATGCAAGTAAATTTAATAATATAAAAATTAATAAAAACAGTTCTGTAATTGTAATGTAGCTGGGGAAAATAGAGAAATATATGTATACATTATTTGGAATTAGACGTAACATTATCAATTCCTTTAAATTTTATTAAATGCAATACAATTCAATTCGACTCTTTTTCCATTTAAATTCCTGATATTATTTATACTCTTCCGATGTATGTATAAGTATGCAGATTTCGTATGAATTAAGATTAAATATTCAAATTCACCCACGCTTAGTAACAAACAAATGAAGCATTGTTTTCATACGGTACCTAGTATTCATTTTTTATGTTTATGTATTTTTTTTTGTTATTATCGTTTTTAATAAAAAATAGAATAAAATTAATATTTCATACACTCATTGATTAAAACAGTTCCTTTCCTAAACTTATACATAATTAATTTAAATATAAAATAATTTCATTAGATTCCAAAGTCAAGAATTTTGGAAGTAAAAGAAAATAAACATTTGAACCAAGTCTTCTAGAATTTTTTGAAATATTGTTGTTGTGAGTGAAAGTCTATTATTAAGGTAGATGTTAACACTTTTTTGGGGTTAATATGGGATTTACAATATTAGAATACAAAGAACAATTAAGGCAATCATTTCCAATTTTAAATCACTGTAAAGGAATCCGGGAATTGTATGCAAAATGAGGACATGACCTCATAGTTTTACATATATATAGTTGAAATACGTTGGAGAAAAAACCATTTTTATTCGTCTCTTGGGCAGATAAAATATTTTCTCGACGTTCTCAAAACTTTCACATTGATTTTTTCTGATTTTAAAATGGATCCCGAAGACATCGTAATTTCTGGTGTCGGTGGCTGGTTTCCTAAATCGGCTAATTTCAACGAGTTCAAAGAGAGGCTATATTCGAATGAGATTTTATTGAGTTCCAGGTGGAAAGAAGGAAAGTATCATTTTCTGCAACTCTAACTTAGCAAACGATTACTTATTTTATCATATTCCTGTGACAGGAGAAAGAGGTGTCAGCAACAAAATAGGTATCTTCGACGATGCGGATAAGTTCGATAGCGCGTTCTTCGGGATTCACAGAAACCAAGCCACATACATGGATCCCATGCAGCGTATGATTTTGGAAAGGACCTTTGAAGCCTTAGTGGATGCAGGTAAGGATTTTTGCTTAAGACAACCTTCCACCCAATAATTCTCGGAATCCATTCGGCGCAGGTATAAATCCACACACGCTAAGAGGCAGGAAAATTGGAGTGTTTACCACGAGTGGTGTTGGTGAGAATGATAATCTCTTCTACGAGTCAATCGTCAGTGGTTTTGGTGTGACTGGACATTCGAGGGCGATGATGGCTAATCGTGTTTCGTACTGGCTGGATTTAAAAGGCATTTTGGCCGCTTCATAATTAACGATTGTGGTTGTTATAATATAATTTCCAGGTCCAAGCTGTAACTACGATAGTAATTGGATCGGTGGCATAGAAGTACTGAATTTGGCCGCTGATGCTATCAAATATGGTCGTTGCGAATCAGCCATTATTGGTTGTGCCAATTTATGCTTGAATTCCGAACTATCCTGGCTGTACAAAGACATGGGCCTCATCTCAGACGATGGTTCCACCAAGGCGTTCGATGTTGATGGTAAATCACTTTTACTCACAGAAATACATAAAGAAATTTCACCTTACTTTAATTAGCATCTGGCTATGCTAGGGCCGATGGCACCATCGTGATGTATATCCAGAAAGCTTCCGAAGCAAAAAGAATTTATGCCAGTGTAGTGCATTCAGCTACAATTTATGACGGTGTTAGAGATAGCCCACTGTTGGCTATTGAGGAATCAGGAATGACGGAATTCCTAGATAAATTCTATAGCGATTGTAAAGTCGATCCAAACGAGGTGGATTACGTGGAAGCATTTGGTTGTGCCATCAAGGTAATAGAACAAATTCTGGAACTTAAAACAAGAACTCGAGTAGCTGACGATTAGAGTTAAATCATTTTTAACATTTTTCCTTCATTTTGTCATAATCTAAAATATGTATCTTCGTCAAAGACACGAATACATTACAAACTTAGTTTTTCAAGTTATAATACTTTGTCCGTAACCTTTTAGGAAAGAGACGAAGTAGAGTTAAAATCTATAGAAAATATCTATTGCAAGAAGCGGAGACAAAAGCCTTTACAAATAGGAGCGCTGAAGCCACAAACAGGTCATTCCGAAGCCAGTGACAACTTAATGGCGATAGCCAAAGTACTGATTGCGTTCGAAAATAAAAAGATACCAGCCACGCTGCAACACCTCCACCCTAATCCTAACATTCCTGGTCTCCTTAACGGAAATTTAAAAGTCGTAACTAGGAATACAGAATGGGATGGGACGTATGCAGCTGTTAACGGAGTGGGTATTACTTCTTCTTATGCGCATGTCTTGCTAAAGGCCAACCCAAAACGTAAAGATACGTTTGAGGACGATTTGCCCAAACTGATTCTAGCCTCTACCAGAACGGAAGTGGGAATACAACAAATCCTCAAGACGGTAAAAATATGCATTACAAAAGGAAATCTCACAAAATACGAATTATATTAACGTTTATAGTTGCAAACGGATCCTAACATAGATCGAGATTATATAGCATTGGCCCATAATCTATTTTCAAGAGCTATATCAGGACATCTGTACCGAGGGTACACCATATTGGATAAAAATGAACCAGCTAAGCAAGAATTTGAGGTAATGTTGATCCAAAATAATAAAACAAAAGTTAATCCTACAAGAGTACGGATTTTGCAGCATTATCCAGGAAATAAGAGGCCAGTATGGTTTGTATATTCTGGCATGGGAAGTCAATGGACCGGCATGGGTGTTGATCTGATGAGATTACCAATCTTCGCTGAGAGTATCATGAAATGTCATAGGACCTTAGAACCTCATGGCATTGATCTTCTGAACATCATTACAACCAGCGATCCTAAGATCTTCGATAGTATCTTGCATTCTTTCGTTGGCATTGCTGCTATACAAGTAAGTATTCCAGAGCAACTCTTGAAGATATCCAGAAGTGATACCTCTACAACTAAAACACTTTATAAAAGCATTTTTCCCTGTTATCGTTATAGAGAAATTCGTGTTTTCAGTGTTTCAAATTTTCTTTTTCTCGACAGATTGGTTTGACAGATATCTTGCGAGCATTAGGTGTAGTTCCAGATGGCATAATAGGCCACTCAGTCGGAGAATTAGGTTGCTCCTACGTCGACGATTGCCTTAGCGCCGAGCAAATGATCATGTGTTCTTATTCCCGAGGAAAGCTTCACTGGATGTCGAATTGAAAAAGGCATGATGGCGGCCATAGGCATGGGTTACCACCAGATTAAAGATAAATTGCCGCCTTCGATTGAGGTGGCCTGTCACAATTCCAAAGACAACTGCACCCTATCAGGACCGACTGAAGACATGGAGGCCTACGTCAAGCAGTTGCAAGATCAAGGATTATTTGCCAGATTAGTAAACGTCTCCAACATAGCTTATCATAGCAGATACATCAAACCAGCTGCTCCGAAGCTATTGGAATACTTACGACAGGTCATACCACACCCAAAAGCACGATCATCTAAATGGATTAGTACATCGGTTCCGGAGGATAAATGGGATACCGAAGACGCTAAGCTCTGTTCAGCGCAATATCACACCAATAACTTGCTGGGATCTGTTCTGTTTGAAGAAGGCACCAAATACATTCCTGAAGATGCTATAGTTATTGAAATCGCACCTCACGGCCTTACTGCAAGCTATATTGAAAAGATCTCTGAAAAGCGGTTGCACCAATATACCTTTAACACAGAGAGGAAACAAGAATGGATTGCAATATTTACTTAGTGCAATCGGAAAGTAAGATTTCACAGTGGGTAAGCTAGCACAGTTCTAACACAAATTCCCAAGAAATATCCGTTCATTTTTGAACGAAGTTATTCATTGTTCAAACGCTGGTGAGTAACCTGAGTTTTAGCTTTAGTTCTGCTACTTAACACGGGCCTTTGACTGCGTTGATCATGAGATATTAATGAAGAAGCTGGGAGAGAGGTGTTGTTCCCGATTGCGTTCACTTCTGTCTGACCTTTCAACAAGTACTTTTATTGTTCTGTTCTGCCGACGTGTTTGGGAGTACCTCACGGTTCGGTTCGAGGCCCAGTACTGTTTTTTTACTTTTTATTAATGACATAGAGAAATTCATTGACTTTTCATTAATATGCCGACGTTGTGGTTTCTGGTGTCGATCCTGTACAGATTCGTAATTGTGCGAATGTTCTCCATGTTGAGCTATGTGAATGGTTTCAACGTAATAAACTTGTTCCCCTTGTGTGGGGATATTCAACGTTTTTTTTTGTGTTTTGGGTTTTTGTGTTAAAACTGTCCAAGCTTATCTACTTTTAACGTCGAGTAACTTTAGTTTCTACATTCTTACACTGAATTTCAGAATGTATAACGTTGGAATTGACGTGAACATAGCTGCAATCTATCCCAAAATCGAATTTCCCATCAGCAGAGGAACGGCAAGTTTAACTCCACTAGTCCATTGGGAGCACAGCGAAAAATGGAGAATCGGTATAGAAGATAAGATGAACTACCAAGTTAGCGTAAAGGATATTCACATAATGCTCAGCAACGAAGAATTTAGATATTGTTCCGGCCACGAATTAGATGACGAATGCGTTTTTCCATTCTCGGCTTATCTGGTGAGATTTTCCCGCCAAATTCTCAAACTTTGACGCGATTTTACGAAATTTTTGTAGGAAATTATTTTAGACGTACTGACCTATGGTGCACGTACGCCGCCAGCGGATGTCGTCTTCGAGAATATCCAAGTCAAAAACGTTCTAATTGTACCAAAAATCGGTAACACCAATTTCTCATATACAATTTTTTCACGATATGCGGCGCGGAACATTGTGACCAAAAAACGCAACATTTCAAACGTTTCATTTTTGCGGTAAACGGGGATCTATTATAGTTACTTTTGAAAATTATTTTCATATTACGCAGGGTATTCCAAAAGGTCTAAAGTATCAAAGTTTTTTTTCTTAATGGAACCCCCTATACAGGTGTTCTTTTTTAAAGTAGCAGGCCGTGACTTTATATTTGCGTGTATTTCTTAATTCTAAACAACTAATTTTAATAATGTTTTGCTGTATTGTTTGAAATCAGGGTACTTTACTCTTAAGTATACCATTTTCATATTTCTTGGTCTGCCCTGTAATCTAATTGAGTTTATGACACTCTAAGTATGCCCAGTCTAATATGTCAAGCATGCACCAACGTTTGGCAATATTTATTTTACAATTGTACAACTAATAAAGAGAATTCTCATTTGTTGCACACTAAGTGGACCATACTGTATATTATTGCATTTCTGGATTCTCCGATTAAAATAAGTGTATGTTTTAATAAGATTTGTATAGCTAAATCATAGGCTTTTTAAATAATTTAAATTTCGTGAAAATCTAACCTTATCTTCATGTTTCAAATACTTATGTAAGTATTCTGGATTTTGAATTGTTGGAAAGAGGATGGCTAGCCACGCGTAAGATGTGCTCCAATGTCTCATCCTCTAGGCACCGCAGAATGATCCATAATCGAATGATTATTCGATTATCACTCATTGGAAGAAGAGTAGATGTTTTTGGCTCTCACTTTTATGTTTTCCTTTTTTTGTGTATTATTTTTCCCAATTGTTCATATAATGACCTTTTTTTAAAGTTCTCATTTCTTTTTCTATGTATTATTCCTCATCATTCCAATCAAATTCATAATCGAATATCATTCAGGCGAACCGTTCATAATCGATCATCACTCACAATCGAATGATCATTCATAATTCGAACGTCATAATCGAATTGATCGAATGATCGTCAATAATCGAATGATGCCTTTTTCGTCATTAGATTATGCCCACGAGTATCGCAGAGTGGGCTGCTGGTGGAGTTAAGTTTGAGGATCTGAGCGGCCATTTTGAAATACATTTCTTCCAATCCACCTGTTTTTGGCGTTTAAAAATGTCGAACCTCTCGATAATAATGAGATAAAGCTCTATCGAATTGAAGCCATACGATTGTTCACGTGTCTGAAGGAACTTCTTCTAATAGTACTGAAAGTTGGTGTAAAAAAAAATGGAAAAACAACGTCCCATTAAAAAATTCTTCAAAAACAGGCTCCAATTAAATATGGGTCTAGTACTCCACCCCATACATGAATGCATCATCTATTCTGGTTTCTCATGACTATATTTATGCGAATTCGAATCAGAAAAATAACAGAAGGTGTGTCTATTCACGAGACCATTATTATGTGAAAGGCACATTCATCACTAGTTAAAACATTATCAAAAAAGTTTTAATTTTTTGCGACTTTATCTCAACACCTCCATACAAAATTCAATTCGATTGTGAAAATCATTTCCATAAAGTTTTTGGCGAAGTTTGATGCCATCCATTATGAGGATGAAGTGCGTTTTCTTTTTTGGTTAATATTGAGATTTCTTAATATTCAGATAACTGAACAAACTATAGCAAAAAAAATGCTTCATTGCCATTGCCAAATTTTCTAGTAATGATTTTTTTTTATAACTAACACTTCCACTTTCCTTAAACTGGTTTAATAGTCTCTTAAAAACATTTAGAATGATTTCTTTTAGGAAACTTTTGAGTATATGAACTCGATAAACCAATAAACAACTTTGACTGATATTCTTCAAGCGTAATAATCATATCTAAACGCTGTTCTTTTGAGGAAATCCTGATTTTGACTAAGCATACAACAACGATATGCAAATAATAATAATCAAACATCCACAATCAGACTTTACAGACTAAAGTAATTGACTAAACAAATTATTTGACATTTCTAAATACCATAGGCAACTAGATACATTTGAACTTTTATTTAAAAAGCAACAAATTGTGCAAAAACGATTACTTGGCGGATTTTGTAAAAACGCGAGGACTTAAAGCTTAAGCTATGTAAATACTATTCTATCGGTGATTAAAAATTACATTTGCTGCCAAGTTAGAAGAAAATATGGCGTTGTGCTTCAATTGATCAAGTTATAGCCACTTAAAATTCTTAGACACACATTAGACAATTACATATTTTCATCGGAGAATCCAAAAATGCAAAAATATACAGGAGGTGCCATTTATAACAACTTTGATAGTTTTAGGACTTTGGGAACAGCCTGTGTAATATGATAATAATTTTAAAAAGTAACTATAATAGACTTTCACATATGCTCACGTAACTTGGCTACTATATTCCGTGCCACGAATAACCCTGTAGAAACGGAAAACAAAAATTTCATTATTGTTTCAATCTAGGCTCCGTCTCAATACACGCCATAATACAGAAGGGTTCTGGAAATTTTGAAATCCTTTGCGGGGAAACAGTCTTGATTATTGGCCGAGTCTTCCTTTCGGATCCGAAAGAGAAGCACAGATCCAACATAATGGATATAGACATGGGGCAGACGTTGGAATTAAGTGGGAAAGATGTTTACAACGAGCTTACTCATAGAGGTTACAAATATTCCGCAGAATTCAAGTGTATAAAATCATTGGTCATGGGGAAGGAAGGTAGATCACAGCAATTTAGTTATAGAATAAAATTATAAGCGATTATATCTTATTCTCAGGTCAAAAAGGTGTTGTGTCTTCGAATAACTGGCAGATGACTTTGGAGGCACTTCTACAACACCACTTCTTCAAGGCTGGTGAAAAACATCAAAACATTCTCACACCTTCGTATATCTTGAAGATAGTTTTATCATTTGATAAAGTGCCTCTAGAAAATGAAGGTGAATGTTCCTTTACCAAAATGATCTTTTTTCCAATAATTCCAAAATGTTTCAGATATCAATGTTGCGTATAATTACTACACCAATATAATAGAATGTGACAGTGTGCAAGTTGTTGGGTTACAAACTAAGAACACGGTTCAAAATCCAAGACCCATCCATTTGCAAGACGCTGACTTTGTGCCATTTTCAAGATACGCAGTAGAAGTAATTTAATCGCACTTCCAAACGATGGTTCATTTGCACCTAAGATTTTTTTTTAATTCTAGAATATGGAAAATATTATCAACAACAGTCTTCATATTGTTCTGAATAATTTCAACGTACCAGACGTCGAAAATATCATTTTAACGGAAGTAGAAACTGCAAATTCAACATTCGCGGATGTTGTAAAGGCGGTATTAGATAAAAATATTGATATCAACGTAATAAGTGGTTACTTATTTTGAACTTCAGAACTTCGTCTAAATGATTCTTATTCCAGTGCAATTTCCACCAAACCAAAGAAAACAAACTGGCGGTCATATCGCAAAAGAGCCCGGTATTACTACTATACAATGACGCACCTTCAGAACTCTTATTGAAGACAATCTTTTCCACCCATGCTTACGCCCTCGTTAGAAGTAGCAAAGCCGTCCTGGCGTCGAATTCTATTGTCGAGGTGGCTAATTTTCAATTGCAGAATGTCAATTATTCCCTCATAAAAAGGGTAATGTATTACACAACATTTTTAAAGTTTTTTTTTATGTTGAAACTCGCAATTTGTAGATTTCCAATGTTAAACATCAACTGGTATATATCAGATCTGACGTTGTCAGCATCAAAGATTTAAGCAAGGATTCCTTGCAATGGGTACAAGAACTAAAAGCAAATATAGCGAAGGATAAAGTGGTATTGCTCGTCTGTCCCGTGGTTCCATTAGAAGGAATACATAATTTCGCATTCGGTTTGAGGTCGATGTTGGAATTTAAGAATGTTAGGTACTTACGGTTGAGGTAGTTTGGATATGTATATATTTTTAATTCGACTGTTTTAGATGTCTATTTTCACTGGATAAAAAGATCTCACTCAGCGACAACCCACAATTGATCAAAAGCATCATGGAGAAGGACTTATATCTCTCAGTCTTGAGAAATGGTTCTTACGGTTCATATTTGCGTACCCCAATAGATTTCTTGCACAATATCCCGCAGTTACCTCCAACTAATGCGTATGTCAATTATTTAATACACTTATACAAGGTGTATCTGAATTACTAAGTCACACTTTACCGACATGATACGAAACACAACTGCAGAAGAGATTTTTATAGACGTATATCCACAAACGCTTCCACCAAAAAAAATCGTATTTACTTGTTTACTCTGCCTTATCTTTACCTTAAAAGACAGCGGTGATAACGCCATAGTTTGGAATAGCCTTTAATTTTTTAAGAGAGTTATAATAACAAATCATATGCGATATGAACATTGGTAAAGTCTGGCCAAGCAATTCGAATTTACCTTATATTTTAAAGTAATGTCTATCATTTATGTGTTTAACAATGTTTTAAAAACAGTGGATAAGGGTTTTTGACAGTTTTGATCCTCTTAGACTATATTACAACGCATTTGAGATTTGTCGCACCGTAAGGCATACTATTTTATTTTTATCTCTATGGCTGCGGTAAACTACTATCAATTTGATAGTCATATCCCATTAAAGACCTGCAGATGTATTCCTTAGAATGGGGGTACCTCAAGGTATCATTCTGGGTCCAGCTCTATTCTTTATACAGTATACTTCGTCCTTCTCTGCAATTTTCAATTTTTCCAAAGTACACCCCTATGCCAATGATATCCAATCCCAGATAACATGTAAGTTTACTGCAAGCTTTTCATTTGCTCCACTTTGAATTGTCGACGACAAGTTTGACAATAAAACGTTTTGACAACGGTACTGTCTCGTTTACGACACAAGCGTAACAGTATGAACATTGAGACACCATATCATTTACGGCAACAAGATTTACAGACCCTCCTCAATGAAAACGTTATGACAAGGTTATTGTAACATTTGCGGTAGCTTCGTGTATTTCCGGAGTGAATCGTTCATTGAGTATTGATTTTTGTTTTGTTTAACCGCCATCCCGATTTGTTTGTTGCGTCGTATGCGTTTGTGTTGTGTTTGAGCTGTGTCACTTTTAATTTAAAACAGCGAGTGCGCCTTCATATACCCAATTCCTATTTTGTTTTGGTTGTCGCAAGCTTTTATCAAGGTTTGTACACGCTTTCTCTGAAGCTTGGCTCAATATTGTCATTCTAGCTTTGTCGTATGCTTTTACAAACAAGCTTATGAAAACCTTGTCTTGCGTCAACCAGAAACCTTGAGAGAACCTTGCAACAAGCTTATAGCCCTATCAATGACAAGCTTTTTTGCTTGTCGCAACAACCTTAAACAAAGCTTGTGAAAATCTTAAATTGTTATCTAGGATATTATGTCTGTGGTCTGAATATTATGAATATACGAAGACTTTATGCGACTAAATTTAAGGAAATGAAAAGTTAGGTTATTTTGGCGCAAATGCAATATGTTACTTACAAAAGCTATACCTTAGCTATAAAATTTTACTTGTTTTTCAAATACAAGGACAACGCAATCATAAAGCACTGAGTGTTTGCTTTCTAGTTGTAAGTATAGCATTAAGCTTGGAGTGTCCATCGCAGATGCTGTTCCTATTCTTTTTGTGAAAACAAAGCTTTGTATCTGGGAATAGTTATGAAGCCAGACTTTAGATACCTGATACATGTGTCGCGTTGTATTATATCTACAATTATTTCAGAGCGTTGATGTGTAATAAGAATTTGGATATGATTGGCATCAATGTTAATGACGAAACTTTGACGAAGGAGAAGCACGAGGTTGGTTTAGGAAATATAGATTATGCTAGCATGATTAGTGACAAAGAAATTGTGTCCGGTTTGGCGAAAATGGACGTAGACACGTGCGATTTGGTACCAGATCCAATTCTGCACTGGAAAATCCCTGAAAGGTGGAGTATTGAGGACGCTTGTTCAATACCTCATGCTTATGCAACGGTATGTCCATTAGTGTATTTATAATTTTTTTTTTAATAAGTGTTAAGAAACTATGTCTTCTTATAGGCGTTCCACATGCTCATGCTGAAAGCTAAAGCAGAACCTGGTGAAACCGTCTTGGTCCACAACGGCTGTTCTGCAATCGGTTTAGCTTGCATATTTATCGCCAGTAATTACGGCTGCACGGTCTTTACTACCGTAGCCAACCTTGAGCAGAAGTTGCTCATCAAGAAACTATTTCCCAAAGTAAGCTTAGTCCTTTCTGCTAATTTTTAACTTAATTTAAGTGCTATTACAGATAATCGAGAGAAACATTTTAACGAACCAAAATACCAGCTTTGAACTAGAATTACTCTTTGCTACCGGAGGAGAAGGAGCCCATATAATCATTAATACCCTCTCAAAAAGTCTTTTAAGCGCCAGCGTCAGATGCCTTGCGAGCAGAGGCAGATTTATACAGCTGGGAAAGTTTGACGTGAAAGAACATTATTCAATCGGCATGAGTATCTTCCTGAAGAACACTTTCATAATTGTGGTCGTTCCGGAGAATATTTTCGATTTGCCAGACGAAGATAAGTATCGTTTGAAAGATCTTGTGCAGAATGGCATCGAGAACTTCTGGGTAAGACCTCTGCCAAGGAGATTATGCAATGACGAAAATCTGAGCACAATCATAGAGTAGGTTTAGACAATCGGAAAGAAAATGCTGTTGTAATTGTACCATTTTTTTTTATCAATAGGAAATTAATCACCAAGGATAATATCGGAAAAATATTGGTGAAGGTAACTCCTAATATGGGTATCAATTATTTAAATCCAGGGAAGCCAAATAAATTTATTTGTGATCCCAAATCATCATATTTACTCTATGGTATTTTATTTATTATGCTCGTATCGATTTCTATTTATAATATTTCCCATTTAGGTGGATCAACAGAGCTATGGACAGATCTAGTGGAATGGCTAGTCTTTCGCGGAGCAAGAAAGATAGTAGTATCTTCAGATTGCAAGCCACAACATGGTTATTACAACCGTAGATTAGAGTTGCTTCAGCGTTATTTCAATGCAAAAATCTATTGTGTCCAAAGCAAGATTCAAACTAAAGAGAATGCCAGCGAGTTTCTCTCAGAGGTGTACAAAATCGGGCCTATCCACACTGTCTTTGTTTTACCTCCAAAATCGACGCAGCTCAAGCAGAGCGATTGTAAACCGGTACAATATTTAGACATGGCTTTGAGGAACATTAGTCCAAAGTCCATGTTCGTTAATATGTACAGTGGGTCATTTGGTGTGAGTCAAAATAGGTACGACGTAGAGTTCCCCACATGCAATGTCGAGTGGCCTTCCACAGTGGAATTTGGTGACGTCCTGTTTGGATTAGATGACATCTTGCGGCTAAAGATTCGGCATGTGGTTATTAAGAGTTCTAAAATTGCCGATATGCTTCAAGAATCCACCCAAGCTCTATACAAGAGTAGGTCCCTTCGAACAAAGGTTTATCTCTTTATGTATATCAAATGTATTTATTTCTAGAATTGACCCTAATGCTGCCAGCCACCTCTGAGGAATTGCTGGAGCAATACAAGACCTTTTCTCCTAAGGCCACATTCAAGCAAATCCTAACACTGGGTCCTAGAAAGATCAGAGAGGTGCCTCCGATATTTGTGGTACCAGGGTTGTATAATACGAAAATCATACACGAAATCTGCTTCCCATTGCTACATCCTACTTTCGTCGCTGAATTACCGAATGCTGCTACTCCTTTGACAGATATGGCGAATGATTTGGCTAAGGTACTATCGCCCACTTCCGTGTGATGATGTGCAATGGTCTTAATTTTCAGGAAATCATAAGCATTTATCCTAAAGGACCCTACAATTTGGTTGGAATATCTTGGGGTGGTCCGTTACTAATGGAATTGGGAAAAATTCTCCAGAAACGGGCATCAGCCCAGTTGACCTTCATTGACAGTGCTCCCGACTCCATAGCGGCAACCATATCTCACTTGGGTGAAGCTGTTAATATAGAAGTGAATGTGCTGGCCAATTTGTTGAACATCACATCTACGGAGGTAGGTTTAGATTAAAGTTTATGCGAGTTGGTTTGAAAAATATTGAAATGCTTTCGATAAATCGTTGTAGACTTTAAGAGCAGTGACAGATGCTCCAAACTTAACATCCCGCATCGATATCACCTTGAATCAATACAAAGGAGAAGTTGAAGAGAAGCAGGTGCTGAAAGATGCTGTCCACTCACTAATTCAACGAATGCATACGGTCCTATCTTATAAACCCTCAGATGAATTGATTATAGGTGAAACTTTCCTGATAAGACCTACAGGTTCCAACAAATATGATGATTGTGGTTTGTCTAAGGTAGAGAACACATCAATTTAATAATTTTAATGGCTGTAATAAACTAATTTTTATAGTATGCCAAGCAAAAAGTCAAGATCCACGTCATAGATGGAGATCACCTCAGCATGCTTCAAGATAAGAAGTTGACAGATATAATCAACGATAATATCATGATTCGTAATAAATAATTTCTGTAAAATGTATAAAATAAAGTTGATATTTTTCGTAAATGTAAATATGGTTGCGTTTATTCATTTATCATCGCAAACTAGATGATTGAAAACAGAAAAAGACATGCTTTAAAAGGCCTAATTATACATAGATATCGTATAAAACCTTGATTTCGATAAAGGACATTCCCTTATTGGACTAATTTACTCCGATTTCGTAAGGATTACTATTGTTATATGTGAAAGGATTGCACCACGATCATGTGGTAGTCTTAATGAGTTTGTAATATCATAAAATACGTATTAAAAGACGATCAGGTGTTGACAAAATGGATTTATAGTATGTTGTCGAACATCATTTACATATATATTAAGGAGGAATAAGGATAGAAAATCAGGAGTGTATTAAAAATATTTGGCAAGTACAGTTTTAGATTCATCAACATATGTATGTCATAAATTTTCTTTAACCAGCTCTAACAGTGAGGAATGTGCGCAAAGAGGTCTCATAAACCGTTTCATGGGTACTAAATTTAAATTTGGCATATTGTAGAGAAATTAAATTTGTCAAATTTTGTGGTTGTTAAAATTTCTTTGTTACTAAAAAGAATACATCCTTTTTTTTATATATAGGGTTAGATAAATGTGTGGGAACATTTGATTTCTGGCTAAATTATGAGTTATTTCAAAAATAACCTCAAGAAAATTGTTTGCAGTAATTTTATTCTACTTTGTGACATACTTTGATTTTTCAACAAATATCACATGTTTCGAGATATGATGTCATCGGTAGTTTTTTTTTAAATGGATCACCCTGTATCTTTTCACATTTTCGGATAAACATTTTTTTCCAGAATTACTTGGAAAATGTGCTGATACATGACTTTCGGCTATAATTCAGAAACATCTCTCTTCAGAGTCCAGCCATAGTCTGCCAACACAGTAGAGCTCCATTTGCGTTCGTATCTCTTCTCCATGACTAGAATGTCCTGGTGAAATCTTTTGCCATGCTCCAAGGTTTTTGGGAAAAGTCCAAGTGAGAGTGACAAAATGTCATATTGTAACCCATGGCTTTATATGAAGCCAGTAAACTCTCTAGGTAGTTTTCAGCTTTATGATTTCCCAAGAGGTCGTCGCAAATCTCCTTAAAAGAGAACCACGCTGCTTTTTCAATTCCATTTGGCGCTTCAGCAAATTTTTCATCTGGAAGAAGCTGTCTGATCTGGGGTCTCACAAAAATACCTTCCTTTACGTTAGCAACACTGATCTTGGGGGGTTGGGAGTACCTACCAGACGCGTCTTCAGGGTGGTGGATAGGGGAAAGGCCATCTGGGCAGGGTTCGCTCAAGAGGAGATGGTTAGTGACGGCTATAAGTTCGTCGTCTCTGCTTAAAATCGGAGCAGGGTGAATGAAGACCGTTGCAGTGAACCACTCCCCCCTCGCCCGAGCTGTCGTACCGTGGCTAAGGGCTTGCACAGGGTTCTACAATGATGTCGGTTGTTGCTTTCAGCTACCGAAAGCCCAACTGTGATGGAGGGGGGGTCTTGGCTTAACTGCACGGACCGAGAGGAGATAACCTCAACAAAAACCTAAATCCAGATGGCAGACTAAGCTGATAGGATGCGTGGGTGGATAGAAGACCAGTCTACTAGTCCAACCTTGGGGCATCAGGCGCACCCCATTGTATTTAGCTTTACCTCTGCATGCGAGGCTCTGTGGAGGTGGACCTTTTCTTCCCATATCTATCTCGTGGGATCAACCATGGAGGAAGACGTTTATTAGCGGGACGACACCGCTAATAACAGGAATTGGAGCAGGACCTCCATAAGAAGCCTTCCACTTCCAAAGTGAGAATACCTCGCAAGGAAGAAACAAAACGACTGAAGCAGATTGGGGAACAGTATGGCATCCATTCCCTCTGAAATTGCGTAGCACTGTGCAACTCAAGGGCGTTGTACCTGGGAGTACGTGAAATCGAAGAGGGAGACTTACCTTACGTGGGGCCTTCTGATATCGTACACTTTCTGGAAGGAATAGAATTGGAAGACCAGCTGTAAAACAGCAAGAACAGGGAGCACAATAGATCTTTTAGGTCGTAGTGTAATATCATCCTTGCAATATATATACCTACATACATTAACGCTAATATCCATTGTTCCCCAATTTTTTCCATCAAAGCCAAAAGTATTTGATTTCTTATATACAGTGACGGCATAAATATGGGAAATTTTTTTATTATATAAAAGTTTTAGTATATTTTAATATACTAAAACTTTTTGGGGAAAATAGTTTGTGCATGTCTAAAAACGCTAAAATTGATTTTGACACATGTCACGTGACCACTAGTATGGCGGTAAATTTAAAAAATATGCCGTCGATCTGTAAAAAGTGAGGTTAGATGACATGATATCCAAAAAAGTTATTTGAAAAAGTTGCTTAGAAATTCAATTCTGAGGCCACATGCAAATTTTTGTAAACATATTTAAAAAAAATAAAAATCACAATTTTTCCAAATATTGTTTCATTAGATTACATATTTCCATTTTTTTCGCTTTTACCAGCTCAACTGCAGTACTATTTCTAAATTTAGTTGAGACTCAAACAGTTTTGTCAATTTTTGCATAATTAACAAAGCGAAAACTGAAAAGTATGATTTCGGTGTGACAATTGTTGTTGCAAGGGACTGTATCTGGTTGCAATAAATAAAATTTTACAAACATTTTCTCTCTAAACCACTTAGCAAACATTACTTTTATTGAAAATTATCATATATTTTTTTTATTTTCTGCGTTAAAGTGAAATCGGTAGTCCAAAACTGATAACACTAAACATCTAAGCCCTCACAATGTTATTGCACGCATCGAAGGTATTTATGTCGGTTTCGAAATTACAAAACTCAGTAGAAATAAATAACCACTATTTTTAACTAATGATAGGAATACTTAATAAACAAAAACATTTAAACAATAACTAGCAGTAATGAACAACTAAGAAATGAAACTCTAAAAATGCATACTTGTTAGACATACATATCGTTCTGTTTCTTATAAGTAAGGTAGGCTTTGAAAGTAGAAGCAAAATGATGTAGTAAACTATTTTTTCCCAGCAGCAAATGATGGAGGAAAGTACACACTTTCCTCCCTCATTTGAGGAAAAGTAAATAACGCTGACAAGATGAAACTGTACATCTTATAACATGTGACATCATTGATAGATGACATTAGTACATTCGACCCAGTCTGAGCCCATTTATGAGATAATTGCTAAATTTTTAGGTATTAAATTTCAATGAAACTATTATTAAACAATTTTAAAACGAAGCTAACTTGACAATTCTTAAAAAATATTTGACAGATTAAGCCTACTATCTATCATGTCATTCACAGGAATGTCTAGACATTTAATTAAAATGGGACTGGCTGGGAAAAAAATAGTATTCAAACCACGTGAGGAAGGTGCTATTTGCACGCGACCTGCAATAGAGCACTTTCCTCCTTTGATTTGAAATATACTATTAATGTTTTGGCAAATAAGCAATTACTACCATTTTTATTTTACCTACTGTTTATTATTCGTTGTTCTCCAATTTCAAAATCTACTTTAAAACCTTCGATGCGTGCATGCAGTATTATCAGTTTTTGACTAACGGTTTCCACTTTAATGCCGAAAACAAATAAAAAATATAATAATTTTCAGTAAAAGTAATGTCTGCTAAGTGGTTTACAGAGAAAATGTTTGTAAAATTTTATTTATTATTACTACATACAGTCTCTTGCAACAACAATTGTCACACTGAAAACGTACTTTTCAGTTTTCGCTATGATAATTACGCAAAAATTGACAAAATTGTTTGAGCATTAATCAAATTTAGAAATAGTATTGCAGTTATTATTGCTAAGAGCGGAAAAAATGGAAATATGTAATTCAATTAAACAATATTTGCAAAAGTTGTGATTTTTACTTTTTTTTAAATATCTTCATAAAAATTTGCACATAGTCTCAGAATTGAATTCTAAGCAACTTTTTCAAATAACTTCGTTGGATATCATGTCATCTAACCTCACTTTTGGAAATTCATGACATATTTTTTAAATTTACCGCCATACTAGTGGTCACGTGACGTGTGTCAAAATAAATTTTGGGTTCCTAGACATGCACAATCTATCCCCCTAAAAAGAATTTGGAATATTTTAATAATAAAAAAATTTCCCATATGTTGCAATATTTATGCCGGTCACTGTATAAACTCTACTGTGATTAAATCCAAAACTTCATGGATCTACTCTATTAAAAACCAAAATCAACCACATAGTTCTGCATTAGTAAGTAATTATTTCAATGTATCCTTAATTTGTCATGAACCGGCCCTGAATACTCCTAAATATGATATCTACTATATATTAAAACGATAGCAGCACATAACGACGCAGTTGGGCAAGCGCCGATGTGTAATGCGCGCTTTTCCCATCGGTTACCGTGGCGCGCTGCTATCGTAGTTAGATCTGCAGTACGTAACGGATATCTGGTAGGAAAAGTGCGACCGCGAAGTTCGGTTTTCGTCCTTTTTTTTTTGGACTCGGTTCTTGACGCGAGTAAACCATCCGCACGCACCCAAGGAGGCGGGGACCTAACGGTGTGAACGGGCGACAGCTATGCTAACAGGACGATCCACTGATCGGCGCAAGGATGTATCTTGATGGTCGTGCGGTATGTCCTTTTGTTTCCGATTTCTTGGCACACTGTTAGTTAGAGTTAATGCACACTCTTTACGTCGTAAATCTCGCGTGCATGATGCCGGAGACTGCCCGGCGTGTTTGAAACACAATTAAACTTGAAGGTCCTGAAGGTGTTAAAATAGAACTGCAGGTATTAAATTTGCATGAGCGGCATTAAGAGGGCAAACTCAGGAGTATACGAGACAATTTTGAAGATACCCCCATGAAACTGTATTAGTTATGCATGGATAAATCAAAGAAATGTTTTTTTTTCCAGCAATTTAAAAAAAAATCCTAAGTTGCTACGTATTTCTTTCATCCAAATAATATGATTTTCAGTTGAAAGAAATGTGTATTAACTGCTTTTAAATGGCGGTAATGAAACATTACTTTGATTTAAAGAATTCTTTTTGTGGGCAATTAAATTGAAACAAAATCTCAATCGAAATAGAAAAACTTAATTCTATTTTACACACATGAGATTTATCTTACAAGCAGAGCCTAAGAAATGACAACTAAATACATATTTTTCTACGAAATTGCGAAATATAACTTATCATGGATCGAATTATTACTTAATTCTTTTAAAACAGTGGCTTCAAACATTTTTCTAATATTAATTCTTTATCTCTTTCACAACGCTTTGCTCCATTACTTTACTTGATAATTTTTTCCCTTTCTGAAGATATTTTTCCGTTTTCTTTTTCAAGACTGTGCTTATTGCACTTTTTTCAAAAAAAAAGGATTTTAGCGATCTAACTAATCATTGTCTTTAACTTTTTTTCTAAAATCATTGAAACAATAACGAGTAAGGTAAAGTCAGGTAAGTGTGTAGTAAAAATTGCATAGTGTGAAGAAAATGTAACACTGTTCACATAATAAGACATTTTGATAAATTTTACACATAGAAGTACGTAATATATGCCCAGTTGTAAGCCTTCAATAGATACGCCTTTTAAAATTATCAACGGTTTACTAGAAAAAAAAAGAAATGTTAAACAGTGTCAATACTACACACTTATCCAACAAAATGGGGCAAGTGTGTAATCGTTCCGCATTTTATATATTAATAGGATTATCCTTTAGTTCGGCCAAATGTGTAATACTACACTGATGCCTTTTTTAATAAGGTATGATAAATTTACAAGATATCTAAGTTATTACACGTTAGCAGACGTGAATTTTTATTTGTAAAGCTAGCATGAAGTTTAGTACATTAGTAATATAACAGAGGACATCTTTATTTTAATTTTAAAAATAAATGTAGTCAATCTACACACTTGCCCCGGTTACACACTTACCTGACTTTACCTTATTATCACCTTAAATTATCTTTCAAAGTTTAATTTACTATCAAAAAATCAAAACGGTTTTGTTCCAAAATGCTCTCAACCAACACGGGTTTATATTATAAAATCTACAAATCCTTAGACAATCCTATGTCCTGCATGGTAATGCTTATTGATCTTTCTGAAGCTTTTAATTTGCGATGTTCATTGCATATTACTATATATAAGTTAGAATGCTATGGTATTTTCGGGGCAACCTGAAAATGATTCAAGTCATATTTAACTGATGGGCATCAAAAAACAATTTGCAATGGTGTACAATCGGATAGATATCGTATTTCAGTCGGGGTACCTCAAGGATCTGTATTGGGGCCAACCTTTTTTTAAATTTATATAAATGATTTTTCACTATTAAACATTGGTAATGTTATTAATTACTTTTATATGTAATATTATTATTAATATTGGTAATGTTATGTTGTATGCGGATGACATTAGTATATTGATTACCTCCGAGATCCTCACTGAACTTTTTATTCAGATGACTCGAGTTTATTTACGAATTAAAGACTGCATAAATATTAACAAATTAATAATCAATTCCAGAAAATCTGAGTTTGTTTTAGTGTCGCTTCGTGCCTTATCTCTTCGCTGGTTAAATCGGGAAACAAGAAGGCACGTTTGTCATTTTTGACAGGTGTGTGTGTGCTTTGACGTTCTGACAGCACTGTCAATTTACATAGAGGGCTCCACTGCAGCCATTATTTTGATGTTGATCTTGACGGTTGTTGGGGGTAATCGGGAATAATCGGGTTTTTAATTCGACTTATTGTTATTTTGTGTGTGTCCTGCCATAGTGTTATTTAATAACAACACCAATAACGTCTTTATAATTAATGAAATTCCGTAAAAGATGTACTTACACACGTTTAACGAAGCATATGACAGCATACGATAAATAGCGGCCATTTTGAGTTGAGATTGTAGTTTCCTCTCTGACACACACTCTTTATGATTGGTGTAAAAGAACAAGAACACAACTGATGCAGCGGGTGCTAAAATAATGAAGCAGCGCTAGAAGTCATACTTCTTGTCTTATGTGTTCGCTGGTTTAATTATATTCTCGCACTATGTGATGAGCTGTTACTAGTCTGCCGTTGTCAGATATTAAAAAGTTTTTATTACGCTAACTTTTATTTCCGAATGACATATGGTGGCCAGAAAGGGTGGATAAGCGTCAGATAGAGCGATTCTTTGTTCAATTCTGTTTTGTAATAGTATTTTCGAAAGGATTCCAGAAGAACCGAACTTTTTATCGCATATTCTCTGGAACGATGATACTTGTTTACGAGAGATGGAGTTTTTAATGGCCATAACTTTCATTTTTGGGCGCGTGAAAATCCTAAAGCAGTTAGGGATTTTGGACATCAGAGAAGATTTTCCGTAAATCTCTGGCACAAACAGATGTTACGAAAGAGTGTGGCGTAAGTTAGGAGGCAGTACCTAAGCTAAGATTTTGAAACGTAAAAGTGATACCGGATCAGCTGAAATGAAGAGATCAGGCAATTGTGGAAGCAAAAACAAGACGACACCAACATATGATAGATTTTCGCTTCGAAATAGTAAGTTAAACCCAAGAAAAACAAATCACGATATGTAATAAGACTTAGCAGCATCAGGCGTAGCAATACATAACTCAAAGTCCGTAGAAGATTTTTGGAATTTGGTAGAAGAGCTATTCGAGAACCAAAAAAGTAACTTCTCACTAACCGTACGAAGAAACAGAGGCTGTTCTGGGCCAGAAAATACCCCAACTGGACTACAGAAGACTGGAAGAAGTTAGGATTAAGGTCATTTATACATGAAAAACGTTTCACAGAGGTCTAAATTCCTCAGGCGGTTTCCAATTGAACAACTTACTCCAGCTCATATTGATCAAACTGTAAAACACCCAGTGAAATACATATTTTGGTGGTCTTCTTCATACATGGGAATTGAATCCTTGGTGCCAATAGAAGGTATGATGATCAGTAAAAAATACAAATCGATCTTAAAACAGCTTTTAAACAAAGAACTTGAAAAATGTCAATCCCAAGGAGGAGCGATTCTTCAACAAGATTCTGTTCCATGCCACAAAATCGAAAATTTATGGGCCATTTGAAAGCTAGGTTGCGGAAAATCAACTACACTACAAAAACAAAGATGACAGAAGCGGTCATTCAGGTTCGTATCCTAATGAGAAGATCTCTTAAAATTGTCAAAAACTACTGGAGTCCACGCCAAAACGAATAAAAGCAGTTATTGAAGCCAAAGGTGGACATATGTCCTATTTATTAGTGTAGTGGCAGTCGTATAATTAAATATTTTTTTTAAAAAATATTGTTTTACCATCAATAATCGATACTTTATCATATCTGTGATTGCATTAATTTGCACAATATTGTATGTGTGATGAGGGGTTCAATTCAACAGCCTGTCACGTAGTCATAATATTATTTGTGGCCACCAAGACAGAGAATTTTTCAAAAAAAAAATAAATAAAATGTTTGGGTTGTAAATTTTATAACAAACTGTCCAATAATATCAAAAAATTAATAACCAAAAAATATGCTATTCAATTACTCATTACATGAGTAGTTACAGTGATTAATAATTAATTTTTATGTTTGTTGACGTATTTCATTGATGTCTACCTATGTATGACGTTACCCAAAATAAGTATCTCTATCTACCTATCTCCTGATCTCCTGATGGTTAAACTACCAGTGTTACATGGTTACAATTAATCGTTATTGTTTAACATTGTTGCCTAATATTGTAGGTCAGTAAAAATGATTCACAAATAGATTTTTACTTATTCTAAAGTGGTACATATCCGTAACAACCAAACAAGATCCCTTTTAGAAGCCGAAAATAGAACATCCGCAAACATCGGAATGTTACGCCTCCCAAAACTTGCACCAATTCGTTCTTCAAAGGCGAAGGGCGGGCAAAACATGCGACAATCAGTGTGAAACTGCCTAAAATCACTGTAGAGACATCGATCGGCCAGAGCTATCACGTTTTCTACAGGAGCCTAGATCTACAAACGGCGCCAGGACGACTGGCTTCTCCAACCTATAAAGTTGGAAATATCCTGCGTAAAGGATAAGCGGATGTGATATATCGTGTTCAAGCTTCTAGGTTTGTGCTTTGAAAGAACAAACACTCGTGAAAATTACCTTGGTTTATTCTAAAAGTAAGAGTATTTCGTGTAGATATAGGACATTTACCGTTAGTAGACGAGGTGCTAAAAACGTTTCGATTATTTTGCAATTTTCTGATTACTGAAATCTAAATAAGGTACCATGACGGCCATTAAATTGGAAGCACCAAATTTATTTTATTGTAAATTGCTTGTCGCTTTGACCATGTTATTGACATATCAATTTTGTGTTTCAATTTAACGTCACTATCGATTAATAAACTTAAAAATGACAAGAAATCTAACAGAAGCTCATTTAGCGGCAAACCTAAATGCAAGCCAGTTCTAAAATAAAAAAAGAAGTAGACACTCTACCACAGAGTTGCACGTGCTGTCACGCCAGGACGTCCTAAAGTAACGTAGAGTAAGAGCGATAAAAGTTCTTCTTTTATCCTTGTATGTAAAATGTAAAAGATTTAAAACAGTTGCATTGATATTACATACGCGAGCAATTTGTCTAGAAGCCATACTATGATTTCATTCCACTAATTCACAAACTTATTTCGATATCACTGACGTTTTTCACTAGGACATCTTTATTTTCGTTATTTATTAATGTTGTAAACGTTGTTTCAAAACGTCGGACTGTATTACAAATAGTAGTCGCGCTAAGAATTAATCTTTCAGGATAATTTACTCCAAATAAATCGTGTGAAACTTCTGCTGAATTGCCACCGTAAAATTGTTTCACAATAAAAAGTTTATTTTCCGCCGTATAATATTCCATTTTTTTTTTTTAATAAAATTACTGACCGCGATCAAAACTTACTAAAATAAAATTTGAGGATCGTACCCTAATATCCAGCAAAGCCTTGTTAAGAAGTGGGCGAAATGCATCGAAGGCCGGCCAAACTTCAAGTGAATTACGCATGCCTAGCGAATCGTTCCTCTCATCTTGCAGTGAACGGCATGAAGGCTATATTGAATTGATTTAAATTGAAAAGATCGATGTAGGGATAGCATTTTCTAGTAGTTAGACAAGGGTAGTAAAAAATAGCGGTGAGTGCTTGCCGTTAGACAGTGTTAGCATACGGATGGGAGATGGTATATCGAAGCATGCGCATTACTAGACTTTATAGACTAATGGAAATCGTATTTTTTATCCTTGTTTTATCGTATTACGACAATCGGCAGGTTCATGGTGCATATGCATCTTCAACGAAACAATGTTAACGAGGAAGTGTTAAAAACGAGGCTATGATACGAAGGATATTATCTCGGAAAAACCCTGCTTTACTCTGCTACTTGTTTTAGCAAAAGAGTTAAAGCTGCTAACTAACTCAGGATTGAAACTTTCGAAACTTCCTGTAGGGCGGAGTATATAAAATAGAAGATACACCCAGTATAAATAATACCCTACATATTAACGCAACACTTCTAAGAAAAATCCTTTTATTCCTAGAAGCGGTAGATATTGCAGCACGCAATACGTTTTAATATCGATTATTTTATTTACGCTAACTAATTTTAGGTGGTACGAGGTAATAATACATCATAAACACATCGGTAATACTCGAAGGTAGTTAAATATATTTTCAGAAACTCTCTCAAAATATTTATTTCATTTTCCACATTTTGAATATCAATTTTCTGTTTCACATGAATTTGCTCATGATTTATTCGTTTTAGGAGAAATATTAATGCTTTAAAATCATTTTATTTTTGCATTATACGCTTCTTTTTTTTCGAGAACAAAGCACTTAAAGTGTCAATAGCATTTCCCCTCAGCGTATGCATCTCGCTATTCACATTTTTCACGCGAAGATGCTCCAATTGTTCACCCGCACAATGACGAAGGGTTTATATGTTTTCCCGTTGCAGACGATTGCGCCGGGGTTTCTTCCAAGTCCCCGTTTAAAAACCCTCTTTGTATACAAACTGCCTGTTTACCGGCCGTCGGGAACTGAAGGAAATTTTCCTAGCGTCGAGCATTCGTGCTAGAAATAGAGCACTCGAGAACTGACATAGGTGTGATTAACCCTATAGGTAAAACTGTTGCACCGATGCAGTGCCAGTTTCTCACGAGTTATTCTCCCCCTCCATTCGCTTGCTAGATGAAGTGAAATATGAATGGAAGTAGCTATTGCCTCCCATGACGTGAGCCATGCAATTAAATTGGATTTAATAACAATTATGTGCTTAGAATTCTAACTGCTCTAGGTTACAGTAAAGCAAATGCATGTAGCTTAAACAATGAGCTCTTAGCATACAGAATTTCTTACTGATTTTGTTTTTGATTACGGCTCTACATGTTTTCATTCCAAGTACTTTAATTTTAAATACTAAATATACAGGTGAATTTTTTATCTTGACACAACAATATCTCTAAAACACTGCATCAAATCAAAAATAGATCTTAATAAGATTTGTTATAATGTTGGGGGCTCACTGAATGGTGCCAAACTCGATTCCCCACCTCACCCCCCAGAGTGGGAGGGGGAACAACTTTGAAATCTTAAATGGGAACCTCCATTTTGTATTGCAGATTCGGATTCTATGCCATCAGGCATGTAGTTTTTGTTTGAAACTTTTTTTCGATTCGTAACAGATTGCGCTGTAATCGCAAAGAGACATGATTGTGAACGTTTAGAAAAACATACAAAAAAGCACGCACACATGATTTTGTTTTTTTTTTTCATTTTAACATAAACTAACATTTTAAAAGCCATGTGTTCGAAACTGTGCCCCTTCACTTATACATTTATTTATTCGCAATTGGAATGGTATTCAACGATACAAAACCGTACTTTATTCTGTGACAAGCTGTGAATACTTACACAGTTCAGTGTTTCTGCTGATGATGATAGCTTTGCTATTGAAAACGTACGTCCAGTTTAGTGCAGTTTGTGGTGAGGGGTTTAGGAGAAGTTTGCTGTGAATACTTACACATTGTCCGATCCCCGATTTAGATTATTAATTATTAATCCACTACAAATTAGTTAGTGTTGAATATTTGAACAGTAATGGAGGCTATAGCATTACAAGAGAGAATTGAAATGATTTACATCTGTGGAGAAAGTGGTAGGAATATCGATGATGCTGTTAATCTTTATTCACAACGTTTTCCCGACAAGATGCGATCGCGCGCTTTTTTTTTACCGAGTCGTTCAACAATTCTCTAGCGAAGGAACTGTACAGCCAAGAAAACGTAATCGCCGAAAAACAATTGCTGGAGAAAATAACGAAATCGCGGTATTAGCTGTAGTAGCTAATAATCCGCACATTAGTACTCGAGAAACAGCTCGCGGATCAGGAATTTCTCAGTCCACTATCTGCCAAATATTGAAGCGTGGGAAATATCATACATTTAGAGTTTCCATGCATCAAGAACTACATGGCGATGATTTTCAAAATCGAGTGCGATTTTGACAATGGATGCTTCAACGGATACAAGATAATCCTAATTGTTTTGCTCGAGTATTATTTTCTGACGAGGCGACATTTACAAATCACGATACGGTAAATCGGCACAACATGTATTATTGGAATATCGAAAATCCCCATTGGTTGCCCCAAGTTGAACATCAACATCCTTAGAACATAAATGTTTGGTGTGGAATAATTGGCAATAAACTTATTGGTCCATATTTCATCGATGGAAACTTAAATGGTGAAAAATATCGAAACATCTTGCAGAACGAACTTCCAGTGTTACTTGAAGACCTTCCCTTGGACGTACGACAAACAACGTGGTTCCAACATGACGGTTGTCCAGCACATTATTCAAGAATAGCACGAGAAGTATTAGATCGAGCCTACAATCGTCGATGGATCGGAAGAGATGGTCCAGTCTCTTGGCCTGCAAGATCGCCAGATCTTACTTCCCCTGACTTCTTTTTGTGGGGCCACTTAAAGTCTAAAGTTTATACAGAAGTGCCAACCACGAGGGAAAACATGATTGAGCGAATCATCAACGCTTGTTCAAGGATTACGCCGGAAACACACTCAGTTGTATGCAATTATTCCAATTGCGAATAAATAAATGTATCGAAGTGGAAGGGCACATTTTGGAACATATTTTCTGAAATGGGTATGATAAAGTAGAGTTCTTCGTTCTTGAATGGCTTTTTGAAATGTTATTTAATATTAAAATAAAAAAAAAAAACAAAATCATGTTTGCTTGCTTCTCTTTTTTGTGTACTTTTTCTAGACGTTCACAATCATGTTTTTTTTGCGATTACAGCGCAATCTGTTACGAATCGAAAAAAGTTTCAAACAAAAGCTACGTACTTGATGGCGTAGAATCCGAATCTGCAATACAAAATGGGGGTTCCCATTTAAGATTTCAAAGTTGTCCCCCCTCCCACTCTAGGAGGAGTGAGGTGGGGGATCGAGTTTGGCACCATTCAGTGAGCCCTCTACATAATCACAAATCTTATTAAGATATTTTTTTTTGATTTGATGCAATGTTTTAGAGATATTCCGTTGTCTCAAGATAAAAAAACTCACCCAGTACTATAACTAAATAAAAAAATATTCTGTCATTTTTTATCAATATTTTTAAATTAATTTTGTAGTTATTTAAGACTAATTTAGGATTAAAACTGTATAGAATGTATGGCATAACTGGTTGCATATCGCGTTTTTTTCCATCTTTATAGTCTTTCCAAACATTCATGAACGGCTTCCCATCTTTCAGTCCCAATATAAATCGAATGTAAAATTTGACAAGAATGAATGAAATTCCCAATAGCGTCCTAATACCCTTTTCATCAAGTGTTGGGCCTCGATGTCGGATGCAACTTTGATAACAAACCGTTTCCCCAGATAATTGGATCGGAATGCCGTGTTAACGGAGTTGGCGTTAAAAAATTTAAAGCTCCCCAAACAATCGTATGGCTATCCGTGTTCCGCTTTTCATTGGTAGGAAATTTTCATGAATTGAAAAGAAGTGCCGAAAAAGAAAAATCTTTTTCTGGAATTTCCGCGTTTTCAGAGTTTAGAAAATTCAATTATAAGGCAGTTTCATTAAAAAAAATCTCGGGAATGTGCCACGCAATTATTTTTTTCGTATACTGCATTTTAATAATAATTTAATAATAATAATAATATTTTATTGGCAGCAGCAAAATACAATGACAAAAAATATCCAAATAATAAGAAAAATGGCCAAGAGAATCATCTTCAGTAAACCTCGAATAGGTTTCCTGTTGTTAATGATGACCCTAACAATTACAGAAACACAAAGATACAGAGTTACATATACAGACTACAACTAAATATACAGCATACTATATGCGAGAAAGTTGCCCATTCATTAAATTATTGAAAACGAATCGTCTAAATGCACAAAAAGGCAATTGTTTAACGCCAGGGGTAAGTGAGTTAAACAACCGTGCTGAAATATAATTAAAACTCCTCTTGAACAGCTGTGAATGATGTCTAGGTATATCTATTATATCTTTTCTGCGGATATTAATATTATGTATGTCAGTGCGATATCTTATTTTGATTGTAAGTAAGGCGGAACACCAGTATTTAAAATTTTATAAACGAAACAGTAAAAATGAAATTGTCTACGACGAGCCATGCTCAGCCATCCAGCCTCCGCAAGTTTAAAAGATACTCTCTGACGTCTCTTTATTCCATAAATAAATCTAAGGCAGGCGTTTTGCACCACCTGAATTCTACGTAAATCAATTTGGTCCAAGCAACTTCCGTAAACAACATCACAGAAATTGAAATGTGATAAAACTAAGGAGTCACACAATTTTTTTTTAATGGCAATATGCAAGGAATGCTGATGGGGTTATAACATTTTTAAGCTACAGTCGTCGAATACATATACTAATATGATGTTTGAACTTAAGATCATTATCGATAAATAATCCTAGATCTCTCACATGTTTTCGATGTTGCAGCGGTATATTGTTAATTGTTAATACGATATTAGGAAGAATGCTAGACCTGATTCTGTTGCCACCAAACACTATGTAAGAAGATTTACTTTCATTTAAAAGCAGGCAATGTTTTTCTGCAATAGTATAAAGATTGTTGAGATCACGTTTGATATCGTCAACAGCTCTACACATGTCATCAGCAAAAAAGGACTTATATAGTTGTGAGTCATCGGCATAGAGTTGAAGGTTACATGTGAAATTATAAAAAAAAACATATGTGCTGTATAAACCGAAAACAGTAGCGGACCCAATATAGATCCTTGCGGAATTCCAGATCGTATCATAGCCCAATCAGACACATCACCACCAGCCACTACTGCCGGCCTCCTGCCAAACAAGTAGGCATGAAAAAAACGGAGAGCAACCTCTCCTAAACCAACGTAGTGAAGAATAGCTATCAAAAGATCATAATCAATTCTGTCAAAGGCCTTGGAGAAATCCAATAGCACCAATATTGTTAATTTACCAATGTCACTCTCAGATATGATGTCATCAACAATACAAGTAAGAGCAGAGATGCAACTGTAACCTGGACGAAATCCAGACTGGAAAGTAGGCAATAAATGAAATTTCGAAAGATGATTACGGGACTGTGTCACGCAATTATTTTTTTCGTATACTGCATTTTAAGCAACGTTGAAAACGCTTTGCTAGTTTAACTTATTTTTTAACAGCTGATACATGAACATACATAAGTACAACCATTACTGTGTTACGGAAATTATTACGGTTCCCAAGAACCAATAACTCTTGCCAGGAATAATGCAAAATCTTTTTTAACGCTTGAACAAATTGATTATAATATTGCTCTGCTACCATTAACACATACCCATCTTATTGTCAGTGTCTGGTTGTAACATTTATTATTAGTATGCAATAAATAACCAATGCTTGCATGTAACACACTTGGCTCTCAATTCTCGCCCTTCTTGATCAATACTACAGAATTCGTGACAGTCATAGCAAAACACGTGGCGCACTAGCTCTTTAATATGTACGCCAACGGATACTGTGGCTTTTCGTTCGACGCATATGCAATTAAGTATATTGCTTGGGGTATTTTAGATGTATTTATACATTTAATTCGTTAACTATACTATAATACGTACGAACAATTTCGCTAATTAGTTCATTTGATGATATTTAGGACAGTCGATAGAATAGAATTTAACCGATACCATCCACTTCAAATTTTACAGTTAACAGACTTAATTTAGTTAATGCACGCATGCAATAAAAATAGATAGAATAGGTATCAATATTAATGTAAGATCTTCCGATGACAAGGGGAAAGTTATTGCGCTTTCTCGAGTTTAATTATTGCCAGAAAATGTTTTCGAAGTTTAGAAAACTAAAATTAGATTTGTTGCAATTTGTATCGGTCTCAGAATACCTGTAGATTTTACCATAAACAATTTCCAAACCGCAAGTGAAACCTAAAAAACCATGGATAAACGATGATAGCAAAAAATCCAGCATTCAAGTATGTGATTTATTTATTCTGCAAAAATCTTATCCCCACCTTAGAGATTATTACTTGGAGTCTAGAAATAAACACAAGAGCTTAATAAATACCACACGCATAAAGGCCGTTTTACACCTAGCTATTTATTGAGCAATTTATTGGCCAATTTAAAATTTTACGTGTATAACACGTATTTAATCCGTGTTATACACGTAAAATTTTAAATTGCGCAATAAATAGCTAGGTGTAAAACGGCCTTAAGCCACAACGAATCTCTTATTAAAAATGGTAATAATAGCACTTCTGCCATGTGGAGAGATTTAATTATTTCTTCGTATTAGCAAATATTATACCGGTATACATATGGTCAAAGAAATGTTCCACTGGCGTACTATAGATGGCACCACAAGTATTCTCTTATAGAAATTTATTACCACTACAAATGCACAACAATAGAAAATGCTGGTGGTGTCATCTATAGTGCGCCAGTGGAACATTTCTTTGACCATATGTATACTAGTATAATATTTGGTATTAGATACTGTATCTGCTATTACATCCGACCTTTCTGTTAGAAATGCATCAGCTCCTCTGCCACAACTACTAGATTCAATGTATTTTGCATCTTTTTCAGTAAATGAAGAATTACAATCACTAATGGTTTAAAAAGCAAATACTCTGCAGGACCTGACGATATTGCATCTGCCGTGATAAAAGAATGTAATATTTTGTTAGGTAATATACTAACTTACCTCGTTAACTTATCTTTTGAAAAAGGTGTCTGTCCTTCCATTTTAAAAACTGCTGTAGTTTCTCCACTCCACAAGAAAGGAAATACACACGATTTATTAAGCTATCGCCCAGTTGCTCTAACATCGGTTGTATCCAAGATAATGGAGTACTGCATGCTGGATAGGATTAATAGTTTCCTGTACAAACAGACAATCAACATGGCTTTAGGAAAGGTCATTCAACGTCAACGGCCTTAATCGATTTTTATAATCAAGTGTTGAAGTTTATCGAAGAAAGAAAGTCGCTCATTGCACTATTTTGCGACTTGAAAAAAAGCATTTGACTGTGTTCAGCATGATATTCTCCTATACAGAAACTACAATCATACGGTATTAAAGGCAAGATTGCTGCATGGTTTGAATCATACCTGGACAATAGAACACAATTCGTACGAGTGCGGTTTAATGATGCTAACGGAAGAGTTAGGCACTTTCATTCATCATGTTTGCCATTAATTACGGGTGTGATACAGGGTTCAGTACTTGGTCCTGCGCTCTTTAACTTATACATTAATGATATTGCTATTTTATTGCAGAACGTTTACATCACTATGTATGCCGACGACATCTCTGTTCTTGCAGAGGTGTGTCTTGTTTTTCCTTTTGCTTCATATGACGTTTTATATACACTTAGTGTTTTTCATAAATAAAACATATTATTGTTATTATTATTATTAAATTATAAAGAAAAATAGTTTTGAGTTGTCATTACAGGCGCTGTGGACTTCTATATTTTACTTTCAGAATTATAACGCAATGAAAGATTATATTTTATCCCGAGATAATTCTGTACAATTTATTTCTATTTGCAACAAATTACTTACAAATACACATATAAAACACAAATGGAGTTTAAATATCATCATTTTGGATTTGTTCCAAACACCATAAAGTCATGATTCAAAATCATTTGTTCCAGTAATGTTTAATGATGGTATCGCGAATTTACAGAATATTGAAAATAAGTTAAATCTGCAGTAATATGTTTAGGAAAATTACATAGAAATACTGAATATGGAAAATTGGGTAAAATATCCATATAGGAATTAAAGTATTTCTAAAGCACTAAAAAATGTCCTGACAAAAAGTATGTTACATTGTAATTTATTATAACGAACCAACGTGGTTTTTCAATAAACTTTTTTTTTATTTAAAAAGCCAAACATGTTTTTAAAAGCTAGTTGAAACTTAAATCCTAACCTCGCCGATTTAAAATAAATTTCCCAACTCTTTACTAACACAATTTCACGCTTGAAAATATAAATATTTCACACTCGATCGACTTTTCGCGTACACAATCTAATTTGACAAGCTTCCGTCAAACTAAATCCATCATCTTCGCTTTCAAATCGATCTCGGACATTTCCCGTCGCCAAGATGGTGAAAACTTCTGCTAACATCCATGCCCACTACTGACAATAGTACACAGGGCTTTTCTCACTTAACATTACACTTTTATAGTCTGCTTTCATTATGGTCTGTGTGATAAAAGTATCCGAGTGCCGGTAAAGTCGGTCGCCACATTATCGATGAAGCTGGAAAGTTTTCAGGAAGGCAGTTGTGGATAGATGGAATGGGTAAGTATAGGAATCCGTGCAGCACAGGGTATCATTAGCTCTAAGCGATGTAATAATCGTGGTTCAGTCGTTCAGCGTGTAGGAGATAAAGCTATTAAATGGTGTGAATACGCTTTTCTTTTGTATTAGGGATGGATTTAAAAATTTTCAGCCGGTGGGATATTTTCTTAAACGTGATTTGGAAATTTGCAGATTGTAGACAGTACACAATATGAAATCCTATAGGTACCAATAAAATAAATAGTTGATAACCTGCCAGAATTTATGCATTGACTTATTCCACATACATACAGGTACACAAATTATTAATAGAACCTAATAAAACAAGAGCCAAATGATTCATAAAGTCTCCTAGACATTTATTGTCTATAAATATATATTATTTATACAAAAAGACATTAACGTATTTATTCCACAAACACGGTGTTAAGAGCATTCATTTTATTTGAACAGAACAGAGGGAAATGCAAAATCATTACTGGATTTATATTTATTGCATTAATTGTAGCTCTGAAGACCTGAAATACCTAACATAATAAGATATAAACTAGTACTTCAAAGACTAGTAATTTACAAAAGCACGCTTTTAGTAGCTACCGGGATATTTGGCAACACTGCAGATAACAGAGGAGTTATTTATCGATTTTTCTGTTTCTCTACCACATTGTTTTAGGAATTACTAGTATATCTCTTCCAAAACGCCAACAAAAAAAATTATAACATTTTCTTTAAGGATTTTGAGAATACTAAAAACAATACCATTTACAAAAACACCTTTTTAGTAGTGATGAACGAAACGGTGATTCTTCAATCACGTCGTGAGTCGTGAATGTGATTTATAAATCACGGTGATTATAAACGGTGATTGCGATCACTGTATTGACTCATCGATATCATATCTTCGTATAATGTATATGTATAATCACGTATAATCGTGTATACTTCTCATGGGTTAGTAAGGTTAGAAGGTTGCGAGCTTTTCTTTTCGCAGCTTTAGAGTTACCATACACATTTTCTGTTTTGAAAAACATTTATATATCAAAAGAAAAACTCAAATTTGTATTTTTACAAATTTGTAATAAAAATAGCTAACATAACTGCAATGCGAAAAGCAAGCATGTTTTATATTCTAGTTATTCGAATAAACAGTTCTCTTGTACAACTAAAGAATGGTTTGGGTAATTATATTTATGGTTTGACCACTACTGCAATGCATCTGTATTTCTAGGGACTACTTCGTCTTCCAGGTAACGCTGAATTCCGATTTTTGCACTTGATGCAGCCGTAACTCGAGGTTGTGCTGTCGATACAGACTTATTAAATGATTTCCAAATTGAAAAATCATCTTCATCTTCCTGGGATGTGTCTATAGTTGTACTGCGAGTTTGTTTTATGGAGTATTTTTCAGCAACAGCGTTTATTACATTTTTTATTTTTAAGAAACCTCTCCGTAAATCATTTGTCCGTAATATAATAAATAAAGTGTAGCACACGCTGAAGAAATAAAGCGAGTAATAAATATTAGTATATATCATTAACCATACAGGTAATGCGACGGCTTGATTGCACCACCTAACGAAAAAGATGCGTTATATTGTCTTTTATATTTCATCTGCTCATTACGAAGAGATTCTTATATTTTAAAATGATTTAATACGTCTGAGTTCGGGCTTTTCGTAAAGGTTTTGTCCAGTATAAGTTCTGGATGCATTACGTAGTTTGAGAAAATACAGACAATTAGATTTACAGAAGTGTTTTTTATGGTTTTTAAACTTGATCCTATTTTTAAAACAATTATAATACAGCATTAGATAAAGTAAAATTTGACTTAAAGTTAAAAAAATTATAAAATTCATATATGAGAAAAATATTGTAAATCTACATATTGCTTTTACAATTCTCCACTCACGGCCGTGATCCGTGATTCTCCAATCACCGTGAAAAAATATCACAGTTCGTGAAATATCGCTCATCACTACTTTTTAGTAACTACCAAGATATCTGGCAACACTGTCATGAAGTTATTTGTCGATTTTTGTTAGTTAAGAAATGTTATCTAAACATTTTCTATTCTCTCTTCAAATAAGAAAGTTGGTCCATGTCAGGTTTTAAAAAACTTTCACTATATAACTTGTAAATATCTCATTTGCAGAGGGTAAGTTTTCGACTGCCCTGAAAACTTCTGTAGTTTTATTCATAAGAAAGGTTCACGTAATGTCGTTACTAGTTATAGGTTCATATCTTTAAGTTCTACGTTTTCCATTTTTTTTTTAAAATATGCTATGTTATCTCGACTATCGTACCACCTTGAAACTAACAATATTTTAACCAATCGGCAAAACGGTTTCAGAAAAGGTCTTTCAACCAGTGCCGACTCGTGACAATATCGAATGGCGCAGCCAATCTCGAGCCAACTATCCCGTTCCCCCTCATTTAATTAATTTTACAAAGTTTTGAATTAGTTTAAGTCAGCTTGCAGTAACAGTAAGCGGACGTATTTCTTATATAAAAATACAATTTTTATTTCCTTTCCTTGTTTACCTAAGCAAATTACTTATTTCTCTTTTACTCAAAACACCATTATGATGTATTGTTCAGGAATAGCTCGCTTATTATATTCATTATTTCATTTTCATAATTTTTACCCTAAGAAAAATATGAATAGTAGTTAATTTTGATTTGAAATACTATAGTTATTAACTAGCGATGTCATCTCTAGAATAATACTACACTTTATTACTATAATTAATAAATATTAAACATTCTTGAACCCAATTTTTATTGCGAGGAAATGTCAAAACCTAAGTCTGTATGTGACGGTCCTCTACATATGTTTCTACTTTGGAATCACCGTAGCAATTTTCAAAACATTGAGAAACCTACCGCAAACTATAGATAGATTCATTATCAAAGGTAAAAGCTAAAAGGGGTGCTAAAATATCTGCAATCACTTTTATAACTCTAATAGAAATGCAGTTATGACAAGTTGCATAACGTTTAGAACTTTATATTTGTTTTTAAACCCATTTAAGGTATTATTGGCCGCCTTCGTTGCTTAGTTTATAATTCAGCGTTCCAAACTACAATTTCGACTTATCTATTATTTTGCTTCAGCATTTTTTATACAATGCCCCGCTAACCCATATGTATACGATTTTAAAAGATTTTGGCGTCAAAAAGTAATATTGTAGGGAACTTTAGAGCGAATCAACATCATACATCATATCTAAAAGAGCTCTCAGATTTGAATTTCAGGATTTTGCCTTACAAAATATTATTTTCTTTTTAATAAGTTTGATTTACAATACTTAAAATATTTCTTTTTTGAAAAGACGTTTTCCTACTTCAATGACTAGCGTGCGCGTACTCCTGGGCTATTTGTAAACGAACTGACACGTTGAATACGATATTAAAGTGGTACAATTGGCACAAGATCACCGTGATCTTGACCGACATCCACATTTCACTGCAAAGTGTATAGCGTAGTCACTCAATAAAATTTACGATGTACCAGGTCTTCTACTACCTTATCGCTGTCCCCACCGTAACATTTTTTGTTTGTTACGTCAAGGACACGCGATTGCTTGATTTTTAGGTCACGGAAGCATAACCAGAACGATATGATTGAAAAAAGATATGATATTGTCGACAAAAAAACAAACAAAATCAAATGAAAAATACTTTCATGGAATATTTAAATAATAGAAATTAAAGTTTAATATTGTTATATTTTTTAAGTCTTTAAATCTGTCACTAATAACTTTCAACATTTAATAAAACTTGGGTGGCCTATAAACCATGTCTCTGTAGAACTTATGCTTATTCAATTTTAATATTACTTCATTGAAAAAAGCAGATATTGTGGCTTTCAATTTATTATTACCTATCAATTCCGCATGAGCGGTTTGAAAACTTAATTACTTTTCTACAGACTATTCTGTGAGTTATCAAGCGATTTCAAACAAAAATTAAAAACAAAGGTTACTTAGGATGTGATCTTCGTAAAGATGAGTTGTAATTGAAAATAGGTAAAAATAGTAATAATTTGAGGTGCACTATATAGTTGTGTAGTGTATGTCAAATTTAAGTATGTTTTTTTTCCGTTTTCTTACTATACTTGACTTTGATAAAGTTTAGACTTCTATATGAGAAATATTGGTAGGAAAAATAAAAAAACTGCTAGTGTTTTTGAATTTTTTAGTTTTATTGCCGGATTCCACACTATAATGAATTGTTTATAATATATTGGTATCTGAAAAATAAACTCATTAAATTATTTCTAAATTATAATATTCATAATATTTAATAATAATAATAATAATAATATATTGCCCAAAATTCAATGAATATCAGCAATTATCATTAAATTTTACAACAAATAGGTACATAATGTATACGATATATGTTAGCACATAGTCCTAAAACAGTGCACACATAAAACATAACAAATTAAACTATAACTAACAGCTTCTTGCGGGTTTCGCCGTGTGTCAAAACTTTCACTCGACGTTTCGCTGTCATACTGACAGCTTCTTCAGTTCAGTTATCCTGAAGAAGCTGTCAGTATGAAGAGCGAAACGTCGAGCGAAAGTTTTGACACACGGCGAACCCGCAAGAAGCTGTTAGTTATAGTTACACCGGCCGTGAAAGCCTACGCAGTGTCATAACAAATTAAAATGTAACGAACGACTTATCTGCCGTAATACCTAAGAATTTAGCTGACTCAGACTTAGAGCATTGTCAATTACATCTAAGTATAGTCCTAAACTCAAAATGTAAACTTTGCTCCTCTCTGGCTTATTGGTAAAGCGTTCGTCCGGTAAGCGAGAGTATGCAGCTTCGAATCCTGCGTGAGGAGAAAATTTTTCTTGGAAAAGAATTCTCTTTATTATTACAGTTATTAGCAGAAATACATTAATTTGTTAATTTCTTGATGTAGAAAGCTTGCAAAGTTTGCATTTTCGCCGTCCTGCCGGCCTTTCTAGATCTAATATCGACATAGGTCGATTTATCGCTCGAATCTATATGCTCTTCTCCGGCTTAGTTAGTAGAGCTTTCGTCCGGTAAGCGAAAGTGCGTAGGTTCGAATCCTGCGTGAGAAAATTTTTCAAGGGAAAAAATCCTCTTAATTATTACAGTTATTAGCAAAAATACATTTTTGCTAATAACTGTACAACATTTTGTCCACTATCTCTGCTGACATAACAACCGTCCTATTCAAAATATCTTGAGAAACTATACAGTTGTATCATCAACGTACTGTGACAATGCCGACACTGATCAAGAAGGTGTGACATCCCTCCTGTTACACTAACTCTTGCAAATTCCCAACACAAGTGACCTGCTCCCTACCGTAAAGAAATGATCTAGAATGCCAGTCCTCTGATTCCATATGTCTCCATTTTGTTAAACAGAATTTTATGATTTCTCAGGCCAAAGGCTTTTGGCAAAACAAAAAAAAAAAGAGCCGATACACGTGATTACCCCTGTCAACATTTTTATAAATACAATCTATTGCATTGCAATAAATAAAAAAATATATTTCCGGCCATTGTGCTGTAGAAAAACAGCAATATATACATATTGTAGTGGTTGAATAAATTGATATTATTTAATTGTATCGTAATCAGTTTTACTTTTGTCTTTTTTAAAATAATAAAATGGATATCACAAAAAGGATATAGAATGTCGCAGTAAGCAGTCAGTCGATCCAGATGATGTAAAAAACGTCTGCATTTGGCAAGTTTGTTGAAAACATTTTCCTTTAAAATTTTCCCTTCAGAAGGTAAAAATGATCAGTGGTGAAATATCTACACATCGAAATCAAATGTTTTAATTAAACAACATTCCACCAATAGCGTCTATATCTATTTATTCGTATATTTTTTTAATGCTAGCGCGTCCTCTAGACTGTTACAATTAGAAATTCTCATCCCGCATGCCATCTGGAATTTGAGAGGGCATATTTATGATTAAAAATTAATAAAATAGATGAAACTAGGATTAAATTTAAAAATTGCACTTTACTAATTTAATTAAAGCATTATATTTAAAAAAAATATTTTTTTTGTCCGGGCTCTGTGCTAAATTGTAGCATTACAATATATATGTATAAATAATTCAATGCATATATTGCTACGATCTTTCTGATATAAGGAAAATGCTCCGATTATATTTTAATATATTATTTACCCCACAGGCACATAGGTTCACTTACTAGAGAGATAACATCAGCAATAGCAATTTTAATATTGAACAGTATATTTTGATAATTTTATTCATATGAAAGCAAAATTTAAATTTTTCGTAAATATTGTTGTATGAATATCTCTATTAATAATTCTAAAATTAAAAAATTAAATTTAATATTAACTTTAGCACATTATGTTTATTTTTATTAATTAATATTAGTTAAAACCAAAATTTTAAAAATATCATAAAAAAAGTGTGAAATTTCAGTTTGTTTGTGATGGGCATTTTTTAAACGTCAAAATCATTTAATAATTTTGTCAAGATTTATTTATTATTTTTAAACACCAATTTTTCCACCATTGAATTTAAAATTATAAAGCATCCCAAAAATGATTTCTATTTTTCTTCAAATATTTTCCACTTATAACAACTACAATCCTATAGGCACAATATTAACTTTGATACAATTTTCTACAAATAACACTCAAGCAAAAACTTTTCATATGCTGGTCGATAGAGAAAAGACAACTTGTTTTTTTTTAATCAGTAGGTATCTACTTGGGCTTGCACGTATAGGAAATAAATATATTATTATTATCGTCATCATCAACAGTCTTGATCATTTATAATATTGTTATTTGGAACGGCTTAATTTTAATGAAAATATCATAGCAGTATATATATGTTTTACCTTTTTAAATTATATACGTGTTTTCTGACAATTTACAATTACTAACAATAAATCCTATTAACAATAGTCTATTTGATTTATTATTACATACATACAGAGTACTTGTAG